>CM067370.1:32263292-32953962 GCA_034401795.1 Chaetoderma sp. LZ-2023a | reverse complement strand
CGCATGACACGTGTGTTTGAAAAGGTGTTAAAATCGAACCCCAGATCTCCGCCATTTTGATTGTACGTTAGATGTAGAGGGTGACCATACGCCCCTGCCCACATTAAATCGCGTGTCACTTGGCATCCAATGAGGTGAGCTTAAGGGTAATTAGCGTAATGATTGTCAAGGGTTAATGAGGGTAATTTAGGATGATTGACAGGCTACATGTCTGGACCCGTCTTTTCCTGACGCTGCGAACTTGTTCGAGCGCGAAGCCCCGCCCCCTCGTTAAGTCACGTGCATCTTGGCATTTGACGAGTCGAGCTTAAGGGTAATTAGCGTAATGAGGCATGACGAGGGTTAACGAGGGTAATTAAGAATGATTGACGGGCTACATATCTCGAATCGTCTTTTCCTGACTCTGGGATCTGGTTCAATCGCGAAGCACCCCCCCCCCCCCTCCCTCCACCCACTCGTTAAATCATGTGCCTCCAGTCATCCAATGAGGCGAGCTTAAAGGTAATTAGCATAATGATTGACAAGGTTAATGCATAGCGTAATGATTATTGGCAGGTTGCATGTTGGGACATGTCTTTTTCTGATTCTGGGAACTCGTTCAATCATGGGAGATTAATTATAAATGTTAAGCTTTAGAGTAAGGACAATTGTGGAAGACGACTCTGTTAGTCTAACGGCTTGATCATTAAAATTCTGAACCTCAGCATTTTTTAGCCGCGAAAATGTACAGGGGTCGATGTATCGCGTCAGGATAATCAGTTAGTTATTACGCCAACAAATTAAAATTAACTAGTCAAGCTTTAAAACAACTCCGACCGCGTGTAACGATCGTCAGAGTCATACAATGTTCAGTGAATCAATTTTCAATCATGTTAGATGAATAACAACAACCTATTACATTTTTAATGGACTTCGGGAGGCCACGCAATAATGGGAACAGATTCCAGTCTAAGTCGACTCAGGGTTTGGATGGGTTATAGGCGATGATTCTTTCAGTTTTCAATGTAGTATATGTTTGTGTATGGTAGACACCGTTACAAGACGCATATCGTATCGTACTTCCACTGGAACCAAAAAAATCCGTTTAAACCAACATCAACCAGTCAAATTAGTTTCGAAATATTCAACAGCTGACACTTATAGTTTTCTGGAAATTGGTAGCCAGGGAGTTCAGAGATCTATCGATTCCAACACGATCGAGGTGTGGGTGGAGCTTAGCTAGAGATGTGCGGGGCATAGATAAAATGGACCGGTTCAGGTCTATTGGCCTGCAGCGTGCAATCAGTTATTCTGTTACAATCGCTTAATAGACCGTCAAGTTGTACGAATTGTATGTCTTTACTATTTAATAAACGTTATGCAAAATACTTTGAAAGTAAATTGACTGGGGGTTGTTGCCGCCATAAGCAGTAACACCGCCCAGTCAATTTACTTTCAAAATATTCAACAGATTACATTTATAGTTTTCGGGAAATTGCTAGCCAGGGAGTTCAGAGATCTATCGATTCCAACACGATCGAGGTGTGGGTGGAGCTTAGCTAGAGATGTGCGGGGCATAGATAAAATGGACCGGTTCAGGTCTATTGGCCTGCAGCGTGCAATCAGTTATTCTGTTATAATCGCTTAATAGACCGTCAAGTTGTACGAATTGTATGTCTTTACTATTTAATAAACGTTATGCAAAATACTTTGAAAGTAAATTGACTGGGCGTTGTTGCCGCCATAAGCAGTAACACCGCCCAGTCAATTTACTTTCAAAATATTCAACAGATTACATTTATAGTTTTCGGGAAATTGCTAGCCAGGGAGTCCAGAGATCGATCGATTCCAACAGGATAGAGGCGTGTGGGGAGCTTAGCTAGAGATGGATGGGGCATAGCTAAAATGGGCCAGTTCAGGTCTATTTCAAACATTAAATGCTTTGCCGTCCCAGCGTGCACTTAGGCACACCCACAAGCCTGCATGCACGCCTGCAAACATGCCTGCAAGCCCGCAAGCATACCCGTATGCCCACAAGCCCGAATGTATGCACGCACGCACACCTGTCAGTACTGACACATGCACACCTGGCCATACGCATGCATGCACAGCCGTCCATTTGCACATACGTGCATATGCACGCATGCACTATAATGAAACGTCTAATGTGTTGCATAATGCATAACAAATAACAGCTAGTAAATTTGTGATAAGGTTTCGTAAAGATTATTTTACACTGTAACATATTCCGCTTATATTTACACTTTTTCTTGCACTCAGATTTGAATATACATTTTTCAATTCTGTTATGGAGCGCGTCTGCGGCCCAGGAAAGGCTTATCTTCGGGAATTGCCAAGTGGAATGACTGATTAGGTTATCTAGCAAGGCATTTCATGGTTGAAGGTCCGTGGCAGGTCTTCTCTCGGTCCGTAATTGCTTAATAGATCATCAAGTTGCACGAATTGTATGCCCTTACTATTTAATAAACATTACGTAGAATAATTTGAAAGTAAATTGACTGGGCGTTGTTGTTTCCATAAGCAGTAACATCGCCCACTCAATTTACTTTCAAAATATTCAACAGCTTACCCGTATGGTTTTCTCTAAATCGCTAGGCACACATATTATAAATATTAAAACTTGACAGTATTGCTAACACAGTTTCGACAAGATTGAAGAAAAAACTGCATGGTCACTATAATGATCATCATACATTTCAGTCTTTAAAAACACAATGACTCAAATTAGGCACACCCGAGATTACCATTCACCCAATGCAATTTTGGTAACAGCTGGGCTAGTAGAGCTATACGTTTCTATATTCGCTAAGAACAGCCCCACACACCCTCACCACACACACCGCCCTCCCCCTCCCCCCCCCCCATCCCATCCCACATCCCACCCCGAGCTATGGCCAGGTAGGCCGCATGTCCCACCCATACCTCCACAAACCTCTCCGTCTCAGAATTATAATTTTAATGTAGGGGCCCTAGGGTTATGCAGATGTCTCACGTAGTAGGCTAATAAACAACCGATCCAAACATGATGCCTCTCGCCCTGCCGCCCCCCCCCACCAGACCAGGCTTATGAATATCTATCAGCAAATATCTCTGATGAGCTGTTCATTCAACCCTTTAATCTGGCATGTGTCTCATTAGCCTGTGGTGTCAGATATCTGCGCAACTTTAGAACTATGTCAAAATTATTATTCTGGAAAAGAAATAAGAATGTGAAAAACAGATTTTGAAATGTATTTTAACACAAATATGGTAAAAGCAAACTTAAACTATATCATTAAAAAAACCCATCTTCAGACGCCTAAGACGTAAAGCAAACAAACACAATTCGGGTGAACAACGTTTTTTTATTGCATCGCTCCGCGTTGAAGCACTCTAAGCCTATAATCTAATAATGTATGGGCTAAGCTTTGGACGATTCGATCATTTTTTGTCAAATCTAGTAATGACTCTATAATTGAAATCATTGACAGACCATGGATCCTATGGTACATACAATATATGCGGCGCTAAACTCCACCCACAGATCGATCATGTTGGGATCGACCGATTTTTTTCAGAAAACTATAAGTGTAAGCGTACGCATGCACGCACTATGACGATACGTCTAACGTGATGCAAAATCCATAACAAATAACAGCTAATAAATTTGTGATAAGGTTTCGTTAAGATTATTTTAAACTGTAACATATTCCGCTTATAGTTACACCTTTTTGCACTCAGATTTGTATATACATATTTCAATTCTGTTATGGAGTGCGTCTGCTGCCTGGGCGAGACTTATCTTTGATAATTGCCCCATGGAATGACTGGTTAGTTTATCTAGCAAGTCATTTCATGGTTAAAAGACTTTGGCTGGCCCTCTCTCGGTCTGCAAATGCAACACAATCGAGGTGGGGCTGGAGCTTAGCTAGAACTCGGAGGGGCATAGCTAAAAATGGAAAGATCCATTAGCCCGCTGAGGGCAATTGGATATTCCACTATAATCGCTTAATATATCGTCACATTGTATGGCTTTACTATTTAATAAACATTATGTAGAATTATTTGAAAGTAAACTGACTGGGCTGTGTTGCAGCCATAAGCAGTAACATCACCCAGTCAATTTACTTTCAAAATATTCAACAGCTTACCTGTATATTTTTCTGGAAATCGCTAGGCACACGTATTACACACATTAAAAATTAGGAGAACAGCGTTTTTTATTGCGATGCTCCACATTGAAGCACTATACGCCTATAATCTAATAATGTATGGGCTAAGATGTGGACGATTCAATCATTTATTGTTAAATCTAGTAATGCCTCTCTAATTGAAATCATTGGCAGTCCATGAATCCTATGATACATCAAATATATGCAGAACTCGCCACAATGAGTCGATAATAGGGGCTGAACTGTAACGCCATTATTTGTCTTGCAAAAAACAATTGGATAGCTGTCTTGTAACATCTTTCAGCACCAGAATAATATACACAATATTTAAGTATTGAATGTCAATTTGCATCCCAAGAGAAAGCTATCTTTAAAGGTTTACCATTGGAATGGCGGACTCAGTTATCTAGCCAGCCATTCCAGTGGTAAATGTTCAAGAAATGCTATGTACAGTCCAATGTACATCTGTACGTCATCTGGTCAAGCTAGCGTCTGAGCACCAGGGTTTTGTCTCCATTGTTGCACATGACCCGACCCACCCCAGTACCATCACTTCTGAAAAGTCAATGCCTGTTACAATTCAAGTCAATTATAATACTATGCATATCTGTAACTAAGTAAGTTTATCATTTTTACATTAATTTATGTATTCGTGGACTTCAAAAAGTCATCCAAATAAACTTGAATTGAATCGGTGTAGCCTCGAGCAGAGCATACAACCTACGTGGCTAATGACCAAGCTTAAAGCTCTGTAAGAAAAATCGATAACGTTTGCTTTATATCAGGCTTAGGAATAAATTTAGAGTACAGTCCAGCACAGAAATAACCTAACACGTTTACAAAACAAAATAAAATATACTGTCGAATATTTTGAACGCAACTGGATTGAAAGACATTGTGGCCTAAGGAAGCAATTGTCTTCAAATCAAATTACGCCCAAAATACAGAAGAGAACAGTTCTTACTAAAATGTTTTCTGTTGACGTTTATAGATATGCTATCTTACCCCTGAGCTGCACTGCAAATCGGCAATGTTATGGAAAAAGTAATGAATTAACCGATGATGCTAATTACCTACCCAGAATTCAATTCAATTCATGACAATGGTGGGGTGAGGTGTGGGGGCATTAGCGAATAGAGAAACTAGCCCAGCTGCTGCCCACATTGCCTTGGATGAATGCTAAGTTCGAGTATGCCTACTTTTAGTCATTGGATTTTAATTAAACTGTAATGTACGGATGGTTATAATGACCCTGGAGTTTTACTTCAATAAACCTGAAAATGTGTTAAGGAATATACCAATTTTTAATATTGGTAATGTGTGCCTAGCGATTTCCAGAAAACTGTGGGTAATCTGTTTAATATTTTGAAAGTAAATTGACTGGGTGATGTTACTGCTTATGGCTGCAATACCACCCAGTCAATTTACTTTCAAATTATTCTACATGATGTTTATTAAATAGTAAAAACATACAACTTGTGCAACTTGACAATCTATTAAGCGGTTATAACTTATAACGGAATATTCACTTGCCGTCAGCGCACTAATGAATCTTTCCATTTTTAGCTATGCCCCTTCCAGTTCTAGCTAATCTCCACCCACCTCGATCGTGTTGCGTTTGCAGACCGAGAGAAGACGTTTAACAGTGAAATGACTTGCTAACCAGGCATTCTATGGGGCTATTCCCCTAGATAAGCCTCGCCCTGGCGTCAGACGTTCTCCATAACAGAGGCAAAATATGTATATACAAATCTGAGTGCAAAAAAGTGTAAATATAAGCGGAATATGTTACAGTTTAAAATAATCTTAATTGAACCTTATCACAAATTTACTAGCTGTTATGTGCTATGCATTATGCATCACGTTAGACGTTTCGTCATAATGCGTGCATGCGCCCACACATGGACGTGCATGTACGGCCGTGCATGCGTGCGTACGGGCAAGTGTGCATGCGTAAGTATGGTCAGGTGTGCAGCTGTGTGTCAATAATCCTTAATTACCCTCATTACCCGTTGTCAATCATTACGCTAATTACCATTAAACTCACCTCATTGGATACCAGATGGCTTGTGATTTAGTGAAGGGGAGGGGCTTATGGTCACCCTCTACATCTAACATCCAATCAGAATGGCAGAGATATGGGGTCCGATTTTAACACCTTTTCAAAAGGCGGTGAGATCAAAGGAAAAAAGGAAATAATGATGCAAATAGAGCTGGTTGCTCTGACACAGCAACTACTTAAAAGGTGTGACAATAGTACCCCAAATTACCCCACCTCTACTTAGAACCTACCATGCGCCCTTTATACCCCATGACACTTTTTATCAAGGCCATAAAAATGCTATCCATTTACATCATAAACCCTTCGTAAATGAGTACATAGATTACCTGGATATCATGTCACTTTATGCTTACTTATGTAATACGCGCGAGTACCCCCCCCCCCTCCCACCCCACTCCCTATCAGTTGCAGAAGATATCCTTATAGATTTCAAAGTGGTAGACAAACTCGATTCTTATTTTGGACTCCTAAAATGTATACGTATACCTCCGGAAGATGTATTTTTCCAGTGCCACCATACAGGTGTAACACTTAATTGTCCTTTCCCTTATGTAGTAAGTTCGATCACAGTCTATTTTGAGTTAGAGAATCTGCCTAGCTGACGAATATCTACGTCAGAACGATCATTGTTAATCATTAACCGTATGGCTAGCAACACATCACAAGGTTCTGACGATGTCATAAATTTCACCATCTTGATTGCGTCTTTATATATATATATATATATATATATATATATATATATATATATATATATATATATATATATATATATATATATATATATATATATATATATATATATATATATATATATATATATATTACACTCTTCGACAACGCTTGGCTTATGCTGAAGTGTAAAGGCCACTGAAATCAATTGTGCCCCAATGAAGTTTCTACCTGTATTTAGCTACATGCAACCCATATATATATATATATATATATATATATATATATATATATATATATATATATATATATATATATATATATATATATAGATAGATAGAAACTTCATTGGGGCACCGTTGATTTCAGTGGCCTTTACATTTCAGTGTATGCCAAGCGTTGTCAAAGAGTGCAATGTGTCTAAATGTAGGTTTGATCTCACTGCTGCCTGGAGACGTAAAGTACCAAATGGTGTTCAGTGCTGATATAAACTCTTTGCTAAGGTTCTAGCTTGTAAATGTAAACTGGTTTCTCTATTCTCTTGCTATTCCTAATTTTACAAACAGTGCATAAACCTTCCACGCCTGCTAGGATAGCTCCTAGCAACACTAAATTCCTGTATGTTAACTACAGGTTCATTATTACGTTTCATAACACTTATGTACAAAATGCTGCCGAGATCTACAGGCACTTAGCAAACTAAAAAGTACGTTGAACGCTACCCCCTCCCCCCCCCCCCCCCCCTGGTCACTTGATCTACGCGGCGGAACATGTCTGAACGCGTTTTCACTATACTAATCCAGGGCGATGATAGGGACGTCGATCTGATTGGTCGAGAGAATGATGACGTGATTACTATTTGAACTAGGCCACGCCCAAAAGGCGTTAGGTCATGTCCCTTTTCACAGTTCATTAGGCCTGATAATGCGCCAGCTAGTCTCAATAGATCTGACCTACCCATAGCGACGGTATGGACGGCTTTGCAGCTGACCTATGTTTTGGCGACAATATGGGCGTCATTAGGGTGCTCACAGACCATAGGCCACACACCCCCCCCACCCACATTTCACGGGCCATTAAGCCTGACAACGAGCCAGCTGGAGTAATGCGATCTGAACATGGCGACGATATGGACGGCTTTGCAGCTGATGTACATTTTGGCGACGATATGCACGGCATTAAGCCACGCCCCGGCCCATCCCACCCACACACACATCTTAAGCAACGCCCGTCTCATGGGTTATTAGAACTGACAACGAGCCAACTGGTGACACATGTTCTGACCATGGCGAAGTTATGGATGTTTTTGCAGCTGACATAGGTTTTGGCGACGATATGGACATCATTAGGCCACACCCCCACCCGATCACCACCACCTTAGGCTACACCCATTTCAATTGTCATTAGGCCTGACAACGAGCCAGCTGGTGTCACGTGATCTGACCAGGGCGACATTATAGACGGCTTTACAGCTGACCTATGTTTTGGCGATGATATGGAAGTCGATCTGATTGGCTTAGAAGTGTATCTGAACAGGGCGACGATATGGACGTCGATCTGATTGGCATGCACGTGTCATGTGATCCCGCCCACGCCCACTAATGACTTCAAACCCCATTACCCTTGTCAATCATCGGTGCGTGCCTGCCCATATAGATCTCCGAAACCAGCGAAGACATGGGCATCGATGTGATGACTATCAATATTTGAATTAGGTCACACACCCTTTTCCTCCTGCCACAAAATACTCGAATCTGATTGGTTGGGAGAACAAATGATTTTCTAGTAATTTTGGCGGGAAGGGGGTGGACGTGACCTAATTCAAATACTGATAACGTAATAAGGCTATCGAACAATCACAATCGATGCCTATAATGCCGTTCTTTTACTACCATGATCATCATCATCGTCATCATCATCATCAGCAGCAGCAGCAGCATCACCATCGTCGGCATCGCCGACTAACTCACTGCTTAAGTGACGGAATGGCTGCCTGGGCAGAAGTATGCCTTGTTAGTTGACCAGTGACTCTCAGTGGGTAGATCAACATTTTCACTATTACATATTAGTTTTCTTGAATAACTTTGTGTAAAATATGATTATTTACGCCGGTATACTATATTTGTAAAACTTGCAAAGTTAGGTAACATTGTACATGCGCAGGTTGTTTATAAACACACGCAATACAAATATGACACCGTTTTCCTCGTCAGTTAACACAGTTACAATTGTGTATTACAGTCCGCACTGGTGCAATCCATTCTATATAAACATAAACATGCAGCTAGGTGGGCTGCAGGATATTACTCTATAATTATTATATTTCATTGCCAGTTCAAATGTGAATTAGGTGATTTTAAAGAAAATGTGTTCGTGTAGGGGGAAGGACTAGCCAACCCGGAACCAGTAAGAACGCCACCTCGGGTTATGCGATGGCTATCCCATTGAACAGCAGTTCCCTGATGCACACACCAAGGTGAGATTGACTAACTTCTGATCTGCCACATTTGCGCATGCGCCGGGCCACTGTCAGTTCCCCGTAATAGCCAGGTTTTCTAATATGGCAGGGCACGGACACGCATGCATGATGCCATTGACTGGATATAGTTTGCGCAAGCGTGCGCGTGCTCCTGCTCCTCTTTCAGGCGAACAATGGCCGAGTAAACATGCGAGAATAGCCATAGCTGATTGGTCGGGGCATGCCGAGTTGGTCAGATGTGTAGAAGCGGTTATAAACTGGCAGAATTCTAAATAGAATCATTTTCTATACTGTACCCCTCGTGTTAACATGTATTAAATGAGAATCCAGCCAGATCAAAACCTTTATCGTCCCGAACTGCCACTTCCTCATTGCGGGAGACTTTAATAGCCAGTCTCAGAGCTGGGGATACAGAACACTTGATAAACGAGGGGAAGACATTGAAGCATGGCAAGATGAAAAGCACCTTTTACTTGTCAACGATCCCACAGATCACAGATCACAGATCAGCCTACCTTCTACTCGCGCCGGTGGCACTCGACAACAACGCCGGACTTGGCATTTTGTACAGAAGACATTCACAGAAACCTCAGTAGAGTGGTCGGATCACAGTTAGGAGGAAGCGACCACCGCCCAGTCCTCCTCTCTCTTTCAGGAAGTATTTCAACAAGTTCACCTCAACATCCAAGGTGGAACTATAAAAAGGCAAATTGGCAAATTGGAGTCTGTTCGGCATTCGTTCCAATGAGCTTACCAAAAATATAGCAGTAGAAGGGAGAAACATCAACAATGCGGTCAAGGAATTTAATTCAAGTATCCGCAAGGCTGCCAACGAAGCGATTCCTCGAGGGGTCAGGAAAAACTACCGCCCCTACTGGACAACAGAACTGCAAGCAGCACATGATAAACGAGACAAGGCCGGAGAAGATGCAGAGGGTAATCCCTGTCATGAAAAGCACTTCACACTACAACAAACTAAAGCCAGGTATCTAAAGACCAAGCTGGAGGCCAAAAGAAGAAGCTGGAGGGAAAAGACGGCAGGGTTTAATTTAGAGAGAGACACAACAAAGCTATGGAGACTGACTAAAGCACTGAATGATGAGGGTGTCGGGGGAGAGACGATTACTCTTGAAGAAGATGGACAAACACTGTCAGGAAAGATGGCTGCAGATGCCTCTACGAAGGCATATGCAAAAGAAAGCAACAACAAATCTATACCACGAATGCGTCAAAAAGAGGTTAGAAAAGAGCAAAAGGAAAGAACAGACCCCAACACTCACGATGCAATGAAAGTTGACATTAGTTTAGCAGAACTGAAGAAGTCCATCCGCCAATTGAAGAAGAAGAAATCTCCCTGGCCAGATGGCATTACGAATGAAATGATCCACCACCTTGGTAATGCATCTCTCCGCAAGTTGCTAGATATCTTTAATCTCAGTTGGACCAATGGAGAGGTTCCTCAGTGCTGGAGGGAAGCCAGAATGACTCCTATTCTGAAAAAAGGGAAGAACAAGACGAAAGTGCTGAGCTACCATCCTATCAGTCTTACAAGCTGCATATGCAAGACCATGGAGTGCATTGTCAACCAGCAGAGAACACTATAGTTTCAGAGCAGGCTGGCTTCAGAAGATACAGGAGCACAGAAGATCAAACAACACATCTTGCACAGGTCATAGAGGACACCTTTCAAGCCAAAAAGCTGATGCTAGCTGCCTTTATTGATCTGCAGAAGGCATTTGACAAGGTGTGGAAGGATGGCCTCCTCGTGAAGCTCCGGCGCACAGGCATCGGTGGCAACATGTTCCGATGGACCAAGTCATACCTACACAATCGCAGAGCTAGGGTGCTGGTGGATGGACAATCTGGACAGAATGTATTGCTGAGACAAGGGGTACCACAAGGCGGAGTATTATCACCAACTCTGTTCATACTCTTCATTAATGACATTGTAGCAGAGCTGCCCAATGGGATCCAAGCAGCCCCCTTTGCAGATGACCTCGTACTCTGGTGCACCGAGGAGTACACAACGACTGCCACGTACAGAATGCAGCTCGCCTTGGACAGAATTACAGCTTGGGCCAATCGCTGGTGTATTAACATCAACAAAGAAAAATCATCGGCCACGCTATTCTCACTGTCCACCAAAACCAAGGTTGGCAATCTGACACTGGGCGGTACTCCACTCGAGTACGAGGACCAGCAGACATACCTGGGAGTCACCTATGACAGTAGAATAACATGGAAGGAGCACATCCAGAACGCAGAGGCAAAGGCCATAAGAAAGCTAAACAGCATGAGGAAGCTGGCAGGAACAAAGTGGGGTGCCAATGAAAGGATCCTCAAGACCATCTACCCAGGTGCCGTACGACCACACCTTGAGTATGGATCCAGCTCATGGATGACAGCAGCCAAATCTCATCAACAGAACCTCGACAGAGTAAAAAACCAGGCACTGCGCATCATCACTGGTGGAATGAGATCAACACCAATGGAAAAAATGGAGCAGACAGCAGGAATCCCCCCACTTAGTAAAGGAAGGGAATGCAAAGCACTGATCCAAGCTGCAAAGTTCAAATCGTTCAATAACCACCCGATGAAGATCAGGCAAGCACAGCTGTCATCAGGAAGACTTAAAAGATCAAGTTTTGTGAAAGAGACAAAAGCACTTCAAAGGAAACACAAAGAAATGTTGCCAGCACAAATAGAAGACCCAAACCACACCCTTGATCCTCCACCCTGGGAAAACAAACTAGAGAGCATAGCTATTCGCACCACAGTACCTCATCTCACAACCAAAGATGAACACAGTGATGTGAGCAAGAAGGCCCTGACCCTAGCCATGCTGGAAGAAATGTACCCTCAGGAGACATGGATAAGGATCTACACAGATGGATCTGCCAAAGATGCAATTAGGAGCGGAGGTGCCGGACTGCACATACGGTATCCAAACGGACAACATGAGTCAGCTGCAATACCGACAGGCAAACACTGCACAAACTACCGAGCTGAAGTCGAAGCACTGGTCCTTGCAGCTACTACCATCAGCAGAACAGCAGACCCTATTGCACAGATTGTCTTTTTATCTGATGCCCGCCCCGTCCTTGTGGCTATCACCAAAGGCAAGCTGCCACAACTTGAAGAAGCACTACAAACCATCAAATGCTTTCGGATAGCATTGCAGTGGATCCCCTCACACTGTGGAGTCCAAGGAAATGAGGAAGCAGACAAGATGGCAAAGGTGGGTGCAGAAGAGAATCAGACAGAAAACATGGTTACGCATATAGAGATGAAGACTGTCATCAAGTCACTCTATAGAACACCTCAATCAGAAGATGCCTACCATCATCTCTCGAGGCCAGAGCAAGTGACCATTTTTCGTCTCAGAACTGGACATAACAGACTAAACCAACACATGTACAGGCGGGTCCACCTTACGACATCGCCCGCTTGTCCTTGTGGAGAAGCAGAACAGACCATAGAGCACATACTTCAATGTTGCAGTACGTATCAACTGCTGAGAGAAGAGATCTGGCCTTTGCCAACCTCTTTTCTTGAAAAGCTGTATGGGCCTGTGGAAGAACTGCAGAAAACCAAAAATTCCATCTTGAGAACGACTCTCCAAGTGTGATACCAGCGATCGAAAAGAAGAAGAAGAAGATGAGAATCTATTTGATAGTCACTAAATCTATTTGATGGTCATAATGTGTATTGCATATTGTATCGTTTTGCTAGTAATAGTTAGATGTACTAGGAGTCAACCCGAAACTACATTCGCAAATTACAAAACGGTGTAATGATTAAACATCATTATCCGATTTGAGTAGTTATGACAGAATGGGCAGTGATTATATTTATATCAGTACCAGGATTACCGTCTAATTTTATAGCTAGTTTGAATTCTATTTATGAGGTCATAGGTGTTATTGAAAGTGGAACATTATTAAGTAGCAATGATATTTATGGTATCTATCACCGCATAATGATGTCCATTCAATGACTGCTATGGCTGCTAAGAAATACTAACAGGAAAGAGGTGTGTTTACCCTTGTTGGCGGTGCGGCCTTTTATTTGTTTGGCATTGTATCATCTGGCGATGTGGAATCTTTAATGGACATGATAGGAATGGCGATGATCAAGGCAAATAAACTAGTGAATTTCTCCAACAAACTACCCAGCCAGCATTACTTGGTGGGCCCGAATTGGGCCCCAGATGGGCTCCCTTGTGGGCCCAGTCGGGCTGCCCAGTTGGGCCACAGCCAGTTTGGTCGCCAGGTGTCAGTTGGGCCCCAACTGGGCCAGCCCACAATGGGTTACAGATGGGCCCCAACTGGGCCCCACAAGGGCTCAATCTCAGCACAAACAAACAAGAAATATTTTAAATATTTTAAAATTAATATGACTGGAAGTCATTGCTGCCTTAGGCAGCAACTGCTTTCAGTCATATTAATTTCACAATATTGAACAAAATGTGTTACACATTGCGGACTGTACTTAGACTTGTCATTGAAAGGGTAAACCGTTCATAGTGAAGCCGGCCAAAACCAGCCTCTGTACATAGTGGTCTTGAGGAATGTCAACTCGCAGGCCAAGAGAAGACTTATTCTGAAAATTGTACCACTGACCTGACTGGCTTGGTAACAAAAGCACATTTTCCAAACTTACTGTAAATGCTGGTTTTTGGTCAGTTTGACCATTAGCCCTTTCACCGATAAATTCAATGTATCTCAATCTCAGCACAAACAAACAGGAAATCTTTTGAATATTTTAAAATTAATATAACTGAAAGCCATTGCTGCCTTAGGCAGCAACTGCTTTCAGTCATATTAATTTCAAAATACTGGACAAAATATGTTACATATTGCACAGAATGTACTTGGAATTGTAATTGAAAGGGTTAACCCTTTCATGGTGAAGCCGACCAAAACCAGCCTCTGGAGTGGACTAGTGGTCTTGAGGAATGTCAATTTGCAGACCAAGAGCAGACAACTTTTCAAAATTGTACCACTGACATGACTGGCTTGGTAACCGAGTTATAATTTCAGTGGTAAATTTTCTAAATACGTCTTCATTCGGGCATGACTTGTAAAGTAATAGCTAAGGGGTAATCTAAAGCCGACCGAAAGATAGATATATAGACGTGTGCTACATACTTACTGCTTTATCGGATATCTTGACCTTGCATAAGTGAATAGATTACTATCACTCACTGGGCTACCCGACTCGTCAACTATACTGTGTTTCTGGCTTTAGACATATCTCGTGGACAAAACAGCGATACAATACCCTTGGGACGGATGTAGCAGTAAATGCCTCGGTCGAGTTTTCTAGTAAATTCACAGCAACACATGTATATTCATGTGCAAAGCTTAGTCGTGAAAATACTTGCTTATAATGGCCGCGGCCATTTTGAATAAGGTCAGAGAATAAGGGAAATAATTTTCTCTATAATAACCGTCTGTATCGAAGGCTGCCCAGTTAATATCGATACATTTTAGGCTAAATAATACACTTTGTTATATACAGAGTTGATGTCTTCGTATTTTAATTGTCCTGGTGTTTAAGAAAGAAAAAACCGAAATTTCGGGAAAATTACTACGCTAATGGCCCGTCAATGTCCACGAGAGCTATCTCGCTCCCGTTAGCATAGCGTACTTTGTTACGTACAGATTTGATTTATTCGCGGGAACACGAATGTCAAAATATAAGACGAGGTCGCTCTAAGGGTGCGCATGCGCAAAACGTACATCATAGACCGGCGTAAAATAACCAAGTCCGAATCAATCTTGATTTTCGATTTGATTCAATGGAAGACATTTGTTGGTGCACTGGATGAAACCCATAGAAGATATTTCTTGATTTTCGTAAATTCAATTGAGCCCAACTGGGTCCCAGTTAGAGCCCACCCAATAGCCCAGTCAGAGCCCTAGCCCAGTTGAGCCCAGTCAGCCCTCTCGAAATCCAACTGGGGCCCGGTTGGGCTTGCTGGCTGGGTAACGATGCAATGTAAAGCATGCTTTCGGAAATAGTAACGCCAATCGTTACAGGACAAATGAACTGACTAGCATCTTGACTAACTTAACAAATGCAGTTGATGATAAGATCCAGCAATTGAATAACCGCCATAAAGATCTTGTCACACTAGTTCGTATCAGGCACGTTATAGACTCAGTAGAAAATGTTGTATAAGGATTTCAAAGACTTGCTATGGCTTTTCAGAGCGAAATAGCATCCCTTGAGCTAGGGCATTTAACTGAAGAACTGTTTAGTACACCCGAAATTACTTAAAGTAGGAAAGCATACTGAGGTAGGCACTCAATTAATTCAACCATACCAGTGGTACTAACGTAATACTAACATTGTTATGGGATGATGATGAGCAACTCCGCTATATAGCAACGTTGCCACTGATCGATGGTGGGGATTATATAGAGTATGGTGTTCACTCATGACGGGATCCATTAAACTGCATAGAATATTGCATGCACATCATCTTCACTAGAATTAGCATCCGCCGTGACACATGGAGAGTTTGGTACCCTACTCCATAGAAATGTCACAGCGATGACCCGCGTGTGTGTAATAGGCACTTACAAGTTTATAAGACCCATATGCCATGCTTATTGAATATGTTAAATAATACAACGAGCATGACATGCAAAATTAAGCTGTTCCAGCCTAATGATTGCTTTAGCAAATTATTTACAGACTGTGCACACTTTTTGAGGAACAAGTAGAGATTCAGTGTAGGGTTAGTATGACTGACGTGCATATACGATGGCATGTACTTGCTAAACCATGATAAATGGGGGTATAGTGGTATGGGATGCCGATTCAAACCGATTAGAGCACGCACACTTAAGCATGTCAAAGTTGGCCTGGCCATCGACATAGCCCGAATGAACATAGCAGGTATTCTGAATCAATCATTTATAATTGAACATTTAAAATCAGAAAAATCTTGCCATTTACATAAAATGAAATATGTTCCACTCACACCATTGCCCGAAATTGATGTAACCAGTATCGACGGCATCGATACGCAATCAATAATTGTGTATAGCATAGCATTCGCCATCGTTGTGATTGTAATTATATGCATGCCCCGTGTGCGTGCGTGCGTGCGTGCGTGCGTGCGTGCGTGCGTGCGTGCGTGCGTGCGTGCGTGCGTGCGTGCGTGCGTGCGTGCGTGCGTGCGTGCGTGCGTGCGTGCGTGCGTGCGTGCGTGCGTGCGTGCGTGCGTGCGTGCGTGCGTGCGTGCGTGCGTGCGTGCGTGCGTGCGTGCGTGCGTGCGTGCGTGCGTGCGTGCGTGCGTGCGTGCGTGCGTGCGTGCGTGCGTGCGTGCGTGCGTGCGTGCGTGCGTGCGTGCGTGCGTGCGTGCGTGCGTGCGTGCGTGCGTGCGTGCGTGTGCTTAACACTTATCATTGAGAATTTACTCTTATATATTGTGAACCAACTGTATTATTTCGATTACACAATGAAATATCCGCTAGTTATTTGAAAAGAAATAATGGATGTCAAGTTGTTGTTGGCTTAGGGAGCAAAACGTCTCGGTAAAAAAATGTCAAAATATCAGCTACATGTAAATTAATGTCAGTTTAATATAGATAGATGTAGGCCTAAGCTTGTCCCAGGATAAAATTGGGTTACGTCTGACATATAAGTCTGAGCCGAAGGGAGACCAACTTCATGATCATACGGCTGCCAGCTGGCAAAATTAATCTGTATGTTTAGGCTTACCTAGCATCTTAAATAAACTCAACCATTGACATTCAAATGCCTAGCAGGGATGGGTCATTAATGCACACTTTCCTTGAAAGATTATTCATAAAATATACAAGTATGCACAGACTCCTTGCATGTATCTATTTCTGGTAAAACGAAGGAATATTTCTCATGGTTGAGTTTTATGTCAGAGTGCATGTAAATATAATGATACAGAGACAGTATCCAGAGTAAATGTTTTATATATATTCACCAGCTTTCACTAAAGAAAGTATGATTACAGATTCGAGTCCGCCACAAAATAAATATTCTTTTACTATTAGCCATCAAATAAACCGGATATCCGTTTAAACCGGTTATATAATCAACACTGTCACCGGTTTCACTTTCTCCAAAACTTCACAGCCCTAATTAGTACCGTAATTATATTGTCATTATGCATGAACGCACATGCAAGCACACACAAGCATATATCATCATGGTGATAATTATGGCCGATTGTCGCACACTCTCATAATTGCATTGTCAGTCACGCGCATGTAGTACTATGACCTGCCATACACTGAAGTACGACAGATAGCGGGTATGACAGACTGGTGGCATGGATGTGTTTGCCCGTTGATGGCTACATCGTGCTAATTGTTAATCTTATTCATGGCAAGATGGTCGATCGACTTTCGGTGAGCGGCATATGTGGATTTCTGGTAGCTCAGAAGAGGATTGTTCGGGCGTGGTCGACTGTTGGACTGATCACTTATCTATAGACTGACATGCCCTTTCCATGTGGGACCCGGCATCCTACCACCACTATACATCAAATATTATGAAATGAACCAATGCTTCAATGGCCACATGTGTGCTCATTTTATATTTGCACTGGTTGCGTTATAAGAGGGGTGTTGCTAAAAGTAATAGCAATACCATGGTCACAATATGTATATAATCACGTCGAAAAATGTTGAATGTCCAGCTATGTAGATACTTCATTAGGGCACCATTGATTTCAATGGCCTTTACACTTCAGTATATGCCAAGTGATGTCGAAGAGTGTAATGTGCCTAAATGTAGGTTTCATCTCACTGCTGCCTGAAGACGTAAAGTACCAACTTGTGTTGACGTAATGGTGGTTAGTGCTAATATACACTATCTCACAAGTATCTCACCTGTCTCTTCAGGCCAAGGTGAGCACATACCATGTCAGACGTCCATCCTCCATATCCTGATTGAGTGATGAACTCTTGATGAACTTTAAACTGGTAACACTGGCATATTATTCTATGCTCGTGTATATTTAAGCCATGTATGCTCAGCCAGAAACGTGATTGTTTGCTAAACTGTATGCCTGGTATATATATATATATATATATATATATATATATATATATATATATATATATATATATATATATATATATATATATATATATATATATATATATAAATATATATATATATATTAAAATAGATGCCATTCAAAGGTGGGTGCGAAGATAGGGAAGGCTCTATATGCACATGATAATAGATCTGAACTTCAACCCATACTGCTAGAGGACCTACCCTGAAGAAATAGATATAGCCACTCGAGAATATCCAATAAACATGCAGCACTGGCGAGATTGTATCAAAATAATTCATGGCTCTTGTTCAAGTATCAAGCGGTCAAACAAAGGACAGTGATTAATTAACAGAAGCTTCGAGTTGACGCAATCAGCGTTGTCGTGTGAATCATCCAACTAGGTGACGTAGCCAATCGAGCATGTCCTGCAAACATGTAAAATGAGACTTCAAATGCTATTGTTCATGTAGCAAGCACTCAAACAAAAGTCAATGCTTAATTAAGATGCAAGTTTAGAATGGACAAGATCCGTTGTGTTGCTCGAATCGAAGTACAATCAAGGATGGACATCCGATATGGTCAGATTCGTGACTGCTATGTGACGCCTGACTTGATCGAGATAAGCACATTTAATTTTGACAAATGTGTGGAGGTGGGTGGGCAGGCTCCTAAACGACGCTGTTAGAAAATGACACGAGACTACATGATTAGAAGATGAAGGTGAATGTAGAATAGCTACGCAAGTATTTAGTTATGTCGAAAGAGCTACATAATTAAAATAAATGAATATGGTTTCAAAAGGAATGATGCCTATTGTACGAAACCAGCTTGACGCATTATAACATCATTGTGTTATGGAGTTTGATCTTTAGAAATATAGTTATTAAATGATTTGATCGCGACTATGTTATCTGAAGGTATACTGATCTGGTGATTCGTCCGGCACTACTTGTGGAAATGTGCCGCTATGTGACCATCAAAGAGTATATAAAATGGAGATTGTTGAGACAATCGTCACTCATTCATATGTACCAAAAGCCAAAGAAATCACCATTGTGGTGCCTCAGTTAGACAAAACGACATCCAGTTAGTTTAGTTAAATTGGGTAGAGGTTTGTAGCAAGTAGTTATTGTAAACAACTCTTCTTTTAATTGCATTTTGAATATCTATCTATTCCTGTAACCATAGTACAAAATAAATTACATTATCTTAGGCACATCTGCGTTGAGTAGACTTGAGTAAGAAAGTTAATAAAGTTGCTAGATCCAGTTGCAGTTTCACAAGAGAGGAGAGAGACACTCCTTCCATTCCTGACTGATTTTCCGATAGTCAGATACAGCAGACACAGGCCCGAGTGATCATTGAACATATTGCTTACTTTGCGATCAGTCTTGCAAGGCGAGTGGTCACCTCCTTGCTATTTTATGTTCTCATCGGATGTTGTTGCAGTAGTAAATAGGTTCCGATAGTATATTTTAGCAACACCAACAAATCGGGATATACCTAGAGCGAGAAAATTGCAACATGAAGGGAACTTGATTGGCCAACCACTTCGGCGGCTGTCCTAGGTGACCTCGTACTCGCAAAACGGACTTTCTCTAGAACCACCTAAGAGATCGGGCCGACATTTGGGAGATATGATTAGGGACTATGTATGTATTTTTATTTTTATTTTATTGACGCACTGGCAACGTGCGGCTTCAATTTCCATGTGCTAACTTAGCCGACAGTCATGCACCCATTAGTTTAATTTGTTGATCACCATCTCCCGGTCGGGGGATCGAACCGCCATTCTGCAACTCCGCATAGCATCAGCAACAAGACATCTTTCCACTGGACCACCGCACCAAGAATAAAAGTCAAGGATTGGCCGACCAGCATTCACATGTCTGATATACTGGCACACTGACGATTCATATGGGACTATCTGTGGATGCACCTGCCACAATTCAATCCTAGGCTTTTACGCCTATTGTACTCTGACTCCAGCCCGGCTCTGGCAGTATATGTATTTTTATTTTATTGACGCACTGGCAATGTGCGGCTTCAATTTCCATGTGCTAACTTAGCCGACAGTCATGCACCCATTAGTTTAATTTGTTGATCACTATCTCCCGGTCGGGGGATCGAACCGCCATTATGCAACTCCGCATAGCATCAGCAACAAGACATCTTTCCACTGGACCACCGTACCAAGACTACAAGTAAAGGTTTGGCAGACCAGCTTTCACATGTCTGATATACTGACACACTGACGATTCATATGGGACTATCTGTGGATGCACCTGCCACGATTCAATCCTAGGCTTTTACGCCTATTGTACTCTGACTCCAGCACGACTCTGGCAGTATATGTATTTTTTATTTTATTGACGCACTGGCAACGCGCCACTTCAAGTGGGGCTCAGTACTTCCTTGGAGTCAGCTCTTAGCATGCCTAACGGATTTATGCAATAACATCCTCTCCTGGCTTTGTTTTGCTGGGTCCAAGACATGAATACAGGGGCTATTAAAGTGTATTCAAGGGAACTTGATACATTAAAATGTATGGCCACCAATGTACCAACCACAATATAGCGTGTTTAATGACCATATTGGATTTTTTTTTATCTTACCTCCCTCTTCGGGCCAAGGTCAGCGTATACCATGACAGGAGTCGGCCATCCTTCCATTTGTCTGTCGTCTGTCCATTGTCAATCCATTAAATCACATCTCCTCCATAACGGTTAGACAAATTTCAAACAAATGAATCTGGAAGAATCCTATGGCGGTACGGTACAGTAGACAGCTTCAGAATTTTGATTGGTCAACGTTTTTGATGAACATCTTAGATTTCATGCAAACGTTACCAGAAATTATGAAAACGCATCTTCTCCTTAGCTGCTTTCCTGGTTTCAACTAAATTTTGCTAGAAGGATCATATGATGTAAGGCTCCGAGGTATCTTAATTGGTCAATTTTCTGGGGTGAAAATCTTAGATTTTATCGAAAATTTACAAGAAATTCAGAAAACCCATCTCTTTAAGTGGTTGGTAGATTCTAGCCTAATTTGGCTGGAAGGATTCTATGGTGGAATACTACAGACCTTCTAATCAGAATTTTGATTTGTCGATTTTTTTGGTGATCATCTTGGATTTTTGGAAAACTTTCCAGAACAATTTAAAATGCTCCTCCCAAATCAATTGCTCGATTTCAACGAAACTTGGCTGCGGCGGCTTTATCATTGCAGGCTTCAAGTTATCAAACGGGAATATTGATTGGTCAATTTCCTTTGGTGCCTATCTTGAATTTTCCGAAAACTATATATCATGTCTATTTAAATGTAAATGGTTCAAATGACAATTGCCCACGTGAGCGTCACATGCCCTTGGAACTATTATTATTATTATTATTATTATTATTATTATTATTATTTCAGATAACTTTTGGTTCGTACAGCATTTGACGTATAAGATAACCAGTTACAGTTCACGGTTGAGTAATGTAGAGACACGAGAAAGCCTCGTAACAGCATTTCAGGTATCATATTTTCATCTGTGTGTAGAATAGCGCAGGCGTGTGTCCGCCCATCTGGCTGGCCCAACCAGCCGTCCGCTGCATGCCCGCCACATAACTGCCCGCTCACCTACCCGCCCGCCAACCTGACCGATCATTAACTGACCGACCAACAGACTGACTGACCGACTGACCGATCGCCTGACTGATTGATCGATTGACTGACTGGCAGGGGGACTGACCAATGGAACAATCGAGTCATTGACTGACCAACTGACCGAGTATTATTCGTTCATTCATTTGCGCTGTCGTTCATTCATTCATTCATTCATTCATTCATTCATTCATTCATTCATTCATTCATTCAATCGTTTACTCATTTACTCGTTCATTCGAGCAGTCCTTCATCCCTTTGTTCCCTCCTTTATTTATGTATTTATTTATTTATTTTTCAGAGATGGGGCGCGGTCACATCCCTCACGTTCACGCCTACAACTTGCGACGATGTTGATTTTGAGATCAAATTTGTCACAGGTTGTCATGGCGATGGTGAGCAAAATTGTTTTGATGGTTCATTTGGTATTTTAGCCCACGCATATTACCCTAGCAGTTCTGCGGTTGCTGGCGACATTCATATGGATGATGATGAGACCTGGACAACAACGGCGTACCAGAGTGCGTATTTAGATACTAGAGCGTAAATATAAATATATATTATATATAGCGTAAATATAAATATATATATATATATATATATATATATATATATATATATATATATATATATATATATATATATATATATATATATATATATATATATAAGAGAGAGAGAGAGAGAGAGAGAGAGAGAGAGAGAGGAGAGAGAGAGAGAGAGCGAGAGAGAGAGAGAGAGAGAGAGAGAGAGAGAGAGAGCGAGAGAGGAGAGAGAGAGGAGAGAGAGAGAGGCACCAGAATATATACGTTAGTTTACACTTATTTGTCATTCTGCTGCAAAAATTTAGAATTAATATCTATTTAGCCTATTATTAAGTGTAGAGGGGTGTGATATGGCTGGGTTTAGATAATAAAATAACACTGTATTAATTCTCCTCTCCACCCACACCCACCTTGGATAAACCGAACCTCTAAGCGCTCAAAGTGCTGCTCATTTTTATTAACAGAATACTAAATATTAAATTTGTGTTCTCCCTTAATATCTATTTGCAGATTAAGAGAAAACTATTTTGTAAAATTAACATTGGAATTTACAAAAAGAGCATTTGGATGTCATTTGAATAAAAACGAAAATGAAAGTCCTAACTTTGGCTTGATCAGGGTCTACTTGCATGCCAAGAAAAAGCTATTTTTAAACATTGCCACTGAAAAGACTGTTTCGGTTACCGAGCCATTCATTGCAGTGGTATATTTACAAAATTAATCTTCTCTTTATCTGCAAATGGAAATTCATAGAGACCATTGCAGAGGCCATTTTGGTCTTCCCGACCATTATAGGGTTAAGTTTACACAAGCGGGATAAAGATTGTTTACCGTCATTTGACACAATTTCGCGTTTGGCCCCTATCCGCGACAGATCAACGGCAAGCAACACTGATTCACCCTTTGATGGTCAAGATTGGCTAAGAAAAATCCAAATCTGACATTTCTGAATGCCGATTTGCAGGCAAAGGTAAGACAACCTTTTGAAAATGTACCACTGGGATGACTGGCTCGCTCGGCGAGACAGTCATTGCAGCGATAAATTTACCAAAAAAATCCTTTTCTCCCGACATGCAAATAGACTTTCAATAATTACATATTCCTGAAGAGCACTATAGAGACCGTTTTGTCCGGCTTGGCTATTAATGAGTCGACCAAAGGTTGGTCGCAATCAGTCCACTGTGAGCTGAGCTAAGTACCCCACGTCACGGCATTCATAGTGGTAATCTGTGTTGATACGATCACGCATGAACAGTAATTCACACATATATGTTGTTGCTTATTCAGAGAAATACCTACGAGCTGACCTGGCCGCTACGTGCGGCAAATTAGTTACGACTTTGACTCTCATAATTGTTCAAGAAAGTTTGATTGAATTTTCTCATAAAAAATCCCCCATGAGCTGACCAAGGGAGGATTGTTTTTGAAAATATACCGTAGCAATGACTGGCTCGGTTATCGAGCCAGTCATTCCAGTGGTAAAATTAAAAAGACAAAACGAGTGTCAAAGGCAATGGTACATATTAGGCATCAAAATGACAAGTTTTTGTTTTTGGCGGAAATGACTTCCCCCTTGTCA
Source organism: Chaetoderma sp. LZ-2023a (assembly GCA_034401795.1). NCBI lineage: Eukaryota > Metazoa > Mollusca > Caudofoveata > Chaetodermatida > Chaetodermatidae > Chaetoderma > Chaetoderma sp. LZ-2023a. The sequence goes on along the minus strand of CM067370.1, from coordinate 32,929,768 downwards.
GAACATATCAATGGCTATGAACGAAGAACACCAGGTCATACTATATATAGCCATACATCTGGACGCGAGTAGAATCAGCAAATTTAGCCCATCCTTTTATGGTATAAATGGCTAGAAGTTCTATAAGTTTCAGGACAAAACATCAAATATCCATGTCACGGGGTCACAAAGCGCATACTGAAATACAAATTATTGCCATAACCTAGGAATAGAAGGTAGAATCAACAGAATGTGCATACAACTTCATAGTGCAACCGCCTATGATTGATTTACGTTTGAGATCAACGGATCACCTATCTAGGGCATTTGGCCACTCAGCGAATTGCCAAGACAGTCCGCAATAGAATAAGTCAACATCTCCCTAGAGTGCATTCTAGTTGTTATTATTATTATTATTATTATTATTATTATTATTATTATTATTATTATTATTATTATTATTATTATTAAATTATTTAATAGATTTCAATGTGCTGTCTGTTTTGCTTCACGAGATCGGCCATTCTTTGGGCTTGAAACACACTAGTCAATCTGAAGCCATTATGTATGCAGTATATTCTGGAGATATGGTCCTCCACCAGGATGACATTGATGGAATACGCGCACGCTATGGTTAGTATAGCAAACGCAATGTTCACATGGCAAATCGATAAAGCTAGCATATATTTGAAAACTGCTGAATTTCTTGAAAGTAGTGGAATTGGAAGCTACCCACTGCTTATTGAACACATGCGTAATTGCTAGTATAAAGCGCGTCATCCATGTACGCTTATGCATGTATGTGTATGCGTAGTGATACTATGTTTGCGTATGCTTGAAACGCGTACTTGAATACATATACATATCTCCGCCCATTCCTACTTGAAGGTCGTCACGTGACCTCCAGCTACGTCAAATTCCATGCGCGTATGCTTGAAAAATCTCTCCTGGTGCGATTCTTGATGGACACGCACACGCATACGCGCACGCGTACTCACTATTCATATGCATACGAACATACGCGAACATGGATGGATGCAATCCACTGGATATTGAACGCGCGCGTATCTGATGGTATAAGGCAGTGGGTTGATTACGTTGGAACACGTCTGCGATAGCTGACTGATATATATATTATGAAAAAACATTAATGGCATAATCGCATACAAAATCCGACTTATTATGAATAATACATCAACCAATCAAATGGCATGAACTATTTCGCGTAATAAATAATTAGTATGCATAATAGGTCGATGTATTATCGCCTAATAAATCCTAATTGGCGCGTGCATTAAATCAACAAATCAACTGACATGCATTATTAAGCTATACTAATTCGATTTATTATAGCATAATAATTCGATTTATTATAGCATAATTATTCGATTTATTATAGCATAATAATTCGATTTATTATAGCATAATAATTCGATGTATTATAGAATAATAATTCGATGTATTATAGAATAATGATTCGATTTATTATAGCATAATAATTACCGACCATTCCGGACCATTTAAAAAGTACGAAATTTTGCGCTAATGCTAGACATTTGGTTGACATTCGGTCATTTTTGTCCAAAATGTCTAAAACGACATTTAAAATGTCTAAATAATGCCGCATAATGAATATCGTCCAACTTGCTCCAAAAGAGCAACTGGTTTGGACATTAGCTAAGCGCACCCATTTCACTCTGTTACACACATGTTGGCGACAGAAAAGCTAAAAGTCCATCTGAATTCTAATAGCGCCAATTTCCTCATTAGGTGTGTCGACAACTGGGTATTTTTACGAACATAACTCAGCCCTTCTTCGGTATCAATGTGGGTATGCATCGCATTCATACCGAGGTAGGACTAATCAAGAACGAATTTGGCAGTATGTCTCTTCAATGATTTTCCAGAATCTAAAATGTCTATTCGAAATTGGCTGTGGATGTTAGTCAATAGTTTCACTGATCCTATTATGGGACGGATTGAAATGGACAGATTTCTGGTTCAGTGAGAGATGGGAATTTATTGGGTTGAAAAAAACTGTGTATTAGGCATTAGAAGTACCTAGTTGTTCCATACGTTGCCGATAGAGTTACATCTAAAAGGCTGCGTTAATGCCAGCTTTTTGATTGACATTCGATTATGACTGTTCAAAATGTCTGAACAGTTATTAAATCTGTTTCTTTGTATGATGCTGTGATCTTTAAGGTCCGTTACCGTGCACACAACATTGCTACGCGTACATACCCACAACTTGTGCCTTGTTTTCTCGCTTTCTCTTTGCTGTACATATCACTAACAAATATGCCTTGACTATTTCAGAGTCACTTGTTCAACTTTTACAATATATGACTTCTGTGATACTATATGGATCAGGGTGCATAATGTACTGCTTGAGTTACCCAAGAGCCATGTAGGCTATTGGTCATTTCATACCAATTCACACTGAGTTGTATCCACCATTGCTTTGACGCGCGTGAACGCGTGGATACCACGGGACAGTTGCAAGTCGCCTCACAACATACACGAACGCGTATTGTAACAATTGGGATTTCTTTCTCCAACCAGTTGTGTTTGTGATTAACAATACTGTAAATTCCAGTATTGGATATTCCCCTTTTGAGGTTTTATTCGAACAACAACAGAAATTCCCTCTGATTAATAAGATCACCGATTGATGGAAGACGGCAATGGGTATTTTGAGAGCAATGTCGCATGATTGGCCAACGTCTTTAGCAAGTTTTCTGATAATGTAGCAATGTCAAAGGCAAATATGATTTCCCAGGCGCACAAAGACGCGGAACTACTATTTTTGTCAAAGGGTGATTACGTCGATTTGACAGATGAATCTAATAAAACACCGATGAAATTAAGGTATGGTTTTGCCTGACCGTATGCAGTGGGCACAGGTTGCAGTCCGCACATGGTAATTCTGTCAGATCCTAAAGGTCAGTAAACATTCGACCACCCTGTATATGTAGATTTAATTAAAATTGCGCATGTCCCTAACACCTTCTGAATTGTTCAAGGTAGTTAACGGTGATTCAGTTAAATTGTATTGATCCGTCTGTACACAGACCCCACCCGCCGACACGAATAATGACCGATCCGTGTCAATAAATCCTGAGCCTAACAATACGCCCATTCACCTTCTGGCTAACGTTTGCTCCCTTTGCTCTCTACTCCTATACCTAACCGCAATATAGGTGCATTACATAGATACCACCAGTCTAGCTCTGTTCATTATGAAACATTTACAACTACAACAGTGATGATGACAACAACGACTACGACTGGGAGGTGGACCATGGCGACGACACGAAAACGACGACTACGACATCGACGACGACGACGACGACAATAGCAGCAGCAGCAGCTGCAACTGCTACTCTTACCGCTACTGCTACTACCGCTGCCGCTACCGCTGTAGCGACAGCTGCTATTGTCACTACCACAGCCTGCTTACCGCACATCATTCCTGTCGAAAATCAATGTTCCTATAATAATACCTATGTACAAGGTGTATACATCTATTACCTTTAAAAGTGTACATCTTGCAAAGTAGAAATATGTTCTGGGAGTGGAGACCTCCGAATTCCTTCATACTTTTTCGAATTTCGTCTGAAGGACTTAGAGCACTTCACTCCTGGTCTGTCCGGCCCGTCGTTGCATTTAGCATTCTGTCCCAAACCAACAACAACAGTAAATGACAGTGGCAGCAGCAGCAACTACTACTACTGCCTCTACTGTTACATCTACTGCTACTGTTGCTGCTCCTGCCATTGTCACTGTCACTGCGACTACTGCTGCCACTACTACTACCACAGTCTGTCCTGCAGCTCATTGCTACCGTCGCAAACCAAATAATAATAATAATAATAATAATAATAATAATAATAATAATAATAATAATAATAATAATAATAAAAATACATGTAATAATAATAATAATAATAATAATAATAATAATAATAATAATAATTATCAACATTCCAGGTAATCGCCATTGACAGTGTAAATGTATGTACTAATGGACCCCATATGTCACATTGTGGCCTGGGTGTAAATAAATTGAAAAACCCCCAAAACATCTGGTTCAGAAACAAGGTATATCATACGGTTATACGCATTTTGGCACAACGCAACACCGACAACCGACGTGAATATTTAGTAAATATTTCTGGTGAACAGGCGCAAAATTCGATTCGGATTACTGCCGATGGTGTGAATGAGAAAGCCAAAGCCCATTTAATAACTCGACCATCGGCAGTAGTTTAATCACAGCTGAATTGTGTATGCTATTATTTAATACACCTTTCCCAGATCGACGTTATTAGGCGAGTGAAATAAAGAAAACTGAAACTGAGGCTGGGATTCCTCTAAATCAACGCTCAGAGCGCGTTTGCTGGCTGATAAATTACTCGGCCAGCAGCTGCTATTGCGCCAAAAGAAACTGAACCAAATAGTTCCTATGATAAACTACAAGCTCAAAATTATTGAGGTCAATAGTTGGAAAGCGCATTCAATTTTCTAAAAAATTATGTATTAGTTTTTTATTTTTATTAAATTTTCACAAAATTATTTACATATATAAAATATACTATTGCCCCTAGATTGAGTAAATCGAGCGGCAGGGAGAATGGTGTTGCTAAAAGAGGAACATTGTTGTAATAGCAACCGCTTTCAACAACCACATTTTCAATATAAATATAGTATGCAGGTTAATACTTGAAATTCAAAGGTGTTTCAAATGTCGTTAAATCATTTTATTAATCATTTTATTAATTAATTAAATGATCAGATTTTTGTATCTGCATCTGGAGCTGCATATGTTATTTTGAATGCATCACCAAAAGAGGAAATAATTGTTTTTTAATATAAAGGTAGAACGGCTCGTGTCGCTAGGCTACCTCCAGGACTCGCACTCACACTTACACAAGTGCGACGCATCCAGTAATGTACGCGCGCAACCGCACACACGCGACGCACTCAGTCACCTGCGCAAAACAACGCATTACACACCCATGCAAACGTGACGCGGATTGTACACAAGGCACATACAATAGCTCACTCACAGGTACATACGCACGCATGCATACATCCAGTCATGCAAACCCCGAATTCACACTCGCACCCGCAAGCGCGCAACCACGTGCACAACTGAATGTATTATTATCAACTATTGAATAATGAATTATGTAAGATAATTGGTTGATCGCGTATGGACCCGATGTTTTACTACATATTATGTTGGTCAATCACATTGCAGAGATATATATTGATTTAATGCTGCTTACCGTTCAGCTATCTATCAGTAGATGTAGCGTTGTATTTTAGTTGGTCAGACTGAATAGTCTAAATGATACGTCATATTTACACACTCTAATGCCTTCATTAATTGGACTTTCTAATTATTTACTTTGTTTGGCCTATTTCATTCCGAATTTCTCCTTATGAACATTGCGACTGCTATCCTGGGCCAGTCTGCCAGCTAGCGATTGCTACCCGCTGACAGGCTGATTTTGAAATTGCTCTTGTATTAATTGTGATTTGTATTTAGAACGGAATGCCGGTATATTGTGTCAAGGCCTGGTGCAATTTAGATGGCTATTATTGATAGTCACCTATGAGTCAATTCTTGAGATTGTGTATTTTGGTGAGACACGATTATTGCACATCAGACAGTTTTTCTCATGTAGTTATTCTAAAAAGCAGGCATATGTATAGCGCGAAGTGGATCTTAAAGTTAAGTTAAGGTAAGTTGTTTCTGACCGCAGGTTTACACCTCTATGGTCGGATCTTCATCGTCACAATTCTGTGTGCTGTTACGTCCAGCTTTTGGTTTGTTGTGCAGGCATATAGCAGTGCTTGGTTTCACCAGTGTTTGTCAAGCCGAGATTTAAAAGTGCAGACCGATGGTGAGTCAACTACATGTCTTATTCCAAACCTTTGCAGCCAGGACAGGAAAGCTGTTCTGTCATAGCTCTAACCTAGCCCTTGAAATATCTTCTTCAATGTCCTCGTGTTGCGTCAACCCGCTGAACCACATCTTTCCTTAGTTTAAATATGTTTCCTGTTTCTGGGTCACCTATATCATGTAGCATCTAATATACATCAATCATGTCGTCTTGGACTCTGGGATAAGCCAGTGTGAGTAACCTGAGCTTTCTAAGTCTGTCTTTATAGCTTATATTTCTGAAACTTGGTATCTGCTTTATAGCTGCTCTCTGAACATTTCCGATTAAGGCTATTTGTGTTTTTGTGTATTGACTCCATACTGATGCTGCGTAATCAATGTGACTTCTTAGCATTGCTTTATACAGCGGGACTAGTGTTGTCTGGTTTAGATTCACATAAGAACATCTGATAATTGCGAACATACTACTCGCTTTATTGACCTTTTCACTGATGTGCTTTTCAAAGTGTAACCCTTCATCTTTTATAACCCCTATGCCATTTTCCTGTTTAGACCTCTTGATTTCATGGGGTTTATCATCAGCAATGCTATGATAGTTGTGCTCTGTTCTCGTCCGCCCAAAACCCATATTGACGCACTTGTCAGGGTGAAAGAGAAGTAGCAAAGTGTTTCGCCGTTCGAGCTACGACTACAATACAAGATGGATTAGGCTCACTATTATTAGTGTGTGCCCATTGACCCCACTACGCACGCCCTGTTTGGAGAATGTCACCTAAAGTGTTAAATTGCCCTATGGAAACAGTCACTAGATGCTACTGTATGGCACGCTCAATTGGACATCATGACCTCCTTGTCCCTTTATTGTATCTGTTGATATTGAATAGGCGATGTCTGTCATTGTGTGATTTTGAGAATAATTGCTGGCAACAACTTGTATGAAAGGTCTTAATGTGTTGCTACGTGTACGCCATCAGCTACCCCCGCTGGTTGTCACAAATAGGAGGACACGCTTTCAGATCATGACATTTAACTATTATGGCTGGGGACTGATGTATATATATTCCCATATCAATGTCTGGTCAGCATTACAAATTATATGTACATGCGTCTCCGAGTTTGTCTCTGGTTGGCCATTGTCGTGAAACACACGCCAATTAAGAACATATATAGCACATTTTTAAGTAACTTAGTATCATATTATTGTTTAATATGTTTATAATTTAACGATTTTTATCGCCTACGCTCATATGTAACATGTATTCCGTTGATTACATTTTTCTATATCCCATTCTACCCATCTCACTCGTCTCATCCTGCCCCCCATCACACCAAATCCCTTCAGATCATCTGTCCCTCAGTTCATCCGTTTGTCGGCCCACTCACCCTCCCACCCGCCCGCCCGACCGGTCGCCCGCCCGCCCGCCCGATCGCCGTCCGTTCATTCGTCCATCCGTCCGTCCACCTTCCCACCCGCCCGCCCGTCCGTTCGTCCGGCAGTCCGACCATCCATCTATCCACTCATCCATCCACCCGCACACATGCACGTACGCACGCACGTGCGAATACACACATGATTGCACCAACCACCCACCAACCAACCAATCACTAACCACCCAAACGGCCCATACTCACACCCAAACCAACCTACCCACCCAGACACGCGCACACACCATCCCACACACCCAGCATCCCAACCGCCTACCAATCCACTCACCCGCCCATCCATACAGTTGTCAGCAGATTTAATGACAATATCATTTGTGGTACGCAATCCAGGGAGGGGTTGGTGGGGGAGGGGGGTAGTGAAATATTACGAACAGCTAGCTCAATTACACTGGTAATTATTATAGCACACAACCACTGTTTAAATACCTATGTGTTAAACGCGAGTCAAAACCACGTACATCTTATCTGCTAACCACAATTAATAAGACTGCAGATTCATCGTCAGGTCCTCTGATTCCATCACGTCGACCTATGATCTCGTACTCTTGTTCTCAATTATATAGGATCAGAGAAACTACTGTTTACCATCCACAACCGATTACGAATAGACTTATTCCATTTTAGAAAATCACTGGAAAAGACATACTACCAAATTCGTTCTTGATTAATCCTACCTCGGCATGGATGCGATGCATACTGTATTGGAGTTACGATTCGTTAGCGTGGTCTAGATTACTGTATGATGCGAAATGCCGATATATTTTATTAAAAGACAAAACATTAGTAATGATGATGACGTCATTAATCAAGTGATGATCCGATATTTTATTGTCAAAATGATTAGCCCAAAATGGAATTGATAAAACGGATGTCTAGGTGTTGGCTATATGATTTCCATTATGAATGATTAACACTTGTACACGAAGGAAAGCTTATAGGATCGATTTGCTACAAATTTCAACACTTCCTTATCTTGGCTCGATGTATGGAAGCGTGATCTGCATTAGTATTTGAACTTTGACCTATTGGATCAAGAGATGGATATAATAAAGCGGAACGTAAACAGACAGATTTGATAAATTAGTATTCATTCATTATTGCCTTCTTTTTGTCGTTAATTTAATTTAAATCAGTGGTACAGATATGAAATAATTCTTATAAATGATGTATTGTATGAAATAGCCATTATCAGTAGCCGATTTTAATCACATCAAGTCAAATCTTCGATCTGATGTCACGTATATCAATCCTCAAAGAATATCACATACGATTTAATTTACATCAGAATCATAAATGCTGTTAGTTAATTAAAGATGAGATCGGGGCACATCCCCTATACAAGTTAAAAATGATCACTTTCGATCTGGTCAATGTAGATCGCTATCGGTAACTGAATCATTTAGAACGTTGGATGAATAAGGACCATTGGGTAATCTCTTGAATTTATAACAGCATATATGATTGTATGTCAGTTAAAATTTAGGATTAATTGTTCTTGGTTCAGAATCTAAATTTGAAATATCAACCTGACCGACATGTTAATAACTAAAATAATAATTAATATAGAATCTAAATATAATAAACCTATAATTTACGACCTGAATGCAGTATAGCTGTTACAGATATTCGATGGAATCAGTCATTTCCTTGTGGCTTGATAACTATATGAGTTATGATATCATATTGAATTTGACAGATAGATGTTGGTGCACCCAGACGAACGCACGACACAAATAATTTAGCTTTGACTGACATTTATATACTGATGCTGACAGATCTGAAAGGCTGCATATAAGTGGGATCTGTGAATGGCCAGAAGTTGGAGATCTGGCCCACAACTACATCAACCAGGATCTGGAGACGTGACTACTAACAAAAACGGCCAGCAGCTGGAGAGCTGGCTACTGACAATAACGGCCAGCAACTGGAGACCTGGCTACTAACTATAATGACCAGGAGCTGGTCAGCAGTTACTGCACGAAGGAGCATATCATATGCGGTTGATGATTATGATCACCCAAAGCCATCAAGTGATTTCTGCATGAAAGTTGATACTTTGATTGGTTGATAATTTTCTAACTGGCCTAACCCTATTTTGACCAGAAAAGCGTAAACTCTAAATGTTCTGATGACTGATTAACTGACGATGGGCCTAGAAACTGAGATGATGCCCATGCTTACTAACGTTTCTGAGTGATGACTGTTCTGTGGATTTCGAGCATCATTTATTGTATTAAATTCTAACTTTCATGATGCGCATACAGTGTTCATATCCACGGCCATAGTATAGGGCCGACTATGTACAAGGTGACACGATGGATGCCTACATAACGTATTTCGCTAATGCGCGACCAGTACTTACAAAGGCACTGTGAACCGCCTGGATCACGCGGATACAATACTGCCTGTTGCATAGTAACCCCTAACATAGTTAATAAAATAATCAACATAGACTCAATACATATTATAAATAATGGAATCCATATTGATTATAACATAATCCCATTAACAATTACAAGCATCTACACTTTAAGTGTTATAAAATTACATAAGTGTAAAACCCGATTACGAATATCCCCTATGCTTTTATACGTGACGTGAAGTAATTCATTTCTGAAATTGACAAGAAAGTGAGCAAGATTTGATGTTAATGTTAATTTATCTACTTATATTGTAGAGGATTTGGGGGTACAAACGTGTTTCGGGTGGTATAACCTAACACGTTTCTATGAAAATATGATTGTTATGTATGATCTCGCAATCAATAGCATTAGTCGGTGCAATAACAACATTGACACCGAAGAAGGGGTGAGCTTTGCTCGTAAAAATACACAGTTATCAACACACAGGAGGAAGTATTAGCGCTAATAGAATTCAGATGGACGTTTAGCTCTTCTTTCGCCAACATGGATGTAACATAGTGAAATGGGTGCGCTTAGCAAATGTCTAAACTAGTTGCTCTTTTAGAGCAAGTTGGACGAAGTTCATTATGCGGCATTAGCCTATAAGCCTACAAAGGGAGATTTTAATAACTTTTTATACATTTTGTGCAATCATGAGCGAATTTCAACCAAAAAGACTAGCATTAGCGCATACTTTCATACTTTTTAAATGCTCGGGAATTATTATGCTATAATAAATCGAATTAATTTGCTATAATAAATCGAAATATTAAACTATAATAAATCGAATTATTATGCCATAATAAATCGAATTATTATAGCAAAATAATTCCTGTCATTTGATTGGTTGATTTACTATTCATAATATGTATACGCACACATGGATGTATTCAAGTACACACTTCACACATACGAATGCGTACACTCACTACGCACACACGCACACATAGATGGCGCGCTTTATACATTCAAGTACGCATATATATTTGACCAGTAATCAGACTGTAGTATAATATTATATACGAAATATTATACCAATGCTTAATGGACGAATCCACTCTTAGCTATGCCCCGCCCATCTCTAGCTAAGCTACCTACGCTTTGCCAGTGTTGGAATCGATTGAACCCTGAACGCACTGAATCTCAATTTTCAGAAAACTATGCATGTAAACTGTTGAATATTTTGAAACTAATTTGACTGGGTGGTGTTGCTGTCTATGACGTCATAATCAACTACGTCACCATAGGCAGCAACAACATCCAGTCAAATTAGTTTCAAAATATTCAACAGCTTACCTGTTTAGTTTTTTGGAAATTGAGATTCAGAAAGTGCAGAGATCGAGTGACCCCAACGCGTGCAAAGCGTGGTTAGAGCTTAGCTTAACGTGGGCGGGGAATAGCTAAAACTGGATTCCTCCATTGGTGTTTAACATCTTAACATTGGATTCACAGAATCTCAATGTGAACGGACGTATTCAGATAAGCTGTTGTATATGTTAAACCAGTTTGATGGCAGCAACAGCTCCCCGTAAAATTAGTGTCAAAATGTGCAAAAGTATGTATAAAAAATTGTAAATTCACTAATGACAATACAATTCAGATGGTTACTCATGGATTGTTGCCACTTCCTTGATAGACCTACATAGTTTGATTATGACGTCAGCTAATGTGGGACTTATTTTTATTATGACGTCAAATACTTGGGTGACAGAGCAGATCCATTCATTATCGAATAATATAGAGAACATAAATCTGTGAATGTATTTGTCATTGTAAGTTGAACCGTGATTTAATGCAGCGTGTTTCTTTAATTCTATTGCTCTCTTATTGCAGGTCATGAAAACACTGAATGGAAACCTAATGACTCACCGATAAGTGAGCGCTGCGTTGACCGCTCTCCTGGATACCCTCAATCATCGTCCGACAGAACAACCACGCCAACAACAACAACGCCAACAACAACGCCAACAACAACAACGCCAACAACAACGCCAACGACTACAACGACAGCAACGACAACAACAGCAACAACAACAACGCCAACAACAACAACGCCAACAACAACAACGCCAACAACAACAACAACAACAACGCCAACAACAACAACGCCAACAACAACAACGCCAACAACAACGCCAACAACAACGCCAACAACAACGCCAACAACAACAACGCCAACAACAACAAGCACACCAACAACAACCACAACACGAACAACGACAACAACATCAAGATCAGGAACTTGTTGTTTTTTCTTTTGGGGTTTTTGTTGGTATTATTGTTAATGAAAGTGCAGACAAACAGTTACAGTGTATGTCATTGGAATGTTACTAATGAGATCGGAGTATACGTGGCTTTGCGTGATATGATTGTGTTATAAATACCATTTGACTGACACTAGTTTCGTTCATAAACAACTTAATTTCATCAAATAGCATGTACTTAAATTATAATCATCCTTCAAAGTACTGTCTAACCTTTATAAAATGATGGCATCATGGAACCCCAGCAGTGGTCACTAAAGATATATGGTCAAGTAAGGAGATACCTTCCTTCAGTGTACATGCAATTGAGATGTGTTACCACACAAAACCTAGGAGATTCAAACCAGGATAAACGTCCTGTAAACATAATTATACTGCCTGGCATCAATATTCTACAATAAACTTCATTATGAGTGCGTCCGTGCGCGCGTGTGTGCGTATGCGCGTAAAAGTGTAGGTGCGTGGAAAATGTGCCTTTGTGTGCGCGCGCGCTCATGCGTGTGTGCGGGCGTGTGTGTAAGTGTATGTAAAATGTATCTACATGTGTGCGTGCGTGCGTGCGTGCGTGCGTGCGTGCGTGCGTGCGTGCGTGCGTGCGTGCGTGCGTGCGTGCGTGCGTGCGTGCGTGCGTGCGTGCGTGCGTGCGTGCGTGCGTGCGTGCGTGCGTGCGTGCGTGCGTGCGTGCGTGCGTGCGTGCGTGCGTGCGTGCGTGCGTGCGTGCGTGCGTGCGTGCGTGCGTGCGTGCGTGCGTGCGTGCGTGCGTGCGTGCGTGCGTGCGTGCGTGCGTGCGTGAAAGTATGTATGTTTAATCACAAACTATAAAGTATGTGTTAATTAGGTATTGGAAAGTACACATGAAATAACAATTTGCTATCCACATAATAGGTATGGCATGAAAACAATAGTATATATAAAATGCAAAACGGATTCGCTTACCCCAAGTGAATCAGACAGATTGTTAACTACTCTAATACCATTCGTGTTGTTGGAAGTGGAAACTGTTGCTGTTATGAGCAACACACATTACTACAACATTGACTACAACGTATCTTATCATATAGAGGGAAACTGGTAACTCACATGTTTGTGTGAGAAAGCAAGGTACACATAGAGATGAATCGTAATTAACCCCTTCATCCGTACGTCACGAATCTGCTGCATATTTCGATTCAGTTTCAGTGAAAGTTGTTGCTGCCTCATTAGAAAGACACAGAAACACGCTTCACACAAATGCCCCGAAATAACCAGCATTCATAACACACAGAATGAAATGGGTTTAATCAACAGATCAAATTCATACGACATACCACGTAAAATAGTAATACAATACAATAGGTACAAATAATATCAACTAGTTATAACCTTACCAGCGTTTCCAATACTTCCAATAATCCACAATATCTTCAAGCCAAACTGGTACACACGCATATATAATGCACAAATATATAATCGGATTTGACGTCCAAACTCTTTGAAGGTTGACAACTGATCTGCATAAACTGGTTTCTTAGTGTATGTCCGTGCTATAGGAGTGCAGTGGTTACCATACATACAGTCAAACGTATCCCAAGCTACCCACTTCCTCATACACAACATTGACAAAACACAGTGGTAACTTAACAGTAAATACTACTCAGACACACATTACAAAGACATTAACACTCCCAGAAGCTGCTATCACAAGCTGGCATGCCTTAAGCATATCAGCCGTGACTAGATTCCTGTAAAGAAATAAATGTCAACAGCATTGCATGTGACATGTTACTCATTAAATGTGTGATGATACTAAAATGTCATTGAAATACAAAGCCATGCCATGAAACATGAATCAATATGCATTAAAGGAGATATACTTTACTATTAAAGGCGACATAACTTGTAATTCAAATAAATATACTATGAAAGTAACAGTCATGTATATAAAGCCTGTGACATACTCCCCTGGCCAGAGAAAATGTCTCCTGACATTTCCCTATGAAATAGATAAACAATAGATAGACATTCAATATTTAAAATGTAATATTTATATTTCTGCTCCTTCATGGATTATCACAGTTAATATTTATGTACAACACAATCATATTCACTAAAATATATCATATGTTAATATTTAAGCATAAGTAGTACATATGGTATAAATAGTATGATAAAATGGAATGCAATATATCTGTCCTTACCATAAGGTTTGACTTACATAACCCGCATGTGAATTAGGCGGTTTCCGCATTCAGGCCTATATTGCCCTCACTACATCACCTGAAATAAAGCAAAACAGCATTGGTTCATACTAAAAACAAGGTTGAAAACATACTCATAAACTTACCACATAGTAATATATACATATACAGTAATGTGTTATCAATAAACATATATTAAACGAAGTCTTCCCCTGCAGAAATTCCCATAACACACTCACCATATCGGTCCAGTGGTTTCTTCTGCCGACTCGATCGTCTAGGTAGTATTGGTGATTGTTCAACAATACGACTATTATCTGTTAACTCCGAGCTCTTTGTACCAGATATACTTACATTACCTGTGTTGCTTACTTCTGTTGAGCTTTGGTCACTGATGCTGATTCACGACCTCCATCCACAGGGCTGGACGTGTGTGTATGTCAAGGTGAAATTGTGGCATCGTGTCTGCATCTTTCACTCCTAGCAGGGATTATATACTTCTGAGTACAGCTCACCTCGCTATCTATACTGCCATCTGAGTCAGAGCAATTTTCAGCTCCTGAATCTATTTGACCATTTTCACTTACCATCTTCCTTCTGGCCCTTTTGCCCATGTTATTAGACACAGGCACTTTCTGCACATGGAATTGCCATAAAAGGTGACACTAGATTATGGTGCAAGGTTCTGACCAATCCTTTTCCAGTCTCTCGCTGAACCGTGTACACTGGTGTATCAGTATTTGGAATTTCGATGACAATATATAAATCTTTTGCCCATTTGTCAGCTAATTTCTGCTTACCTTTGAGTCTAACATTCCATACCAGAACTATGTCACCGATTTCAAGAGTAGACTCCCTTACTTTGCGATCTTAGTAACCTCTGTATAGCTTGCCACTCTTTTGAGCTTGAGCTGCAGCAACTGTATAAGCACAGTCTAGTCTTTTACGTAGCTTTCTAGCATAGCTCTGCCTACTCACTGATTGGTCTGTGTTACACTCAATTCCTAAGTAGGCGTCTATTGCTAGTCTGAGATGCCACCCGAACATTAGATAATGAGGTGAAAATCCTGTTGACTCATGTATTGTCGCGTTATATGCATGTACTAATGGAGATACATAGGATTTCCAGTAAGATTTTTTATCTTCTTCTAGCGTTCCAAGCATCTTCAGGAGTGTCTGATTGAATCTTTCAGTCATCCCATTCCCCATTGGGTGGTAAGGAGTTGTCCGAGTTTTCTCTACTCCAGCAATCTTGCACAGTTCTTGAATTACCCTACTCTCGAAGTTCCTACCTTGGTCACAGTGTAACTTTGCTGGAAAACTATAATGCACGACAAAATTTGCATACAACACTTTAGCAGTTGTTTGGGCGGTTTGGTTGCGAGTGGGCACGGCTTGCACATACCATGTGAAATGGTCTGTAATGACTAGGATATCTTCAAAACCACACTTTGATTTCTCTAGTGACAGAAAATCAATACATACTAGTTCCATCGGATGCGAACTTTTGATAGACACAAGTTCAGCACCAATAATTGGTGAGGTTTTCTGTCGAATACATTTCCACAATGAACTGTCTTCTCCTTGACACTCGCGGCCATGCCAGGCCAATAGAATCATTGGCGTACTAGCCACAAGGTTTCATCTCGGCCTTGATGACCGACATCATCGAGATGCCCTTTCAAAACAATTTCTCTCATGGACAGTGGCAATACCATTTGGTCTTTAAGTTGTCCATCTATTTGAGTAGCTCCGTAGAGAATATTATCACAAATCTTCAGCTTCTTCCATTGACAGGTGTATTTCTGTATTTCTGCCTATTCGTTTCTTAGACCCATTTAGCCTTAGATGCATGCCTTGTCTTATTAGGTATATAAATCTAGCTAACATTTGATCTGTAGCTTGCTCTTTGGCCCAATCAATCTACTCAACTCACTAGACTCTAAGTTGGTCTCTACCTCTGTCTGTTCTGAATAAAGTTTGTCACTGATAACTATACTCTCTGCTAATGGAAGAACTTCACTCGGTGCTAAAGCTGCATGGCAGATAGCTTTAACAACCTCTGGACACATCTCCTCTGTTTGATATGGCCGCCGTGAAAGTCCATCCGCATCACTGTTCGATTTCCGTGTCCCATATATTAGCTTAAAGCTGCAATTAGATAAGGAAGCTAACCACCGATGGCTTGTTGCATCCAGCGTAGCTGCTTTCGTCACATAAATTAGAGGATTATTATCTGTGCGTACTTCGAAGGTATTACCATAAAGGTAATCATGAAACTTATCTGATAATGCCCACTTAAGACACACTGATTTTAATTTATGTGCTGGATAATTGCACTCTCTTCCATACAAACCTCGGCTAGCATCTGCTATGATACGCTCTTTCCCATCTTGAATCTGATAGAGCACCACACCTAAACTGTCGGTTGATGCATCCACTCTTACTATAAGTGGTTTTGTAAGGTCTGCATAAGCTAACACTGGCGCTGTGGTTAGCTTTTCTATTATGGTATCAAATGCATGCTGTTGTTAATCTGCCCATAACCAGTGTGACTTCTGCTTCTTTGTTTTCTTTGATACACTGTTGGTGGAATGTCCTACAAGAAGGTTATTAAGTGGCTTAACTATCTTTGCATAATCCTTGATGAATCGCCTGAAATATTCAGTAAACCCTAGGAATATTCTCACAGACTTCACAGAAGTTGGGACTGGTCATGTGGTAAGTGCTGAAATCTTCCCCGGATCCGTATTGATACCATGCTCTGACACCAAGTGACCTAGATAAGTTACTTCTGTTTTGAAGAACTCACACTTCGATGGCTTAAGTTTAAGATTATGTTCTCCAAACGAAGTAAATTTTCCTCGAACGTACTTGAAAACACAAGAATATTATCATCTATAAAGATTAAGCACTCGTTTAGGTTCATCTCACCCATGCATGTTTCCATTAACCTCTGAAACGTTGCTGGTGTGTTAGTCAACCCAAAAGCCATCCAGTTACATTCCCACAAAACAACAGTGCCCACCGAAAATGCCGTTTTGTGTTTGTCCTCATCTTTGATTTCCACCTGCCAATATATGAACGAAGGTCAAGTATTTGACGCCTATTAACGTGTCCATTGCGCTGTCGATTATCGGTAAATTATAAGCATCTTTAATAGTTTTATTGTATAATTTTCTCAGATCAATACAGCATCTTAAGGAACCATCTTTTTTCCCTCACAAGTACAACACTCGAGGAATACGGACTAGCTGATTTACGAATTGCATCAGCTTCCACCATCTCCTTTAAGTGCTGTTTAACTTCTTCGAACATAGCTGGATGGATTCTCCGATATGGTTCCTTGAATGGTATGATATCTGTCAGATTGATGGTGTCCTCAACTAAATTTGTTCTTCCAAGATCCTTAAAAGAACGTGAAAAGATGTGTTCCCACCTTCCCAAAAGTTTGTGAGTTTCCTGCAGCTGTGATTCAGTCAAAGCCTCTGCATTCACAACAATGCCAATGTCCACCATGGAATCACTATGTGGCTTCGCTCTAACATTTGAAGGAGTTGAACTCTCTGAATCCCAGGAATCAATTACCTTTGCTTCACTAAGCTGGGAAACTATTGAATTAGGTTGAATCTGAATCATTTTGCTCGATATATTACACACTTTAACCTGAACACGAGCATAATTACGATGTTGTATCAATGCAATTACCCTAGCACATACAGTTAAACTACCAGATTGAGATGTATATGTGGATTCTACAATGGCCGTAGTAACCCTGTCTGTGTTCCTAGCAATACCAGAAAGCGTTCTTACCTCACGCGGGCATAATTTAATTGGATATTTGTTAGTGGTCTTGGCAGCAATTGCATGATTTTCACACAAAATATCTATAGCAGTTTGTCATGTATGAATAACATTTCTACATAGTCTTATCACATTTGTACTAACTATAACAGGTCCTGAGTGGTTGTACTCTGTTGCAGGTACTACCAGTACTGGAATATAAATAGCATCATTGGATATAAAGTGGATAATAACTTCTGCTTCGATATATCCTAAGTATGGCAGCTTGCTACCACAAGCACCATAAACCGTTAAATCAAAATCTTCCATGTCATGAAGTTTTGGTTTCAGATCTATGGATTGATAAAAATCCTGTGATACACAAGTAATCATTGATCCACTGTCAAGCAATGCATTAACCTGTATACCACATATTCTTATCTCTCCTACATTGGATGAATCTATACGCATATGACGAAGATTTTTATTATTCACATCTGCTAGCCTAGGGCAATAACTATTATCCACTTCCTCCATTCGCCCTACAAGAGAGGAAGTTACTCTTTTAGCTCTTGCCTACCATGTCCTGGTTCTTCTGGTTCATACGTGGGTTGCCTTGTTCCTGGGCTGTGTGGATGGCTACGAAAAGTACTGCGTCCAGTGCATCTGTAGTGCCCTCATCCCGGGTTGTCATGATACTCATCTGGTACCTCTTGGTTACCATAGTATCAGCTTCTCCCAGCATTGTGGTACGCATTGGTAGGAGCTGAAACAGATTGAAAATGATTAGTCTCAATTTGTCTTTCTAGATTTCTATCTTTCTCCATCAAGTCATTCATTTGGTCAGATAATTTGTCTATTTTATCCTTTTCTGCTGGTGCGTGTACTGTAGTATGCAATACCTCCAATGGTGGCTTGTTTTGGCAAATCTCCTGATCTACAATACGCATTTCTTTATGAAGTGTAGCATATTCTTTGATTGAATCATATTTATGGCGAGTTTGATTCCTAAGCTTTTCACTCTTAAGCCCTGTCCAAGATTTGGATCGTAGCATATCGTTTCTTACTGCACAATCAACATGGCCATTGACAATTGCAGCTTGCAATACATTTTCTAACCTACAACCAAAGGTTGTTACTGACTCACATTCATTCTTTGATGCCATGTAAAATTGTTGCATGATAGACTCGTGAGACTGAAATGGATATGCATTCTGGGCGGGTGTACTGGAGACTGGTGTGGTAGATTGTCTCATCCGCTTGAACTCATCCTTGCTTAATACCACATAGTCACCTGTATTTCTCAACGTTTGTAACGTATATCGGGCTGTGTTAAGTTGTCACCGACTGTAGCCATGGTTAATAAATTAATTGAATATATAATAAACAAGGATATGTATATTTCCTGACATAAAAATGATCTTTCATCATCGATGATTAATATGTAAAAGAAAATAAGTTACTGTTAGTACATATTATATATCACCTGGCAAATGTTAAAGCAATGATGATCTGTAATAAAGAAAACATTTATTCAGTCCCCATTTTATACTCAGTCATACCTGATAAGTGCAGTACATTGTGTGGGATGTGCATGTAATAGGCAGTGAAGGAGGAGTCATGGATGCATGTGCAGAGTACATACAAATATATGCAAATGTTATACCTGAAAAACCCGCAAATACCTCTACACTATGTACTTTAAATATGTTTAAAATGCTAAAAGTTATTCAGCATCGTTAAGCGAGCTTAAATTCCCGCTCGTCCCAAATGTACCATCGCTGCTTAATATTAGTCAAAGAATAATATTTTAGGCGTCAATTAATTAACCTATCCTATGAAATATACGTTCAAATATTTAGACATAACTGTCAAAAAAAAAAAAAAGTAATGTAAAATTACTTAAAATTAATTAATTAATAAATTTAACTAATAAATATGAAACTAATGCTCATACGGTTTATGAAAGTAGTAACTGTTCATAAGTTTTTTTGGGTTTAAATGTTTCTACCGATTTTAAAAAGCTAAAATGAAGTTCGGGTCAATTTATAAATAGACAGGTTTGGTTCAGTTTCTAAATATATCGTCACAATTAAATAGCAGATATATCACACACGTTCTTAGGTTAATCCATATATTAATAAAAAGTCACACAAATCAATGGTATAAAAGATTGCCATTCACCGCTGAACGATGTCGTCAAATTGAACATGACCAGCGAAGCATCTGCTTGGCGAAGGAGGAAATATAGATGTGTATCATCACATGAATATATATTAAGCCTATATGTAACATGCAACTCATAACTATATAACCAATGACATAACGGTGAGCAACCCGCTAAGCAGTTTTTAAACTATATGTATGTTCTTTTAGGGCGCCTTATTCTATGATTAACGCACTTGTGCTCAACCACATAGAACCATATATGCACCGGCATATTCAAAATAATATGAACAGGCCTATCCGAGGAAAACACAGTCGCTGCACTGAATCACCGATGTGCAGGAACATAGGCTTGCTCAGCGTGAGCGCTTCTCTAGATTTGTTATCGAGAAATGCTCGGATCCATTCTGGCGTGATTGCTGAATGCGTACTCCATCCCATTAACTGGAACGGTGTATGACGATTGTGTACGAAGTAGTGCTACTGGTCAATCCTTTCTTGTCCCATCGGGGTGCCATTTGTTACGGGTTGTTGGAGGTGCCTATACAAAGAAACGCATATGGTGTCTTGATGCCTTTATTTATAACAAGGGGATTCAAACCAGGATAAACGTCCTGTAAACATAATTATACTGCATGGCATCAATATTCTACAATAAACTTCATTATGAGTGTGTGCGTGCACACGTGTGTGCATGAGCACGTGAAAGTGTAAGTGCGTGGAAAATGTGCCTTTGTGAGCATGGGCGCTCGTTAGTGTGTGCGTGCATGCGTATAAGTGTATGAAAAATGTATCTACATGTGTGCGTGCGTGCGTGCGTGCGTGCGTGCGTGCGTGCGTGTGTGCGTTCATGCGTGCGTGTGTGCGTGAAAGTAAGTATGTATAATCACAAACTGTAAAGTATGTGTGAATTAGGTATTGGAAAGTACACATAAAATAACAATTTGCTATCCACAAAATAGGTATGTCATGAAGACAATACTATATATAAAATGCAAAACGGATTCGCTTAGCACAAGTGAATCAGACAGAGTGTACTCTACTCTAATACCATTCGTGTTGTTGGAAGTGGAAACTGTTGCTGTTATGAGCAAAACACATTACTACAACATTGACTACAACGTATCTTATCATATAGAGGGAAACTGGTAACTCACATGTTTGTGTGAGAAAGCAAGGTACACATACAGATGAATCGTAATTAACCCCTTCATCCTTACGTCACGGATCTGCTGCATATTTCGAGTCAGTTTGAGTGAAATTGTTGCTACCTCACTGGAGCAAAACAGCAACACACTTCACACAAATGCCTCGAAATAACCAGCATTCATAACACACATAATGAAATGGGTTTAATCAACAGGTCAAATTCATACGACATACCATGGAGAATAGTAATACAATACAATAGGTACAAATAATATCAACTAGTTATAACCTTACCAGCATTTCCAATACTTCCAATAATCCACAATATCTTCAAGGCAAACTGATACACACGCATATAGAATGCACAAATATATAATCGAATACAGATAAAAAGTCTAAGTGTTGTCACAGTTCAAAGATCCATAGTTGAAATTTCCATACTTTTACACAGGGTATGAAAAAGCTGATTTCTTGAAAACTGATAGCCTTGACCCTAAAGTATAAAATAATGTGTCCTGATTTGCTGTAGTATAATGTTTACCAAATTCAAGGAAAATGCCATTAAATGTCAAATAAAGGACAGACTAATGAATTAAAGGTATAGGGGAGGCAATTCATGCAAAAAAACTCCTAATTTCTTTTTGTCATGAACTACCTCCCTTTACCTGTTGAAGATGATGAAGTGCAGGTAACTTATGCCAGACATGAAAACTGGAAAGCTTTACTCATGAATGACCTTGAGCCCAACGGCGATATTGAAATTTGTATTGGCAACTTTTTAGATGTCTCAATGTTCTAGAATCTGGCCAGGTTTGAAGAGAATCGGAAGAAAACTGTAGGAGATAACACTGTTCCAATATTGTTCCTATAGGTTTACTATGGGGGATATGTGGCAACCAAAAGCTGATTTTCTCGAAAACTGTTGGTCTGATTAACTTCAAATTTGACATCAAATCAAGTCAATATGAGAGCTAGAGGTTCACCAAATTTATTATTTATTTTGGCGGGCATTTTTGGAAAACAATTTTTTCGTCATTTTGACCCCAAAAGGTGCACCTGCACCAAAATATTTTTTTAAAAGATCTTTTTTCACAATTATTTGCCCATGGCGGCCATTTTGAAAAAAATATTCATCAGTGGCAACATCCTACCCAAGTATGGGAGTGCTCCGATCAAAACTCTAGTTGTAGTAGCACTTCAAACATTCATTTGAAATCCCCATACATTTCCTATGGGACTTTTTGCCCACTCAAGGGCAGATAACTCAAAAACTAGTTGGCGGAGCCAAAATAAAAGTAATAGCCATCGATTGTGGCATAGGCCCTTGAGGTTGACCAAGTATCAGATGAAAACTCTAGGAGGAGATGCGGTCTAAACTTTTGAAGGAAGAATAAGTATAATAATAATAATAATAACTAGAACACATTTACTGAAGTAACTGTAAATCTGCGATGACTGGGCATTAAAGAGTATTATAAGCCCTCTTCTCATATGATCATTGAACATGGCTGATGCTGATCTGATAACAAGTCTAAGTGTTGTCGCAGTTCAACGATTCATAGTTGAAATTAACATTGTTTTACACAGTGTATGGAAAAGTTGATTTCTTGAAAACCGATAGCCTTGATCCTAAAGTATAAAATAATGTGTCTTGAGTTGTTGTAGTGCAATTTTTACCAAAATCAAGGAAAATGGCATTAAATGTCAAATAAAGGAGAAATTAATGAATTAAAGGTAAAGGGAGGAAATGCATGCAAAAAACTGACCAATTTTAGTTTTTGACATGAATTACCTCCCTTTACCTGTTGAAGTTGATTGTGTCCGTTCAATATGAAGAATTTCGATTCTCATGATGGTTTGAAAGTGACCCGTCCAAGGTCAAGGTCAATCAGTGGTCAAAGTGACCAATTTGAGGTTTTTGGCATGAATTACCTCCCTTTACCTGTTGGAGTTGATTGAGGCAATTAAATATGGTGAGTTTCGAATGTTTCTGACTACCTGGGCCAAACAAAATTGATTAATTTCTCATTTATTTGCCATTTGATGGCATTTTCCTTGATTTTGGGTTGGATGTGTGACTACGGATTCTGGAAGGATGTTAGGTTTCCACATGATCTGCAGAAACTTTAAGGGGAATCGCTATCAGAATATCACTCTCATACATTTTCTTTGGGGCATGTTGGGCATGGATAAGCGTATTCCTCGGAAATTATTCACTGGATCCAAAAGAAAAATAAAAACATCCCAGGCCCTAAGGTGTCCTGAAAGTGTCTCAAGTTTGGAGACTAGAAATCGCAAATAGTACTCACTTGACCAGGAAAATATGTGGGTGTCAGCTGCGAGTTAACAGATGCTAGAGGTCTGTTAAGTTTCTCCATGATCTGCAGGAAACTCTAGGACGAGTTGCTGTTCGAATAGCACTCCCTTACATTTCCAATTTGACTTTTTTGACAAGAAAACGTGGAATTCTCGGGAACCATATACCAGATCCGATTTCTGTAGATGATCTATACATGCCTGGTGTGTACTAGAAATGCACCAAGTTTAGATATGATATTTCCAAAACTGGGTCATTTATCATCAAATCAATTTCCAATACATTCCATATTGACATATTTGTCTACGATACAAAAATCTAAATATCTCATGGACCGTTCGGGACATCGAAGTTCTGTAAATTGTGTCTGAGAGACAATTCCGCCCAGGATCAGGCGATCTAAATGCTGAAGCAATACGACCATGATTCCGTCATCTATCAGCAAATCATGGAAATATTGTTTAGCGTGCAGATTTGCAATAATAGAAATGTTAATATGTCCATTAACGATTTTATTTTAGTAAGCAATAGTAGTCTCTTGTATCTAGGGATGTCAAAAATGTCAATCCTCTGACAGAGACAGAAGTAAGAATTCTCATGATGTCAAATAATTGTTTTTATTCAGCATCTTCTCAAAAACTGGACACTGACCCGAAAAGATTTGTTTGGCCAACTTACGGGTCAACAGATCCTAGAAATATGTTACGTTTCAAGATGATCCGGTAAAAATCCTATGAGCAGTGGCTGACCGAATATTGCTCCCATAAATTCCTATGAGACATGTTGGGAACGGAAATGCAGCATTCTGAAAGGTTAACATGTTCGCTAACGATTTTATTTTATTAATCAATAGTAGTATGATGTGTCTCTGTATATGCCAAATATCAAGCACCTCGCCAACATAGAACTATGAATTATCTAGATTTAAATAAATTGGACTTATGCCAGATTTTCTCGAAGTCAGTATCAGAATATTGCTCTGATGGATTTCCAATGGGGACATGGGGGCACGGAAGTGCAGAGTTCTGAACCATCTGACTGCCCTAGAAATATGAAGTATATTGATTCCAAAAACTTTGGCTTATGCTGGATTTTCTCCAAATCTGGTCAGCGTACCAAAACATTATTTTGGGTGGAGGTGCAGAGCAACACATGCTAGAAGTCTCTGAAGTTTTAAGGTTATAAAGCAACACTATATGAGTAGTCGCTGTCCGAATATTGCTCCCATACAATTCGTATGTGACTTTTTGCCCGCAGGAAATACGGATATCTCGGAAACCGTACACCCGATCGAAAAGAAAAGTATTAGCAAACTAGATCCCAAGGGGTACTATAAGGTAACCAAGGTTGAAGTTGATCAGATCAAAACTGTAGGAGGAAATAGTTTGCGAAAATCCTTGAGAATAATAATAATAATAATAATAACTAGAACACATTTACTGAAGTAACTGTAAATCTGCGATGACTGGGTATTAAGGAGCATTAGACATTGAACATGTCTGATGCTGATCTGATAAAAA
This sequence comes from Chaetoderma sp. LZ-2023a, assembly GCA_034401795.1. Classification (NCBI taxonomy): domain Eukaryota; kingdom Metazoa; phylum Mollusca; class Caudofoveata; order Chaetodermatida; family Chaetodermatidae; genus Chaetoderma; species Chaetoderma sp. LZ-2023a. The sequence goes on along the minus strand of CM067370.1, from coordinate 32,904,651 downwards.
GTCTGCGTTGTCACAGTTCAAAGATCCATAGTTGAACATTTTTTTTCACCCTGAGTTCATTTCTGCCAAAAAAAAATTTGGGTCATTTTGACCCCAAAAGGTTCGCCTTGGCCGTCACTTTTCCTCAAAAAATGTTTTCGAAAATAATCATCAGTGGCAACATCCTACCCAAGTATGGGAGTGCTCCGATCAAAACTCTAGGTGTAGTAGCACTTCAAACATTCATTTGAAATCCCCATACATTTCCTATGGGAGTCTTTGCCGTGCATTGTGGGGTCAAAGGTCTGGCGGCCAAAATTAATTTTTCACTAACATCGCAGATTAATAAGTGAATGTCAAACTTGACTGTGTTCGTGACGCTATATCTCGAAAGGTTACCGTTCGATTTCGATGCAGGAGGTATCTATAGGTAGAGAATTCAATTTGGCTTTGCAATATTTGGATCAGATTTGAAATTTGACTTCAAATGCGTCGGTGATTGGTTCCCGCGCAAAGGGACTAAAAATGGCTATTTTCAGAGATCATGACGTCATAGTTCCAAAACCAAGAGTTGCATCCAGATCCTACGCACAAGCCATCGATTCCCATATGGGTCGTAGAAGTTGGCCAAGTTTAGCATTAATCACGTGAAAACTGACGGACGAGATACACCCCAATCATGGGGAATTATATTTGTTATACGAATAACAAATTTAATACTAGAGAACATTTACTGAAGTAACTGTAAATCTGCGATGTCTGGCCATGAACAAATAGTATAAGGCCTCTTCTAATAAAGAGATGAAATAAGGTGTTTCTTCGTATATGATCTTTGAAGTTTCATGATGCAAGGGAGGTAACTTATGCTAAGCATGAACACTGGAAAGCTTTACTGGTGAATGACCTTGACCCCAAGGGAGATCTTAAAATTTTCAATGGATTGATCCGATCAAAACTCTAGGTGTAGTAGCACTTCAAACATTCATTTGAAATCCTCATACATTTCCTATGGGAGTTTTTGCCATGCATTGTGGGGTCAAAGGTCTGGTGGCCATTTTGAACAAAATTATATTTCAAAAACAAATTAACAGTTGTAACATCCTCAGCAAATATGGTAGTGATCCGTTCAAAACGCTGGCTGTAGTAACACTTCAAAGATCAATTTTGAAAAACCCGATACATTTCCTATGGGAGTTTTTTTGCCCACTTAAGGGTGGGTAGCTCGAAAACTATTGGCTGGATCCAAAATAAAAAGACACGCCATCGATTCCACTATGGGTGCTTGAGGTTGCCCAAATTTGGAGTCGATCGGATCAAAACTGTAGGAGGAGATACATCCCAAACTTTCGGGAGAAGAATAATAATAAAAATAAGAATAATAATAATAATAACTAGAGAACATTTACTGAAGTAACTGTAAATCTGCGATGTCTGGCCCTAAACAAATAGTATAAGTCCTCTTCTAATAAAGAGATGAAATAAGGTGTTTCTTCGTACATGATCTTTGAAGTTTCATGATGCAAGGGAGGTAACGTATGCCAAGCATGAAAACTGGAAAGCTTTACTGGTGAATGACCTTGACCCTAAGGGAGATGTTAAAATTTTCAATGGAAATTTTTTAGATGTCTTAATGTTCTAGAATCTGGCCAGATTTGAGGAGAATCGGAAGAAAACTATAAGAGATAACACTGTTCCAATATTGCTCCCATAGCTTTACTATGGGGATATCCGGCAACGAAAATCTGATTTTCTCGAAAACTGTTGGTCGGATCAACTTTTAATTTGGTACCAAATCAAGTCAATATGAGAGATAGAAGTTCACCAAATTTCAAGTCGATCGGAGCAATTCTCATTTTGGCGGCCATTTTGAAAAAAAAAATTTGAAAAAGATTTTTTTTTTCAACCACGAGTTCATTTCTGCAAAAAAAAATTTTTGGTAATTTTGACCCCAAAAAGTTCGCCTGGCCGTCAGTTTTCAAAAAAAGTTTTTGAAAAAAATTTTTCAAAATATTTTTTCCAAATTTTTTATTTTAATTGTCATCCTGAGCTCATTTCTGCAAAAAACGAAAAGTGGTATTTTTGCCGAAAATTTTTTCATGGCGGCCATTTTGAAAAAAATATTTCAAAAATAATCATCAGTGGCAACATCCTACCCAAGTATGGGAGTGCTCCGATCAAAACTCTAGGTGTAGTAGCACTTCAAACATTCATTTGAAATCCCCATACATTTCCTATGGGAGTTTTTGCCATGCATTGTGAGGTCAAAGGTCTGGCGGCCATTTTGAAAAAAAATAATTTTTCAAAAACAAATGGCCAGTTGTAACATCCTCAGCAAGTATGGTAGTGATCCGTTCAAAACTCTGGCTGTAGTACCACTTCAAAGATCAATTTTGAACATCCCCATACATTTCCTATGGGAGTTTTTGCCCACTCAAGGGCAGATAACTCAACAACTAGTGGGCGGAGCCAAAATAAAAGTAATAGCCATCGATTGTGGCATGGGCCCTTGAGGTTGACCAAGTTTGGAGTTGATCGGATGAAAACTCTAGGAGGAGATGCGGTCTAAACTTTTTAGGCAGAATAAGTATAATAATAATAATAAGAAAGATCCTGAGTAAAAATAACATTAACTAGGACACATTTACTGCAGTAACTGTTAATCTGCGATGACTGGGTATTAAGGAGTATTAGACATTGAACATGTCTGATGCTGATCTGATAAAAAGTCTGCGTTGTCACAGTTCAAAGATCCATAGTTGAAATTCCCATACTTTTAAACAGAGTATGGAAAAGCTGATTTCTTGAAAACTGATAGCCTTGACCCTACAGTATAAAATAATGTGTCCTTATTTGCTGTAGTAAAATGTTTACCAAAATCAAGGAAAATGCCATTAAATCTCAAATAAAGGGCAGATTAATGAATTAACCGTAAAGGGGAGGCAATTCATGCAGAAAGCTCATAATTTTTTTGTCATGTATTACCCCCCTTTACCTGTTTAAGATGATGAAGTGCAGGTAACTTATGCCAGACATGGAAACTGGCAAGCTTTACTCATGAATGACCTTGACCCCAATGGCGATATTAAAAATTCTATTGGAAAATTTTAGATCTCTCAATGTTCTAGAATCTGGCCAGGTTTGAAGAGAATCGGACGAAAACTACAAATTACCAGTGGTAACATCCTCAGCAAATATGGTAGTGATCCGTTCAAAACTCTGGCTGTAGTACCATTTCAAAGATCAATTTTGAAAATCCCCATACATTTCCTATGGGAGTTTTTTGCCCACTTAAGGGTGGGTAGCTCAAAAACTATTGGCTGGATCCAAAATTAAAAGATACACCATTGATTTCACTATGGGTGCTTGAAGTTACCCAAATTTGGAGTCGATCGGATCAAAACTGTAGGAGGAGATACATCCCAAACATTTGGGAGAAGAATAATAATAATAAAAATAATAATAATAATAATAATAATAATAATAATAATAATAATAAGAAAGATCCTGGGTAATTATAATAATCTGCGATAGATCGCAGATTAATAAGAAAGATCCTGAGTAATTATAATAATCTGCGACTTTATCGCAGATTAATAAGAATAAGAAAGATCCTGAGTAATTATAATAATCTGCGATTTTATCGCAGATTAATAATAATAAGAAAGATCCTGAGTAATTATAATAATCTGCGATAGATCGCAGATTAATAAGTATAATAAGAAAGATCCTGAGTAAAAATAACAATCTGCGATTGCATCGCAGATTAACTGGAGAACATTTACTGAAGTAACTGTAAATCTGCGATGTCTGGCCATGAACAAATTAGTCCATCCGATTCACTCGATCTGAATCCTGCGATTCACCTAATCGGATTCACATGCTGTTCCAAGCTATGGCTGCTATGCCTAGCGAGCTTGATGAAGTAGAATACATTAAGATAGGACTAGGTTAAGTTAGGAATGATAGTTTAAGTACAAGTTGATTGTACAAAAGTATTATTTGCAGAGCAATCTTGTTCAAAACCATTCATTATATTATAAGTGTAAATAAATGTTTAATCTTACGTTTATGTAAGACCAGTCGTTTGTTAGTTTATTAAAGAATCTAGTTGAGCTAGGAGACACACCCAGTCCTTACCAGGCTCTTAGATCAGTCAGATCAGGCCTAGCAGTGAGAAATAAATATCGTCTAATTACCATCCGTCAGACGAGGCGAGCCGACTGCGGCTACTTCGCCCCATCTCATTACTGGCGATGTTGCCACAGCAACATCTAAAAGTTTCCGTTGGCGAGCGGGATCGACCAACTTCTTATCATCTTAGATCTTAGTAAGTGTTCTAGAAAGCCACGCCCCGAAATCTTCAAGATGTTTTTCCAAACGTCGGCTAGAAGAATTATAACGTACATATAAACATTTGCATGTGTTGGCTATAAAGGTTTGGGACAAAGTTGGATGAAATTGGCAATCTATGACGGATAAAGCAATCTGCTCTAAACTGTTAATAACTATCGCATGCCTGATGGACCATCGGTTTGAAATGATACCTGGGATACGGGTCTTATACAATTCATTAAATATGTACGTTATTTTGTCAATGAGCTAAATACAGTGCACCAACCTTAAGATATGTACAAATATATAAGGAGTATTGCATTTGTGCAATTGTACCATACATTAACGTTAGAGCAATGGGCTGAATGATATTGGACAACCAAGACATTCAAAGTTGGGCCAACCTGGAAGCCAATGTTGGGCCAACCTGGACAGACAATGTTGGACCAACCTGGAGAGACAATGTTGGGTTACTATGTTGACATACGTTAGGCCAACCAACATTTAGTGGAGGCGTTGGGCTCAACATGATAGATCAATGTTAAACCAATAGGCAGAATGATGTTGCGCCAACCTAAACATTAGACAACGTTGTACCAATATTACATCATACGTTTGGGAAAACGTAGTGTTGTTATGTGGGTAATAACCTGTTAATATTTCCGGCGAACTCCTTCATATACACCAGGTGATGATGCAGGTCGAATTGGTTCTTTTCACTGGTCGGCAGCAGTCATTTGTTGCATCTTCTAACGTGCTCTGGTTTCAGGCTTACTCAGCTTTCTTTGCTATATATATAGTTCACAAATGTCAGCTTTATATCGTTTGATGTTCTAGAGGTACAACTCCTTTTGTGGTATTTAATGTCATCCAACTGGGTTTCAATCCTAAGTATATTGTACATTATCATAAAGCCTCCAGGTTCCAGCATGAAGTAAACAATTTTGCTGGAGTGGGGGGGGGGGTGGGGTGCGTGAGATCGGGGTGGGTGGGGGCATAATCTCAATCGCTCCATTAGTTTTGAAGAGGTACACATTTTAGAACTGTCCAAAAATAAAATAAAATTCATGATCACCGGCGAGGCAATTGTCCAATCCGATAAATTATCTGTCTAACAATATATATATATATATTAGTGATCACTGGCTGTCTATGCAGTTTCGTTGTTGGAGTCCATAAAATAAAACAGTTCAACATTGCTGCCAAAATGACCGATTTTAATGGCCTATGGAAGCTTTATTTGATATCCATCAACGTACTTATGATCAATTTATCCTTTCATCTATTCACCAAATGTCAGCTTCACATTTTCAGCATGATATTTGTGATGGCATGACGATAACCACCAACCCTCAGGATGTAGCAAGTTCATGGTACATGTTAGTACTGCTACCTTCAGAGGATTTTCAATTCAAAACCACCAGTAGTTTTGGAGAACTGTATCACGGAACATTCAAGATGGCTGCCAACCCAATTGCCCAATCAGAGTTTTAGTCCATCAAAGATTAGTTCTTAGATGCCCATAGATACCTTTGAAGTTTCGCCATCGAAATCCATCATATAAAAGTTTCAAAATGGCTGCCATGGTTCTCGATGTTGTTTGGCATTGTATTGACCATGTCCTATAGTTATCACCATGCTGTCATGCAAATTTAACTGGCTCTTCTTGGCTATCATATACTCCAAATTGCACGTTAATATATCAATCAAGCTGTTCCATGGAAGAAGATTCTTTCTGACCTGTAATGCTATCAAGATGACAGCCAACCCCATAGCACAACTGACAAATCTGATTCTCCTATCAATCTAGATAATGCTCCCTGAGGGTTGCACTTTAAGCATGATGGCTCCACAGAAGACGATTGTTAAAAAGTTGCTGATAATTAACAAAATTCGAAGACAACCACTACAGCGAGGAGCCAAATGGATACAAGAAGAATTAAAATAATAGTTAGCCCTAGAATCATAAAGCGTGTACAGTAGATGATTACTTGGTGATTACAAGCAGATATATTACACCGAATTAATCTTTAGTTATTATTATTTTTATTTTTATTCTTGTTAGATTTGTCAAAATATCAGATCAATCAAGCGGAAGCGCAGAGTTGATGGTCCAGGTTACATCCACCACCACGAATTAGAATAACTAAAGAGAAGATAATTACCTCAGGGCTTTGGCGAACATCTTAATGACGTCTTAATGACGTCATAAATTACAAAATAACCTTCTCCTCTGAAACTTCATATTTGATTTAGCTGAAATTAGGGGAATATGTTTAGCCATTGTGGGCGATTGAAGAGGTAATACCTCACAGGAACAGACGGATTGACGGATTTTGACAGCGAATATGCTAAACGTATTTGAATTTGCTATTTTTTCCAAAATGGTCTATGACTAGTTTGGCGAACATCTTGGATTATTTTCCACTTTTCTGCTGATTGCTTCTCCTGAACCACCAGGTCTAAAGCATTCAGCAGATTGAATCTGCTGAGTATCTGAGAAAATGAATGCGCCCCATCAGTAAATGGCCGAAATCTTTAGATATTAATTGTCCACTTTATTATATTGTAGCAAATAGTTTTCTAGAGTAGCAAAGGGGGACGCTGAACGCTATTGTTATACAAATGAGCTCTTGACATATTTAAATACTGTGTTCTGATTGGTTGTTCTAAATGAGTATGTAGACGCTATTGTTCTAAATGAGCAGGTAGACACTATTGTTCTAAATGAGTGGGTAGATGCCATTGTTCATGCATGTGTCCGCTATTGTTCTAAATGTCCAGTTACATGCTATTGTGTGCATCTGTTCGCTATTTAAATGACATATGCGTAATAATGCATACTTAGATTAATGTGTTTTTTTGTAATAGGTTTTGACATGTGTAACTCTGCATAGTGATGACCATGTGCCTGCTGAATGATGAACATGTAGTTTAATGTATTAATTAGGTGGGCGGCGGCATAACCCCTCGTGGCTAAAAAGATATTTTGAAACTAAGTGGCTTCCTATGTCATACTGCATGAACAATAGCGGTCACTTATGAATTGCAGGTGACCAACTGTGCGCTATTGTTCTCCTGTCAAAATAATTAATGGGTTTTAATGTGACAGTTGACCCTATCTCGACCAATCCGGATTTAGAACAATAGTGTCCAGCAGCCACCTGTATGAACAATAGCACACAGATGGGTCATCTAGAACAATAGCACGCAGTGCCCACTTATGAACAATAGCGTGTTGACTTATAAATTGTTCATGCAGGTGGTCGCTGGTATCTGTTGAATATTTTGAAACTAGCGTTAATTGTAGCTTCCTATGTAAATTAGTATCAACACATATTCAATCCTAAGTTGTAATTTGTTGAATATTTTGAAACTAGCACGAATTGAAACAGTCTATGACATATTATTATCAAATAATATTCGCTTAAACTACCACTGCGCCACGATTTAGGTTTGAAAAATCAAAAAGTTAAAATATAGTTCGTTTGTTAGTTGTATATTTGTTGAATATTTTGAAACTAGCATGAATTGAAACTTTCTATGTTAAATTAGTATAAAAAAATATTCGCTTAAACTACCATTGCACCACGATTTATGCTTGCCAAAAGAAAAAAAATGTTCAAATATAGTTCATTCCTTAGTTGTATATCTGATGAAAATTTTGAAACCAGCACGAATTGTAGCTTCCTATGCCAAATTAGTATAAAAAAATATTCGCCTAAACTACTATTGCATCATGATTTAGGTTTGAAAAAGTAAAAAAATGTTAAAATATAGTTAATGTGTAATTTTTCTCGCAGGTGTGATTTTATTGTTAATGAATCCATCAATAGCGTTCATCACACGCTATTGAATGTTTTATCCTGAACTTTTTTTAAGAATAACGTTTATCCACATTAACAATGGCACCTGCATGATCAATGGCGCGCGGAACTGTCACTTATGAACAATAGCACACAGCGCCCACTTCTTCTTCTTCTTTTCGTTCGCTGATCATACCGCCAGTCCTGTACGTGACTATCGACATGATCATATGTGTTAGGTGCGTGGATCCATGGTTTATTAGAGTGCGCCGTGCAGCCTGGAACCTCCGTCTTCAGCACTCGAGGTTTCTGTCAGGGTTACCTCACCCTTACCTCCTTTAGTCGCCTCTTACGACATGCAGAGGATACTGAAGGTGTATTCTAAGCCCCACCTACAGGGCAAACAGCACCCACTTATGAGCAATAGCGGTCACCTGATTTGCGCCAGTTAAGATGAACAATAGTGGTCAACTGTATGAACAATAGCATCCATCGTCCACTTGCCTGAACAAAATTGTTGCATTCTATAATTATATTAATTTTATTTAGTATAATTTAGTTTATAAGACAACAACAACATCCAACCAACTGGTTTCAAAATATTCAATAACTTATATGAATATATTTATATTTATGTATTGATTTAATTTAATTTAAAGGGCATCAACATCTTTCAGTGAACTAAGTTTCATCAACTTATATGACTATATTTAATTTATATTTATTAATTTAAACCCTACTACAGCATGATGATTCAGTTGAACTTTCAGACACATTTTCAAACTTCTTCATCGAGAAAATTGAACTGATTCGTGGAAATATTTTGAAAGATCCTTACTTTTCAATGCAAAATGATATCATACACACGCCGGAATATACTATTACAAGCTGTCGGTTGGCCTCCATTGTCAAATCTAATCTGGAAATCACAGCCAAAGTCATGCTCCCTAGACCCAATACCCAGCCATTTATTGAAAGACTGCAGCGCCAGTCATAACTAAAATGATAAATATGTCTATGGAGAGTGGTTTTGTGCCAAACCGCTTTAAATTAGCAAATGTGATCCCGCTTTAAAAAAAGCCATCTCTTGACCAAAACATTCTAAACAATTATCGGCCAATATCAAACCTTACATATCTTTCGAAACTGTTGGAAAACATCGTTGCAAGTCGACTTAGAGATCATTTAGAAGCAAACCATTCACTCGAATTGTATCAAAGTGCATATCGTCCACTCCATAGTATGGAAACTTCTTTGTTACATGTACAGAATGACATTATGTGTTGTATGGACAACCGCATGTGTGTGCTGCTAGTACTTCTGGACTTGTCCGCAGCGTTCGATACAATAGACCATACTATTATGCTGTTACGTCTATCACAACTTGGTATATCAGGTACAGCCATTAACTGGTTCAGATCCTATCTCACTTGTCATCATCAAGTAGTTACCGTAAACGAAGCAAAGTCATCTGAATGTGGGCTACTCTCAAGTGTCTCACAAGGATCGGCACTTGGGCCTTTACTTTTTACAATATATACAGCTCCACTTGGTAAACTTCTAGCAAACCGAGGCCTTAACTACCACTTTTATGCCGACGACACGCAGTTGTATCTGGCCTTCCATCCGACCAATCAATTAAACTCTCGTGCAATCCTAGAAGACAGCATTTGCGACGCCAAGTTGTGGATGCTAAACAATCTCTTACAATTGAATGAGAAGAAGACTGAGATAATTATTGTCGATTCACGCCAACTGATGCCAAATATTGAAATTGAATCTGTCCAAATTGGCAATTCCAGCATTCCATTTAGTGACAGTGCTAGGAACATTGGCATCATTTTTGACAAGACGATGTCAATAGATCATCAGGTTACTTCCATCTGCAAATCGATATTCATGAATATAAGAAACATCAGCAAGATTCGGAAAATGCTAGTAAAAACTCTAGTGCACACTACAATTACATCACGACTAGACAATGGAAATTCATTGCTGAGCGGCATAACATCAAGACAATTGCACTGTTTACAACGAGCCCAGAATACTGCAGCCCATCTAATTACCCATTGTAAAGTACATGATCACATTACACCTGTTCTAAAAGCCCTCCACTGGCTACTGGTAAAGGAGCACATTGACTATAATGTCACGCTTCTGGTGAATACATGCTTAAATGGCCTGGCTCCACCTTATCTATCATCGCTAATTTCCAGAAAAATGCCCGTAAGGTTACTCAGACCAAGCAAACAATTACTCTGTGTCATACCACCATCTAATCTTTCTATTAGGAAACGTGCTTTTTCTAATGCTGGACCAAAAATCTGAAATTCTCTTCCCTCAAAAATTCGGAACTGTCATACCATCGAATCATTCAAAACTCAACTGAAAACATACTTCTACAAAGTGTGTCAATAAAATAAAAAACTACATATACTGCCAGAGCCGTGCTGGAGCCAGAGTACAATAGGCGTAAAAGCCTAGGATTGAATTGTGGCAGGTGCATCCACAGATAGTCCCATATGAATCGTCAGTGTGTCAGTATATCAGACATGTGAAAGCTGGTCGGCCAATCCTTGACTTTTTAGTCTTGGTGCGGTGGTCCAGTGGAAAGATGCCTGGTTGCTGATGCTAAGTGGAGTTGTAGAATGGCGGTTCGATCCCCCGACCGGGAGATGGTGATCAACAAATTAAACTAACGGGTGCATCACTGTCGGCTAAGATAGCACATGGAAATTGAAGCTGCACGTTGCCAGTGCGTCAATAAAAAAATAAAAAATACAAATTTATTAATTTATATTTATTAATTTATATGTAATTAATTTAAATTTATAAGACATCATCAACTTCCAGTCAAATTAGTTTCAATAAATATTGTATTTAATAATAAAATAATATATTATTTAAAACCAAATAGCGAAACTCAGCTAAACATGGTGAAATATGTGCTAAATAAAAGAAACTCTATAACGTATGATATATTTCAGTATATAAATACTATATGCATAGGACGTTTATGTAAGGCGATGTGTGCTTTTAAAGGTAAATGTTATACATTTTATCTGTAAACCAGCGTAACTGAGTTAAACTCAGTCGCTACTCTAATGAGTGAATCTTAATTAATTTAGAATCAATAAAGCTTCGTGACAAAGTAATTTATTTGCCTCTCTATTTAAGTGTAGTATTATCATTTCAAATACATACCGTAATACTTCATGTTTATTTGAGTGTCTTTTGTAAATTGTCTCTTAAGCGAGCTAGCATTCAGATTGTCAGACATGACAAATCTGGTGTGGAATGTAATCGATTAAATGCGAGTGCTCACTCTACAGTGGTGTATTATTTGCCACATGCACTTTACACACACGCAATATAACGCAAGTTATATGGTATAAAATTCGAATAGCGAAACTCAGCTAAACATGGTGAAATACGTGCTAAATAATAGAAAACTCTATACCATATAATGTATATCAGTATATAAATACTATATGCATAGGACGTTTATGTAAGGCGATGTGTGCTTTTAAAGGTAAATGTTATACATTTTATCAGTAAACCAGCGTAACTGAGTTAAACTCAGTCGCTACTCTAATGAATGAATCTTAATTAATGTAGAATCAATAAAGCTTGGTGACAAAGTAATTTATTCGCCTCTCTATTTAAGTGTAGTATTATCATTTCAAATACATACCGTAATGCTTCATGTTTATTTGAGTGTCTTTTTTAATTGTCTCTTAAGTGAGTTAGCGTTCAGATTGTCAGACGTGACAAATCTGGTGTGGAATGTAATTGATTAAATGCGAGTGCTCACTCTACAGGGGTGTATTATTTGCCACATGCACATTACACACACACGCAATTATTTATTCATTTGCAGTCAATTCGTCAATATTAACTTCGCCTGATTAAGCATCAGTTGCAAAGAATGCACTTTTGCTTAAGCATACCACTTATATCAAAGAGTTACTATTCATTGCGCATATGTGAAAACACAAGGTGTTATGCAAATTACTAACTTTGTTCTAATTTGATTAATATATCAGATGTAATTTTCTTCAACATTTGTTTATCGTGTACCAGATGAAAGTTTGCATAATACTGTATGAATAAATTAGCTAACGATTTTACTATAGATACTGACATTTTTGCACTCACCATGACTAGCAACACTACACTTACATCAGCCTCTTGCTTGGTTGATAATGCATGCGAATTTGCACATATAATTTGTAATGCGTACGGGGGAGAAGGTTTATTGTGTCATGAGGTTACACAGGTTTACAATGGCACACAGACCATAATTCGGCTCACTGCCGAGTGTGTGGTAGAAATGGTTGTACCTGCAACTACGCAGGTGGATGTAAATCCTTCTGTTTAGTTGCAGTGTCATCCATTACTCTTCCCACATTCGCACACACGCACACGTGCACCTCACTTGCACCACACACACACGCACACGCACGCACACATACAGCACAAATAAGAAAATAACCACCAATTGCATCACACATGCGTGTCATGCATGCACTGCGTGTATGCATCACGTGCATGTGTGTTGCACTGTATGCCATGCCACGTGCATACGCGTTATATGTGTGTATGCCCCTATGTGCGCCCCCGTGCATTCACATAGGCGGTATACATGTGCATGTGTATGTCCCTGTGTGCGTGCCCCTGTGCGTACATACGCGATATGCACGCGTGCGTTTGTGCTTGTGTTCTCTGGTATGCATGCCATGTGGGCCACGTGATTTTCAAATGGTCGTCCAGAGCGAAGTACAGTGTTATGCATCCAATATATAGGTAAGCTTAACGATGTTGTATGTATAATATTACATAGATAATCATCATGTATCTAGTGTATTTAAGGAGATATATGTGTTTAAAGATAGATGGTATCAGCCATTTAATGGGGTTTTTTTCAAAAATTGGTACAGATATTATGGTGTTAATCTGTGTACAGATATAGTGTAGCTCCCGTCAAAATGAATGACTGCTGTTTAATAATAATAGCACCCATACACGCACGTGGTGAAGGAATAGCGAGGTGTACAGGCATGTTGTAGCTCTGTGTATGTCCTTTCATGAGTGTACTACGTGCATATCTTTGTTCATATGTATACGCTTATGCATATATGTATGTGCATGTTTTTATATGCTATGATGATATATAAAACATAATTTTAAGATTGTGTGCATGTGCTTGTGTGCATCTGCAAGTGTGCCCTGTGCGTGCATACAAGTTGTGTTCATCGACCCAACATTGGCACAATGTAGGCAATATGTTATTGGGTCGGCGTCTACGTGTTATCTGGTTAGTTACACAATATTCAACAGAATCTTTATTTACTAGTAAAGACATACAATTCGTACAACAATGCATAGTCCATCTTCAATTATGCGTTCGCGACATACTTATCTACGGCTTTCATTCTACACTTTAGGTAATTAATTATGACAACATATGATGGATGGATAGGTACATTTGTGACCATAGTCAGGTTATGAAAATGAATTTAAGATGAATATTAATGATAACCCAATGTATGTTTAAAGCTAAATTGTTGATGACTTGATGTTAGCTACACAGATAGCCAGTTGAATATTTTGAAACTAATTTGACTGAGTGGAGCAGCAGCTCACAAATTATTTTCATTAAAAAATATAAATTCATCAACGACATACAATTCATACAGTTCATTTACTATCGTCATGATAGCGTTATACCTCATACTGATTGTGAAGTCACCTCACTAGTCAGGTAATTGGTTATGACGTCAGATACTTGAGTGAGAGATCGGTTCCCTCCATTCAAGTCACTCACCATAGAATAACAGATGGCATTTTGCTTAAGACACACACGCTCATTAATCGGTTAACTGATTTCCGAAATACAATGACTGTGTGGAGTAACTGCTCTCAGACAAATTCTTTTCATTTAAAAATATAAATTCACCAAAGACATACAATTCATGTAGTTCATTTACCGTCGTCATGATGGAGTTATACCTCATACAGATTGTGACCTCATCTAATTAGCGAGGTAATTGGTTATCACGTCAGATACTTGAGTAATAGATCGGTTCCATCCATACAATCACTCACCATAGAATAAAAGTTGGCATTTTTCTTAAGACATGCAAGCTCATTAATCAGTTAACTGATTTCCAAAATACAAAATTATACATGTCTCTGCAACGTACTTAACAATAACGAATAACAATCTGTAGATTGAAAAAGATTGTGAATTCATATGTACGTGCGAATGTATGTGTACATAGGCGCATACATACCCACAGTTCTTTCATGAGTGTATTACACGTGTACGTGCACGCATATATACGTTTCATGAGTGTATAACGTGTGTTTTCATATGTATGTGGGTATGCGTGTAATAAATGCAGTTGTTTGTATAAAGCATAATTTTAAGATTTTAAGAAATGACCTGATAATATTGGTTTTAGTGCATTTGTGGATCTCAAAAGTTTTTCTCGACACAGCAAATACATATGCAACATTCGTTTTTCGGTTTGTATTGTGTATGTACTAATTTGTTATAATTCCTTAGATTCGGATCCGAGAGGTATTCTGCCTCACGGTTCCTAATCTCAAGCATTGTAACTCGTGTAGGTGGGTGTATTGCTACAGCAAAATAATGGTTCCATTCGATACGCACGCAATGTATTGGAGTGTAATTTGCCGTGCGCCAATGATCACACATTTGAGAGCCCATTCTAATGCAGGGAATGACTGATAAATTTAATTTTTAACATTCTCCTTTTATAACTTACCATGCCAGATAACACGCGCCAAAATGTTCAAACAGTTTTGTCTAGAGTGTTGCTCTATAGCAGTCAAATGATGATTAATGGGTTTGTTGCGTGACTATGCATACGCATTGCATCCACTCGATGGCCCGAATTACGCATTCGACTTGCACAACTGTACCTATTACAAATCAGTTTTGTTACTTGCACAAAAAGTATAAAGTAAACGCACATGCCTAATGGTTTTTTTCAAAAACAGTTATTAATTGTACCTAAAGAATAAAATAGACACACAAATGTTTTCAAAACAATTTGATTGTTTTATTTTTATAGCAGACAAATGCACGCATGACTATATATACGAATGCGTGTATATGTCGATTAGTTGATGATAGAATCTGCCCATCCAACAGGTGTTGACAACACATGTTAGTCACATTTAAGTGTTTGATACCGCAAATGTTTCAACACAGTTTGTACGCTATTGCGTACACACGCATTTGTTACATATGCGTGTATGCATATGGCAATCACTTGATGGTAGAACCTGCTATTATATCAGATGGTGTCAATACTGGGTAGTTACATTTTATTGTTTGATACCATTATATGAAATCTAGTATGCGTAATGACTTATACTTTTCTAGAAACATCTTGCAGTGAGCGTGTTTTAATCTGTATTTCCTAACTTATATGTATATATATATATATATATATATATATATATATATATATATATATATATATATATATATATATATATATATATATATATATATATATATATATATATATATATATATATATATATAAGTTATGCGTGGAATACCATATACATTCAGCTAACGTAGGAGTTAGCAACGAGCCTGATGTTAATGATAAGTAATCATCAGCGATAGGACAGACAGGGACCGACATACATACAATGGACACCCGTAGCAGGTTCCGTGATACATATTGGGTTCAACCATGGATGGTTATGTTCATCTGTATAGCTAAGGGCTACCACGACATGACTGCATGCCATTATTGTAGTGTATTTTACCATAAATATTAACCGTCAGCTTTACTGATGCTGTAGGAATAATCATAAATGATCGATGTGTGCAGCGTGTGCCTTTTAGAGATGCCGTATTCGCGATATTGTTCTATAATACTGCGTCATATGAAGAGGGTGTCGTATAATAGCAATGGGTTAGTAGAGGGGTTAATGGTGTGGATGCATGACGAGGTGGATTAGTAGCGGTGTGAGCGCTTGTCGCGTTGAATTGTAGTCATGTGCTAGCACTTGATTATTTGAGTGCACTCGCATACATAAACACATTCTGGGGAACAAATGGCATGAGAATGATATTTTACCAATTTTATTTTTGGATTTCTTGGTAGATTCTTAGTTCTATGCATTTTCTATTCACATATACAGGGATTTGGGCATCACGTGTTCGTTATTTGTTAATAATACTACTACTAATACAATTAATAATATTACGCTGTATTGTTTAGTAGATTGAAGTCTAATATGAATTGTTTACCTCAATTTTGATATAACGACAATAATATAAATATTAATTAGACACCCACCCACTATGTTCATGCGTTCGATAGTTGCCTCTTTACTCATATATTGTACATTAAGTCTATTAGTTGAGGTACCCAGAGTTATCAGAATTCACTATTAGGCAACATGCTATGTGTTGGTTCAGTACTACAGGGTCGTATGCTTCTACACGGAGTAACGCTTTGAAAACTTCGCATGTAGGGTGATGTCACAATCAATTTCGTCATTAATGGTGCGATTTAGTATGCCATAAATGCGTAATAGTCCGTCAAGTTGTATGACATAAACTGCAGACTATTCGCAAACTAATCTGACAACACGAGTGCTCTAACATAGAAAATCGCCAACTGCTTCCAGACCAATTCGTTAAAATATTCAACATAATATTTTGATGGTTGCAAACGTCGTAGTTGTTTATAGGTGAAAGACATGGTATTAAGCGTGTACACGTGTAGATTCATACCACCCACCACAGATATAACCTCATATTGCCAAAACATACTAAAACGTACCACTACAAATTTGAGCATAATCTTTATGACTTAGACAATAGTAGTTTTGGCATCCTAATTATATTCAAATTTGTAACATCACATGGCTTTGAAAATGTGTTCAGTTATTTATGAGCTGGATTTTACTGCGGAGAGTGGCAAAGCGTAACCACATGCTCTGCGACAGCCATTCCAATATTCTGCATGGCGCATGTCTAGCTGCGTGCTATGATAATACACGCCGTTCTGTATTGTTGGCATGGGTGGGAGGTGGGTGGCTTGTTAAAAGTAATGATTAATTTTGTAACAAGACACAGTTAAGCATATGAAATAACCCAACAGGCACATGGCGTTCCCGAGTGATTTCAACGTGGATTCAATATTGAAACAACGTGATGTGCCTGCTGGGTATGTTTTAGCTAGTCATTCCAGTTGAAAGGTTTTAAAAAAATAAGCTTTCCTATGCTTGGAAAATGGTTCCCTCAATGTTATACAAACCATTTTAAGCTGTCAACATAAAATAATTGACGTTTTTCAGTAAAAGTATACATTCGCTATCCAAGTGCTTTTCAGTATATAATCATGATACTGTTATTGTGAAGGCAGTCATTTCTTATGTGAATTTTCAAAAGCTCACATGCGAATTCTCAAAAAACATTTTCTACATATAAAATATGTTTTCACTCAACCTGTTTTATCTCTAAGAACATTTATGGTTAAGGTGAAATGTATCGGTGAAGAGTAGTATGAAGGAAGTCATTTCACATGTGAATTTTCAACAAACATCCTTTAATGGCTAAAACAATTTTCATTTTCATATCAAGAGAAGTTATCGACCCAGTCATTCCAGTTGAAAGGCTTTCCTTCCTATCCTCCAAAATACTTCCCTCAATGGTATTAAACCATTTTAAACCGCCAACATAAAATAATTATGACGTTTTTCAGTGAAAATATACATATGCTATTCAAGAGCTTTTTCAGTATATAATCCTGATACTATTATTATGAAGGCAATCGTTTTATATGTGAATTTTCAAAAACTCATATGCAAATTTTCAAAAAAATATTTTCTACATATAAAATATGTTTTCACTCAATCTGTATTTATCTCGAGAAGATTTATGGTTAGGTGAAGAATATCAGGGAAGATTATTATGAGGGAAGTCATTTCATATGCAAATTTTCAAAAACACATTATATATCGGTGGTAACACTAACAGTAGCATGATGCCATGGTGTGATGTAATGAGGCATGGTCGCGTTTATGAGACATGACTGACTGAAATGCACGCATAATGCTCACTAATCTTGGAAGCGTTACTCCATAAACAATGCGTTGCACACTCACCAGTCATTATGGGGTAGCGATCGAAATGCTGATGGCGTGTGTTGTAAAGTACTGCGTGCGTCAGCCTGCATTGTGTCACGCATTATGAAGAGATCACCGCAGTGCTCTATTCCGCTGCATTTCATAGCGTGTTTTGGTGAGTGCAATGCATGCAGATGCGTTTTTGGTGAGTGCAATGCATGCAGATGTGTTTTTGATGTGCTGCATTAACATACCAATGCACATTGCCAATAGAGGGTGAGGGGTACGTGTGCACCATTTATTGGTATGGTCCATAACGAGTAAACAAATTAAATCATTTTACAATTTTTATTAATACTGACATCGTAAAACAACACAACATATTATTACATCGATATGATTCTCGTACATAACATCAGACTGCGATACAATGATATGTTTACTAATACTACAATATTAAGACAATGTATGTATGTATGTAATATTGTAAACGCACCGGCTCAGAATTTTCAAAATTTTAAAAAATGAAAATATTTTTGCTTATTTTATCACCTGAGATTGTCAATTTTGTTTAAAGAGATGCCATATGGCTTGATTAGTATACAATGATAAATCATTGATTTATGTTTTGAACACTTATTTGAGTTTCGCTTTTACCAAGATATCGTGTAGATTAGGATTTTTCTTAAATGCAATTACCGGACGCTTGTTGAATGGTTGTTTTAAATTGTCCTGTAATTTGTGATACTCATCCTTTAGGATTTTCGAAATTTCAACATTTTTCCGATTGTATGTGGGAGTAAATGGGATAAACTCACGTTGATCCGAGAGGCATGGGTCCGAATGTATGCCCCTTGGCCATTGTGTTTCGAGTTCTTTAATCCAAAACGATTCTCTTAGTTTTCTTTGTTTATCAGTTTCCTCTGTTGTGTTTGAAAGAGGTAGCTGTTCGATAGGCATAATTTCAAAGACACGAGTGACTAAATGATCAGGAAGATTAAAATGTTCAGCCACATGTGTGTCTTCCTCTAGTCTAATATCTGAAAGGTGTCTAGTTGCTCGGCATCTTAGTCGATTTTTCGTTTCGCCAACATACTGTTTTTGACACAATTTGCATGAAATTAAGTAAATGACATTTTCAGAATCGCAATCTAATTTCGACTGAATTTGATATTTGCTTTTGTTATGAAAGCTCATGAATGTACTCTGGGAAGGAAGAAATGTATCCAATTTACACCTTTTCTTTTCACATTTCCGAGATTCTCCTTCACCAATAATCGGACGATTATGGCAAATTTTTGTAGGCCGAGAATTTCTGGCTTTATCCGGAATGATTTCCAAATTATGCAAAGTTTCGGACTTTATTTTGTGCAGGAACCGAGAAGAGTACCCTCTCGGCTTGAGGGCTTTGAACAAGGTCGAACATGATGATTCAAAGTTTTCTTATCACTCGAATTTCTATCAAAATGGATTATTTGTGATTTTACAAGTCCCTTGAAAGTATGTGGAGGATGGAATGATTTCTTGTGCAGTAGTTGATGCGAGTCAGTTGGCTTAAAATAAACTTTGTAGTCTAAGTAAACAGGTGTTTCATATTTTATACCTTTGTATAAAGTTACATCCAGGAAATCTATGGACATCTCATCAATTTCAGCTTTTAGTTTGGTATTCGGATCATGATTGTTCAGAATGGTTAAAAATTCATTAAATGCCTCTTTAGTATGTTGCCAGCTCATGAAAATGTCATCCAGGTACCTGCGGTAAATGAGTGGCTGATTTGGACACCTTTTGAGTGCTTCCTTTTCCCACTCAGCCATGTAAATGTTAGCAAAACTTGGGCTGAAACGCTTACCCATTGCGCAGCCACAAATTTGTTGGAAAATTTCACCAGCAAATTCAAAGTCATTGCCTTTCAGACATTACTTCTCTGTCGGACCTGTTGGTGTCGGGGTAGTCGGCAAATGCTCTACGAATTGAATTAAGACCCTTTTCGATATCAATGTTTGTGTACATCGCATCGGCGTCCATCCTAATTAGGAAGGAATTTGGAGGGACCGGGATCTTAGAGACCTGGGCTAGAAAGTCTTCAGTGTTTTTCAGATAGCTAAAATGTCTGTTTGTAATTGGATGAAGATGGTAGTCGATAAATTCACTAATCCTATATCATTCCGAACAACAATCTGAAATAATGGGTCGCCCTGATGGAGTCATTTAGTCAGTCCACGAGTCAATAGACTTATGGATTTTAGGAAGAAGATAAAATGTACGTGGTTCCGAATCATCTTTTGCAAAGAGATATTTAAATTGCTTTTCAGTTATCTTCTTGTTATTAACCATTTTTTGGAGAATTTCGTTAAATTTGCTACAGTTATTTTGCCAAAGTGGTTCCTTTAGCTTTTTTGATATAGTTATTTGTATCCATTATTACAGTAGCTGATCCTTTATCCGCAGGTTTAATAACAATTTCATTATTTTAAAATAACCCTTGTAGGGCATGGCGCTGCTCATAAGATACATTTTGCTGATCATTTGGAAATGTTGTATTTTTAATACGCTCTGAGTACAGTTTTATACCTTCACCGATTGCTGGGTCAACCAGTTTCAAATTTGGTGCCCAGCCTGTTTTCTCAATGAATGGTGGAACGTTGCTATTCGCGTTTCGAAAAAAAATCTGCCAATTTGATGCGGTGACCAAATTCAGCAGTTTCAATAAGGTCATTTTCTAAATCTGCATCCCAACCAATTTTGGGTTTGGAGTTGGTACAAAGGTTACTCCAAAATTAAGCAGCGATTTTTCGGGTTCGCTTAACTGAGAACCAGCTAGGTTGACAATATTACTGCCTAGTCCAATTTCTGGGTGGCAGCTACCTTTACCCGAATCTAGTTTAAATTAAGGAAATTTAGCCAATTGCTATAGATAGTGTTAGCAGTCCCCTCAGTCCAATGTATATTGTCACGACACATACTGAAATCTGCGATTGGCAGGCGTGGTATGACAGTAACATTGGACATAGGGGACTCTGCAATAGTATAGTGCATCGTTGGAAATTATGCTCTCTGGCCATCGGAGACCAGTGATGGTGCGTAGGTGTTTGCTGAGGCAGGCGTCAAGTTTGTCTAGAGCTGCCTTTGGAGCTGCCCAGCTGTTACAGTTATACGTCATCAAGGACACGCAAGTTGCATTGTATAAACGCAGTCTTTTTACCAAGGGCATCTTTGATCCACGAATCCATAGCTTCCAAAAGGACTGGAAAGCTATGTTCCCCATGATGCAGCGTGCAGTAATGGCAGCAGTAATGCAAAGCAGTGAGCCCAGAATTTTTCTTTTCCTCCATGGTTCCCCAAGTCCACATCGTCGGCATATTCCATCTCTAGCGGTATGCCCAGTATTGACCCGGGAGGGGGGAGGGGGGGAGGGGGTTGGTCTTGTGGAGCTTTCCCGCATGGATTTCAATGCAGCAGCCAGGTAACAGGTCAAGAGCACAGGGGATAGACCATCTCCCTGTGCGGAGCCGATTGATGTCTCAAACTCTACAGACTTCACTGACTTGACTCGTTCTCTCAGCTTGGTGTCTGCAAGCAGTACTCTCACTAGCCGTAGCTCATCTTCATTGCAACTGGCCTGGCGTAGTACGTCTAGGAACTTTGAGCGTTTAATTGTGTGGAAGGCTCGTGACATGACATTTTGTGGAAATCCGAGTGTTTGGACATGACTACCGACACAAGCATGCGTTGAGCCCATACAATGTCTGCGCATCTGCGTCCACGTTTGAAGCCACTTTGACATGATCCGGTGAAGTCGTCAATCTTGTCTCGGATGTGGCATAGAGTAACATTTGATAGGATTTTCCGTATGCTGTTAAGGAGCACAATGGGCCGCAGATTGGCGTGGGGGGGGGGGGCAGGTGGCCTCTTGGGCTTGGGTAGCGCGATAATGATGCCTTGGCCTACAGTGTCGATGGGAAGATGGTGCATAAAACCTGAATTGATTATGTGCGAGAACGGTTTTGAGGTAATGTCACTTGCATATTTGAATAACTTTAAGACAATATATTAATTAAAGGCAGTGATAGTAATGGTATCGATGTTATGGCGTTAACAGTTGTTTAACATATATTACATCGGTGACGCACCTAAACAATGGCATCATACACAACCGGTACAAAACAGTACTTTACTCTGTAGTGACTAAATTTGGTCCGGCATCAAACTGCAAGACAACGATATGTTTACTAATACTGCAATATTAAGACAATATATTAATTAAAGGCAATGATATTATGGTGCTAGCAATTGTTTAATGTATATTACTTCGGTGATGCGCCTAAACCATGACGTCATACACAACCGGCACACATCAGTACTTAACTCTTTAATGACTAAATTTGTTCCTGAAAATTAATATATCGGGCTTAACCCTTTAATGGCAACACAATACATAGCCATCCTCCTTAGTGGGCTAGAGGAAGACACATTTGCGGACCGAGAGAAGACTAATTTTGAAAATTTACCACCGGAGTGACTGCTACAGCTATCTAAATTGTGGCGCAGTGGTTATTTATGTATGATGAATATTTTGAAACTAATTTGCCTGAAATTGACATATGAGGCTACAAACTCGCATTCCTGTTAGTTACATAATATTCTATAGCATATATATATATATATATATATATATATATATATATATATATATATATATATATATATATATATATATATATATATATATATATATATATATATATATATATATATATATATATATAGTTGATAAACAGCTAAGGAGCGTGGCTATGGATGGCTTCGCCAATATACTTTGAGTCAGTTAGCTACTTGTTGTGAACCAGTTGACGTCTTGTTGGTAACCAGATGTACCAATACGAATAGTTTCTCACGCGTAATAGAAACGCGTAATTGATTCACAATGATTGCGCTCATACGGTAGATTTGTCAGTATTTCTACTCCGATTTAACGTAGAAATACAGATGAGAAATACCAAACGCTTCGGGCGTAGGGGTACATAAAATAATTTTAGAAAATGTCTCGCTCATAATCTGTGTAATATATATTTGAGGAAAAATGCACGTATAAACGTCGTCTGCTACAGTAGCTTCTAGTAAATTATGCAATAGCCATTACACGTGATACATTTCTTAATGTAATCATTTACGTATGGACATAATTGATTACGTGTGAGTTCATGGCGAGTGATGATATGGAATACAAAATGTGCTCACATGCATATCGAAGATGCGTGGCATTTTGGAACCGAAATACTGACCATTTTTGATAATTTGGTACATGGTCCTATACCTACAACATCACTTCCAATGGGTTTTACATAGTATGGTACCCTAGTACCTGATACATGAGTACATACGTACCCATCTAGATGACAATGATACTGAAATAGGTGGTAATGATAGTGAATACAAATATGGAAAACTAACTTCTGTGTATGGTCTACCTATCATAGATTTACAGAACACAAATAAAAATAGAATATAGAGAATGATGTGTGGGATTTCTGCCACGTTCTGATGATGGAATTATGAGTGGTAACATAAAGGTGTATGCAAAGTCACGCAACACGTCCATTTTTCTATGCTACAAATAATAATAATAACGCCATCAAAAAGTGATATAAACATTTTGTCATGTGCAATGTGAGGGTGTGTAAATTTGATATGTGGCTAGGAGGTGGGATGTTTATGCTGACTACACGTGGTATCGCGCGTAATTCTATATACTCTATATATGCACTATTCTGACTACATGTATTTATATATTATTAATGTCTATGTATAAAATAGGTCTATGTTCAGTCCCATCTGTTCACTAGGATGTTTAATGTGAGGGTCAAAGTCATGTCTTAATAGCACATATCCCGCTGGTCTAGGTATATACCTCGGTATAGGTATAAGGATAACTGGAAGCACTGGTCTCGGTATCCGAAATGCCCGTATAACCCACATGATTTGTTGTCGTTGTTCTTCCGCCATGCTGAAACATAGTTTACACATTTGAACGTTACATTTTTATACGATTATGATGTTCAGTTGTTCGTGATTCTAAATGAATCTTATAATTCTATTAATATAATTTATTAAAATAGAATATAGCGAATGAAGTGTAGGATTTCTGCCACGTACCAATGCTTGAATTCTGAGTGGTAACTAAGACGTATGCAAAGTAACGCAACAAATCCATTTTTCTATACTACACATAATAATATTGCTTTGATTAAAATTGTTTAAACATTTTGCCACGTATCCATCTGTCTGACACTCCGACTTCGAGTTGTCACATAAGTGACAAGGGCATAAGTGGCAGCTGATTTTACCTGATTGAACAAAATTAACTTCGACACAAGTGCTAAAGCAGACAGACCATACCATAGGCATGCGTATGTTACATAATAATTCCATTAGTGATTTCAACACTTCAATCATGTTCATTGTACTAGCTGATTTTGAACATTTGATTTCAGAAAACATGTATTGACATGAACCGTTATGAGCGTGAAGAAAGTTTATAAATAGCGGACAATTGTAATAACTGGGCATTCATTCTTTGATGTTAAGAATGGCTACATTTCGATGCGACCATTGGCATACGATGAATTCAACTCATATACATTGCGGGTGTATCGAGTGGAATAGATATAATGATGTAGAGGTACGACAGCCAGTAAATATTATTACCAAAATTCGGAACCGAAGGTTCGAATACCTCATGGAACCGAATGAATGTAATCTTAATAAAACAATTCATACGCAATACCAGTTGAGAAATGAGTGTTGCGAATGCAAATGGTGTCGTGAAGCTAGATAGTTATATCAACGCACACACAACGAGTAAACATCACAAAACAACATCACGCCCTTTTTCAAGGGCCACCAAATCTTAAAGTTATGTCTTTCTATGCACTGGTCATCGTTTTACTATAGCGTGGCTAGCTAAGGCACCAACGCCATGACAATATAGTTACAAAATATTCAACTGTGTGATTATTAAATACTAAAATGATATACCTGGGTAGCTATCCTTACATCACACACACGCACACATACACGCACGCACGCACGCACGTGCGCACGCACGCACGCGCGCACGCACGCACGCACGCACGTGCGCACGCACGCGCGCGCGCACGCACGCGCGCACGCTCGCTCGCTCGCTCGCTCGCGGGCAGGCAGGCAGGCAGGCAGGCAGGCAGGCAGGCAGGCAGGCAGGCACGCACGCACGCACGCACGCACGCACGCACGCACGCACGCACGCACGTACGCACGCACGCACGCACGCACGCACGCACGCACGCACGCACGCACGCACGCTCAGACGCATATGGCGACGACAGTGCACTGACAAATTAGTATCAAAATATCCCTCAGCATCGTTATTAAATAGTAAAAGATATGTATGACTATACTCACAGTGTGCACACGGGATAGCTCATGAATGAACTCAGTTACACCAGCTCTGTAAAAAGCTTTATTGCTGTTTTTTAAATGCCTGCAGCGATTTACTTGCATTTATCTTTTATTAACCTAGATACCTGCCAGTCATCCGCCAGTCATTCCCGTGCTAGAGTTTCAAAATAGGACTAGAGAATGATAGAACATGTACCACATCACTAATATTTCAAATAGGTATTGGCTACGCTAACTGGTTTGCATCGCACCAGGCGAGAGGTTTACCAGACGAGAGTAGTAGTGTCAGAATTAAAATGATGCCACCTCCTTCAACTGGCCGCCGTTTGGCTATCCGTGGCCCCCACCGCCCTCTCAATCCCTGGGGAATAGGTTGTTGAGACATGTGGTTGGCGTATGCCTCTAGATGGAGGCCCCCAGGGTTGTTGAGACAGGTGGTTGGTGTATGCCTCGAGATGGAAGTCCAGAGGGATTGAGAGGGCGGTGGGGGCCACCACGGATCGCCGAACGGTTGCCAGTTGAGGGAGGTAGTATCATTTTAATTCCGACACTACTACTACCACACATAATAGGGTCTGAACGCCCATTTAGAGACAAGCCTCCACAGTGATACACACCACTGATCACCTTGTGATCAACCACACCAGAAGGGTCGGCCACTCTCTCTCTCTCTCTCTCTCTTCCTCTTCTGTGTAGGCTCAGACAAACACGTAGTCTCTGCCAGTGTCGCATCGGCATGATGGGACCACCCATAGTGTCTTCCATCTACCGTTAGAACGCTCACCTGACAGGATGCTAAAGTGATTAGCATTTGCACTACGGCAGACTCTGGCATGTTCACATGTAACGCAGAGAATCTGGTGCTGAGCGGGGGTCTCCAGCAAACAACCAGGTCCTACCTTCTCCACCCCATAGAAGTGGCAGACAGACTAAAGCGGTCGTAAATGTTTCGCCGGAAGGGGCCGACCCAAGTATTGTACTGGGGGTCATCCCGGAAGTGGGTCCTCTTGGCATCCAATATCATGGCAGTCTCAGCGCCCTGTGCCACTGCTGTAGACGCCAACACGAGCAGTATGATGAGAATCGTGGCTATATATGAACAGTTAAACTGAACAGAGTGAACCCCTTGAGAAATATCTGTGCCAGATCGAGCCCTGTTTAATCCGGATCAATAGTGATCTTCATCCCTTCAGGGGCAGGGGCTAGCTGCTTCACTCTGCCGCCGGCTAACAAACGTAGCTCCTGGACTATATGCGTCATTTGCGGGCTAGTGAGTCTGACTCGCTGAAGCAGTTTAACAGCACCCTTGGCTTTGAAGACATGTGACACACCATCTACCCGTAGGATGCCCTCCTGGAGGTTAACATCTTCTTCTGGTCCATCGAATGGACGACGCAGCAAGGGCTTTCCACCTGTAACCCCGATCCTGTGACTCACCCTCGTCAGGGAGACACCTTCACCTATGTAGGTGAGGAAGGATGATCCCCGATTGTCGAACTGTCCCATCCCTTTTCACAACAGTGGAGAGGGCAGTAACCTCTATGTCAATGACTGCTGGAGGCCTATATAGTGGCAACCATGTTTGCCAGTCACCACCAGGTCCAGCGCGGTACCACACTTCATTCTCCTCAAATATGAACTGCAGGTTTTTTGCCAGGGTCAATAGCAGACCATCATGGGCCATCGACGGGGCACCGCTCGAATAGTGTTTGGCCAGATGAACGGTGAGGTCGTCATTTAAGGTGTTAATATCTGCCTCCTCTGTATCCGAGAGCTCAATCAACGGCTCAACGATGTACTTCCTCTTCGGGAAATCGTACCGAAACACGATCTTGTGGCTATCTATATTGCGACCAAAGCGCTCCTTCGATACATCCTTGAGGTCTGTGAGCAGTTCCACACCATCACCACCAATGTGGTGGAGGGAGAATGCCTTTGAGTTTGCTTCGTACTATAGGGCGAATGACTTGACATCGCTCTCTTCTACCTTGGCAGCATCAACTGTGTAGACATCTGTCAGGTCAGCAAGACCAGTCGAGTGAGCAAATAGGGATTCCACGGCACGCTATAGGAGGGGTTTAAACAGGAAATATAACCATGCCGATTGTCCGACTGCTGCTCTCCGGTGGTGAGAACGTAATCTCACCCTCTCTAGAGGGGAGACAGGTGGTACAGTACCGTGTAGAACGGGTTCTCTTCGAGATGCCCCAGTGGGGCACAACATACATACACGCCGATGTGCTTCATCAACCTCCTGGCAGTGCACACAGCAGCTCACTAGTAGAAGTCGGCCATGACGTGGTAGAGTATCTCGAAGGTGCCAACAGCAACATATGGAAAGCTATTAGTCCTAGCATGTTCACACCTGTAAACCACCTGTTTGACATCCCCTCCATTAACATATATGCCAGCATGGGATATCGGACACACCAGGAATATCTGAATTTTGCCAAGATGATGGACCCGATGAAGGGTTGCCCAAAGGCCGCACAGATGCTCGCACGGCAACAGATCTGTCAACAAGAAGGAGAGTGACTACAGCGGGAGAGCTGGTATCAATAGGCTGCCAGCATTGCAAGGAAGCGAAGGAACAGTGAAGGTTCCCGATACTGGCAGGCCCTCGTGGAGGAGAGTAAGCGGGATGCAGGAGTCTTGACAGACGACGATGAGACAGATGTCTTCACATACGACGATGAGCCAGATGTCTTCACATACGACGATGTCGCAGACGAGGATGGGCCAGATATAATACAGTGGGAAGAGGAGATGGCGCAGGAGTGTAAGACCAAGAAAGCCATCCAGCGGCGGACCCACTATCTTGGTCACAGTGTGACGTTCCATATGTCACGTCTCAGCAAGCTGCTGGCACCCGACATTGTGCTGGATGCCCACTGTCTAAGAGACGTCTGTCTCGACACCAGCAAGCTGGTATGGTTCGAATATGAACCCTTCTATGGCTCATGAACAGATTCTGCAGGTGATGCAGGTTTAATCTCCAGGTATATTATGGCAAACTCAGAGTGGCTGAAGCAACCGGAACTATACCCCTCCCTGACGGCTGACGAGGGCGGTAGCATCCACGGCTGGTGACTCCAGCAGATAGATGCCATCAGGCAGAATCTCGTCCATGAGGCAGAAAAGTACAGCAGAACGTGCAAGCGATATACTATAGCCTACAACGTCCTCGTGCGTACAACCACTGCTGCGCGTGTGATTGGAGCCAGTTCTGGTGTGGCAGCTGTGGCCACTCTCGCTACAGAGGTGGGTGCCATCGTCGCCATCCCGCTGGGTGGCGTGATACTAGCCGCCACTGGCTTGGCTACGGACGTGGGGTGGGTCAGCATCAGATCACAAGGAGGCTGGAGAAGCATGCTAAGTACGTTACACTGGCACAGAGTATGCTACGGACTATCGACGAGTCTGTCAGCAAAGCTCTCGAGGATGGCCAGGTCACCGATGAAGAGTACCGCCATATATTGAAGGTATAAGCCCTGTACCGCATAGAGAAACATAAAGTGCGACAATAATACCTCAAAGGCTCCAGCGGTCGTGTTGATATGGAGGAGTAAAGAAACGAGATGTTATGGCGAGGTCGCCTCGCTGGTCTCTGGAGTCGAGAAAACTACAAAGTATGTGCTGCCTGTACGGTAGGTTTAAGAACACCAGTATAGATGGCCTTCCCGCTGACCCTCACGATAGTCATCCGGAGCCAACTGCCCCTTCAGGGTACACCCTTGACTGGCCTGAGTGTTCTACTGGATGATATACCAGAGCTAACACCGTTCCCCCATCACAGTGGATGGACGGTCCCGAACCAGCTTCTCCGTCAACCCACAACCGCTGACCAACCACCCCATCACCATCAAGGATGCGAAGCAAGCTTATACTTGGATGGCTGCTCCAAGCCTCTCATCCTGGAATCAGCTGCTGAACTTTGCCGTGTGGTGTGCCACGGCAGGATGTGAAGTAAGTGCCACCCTGCTTCACTCCTATTCTGGTACTCCTGAAGCTCTGCTCATCGCCAGCTGTCTCAGATTCCACATGTACTTCACGGTGCAACGAATCCTCCATGAGCCGGGTGCAAGTCTCTCTGATGCCAATGACTTCGACCCACAGCTCAACAGTCATGGCGTCTCAATGGCCAGCAGACTACAAAGAGAGTTCAGCGCTCACCCAGACTATCGGTGGCATGGTCGTGACAACAGCGGTCTAGGGGTTATGTACGGTGATCCGAGATGTGACTACTCAGGATTCCCTTATCGAACACCCCGACGAGTAGGCCGTCGGAAGACAGCGACATTCTCGTTTGATCCAGACCCCATCGCTGGAGTGCTGGTGCAAAATATGCACATCACTGGTTTGGGGCAGGACTATCCAGATGTGTGGACGTCCGTTGTCCCACACACAACCTCATGCCTCACACCAGCAGGGATCGTTCGAATCAACCAATCCCTGGAAGCACTGTGCTACCGCTTCCTTACAGCACAGACCCTGTTGTGGCATTCCACAGATGGTGTCAGCGGAGCAGAGGTTCAGGCCATGTTCATCAGTCTCGTTGAGGATATGATCATCGTGGCAGACCCCAATAGTCTTATTGCTAAGTTCCATCAGGGGTTGCAGAAGGCCCGTCGCAAACTTGGCATTGCTATTTCACCACAACTACGGTTGATTCCGAGCAACATGATCGTGAACATCGAGGACCTCCAAGTCAGTGGCTATAACAACATGACAGGTGAGGGGAGTCCCTCCGTTGATCACTTCGGCTTGAACACTGACATCAACGCACCTACGCATAGTACGGTCCATACAGTCGTTCCAACCCTGACACTGCAGTCAGTCGACATGGCAGCTCCAGGCGTTCAGACACCGACACTGCAGCCAGTCGACACGGCACCGCTTCCCGTGGCAGCTCTACGAGTGTTGTCAGACCTAGCTATCGTGGCACTCGGGACCAGCCTACTCCACCGCTAGCAAATCAGATATAAGACTATCCTGACTCTGTACAGTAGCCGTAGGGACCACAGTGAGATACAGCTTGGCATGCCCTCCAGCCCCTATACATGCTTCCAACATGCACATCCAAGGGCTGGAGGGTTCTGCAGCGCATCCTTTTTCCAGCTCGCAGTATCGCAGAGCCTTGTTCAGCTCTGAGTCCGGTGAGGCCATGGCTTTCTGCAACTGCTGGAACACATCTGACAGATACTCCCGATCCTTGTAGAAACCTTTAGCTCGCAGGAGCTGCTCGACGATACTCCTGCCCATGTGTAGTCGAGGAAGCAGATCTGTCCCTTACCAAATCCTAGATAGAGCTTCGCAGCCGTCAGTTCATCTGTCAGTTCAGCACCGGAGAGCTGAGCGAGCTCATCTGGTGTCTTCTTCTTGTAATCCTTCAACTCCCTCCGGAAGACATCATAGTGGTTCTCACATAGCGTGAGCCCGGATATGTTTAAGATGTCTCAATAGAGAGATGAATATTCCTGCGTACCAACCTGGGAACCTGGCAGATTCAAACTGGGAAGATCTTATTAGCTCTCTCGACAGGGAATGCAGATGATTAACTGTGTTGTATACTCAGTGCTAAAACAATGACGTCAATGTTACAGATCGTGAAGCAACTGCCCGAGAGCCAGGCGAGTCTTCAGAATGTGGAGAACCTGCTGCGAACCAAGACACAGAAGTTACTGACCAACGCAAAACATCTGACAGTCCATGTCGCTAGTAACGTGGCGGCGAATGTGGCCATGGTGAAGATGATAGGGGGAAATGAGGTTCTTCCTGGTGCCACTGCGGCTGTCCTCGCTAAAGTGGTGAGAGGGGTGGCCGGGCATTGTCTCGAAATAACTCACCCCATTCCAAAGATCGCTCTCAGTGGTGCCACCAAGATCATGGGTGAACGTGTTACACTAATGGAGGCCGCGGTTCTAGGGCTAGCAACGAGTGCAATGGCTGAGATCACCGTCGGCTACGTTTAAAACCTCTGAATAGTGAGAGATGGATCACGAGACCCCTGCATCATATGAGGCATGGCGTGCCGGAGGGCTGTGTGTAGACCATAGTCGTCGAGCACGCGGACTGAGGATTGTCAATGCCCGGGAATGGTGGACTGCCCACAAGGCGTGACCCTGCAGAGAGGGGCACTACCCTGAGCAGTGCTAATTATTCCATTGGCTGACTGCGTGGTCCTCCTATGCCCAACTAATTCACTAGGGGTATGACTAGTTTGGTTTAAGCCGTCTGTATATAGCACTATGACTTTGTCACTCACAGACTTAGAAAGCAAAGAGCTAGGCGATCTTGCTCACTTGGGCGAGGAACTACTCGGTTCAGAGGACACTGTTGTCCCTATCTCCTTCCTAGAGTCGATGAGAAGGGATACCCGTGGGAGATCCGAGATACCATCCCAGCCCGAGATCTCATCGGCAACACTGATACGGTAGGACAATATGCCATTAACAAGGCCAAGACTGTATACAAGGGGATGGTCATCAAGGAGAGGCCCACGATGCGAGATATGCTCGGAGTCAATCAGGCTGGAGCCATCAAGGTTATGGCATGATTCTTTGCACAGGACATGGTCAGACATCTCCTGAAACAATGGAGCTCATTCCGACAGGGTGGAGAGAATCTCAATATAGGCATCCTCGGCCTGAGCAATATCACTGTCGATGGCAAAAAAGGTGCTACTTCCAGCCTTCAGCTACCAGAGGTGAGGAAGTCAGGGTTCTTTGGTTTGCCGTTTAAGACAACAGGATAGTCATGGCTTCCCGTGCATGTATCATACAGAGACTGGATGTACTAGACACTGTGGGTGCTGACACTGGCCCTCTCCCTATCTTCTCAGGTGCTGCTGGGATTTAATGCTTGACACCTCCATCGCATCCTTCGTATCCGCCAGAGGGGCAGGATTCCCCGCTCTGCAGGCGAAAGAGCTGGTGCTGGAAGTACTGCCGTCTAGTCTCCCAGATATAGACAAGGCTACCGCCGACCAAGTGCTACCCATCCACCGTACGCCTGTCTGTACCATTCGACAGTAGGCCGGTCGATGCTGACCAGGTGGTGCTGATCATTGCCCCTTCAGGACACAGGGAAAACATCTTGTTGCGCGCTCTCCTGGCTGAACATCTACACTATCAATACATCCTTCTGGTGTCTGACTCCGCTGCTGAGGTGGTTGACAGTAGTGATCAATGGCACAATGGCCAAGACGCAGAACCTGCAAGCACTGATGGAGAAGCTGATGGCAGCCCGACTGACAGAACCACTTGTTCTAGTTATCGATGACCCTGCACTGGGCCAGAAGACTGTCACCTACTGCAGCAAAATCACCAGGCGCATCCGGAACACAAAGGTAACTGTCTTCATCCTCTTTCAGAAGTACACCCGCGAGATCTCACCGGACATCCGCCACAGTGCCTGGTTGCTATGCTTCAGCTCCAAGTGTGGACGTGCCCTGCTCGAGACCATATACGACAGCCTAACCCTCAAGGAGACCAAAGGGGACTTTATCGCAGGTGTACAGAGGGCAGCTGATCTGTACCGCTTCATCTTCAGCAATAAGTAGATGTAGTTCGGATCAACCGATCGCATACTGGCCGTACCAGCTAAGCTGGGTACGCGCCGCCCATCGTGGATTCGTTTGCTGAACATACCCCCCTTGGTTGAGCCATAAGTGTATATAGGCCTATGGGAGAGATATCGTTGCGAAAACGACTAAGTTCGTTAAAATGCATGATGCGCATGCGTGCCAGGATGCTGTTTTTGATAGAGTGCGTAGTTACGATCAAGATAGGATGGCGCTTTTAGTGTACTGAGATGGTACCCTGTAATCCTTATTGATTGGCTGTTCCAGATAAATCTGCCAGTGATCAAGACCACGATTTAACGGGCTTTTAAAATCTGTAAACCATTTCAAAATCGGTTAAGAAATGGCTGAGTTATCCACGGAAAACCCTTCCTGATTATCTTCAAAATATTGCTGTTACGTCATAACCACGTGGATGCAAAACTTCTAGAATGTTCTAGAACATTCTGCTTCGCTATTATTAGCTACGCGTGATTGGCTGTTGCTCAACCGATGATTGGTTGGAGCCTGCGCCTGTCACGAGGAGTATAAAAGGAGACGCAATCCAGTGATCGAGAGCATCCTCGTACAGGTTGGATCTGTATCAGCTACTATCAGGGGCGACAGACAATAATGTTTTACTTCTCTATGTGTCGGGTTTGTATCCCGTAGCTGGCAGTTGTCCAACCCACCACACTAAAACAATTTTGTAACTCCCTACCTATGGGAGTAATTTTTGCTGACTGCTCGTTAAACATCCTATTATGCTTACAGCACTGAGCAATGTATTCCCGCCCTGAGTATTCTTGCAGAAATCTTGTTTACGGAAAACAGCTTGTGGGAACCAACCTGCGTGAACTTTCCAGCTTCCGGACAACGCATCATCTCACGTCGACTATGGAATAATGTATCAATTTCAGTAAAACGGTAGCCTAACTTAAGAATGACTACTGAGTATTCAAGTAACTATACTTCACAGTTTAATTATTTCTCTATATGTATTTCATTAAATATATTGTATCCATAAGAATGGTCCCGATGACTAAAAGGAACCGTAACAGTCTTAGGACCGCTAGTTATAATTTCTGTATCTGTTTATAGTTGTTCTCCTTTTCCTCCATGTGTTGCTAACTGCACTATAGTAGGTTCATTAACCTGTACTGATATATATATATATATATATATATATATATATATATATATATATATATATATATATATATATATATATATATATATATATATATATATACCTTGATCATTTGATACCGTATTGATCGTTCTGGTTAGATTATGTATATATATATATGGTCAGTGGACATCCGTTCATATGTTTTGCTTATTCATAGACAATATAGGACTGCAGTGCACGTAGGAAACACTATACAGCAACACTTATATATGCAGCACTTTCTACCGCCACCAACGATTTTTCACTGAGGTCGCTGTCCGTGCTATAACTCTGTTTAGCCCGGTATGCTACCGACTAAACCTTTTCTATTCAGCTCAATAGGATAGGTTCAAAATGATTAGAGACACTCGTCATTGCATACTCTGTAATATACTCTTCTCTTCCGGCAGTGCGATAATCTAGCCCCGCACTCCGGTAAGACTTATAACTCCAAGATTTTGTCTCTCTTCATGCTCCACTCAGCCTTGTGGCTTCTTAATTGTTTGGATGTCCCTATCCGCACCATGGGCTGAGCCGACTCTGGGAAACTACTGGGTTTTCCGAGCGGTGATGGCCAGGGTGTGGTGTCACATACATTACCCTTGTATCTTTGGATACTTAGTAGATAGCACTTTAGCCAATGTAGGAAAGCACTGCGAAAACATATGTTAATTTTTTTTTTATTACTGAACAAACCTCCTGCACCGCAGTGCAAAACTGGAAAACTTGTATATAAACCTAATGACAGGTTAAACGGTTAGTTGCATGGGACCCAGTGATGGGCGAGACACGTATCCCCACCGAATTCCATAAGAATGTCTGGGCATGATATTTAGATCTGTCACACCCTTGCGGGAAGGACATTTACGGTGGGTATTCGTCTCTCTTACCCCCACCATAACGATAGAACAATGGTCTAATAATGCTTTCGTGACAAGTAACCCATGTCTTGTAACGTTTTAAGTGGTTACGGGGCAGGATGCCTGGATTCTTATCCAGTTCAGAGGTCTTGCTATGTAACATGTATGAGCGCTGTCTTCAGTATTGATGTCTTAAGGCATCTGTTCTCAGTGACAGCCGTGTCTAATGGCTAGGTCGATACCAGTCAGTTGCGGCCAAAAATAATTCTTGTTTTGAAAACAACTAAAAGCTAATTAAGCAAAGCAGAATTCCCACATAAATAAAGCGGCAACTACTAATTCAGCATACCAAGAATCGCATAAGATGGTGACGAGGGAATCCATCGGGAATCGCCCACCCAGTCTTCACGTAAAACAGTACGCACCCCTATGGTCATAATCTCACTAGGTATGGTCTTTTCTTTCTAAAGCATTTTTGTTTGAAATATTAGATTGGGCCCATTTTTGCCTACTATTCTTCTCCCGCTTTAAGCAGTGGCGACACCTTCCCGAGACGGAGGCCCACGCGAGGCACTTGCCTCTCACAAGGGTTCAGCGACGATGGTCCACGCCAGGATAATACTCCTCACCCAAACTTGCACTAGGAGTTGTGCGCGCATGAGGCACATAACTTTTCGTCCGAGATGACCTTCTTCCTTTCAGCATAGACGTCTAGTAACTTATATTAAGTTAATTAGTTAGGTCTCGTGTACGGGAGCGTCCCTTGCGGTGATACCTCTGCGGACCTACGAGTCCGTGTGGTACCTCCAGGAGCCCCATGTTTAAAAGTGCATCTACCTGTCTCTATGTCTCGTATTTTCGTATGCTCTTACTGTAATAGTATCTAGCATATTTATAATTGTTTAGGTAAACTCATTGTATAGACTTATATTTTTAGATCACCAAATCAAATGTTGTAAGTCCATAGATCACGAAATTGCTATGGACAGGCATATGGGTGACACAAATTCTTGGGATGAGACAGTTGTGTTTAATGTTCGTGACAGTGGTCGCACGGCCCCACCGGAACGATTGAGTTCCACCGGCCTTAGGAGCCGGTTTTTGTTTCCCGCAGGGCAGTCTCATTCAAGGTCCGTCACCCCGAGACCAGATACTAACCAGTGTCATCACTCATCGTGCACTTGTGCCATGGCGAGTCAACATGATACACCGGATTGGCCCGACACTACCCGGTGAGCTACAAGTGGCGCCCAATGTGGGGCTCGAAGAACATCATTAACCAACCACAGCAAACTCACGCCCACACCATATAGTGAGCTCAGTTCAATACCATCTCCATTTAGCGATGACTCCTCGATCAAGAGGTAGCGTCCTACGATGGATTTTCGGCACACATGCTCACCAACTATGCCAGAAATTCAGCGGGATCGACAACCCCGCACGATAACCTGCTTTCACCTGTTAGCGACGGCACCTTTCGGGATGCTTCACAGGCGGGAACAGAGTTCAGAACCATATCGGACATCCGCGACAGGCCACCCCCAACAGGGCCGAATCGTGGATGATACCGACAAAGACCTGATTACGGGCCTATCAACAGCCCTTCAGACCACTATCATTCACCCGTGCCATCTACGGAAACTGTATGGTCGGGTGATAATCCATAATACACACAACATCCCGCACTGCTATACTCAAGGGGAACACCGCAGCATTAGTTACAACACTTAGCACCAACCTAGCCACCACACAGTTTAGGACAAACACTACCAGCACCGCACCGCCACCGAACACCTGTTTCAGATGTGGTCAGCCGGGACATTGGAGGGAGCGGTGTCCGAACCGACCTCCCTCTACGACGCCTGCTCCTGACTGTAGCACACCGCAGCCGGAGAAACAGTCAAACTCCTAAGGGCACCGAATCACATCGAGCCACTTCAGTGCCCGTATCTGCCCTCCGGCTCAACTGCGGCTTTCATACAACAATGTTCAGTGGCCAACCATCATCCACCGAAAACAGCGTCCACACCGACACCAAAATGAATGGTTTCACATATGTCAGTGCCTACGTTGCCTCCCGTATCCGCAGCAATGACATCCCCCTCTTTCTCCGCACACAACAAGCCTTCTTTCTTAT
Organism: Chaetoderma sp. LZ-2023a; assembly: GCA_034401795.1. Taxonomy (NCBI): domain Eukaryota; kingdom Metazoa; phylum Mollusca; class Caudofoveata; order Chaetodermatida; family Chaetodermatidae; genus Chaetoderma; species Chaetoderma sp. LZ-2023a. The sequence goes on along the minus strand of CM067370.1, from coordinate 32,867,240 downwards.
GTAAAACGGCAGTGGTAGGTTGCAAGCCTGTGAACATCTATCGACCAGTTAGAATCTGTTGCAGGCTGTCGACCACCTTCCGGCTCAACAGGCTCATACAGGTACCGAACCAGAGCATCAGGTGGTAGGCACTCCTCTCACTTGTTCGCTCCTCTAGCGATGTGACCAGCAGAGTGTCTGATAGCCTCCACCGGCTTCTTCCCGAGTAGTCTAGTAACCTCAGCATTGGATCTCTCCACCACAGCAGGCAGCCCTCTCACCCATACTTTAGAACGTTCACTCGGCGTGGCCATTTCATGGGCGTATTGGTGTGGGAACAGTCTCTCTGCCAGTGTCGGATTTCACCACTCAATGATAGCCTGGGCACGGTGATGCGCTACCTCGCCTCGCCTAACTGCCACACTGTGTTTCCGCATGAGAGCTGCAGTGTTCCCTCTGAACTCCTTACCATCATCCACCTGCACCAATTCCGGCCACTGGAGGGGATTTTCCGAAGCCTCGTAGACGCCTTGGAATGCCTGGGCCATCTGGCCAGCTGACTTGTCTGTGAGCGGTACTGCCACCTTGTACCTGCTGGCGACATTGACGGTGGTGAGGGCATACGTGTAGGTCTTACGACCAACCGAGTCATGTGGAAGGATTAGAACATCTGCCTGGTGAACTCTGTTCGTGAAAGTTTCCTCGAAATGGGCATGCCTGATGTGCCATGGACGAGGTCTCTATATCTGCCACATCGCCTGTCAGCTGAGCCACTGGCTAACTGTCTCCAATGTGAAGTTGTGGCCTTTGCGACGTGCCGCCTCGAGTAGTTGAGGGGACTGAGGATAATATCCACCAGGCTGATAGTAAGGTTCCTCAAGAAAGACAGTTGATAAACTCCCGGATTTCATCACTGACATCCACTCCCGTCCTGTCACGCATGGCCTGGGTGAACTCTAAACAGACGAACAGATGGTTGTCATTCATTCGACCATCACTGAAGACCTCGTTAAACACCTCCGTACACTGGCGTCTAATCTCTGCTGGATCCTCACTGAACAGTAGTCTATCGACCAACCCTCAGAGGTTAAGGGACTTGAACAGGTCGTACAGAGACGCCATCAGTATATAGTATGGCTTAAATGTTCGGCGGCCAAGATGGCAGCGAGTGCTATGGCAATGTACAGTAGCCAAGGACCTGCGACTCTGAAGAACGTACCTACTCCTGAGGCGATGGCTGGTATGGCTTCATAAATCTTCTCCACTCCAATGGAGAGCATTGTTGGTGATCTTGCGGACCGTCTCGCCAGCCTTCATTGTGAACAGAGCATCAGAGCCCCAACTGCTGCTAGTGGACCGATAGAACCTTTTACGGTAGTGCGATAGATTCCTTTCACTCTGTGTACTACCTTGTAGGATTCAGGCTCTACATCATCATCCTCACCCGCGGTCTCCATTACATCATAGTCGTCTACATCATAATCCTCCTCCTCATCATAGTCCTCCCCATAGTCCTCGTCATCTATACACCTGTGCAAAAGTTAAGCACCACGCTATTTTTACGCACATGCGAGGGTATATTCATGTGTTATGAAGAAAGCAATAGCATAAACATTTATGTACCCATCCATCTTAGTGCAAGAGGTAATAATGCAACTAGAGGAATGCTGATTATGATGGTGGGGAAACACTGTATGTTTTTGTTTGAACTTGAAAACGAGGCCTGAATATGGTTACGTTGACACAACTGACAACTATTGCCCTACAGTTGACACACGTGGCTAGATTGTCATTAATGGTGTCTGAAAACGAAGTTTAACATCTGTGCACGAGTTTGAGACTGTCATTATTAATACCGGGTATATCCACCTTGTGCCTGGATGACGGCCTGGACACGACGTCTCATGCTGGTCACCAACCGACTGATACGCCATTGTGGTATTCGTTGCCATTCAAGATGGAGTGCGTCTGTTAATTCCTGTAGGTTCTGCACAGGAGGATCCCTCCTTCTCACCATGTTTCCCAGAATGTCCCAGATATGCTCAATAGGGTTCATGTTAGGGCTCCTTGCTGGCCATGGTAGGGTTTTGATGGCATTCTGGCGGAGGTATTCATGCACAGCTCTAGCACGATGTGGTCGGGCGTTGTCATCCATGAATATAGGGTGGGTTCCAGGTGCATGATTTACAAAATGAGGGACCACAACTCTATCCAGTATGGAATCTTGATATCTTTGTCCATTTAGTGTTCCAGGTACAGTCAACAGATCCAGCTTACAATCAAATGAGATGCACCCCCATATCATAACGGAACCTCCACCAAATGGAACTTCTTCCATGATGTTACGTTGGTCGTACGCCGTGCGTCTGGACCTCCATACACGAGTTCGACCATCTGTGGCATGAAGCAGGAACCGACTTTCATCGGACCAGTGTACCCGTCTCCAGGATCTCATGTTCCAGTGTCTTCTTTCGTTGCACCACCTCAGACGCTCCTCTTTGTGGTGTGCAGTGAGGAGAGGACGTCTGACAGGTCTCCTAGCTTTCATGCCAGCAGCATACAGTCTCCTTTTGACGGTAGACATTGACACTCTATTGCGCGTTTCCCATTGCTGGCTGAGCACTCTGCTGTTGGTGAATGGAGATCTCCTAACAAGGCGTACTAGGGCTCGATCATCACGGGCAGTAGTCTTCTTCGGTCTTCCAGATCTAGGCCTGTCCTTCACCTCGTTAGTTTGCCCATGTTTTGCAATCAAACGACTGATTACAGTATGGTTAATGTTCAGCTGTCTGCCAATCTCTCTGCATGACATACCAGTGGTATGCATGCCTATGATTTGCCATTTCACACGATCACTTAACCTTCGTCTTGCCATAGCGGTTCACAATCAAGAGCTAATTCTCTCTGTACAAATAAACCACGGTCATGAACACAAAATTCCTAATCTTGTCGCCTAAATCTGTATGTAATGTTCTACACCTCAAACTGGACTTTTACATAACTGAACACGTGTGCTGTTTCCCGCCACGCACGGACATCAAGCGGCGTGAAGTCATGCATGCATGTGCATTTCGTACTTGGAATTATGTCAGCTAACGCGGGGACAAAAAGTATGGCAGCCTAGTTGTACCATCATGTTTCTACGTTCTATTGTTTTTGCTGGTGCTTAACTTTTGCACAGTTGTATATATCCTCGACTGGGTCAGCCTCTGGTCCATACATTGCTATGGGGATCCGTCGCTGTGACAGTTATATAGTAGGTGTAAACTGTAGTCTATAGCATGGCCTCTGCAATCTTGAATGAGGGCGTGTTTGCCTTAGCGAATCAGGGACTCAACTTCGCCAACAAGAACGTGGCAGAGGTCGAGCGTGAGCGTCATAACCAGGCAATGGAGAAGCTGTCTAAGGAGAAGTTTGAGTACAGCAAAGCACTTGAGCATATGCGCCAGAGGGAGGCATGCCAACGACAACACCGAGCTCAGGCCAACCAGATGCGAGTCTCAATGAGTACTACGAAGCTGTAAAGATTTCTGAGCCAACGCTCCACTATGAAGCATCGACAGGTCAGAAGACAGCAGAGCTTATAGTAGTGGTGACAGCTGCAGCGGTCATGACAGGAGTCGTGCTCTATGCACGCTCAAGCTGAATACCTGATGTGTTTGACACACATAGCTTAGCATAGTCAAAGTAAAGTACCGCCACACCTAATGAGCGAGTCCCAGCTATGAGGTTTACGATGTTGAAGCTGAGCTTGTTGCCCTGATTAGATGGGATGGCCCTGCCCCCGGTCGTCGCTTCCACTGGTTAAGTGCAGAAGTGCATATGACTTAGTTTTCTGTCTGTAGAGTTGGCAATCAGCCAGCTCGCGTACCTCACCAAGAACATTGGTCCCAGCAACCACAAGCTTAAAGTCGTCTAGCTTTTCCACGTGCTTGATGGCTCCTCCCTTCTGAACCATGACCACAACACCGACACAGTCTGATGCACCACGATGCAATGTCAACTCTACCCATTGGTTAGCTGTGGCTTGGACCTGCTGGTGTTCTCGCTCCACATGCACAATCCGCTGTTTGGAACCCGTTTGCTTCAGCTCCTTGTCATTCTCATCATGCCAGATATGAAGTCTTGTTGCATTCATCATCGTATCTGCGAGCTGCTCAGTGTACACGCGGAGGAACAGCCTATCCTGCACGGCAGCCGGATTCACATGTGAGTTCTCGAGGAGGGTTAAGAGTGGAACTGCCACGGGCTTCTCGACACCGACCCATAGTTCGAATTCTGTGAACACCTCATTGCACCCCACAGCGTAGTATCTCTTTCCCTTCGCATAGTAGGTTGGGCCACGAGCTAGCGGACCTAGGACTCGGTACTCATCGTTCACATAGGTGGTGTCCACGGTGCTGTTGCTCCGCACGATCTTCCACCTGTTCAGAACCTGCAGGAGCTCTACCGTCTGTTCTATTGTGCTCTGAAGCTTGAACACGAGTGTCATGCTCTTGATCTCGTGGATCTGTGCCGAGATTGCAAAGTCAATGTACTTCCCAGCAGCGGACAATGGGTTCTCATCATTTATACTGATTCGAATGACCATCATGCAGTCCTTCCGAGGACCAGTGCGGTGCGATGTCGTGGGTTCAATGGCCCCATCTGGATGTTGCACATACTGCAGTACGTTTAAGGTCCGGGTATATAGAGGGATTAAACGGCCGCCATGTTTGGTAAAGTTCTGTAGCAGATTTTCTATAGGAAGCAGGACAAGCCGGCACAACAGTCAGCACGACAGTCAGTACGACAGCCACGGCATGCACTGTCCCACTGTGACAGGGTCCGAGGACTGCTTCGTGACATCAACATTATCCACGAGAAAGCCAAGTTCAGGCCTCCATCTGATGGGGAGCTGCTGGCTGCCATAAAGGAAGGAGCGCCAGCTCGTAGTACAAAAGAACTCCTGACTCCGATACTCTACTGGAAGTTTGACAGCACCCAGGGCAGGACACTCGACCTACCTCTTGTGGCCCTAACCAACAGTCTTGTTTTTCTAGCTCTCCAAAGGGCGCGTTTCGACCCCAAAGATCCACTAAGGGTCGGGAAGTGGGCTGCCATATTTAGCCTCCATAGCCAGGAAGAGAGAGATATGCTGGATAGTCTCCAGTCTGGAGCAAATAACTACTTCAGGGAGGAGGTCAGTGCAACTGTAGCAGAGAGCCATGACACCGGTCATGCAGAAGGTACTCGGGAGGGGTTCACTGTTGGCTGCAAGGAGGTTGTTGAGCACATCTTCAACGAAAGAGATCGCAGGAGATTGGCCAGTAATCTGCCAGAATTTCTGAAATTCCCAGATAACTACCACGACTACCTCATCAAATCCGCTCGCAAATCAGATGCTTGCAGCACATGGACAAAGTGGATCTTCCGTGAGAAGTTCCATGTGAAGAGAGTCCTAGACACGGACCAGTGGGTATAGTTTCAGCAACAGTACGGACTTCACGAAACTGCTGAAGTAGCAGCGGAGATAACTGACGAAGGTCCTTAAGCAGCGGAGACTGCGGACGAAGTCGCGGATACAGTGGACGAAGTAGCGGAGACTGTGCAGCCTTCTGATGAATGAAAAAAAGTTGCAGCGGAGACCGCTGTGGTCTCCGCTCAGTCTGTCAGCGATGACGCGTAGAGCAGGCTAGTTTACTGGCTGGATTGAGCTTGTAGGTGAAGGTCTGTGCCGTTTCCCGAGATGGCTTGAAGTGTAACAGCTCACCTGTCTCCTTGTTGCTGAAGATGAGGCGGTACAGCTCAGCTGTCCTATGTACACCTGCGATAAAGTCCCCTTTGGTCTACTTGAGGGTTAGGCTGTCGTATATGGTCTCGAGCAGGGCACGTCCATACTTGGAGCTGAAGTATAGCAATCGGGCATTGTGGCAGATGTCCGGTGAGATCTCGCGGGTGTACTTTTGAAAGAGGATGACGACATTTTTCTTTGTGCGCCGGATGCGTCTGGTGATGTTGCTGCGGTAGGTGATTGTCTTCTGGTCCATTATTGGGTCATCGATAACTAGACCATGTGGTCCTGTCAGTTGGGCTACCAGCAGCTTCTCCATCAGTGCTTACAGGATCTGTGTCATGTGGACGTGATGGACCATTGTGCCATTGATCATTACTGTCAACCACCTCAGCGGCGGAGTCAGACATCAGCAGGATGTATTGAGAGTGTAGATGTTCGGCCAGGAGAGCCCGCAGCAAGATGTTTTTCCCATATCCTGACGTGCCAATGATCAGCACCACCAGGTCAGCATCGACCGGCCTACTGTCGAATGGTACAGACATGCGTGCGGAGGATGGTTAGCACTTGGTCGGCGGTAGCGTCATCTATATCTGGGAGACTAAACAGCAGTACTTCCTGCACCAGCTCTTTCACCTGCAGGGCGGGGAATCCTGCACCTCCGGCGGATACGAAGGATGCGTTGAAGGCGTCAAGCATGAAATCCCAGCAGCAGCTGAGAAGATAGCGTAGAGGGCTTATGTCTTCCTCACCTCTGGTAGCTGGAGGCTGGTGGTAGCACCTTTTCGCCATCGACAAGGGATATTGCTCAGGCCGAGGGTGCTTATCTTGAGATTCTCTCCATCCTGTCGGAATGACCTCCGTGGTTTCAGGAGATCCTTAACCATGTCCTGTGAATAAGACTCAGCCATAACCTTGATGGCTCCGGCCTCATCGACTCCGAGGATACCGAGCATCGTCGCCCTCTCCTGATGCCCATCCCGTTGTATACAGTCTAGGCCTTGGTAATGGCATATTGTCCTACCGTATCAGTTTTCCCGATGAGATCTCGGGCTGGGATGGTACTTCGGATCTCCTGCAGGTCTCCCTTCTCATCGAAGTCTAGGATGGAGATAGGGGCAACATTGTCCTGAACTGAGGCGTGCCTCACCCAAGTCAGCAAGATCGCCTAGCTCTTTGCTTTCTAGGTCTGTATATATATATATATATATATATACAGATGGCTTAAACCTACTAGTTATACCCCCAGTGAAATAGTTGGGCATAGGAGGACCACGCCGTCGGCCAAGGGAATAGGTAGCAGTGCTCAGGGTACTGGCCCTCTCTGCAGGGCCACGCCTTGTGGCCGGTCCACCATTCCCGGGCATTGGCGATCCTCAGTCCGTGTGCTCGACTATGGGCTACACACTGCCCTCCGGCACGCCATGCCTCATATACTGCAGGGTCTCGTGATCAATCTCTCACTATTCAGAGGGGTTAAACGTAGGCGACGATGATCTCATGCCATTGCACTCGTTGATATCCATAGAACCGCGGCCTCCATTAGTGTAACACGTTCCCCCATGATCTTGGCAGCAACAGATTAGGAGGCACCACTGAGGGCGATCTTTGGGATGGGTGAGTTATTCCACTCACCACTGTAGCAAGGACAGCTGCAGTGGCGGCAGGAAGAACCTCATTTCCCCCTGTCATCTTCACCATGGCCACATTCGCCGCCACGTTACTGGCGACATGGACTTCCAGAGATTTTGCTTTGGTTAGTAACTTCTGTGTCTTGGTTCGCAGCAGGTTTTCCACCTTCTGAAGACTCGCCTGGCTCTCGGGCAGTTGCTTCACTATCTGTACCGTTCACATCATTGTTTAAGCACTGAGTATACACTGCTTAAACCTCTGCATCCCCTGTCGAGAGAGCTAATAAGATCTTCCCAGTCTGCGGGTTGATACTCAGCAATATTCATCTCTCTATTGAGACATCTTAAACATATCCGAGCTCACGCTATGTGAGAAGTACTATCATGTCTTCAGGAGGGAGTTGAAGGACTACAAGAACAAGACACCAGATGAGCTCGCTCAGCTCTCCGGTGCTGAGCTGACAGAGGAGCTGACAGCTGTGAAGCTCTGTCTAGGATTTGGCAAGGGACAGATGTGCTACCTCGAATACCTTATCATGGGCGGGAGTATCGTCTAGCAGCTCCTGCGAGATAAAGGTTTCTACAAGGATCGGGAGTATCTGTCAGATCTGTTCCAACAGTCGCAGACCGCCATGGTCTCACTGGACTCAGAGCTGAACAAGGATCTGCGATACTACAAGCTGGAAAAAGAATGCACTGCCGAATCCTCCATCCCTTGAATGTGCATGTTGGCAGCGGGTATAGGGGTTGTAGGGCATGCCAATCTGGTTCAGTGTCTCACCGTGGTCCCCACTGCTACTGTAGAGAGTCAGGATTGTCTTATAGCTGATTTGCTAGCGGCGGAGTAGGCTGATCCCGAGCGCCACGATAGCTAGGCCTAACAGCCCATGTATAGCTACCAAGGGAAGTGGTGTAGTGTCAACTGGCTGCAATATTGGGGCGCCTGGAGCTGTGGTGTCGACTGGCATCTGTGTCAGGGTCAGAACGACTGTATGGCTTGTGCTAGGCGTAGGTGCGTTTGATGGCAGTATTGACGCCGAAGTGGACACTGGGGGAACTCCCCTCGACTATCATGTTGTTATAGCCCCTGACTTGGAGGTCCTCGATGTTCATAATCATGATGCTTGGAATCAACCATAGATGTGCCGAAATAGCAAAGTCAAGTTTGCGATGGGCCTTCTGCAACCCCTGCTGGAACTTAGTAATACGACTACTGGGGTCTGCCACGATGATGATATCCTGACGAGACTGATGAACATGGCATGGACCTCTGCTCCACTGACACCATCTATTGAATGCCGCAGCTGGGTCTGTGCCGTAAGGAAGCAGTAACACAGTGCTTCCAGGGACTGGTTGATCCGAACGATTCCTGTTGGTGTGAGGCCTGAGGTGGTGTGTGGGCCAAAGTTCTTCCACACATCTGGATAGTCCTGGTGCAGGCCAGTGATGTGCATATTTTGCACCAGCGCTCAAGGGTCGAAGTCTGGATTGAACGAGAATGTCGCTGTCTTCCGACGGCCTACTCGTCGGGGGCCTCGATAGGGGAATCTTGGGTAGCCACGTCTTGGGTCAACGTACATAACCCCTAGACTACTGTTGTCACCACCCTGCCACCGATAATCTGGGTGAGCGCTGAATTCTCTCTGTAGTCTGCTGGCCGCTGAGACAGCTGTTGAGCTGTGGGTCGAACGAGTTTGTATCAGGCAGGCTTGCACCCGCTCTCCATGGAGGATTCGTCGCACCGTGATGTACACATGGAATCTGAGACAGCTGGCGATGAGCACAGCTTCAGGAGTACAAGAATAGGAGTGCAGCGGGGTGGAACTTACTCCACATCATGCCGTGGTACACCACATGGCAAAGTTTAGCTGCTGATTCCAGTATGAGAGGCTTGTAGCAGCCATACGAGTATGAGCTTGCTTAGCATCCTTGATGGTGATGGGTTAGTTGGTCAGCAGTCATGGGTTGACGGAGAAGCTGGTTCGGCACTGTCCATCCACTGTGATGGAGAACGGTGTTAGCTCTGGTATATCATCCAGTGGACCTCTCAGGTCGGTCATGGGTGTATCCAGGAGGGGCGGTTGACTCCGGATGACTGTCGTGAGGTTAAGTGTGAAGGCCATCTATACTGGTATTCTTAAAGCTACCGTACAGGCAACATACCATTTGTGGTCGTCTCAACTCCAGAGACCAGCGAGCTGACCTCGCCGTAACATCTCGTTTCTTTACTCCTCCATATCAACCTGCCCGCTGGAGCCTTTGAGGTATTGCTGTCACACCTTAGCTTTCTCCGTGTTGTACAGGGCTTGGACCATCAATATATGGCAGTAATCGGCCTGGCCATTCTTGAGCGCTTTCCTGACAGACTCGTCGATAGTCCGTAGCATACTCTGTGCCAATGCCACGTACTTAGCATGCTTCTCCAGCCTCCGTGTGACCTTCCGCTGCCTCACACCCAAGCCCGTGTCCAAGACAGTGGCAGTTAGTGTCACGCCACTCAGCGGGATGGTGACGATGCCCCCCCCCCCGCATGTAGCAAGATTACCCACAACTGCCACCCAGCACTGGCCCCAATCACACCCGCAGCAGTGGTTGTATACGCGATGACGCTGTAGGCTGTCTTCTATCGCCTGCGCATTGTGCTGTACTTTTCTGCCTCATGGCCGAGTTTCTCTCTGATGGTATCTATGGGAGTCACCAGCAATGGATGGTACCGCCCTCGTCAGCCGTCAGGGAGGGGTATATTTCTGATTGCTTCAGCCACTCTGATTTTGTCATAGTATACCTGGAGATTAAACGTGCATCACCTGCAGAATCTGCTCATGAGTCCTAGAAGGGTACATTTTGAAGGAGCCTGGCGAACCATGCCAGCTTGCTGGTTTCGAGACAGACGAGATTCTGCCTGATGGCATTTATCTGCTGGAGTCACCAGCCGTGGATGCTACCGCCCTCGTCAGCCGTCAGGGCGGGGTATAGTTCTGGTTGCTTCAGCCACTCTGATTTTGCCATAGTATACCTGGAGATTAAACCTGCATCACCTGCAGAATCTGCTCATGAGCCATAGAAGGGTTCATATTCGAGAGCCTGGCGAACCATACCAGCCTGCTGGTGTCGAGACAGACGTCTCTTAGACAGAGGTCATCCAGCACTAAGTCGGGTGCCAGTAGCTTTCTGAGATGTGACATCTGGAAATTCACCGTATGACCAAGATAGTAGGTCCACCGCTGGATGGCTTTCTTGGTCTTACACTGCTGCGCCATCTCCTCTTCCCACTGTATTACATCTGGCTCATCCTCTCCTCTGAAGACACCTGGCTCATGGTCGTATGGGAAGACATCTGGCTCATCGTCCCGCTTACTCTCTGACTCATCTTCGTCCGCAGTCTCCACTGCATCGTCCGCGGTCTCTGCTACATCTGGCTCAACGTCGTATGTGAAGACATCGTCCCACTTACTCTCCTCCAGGAGGGCCTGCCAGTATCGGGAACCTTCACTGTTCCTTCGCTTCCTTGCAAGGCTCGTGTTCTGTTGATACCAGCTCTCCCGCTGTACTCACTCTCCTTCTTGTTTCAGTGCGAGCATCTGTCCGTGTAAGACCTTTATCAGTGCAGGGGTCATGAAGGGGCAACCCTGTAGCAGGCTCTTCATCATCTCGGCAAAGGTCAGATATTCCTGGTCTGATATCATGTCATGTCAATGAGTAATAAGTGTGTAAACTCTAAATGGGCGTCCGATATCCCATCCGTGCTGGCATATATGTTAATGGGGGAGCTGTCAAACAGGTGATTTACAGGTGTGAACAGGCTAGGACTGATAGCTTTCCATAGGTTTCTGTTGGCCCCTGGGATACTCTATCAAGTCCCGGCCGACTTCTACCAGTGAGCTGCTGTGTGCACTGCCCAGGGGTTGATGTAGCATATCGGCGTGTATGTATATTGTGCCCTGTTGGGGCACCTCGAAGAGGACCCATTCTACATGGTACTGTACCACCCGTCTCCCATCCTAGAGAGGGTGAGATTACGTTCTCACCACCGGAGAGCTGCAGTCGGACAATCGGCATGGTTATACCTCCTGTTTAAACCGCTCCTATAACAGGCTATGGAAAACATATTTGCTCACTCGACTGGTCTTGCTGACCTGGCAGATGTGTACGCAGTTGATGCGGCCATGGTAGAAGAGAGCAAGTCATTCGCCCTACAGTACGAAGCAAACTCAAAGGCATTCTCCCTCCACCCCATTGGTGGTGATGGGGTGGAACTGCTCACAGACCTTAGGGATGTGTCGAAGGAGCATCTGGGTCGCAACATAGATGGGCAAAAGATTGTGTTTCCGTACGATTTCCTGAAGAGGAAGTACATCCTCGAGCCCTTGATTGAGCTCTCTGATACAGAGGTGGCAGACATCAACACCATAAATAATGACCTCAGCTTTCATCTGGGCAAACCCTATTCGAGCAGTGCCCCGCCGATGGCACATGCTGGTCTGCTACTAACCCTGGCAAAAAACCTGCAGTTCATATTTGAGGAGAATGAAGTGTGGTACCGCGCTGGACCTGGGGTTGACTGGCAAACATGGTTGCCCCTATATAAGCCTCCCGCAGTCATTGACATAGAGGTTACTCCCCTCTCCACTGTTGTGAAAAAGGACGGGACAGTTCGAAAGCTCTGCCACCTGGGATCATCCTTCCTCACCTACATAGGTGAAGGTGTCTCCCTGATGAGGGTGGGTCACCAGATTGGGGCTACAGGTGGAAAGCTCCTGCTGCGTCATCCATTCGATGGACCAGAAGAAGCTGTTAACCTCCAGGAGGGCATCCTACGGGTAGATGGTGTGTCACATGTCTCCAAAATCAAGGGTGCTGTTAAACTGCTTCAGCGAGTCGGACTCGCTAGCCCGCAAATGACTCATATAATCCTAGAGCTACGTGTCTTCGCTGGCGGTAGAGTGAAGCAGCTAGCCCCTGCCCCTGTGGGGGGGGGGGAATGAAAATCACTATCGATATGAATGGAACAGGGCTCGATCTGGCACAGATAGTTCTCGAGGTCTTCACTCTGTTCAGTTTAACTCTTCATATATAGCCATGATTCTCATCATACTGCTCGTGCTGGCGTCTACAGCAGTGGTACAGGGCGCTGAGACTGCCATGATATTGGAAGCCAAGTGGGCCCACTTGCGGGATGACCCCCAGTACAATCCTTGGTTCGACCCCTTGCGGAGAAACATTTACGACCGCTTTTACCCACGTAAAGAGCTCGAGTCTGTCGGCCACTTCTATGGGGTGGAGAGGCTAGGACGTGGAGAGAGAAAAGCCGGCCCTTCTGGTGTGGTTGATGGCGATCAGTGGTGTATATCACTGTGGAGGTGTGTCTCTAAATGGGCGTTCAGCCCCTGGTAGTAGTAATTTTGGGATGATACTACCTCCCTGGCAGCCGTTCAGTGATACGTGGTAGCCCTCGTCTCAACAACCTATGCCCAAGGGACTGAGAGGGCGATGGAGGTCATGGATCTCTGAACGGCGGCCAGTTTAGGGAGGTGGTATCATTTTAATTCCTACACTACTACTGGATTTTTTCATCGGCATATCAAAACTTGTTAGCAAAATTTTGAGTAGACATGATTAATCTAGTTACATGCACCGTGATATGTAGTGAATGGCTCTCGATACTACTCGATAATATTCCTCAATTTGTAAATGATTGATTTTCTATTGATCATTCGCACCCAACATAACTTAACATTAACATAATGGGTTTCTTTTTGTTTTCAGTCTCCAGTTAGACAAACACAGATTCAGAGGTAGGCGGTTTTGATGTTAATCTGTTGAGATAGTATGTGCTTTCTTTACAGCTATAACGACTCCGCCATAATCATCTTTCTTGTCCTTTTGATATACAGCAACATTTACTGGGAAATTCTCAGAGTCAAAGATGTCAGGTGTAAGCCAGATTTCTTCTGATCCAAGGATAATGTCTGGTTTAGTTGATTCAATCGCGTTTTGCAGCTCAGCCCAACGGAAGTGTGTCCAGGTATTCGAAGAGTTGTTCAGCGGCGGTCGACTGAATGATGGGCATCTGTGTGTCTCTCTAGAGTTCCCTCAGACAGAGTGTGATAAGACAGGAGTCGATGTATGTGATGTTATCAGATAGTTCATCCGTGCTCTTGGTCTTTCTCAGTCTTTCAGTCAGCCTGTCTTGAGGAGCTCAGTTACAGGCATTGTGGCTATCACCATACTCCGTTCAATCTGCATGAGGCTGCACGCTGTAAGGGTCATAGCATCACCGTGGGAGACTTCAGCCAGTGACTCACCAGACAGGCAATGTGGCAGGTATTCAGACCTCATCCCCACCACATCCGGTAGGTGCCATTTGATGAAGCTATTCTGAACACCGTGCATCAGGCAGATGTGTGTTTCATTTTGTATGACCGTGTCTGCCGGAAGACCTATGAGTAGCCCCATCTCCACCGTCCATGTGGCCAGCATGTAAAGACCTGCAGTTCTGCTCATGAATAAGTCTGCGGGCCAGGGGGTTACCAGGTTGCAGTGTCTATTCACAAATGTCGACAGTACCCAGAGTTACTGCAGCTTTCTGAAGATAAGGAGTTCAGAGGTGAGACTGCGGCCCTTATGCACACACATGGTGTAGTGGTTAGCCGTGGTGAGGCCGGACATCATCTCGCACAGGCTATCATTGAGTGGTGGAATTGACCCCGATATTAGTGGAGAGGTTGTCCCCTCACCTATATGCCCAGGAGATAGCAGCTCTTGACAATCATTCCAGATTGCCCATTGTTGTTTCACAGGCCAAGGCAGAGGTTACACAGCTATCCAATACTCATCTGTTATCCAGCCTACATAGAGTATCGAGGAGAACGGGCTTACATCCGATACTCTGGTTCTCTACCTATAGCAGCCTGGTGAGAAAGAAGGTGGTCGACGGCGTGCAAGAACCGAAACCCTGTCTATAGCTGTCCGTCCACCGACTCGACAAGTACATGAAGACGATGTTGCAGTCTATGGTGTACTGATCGGCACGGTCACGAACAGCTCCAGACGATCCATTGTGCGAGTTGAGCACAATCGGGAGTGTTCAAGTCGGATAGAAGTCCTTTAGATCATAAGCACTGATGTGCCTCATCACTGGTATCGCATGTGTCGGGTTGGTTGGAGCAGGACAGGTTTTTTCAGTTCATATGTCAAAATACCACCATTGCGCATTTTGCTTTCCCCACTCCACCATGGCGGGTACTGTAGAACCGCTGCAAAGCGATCTTATTCTATCGAACTCGAGGTTGAAATATCTTGAGTCCATTTGTCCCAAACTAGCCAGTCCGGCCTGCAAGCCTCATACTCATCGGGACTTGTTCCTGCAGCGAGTGCTATACGTGCGCAATCGGTGTCCAATACGGAGGTACTCGCAGCTGTCACATGAAATCTAACAATCCATGAATTCATAGTAGAACGTCCGCATTCTCAGCTTGGCAAATTCATACACTGTAAGACTGAGCTGAAATAGGCGAAGGATAGTGATTCAAGCTTTACGGCTAAGGAGCTTGATAGGGATAACTGATCTCACTGAGTTCATTGAAACATGCAATGTGTAGGGCCTTGTCTACCACTCGATCGTCCTTCCTGACTGTAGTATTACTGTTATGCTCAAATCCCTCAATCAGTTTGCCACAGACACTATTGCCAAGTAGTTTGAAGAGATCTGCCAATAGTAATTTGCTCTTATCAGTATCTCCTGTATGGTGAGCCTCCGTCACTGCATTCATTAACTACTCAAAGGACCTTTGCACGGCACAGGCCTGTCCAATCATCGCACCATAATTGCATGGTGTAGATAATAGTTTTTAAATATACTGTTTCAAAATTGTGTATACCAGTACATAATTTGGGCATCACTTATTGCTGTAACAATTCACTGACCATATAATAGGCCTTAAACGTCCCGTCCCTAAATGTGTATTTTCAATGTATACATTGGGTGTGTCTTGTTGCTTTAACCATTCACTGAGTATATAATACCTCTTAAACTGTGTGCCTCTAACGGATTATTTCCGGTGTATACTTTAAGTGAGACGTGTTCCTGTAGCCATTCACTGACCAGGCGTTTTCTCTCTAAATGAGAGGGCCGAAGTTTCTCATGGCACATGCCTTCTTGTATGCCATTCTGTTGGTATGTGCTCGAACGCCACATGTTTTACAACGGCCATACGCCATGTATATACATACAACAGCTTCTAGGTGAGTTGTATTCAATGACTACGACGGCAGTCCCACAAACAAGGACGCAACACGTCAGATGTGGTTCTGGAGAGCGTTGGATTAGAGCAACTGCCGCGATCTCATATGGAATTCCCTTCACACTGTGCTAAAAGAGTGTCTAGCTAACACAGTCAATAAAAAGCGATTTATTTGCATCAAATGCGATTCTTCCAAAATGTGAGATGTTTCACAATGGAGGAATCCAGTTTTAGCTAGGCCCCGCCCATCTCCAGCAAAGCTCCACCCACACATTGGTGGAATTGATGATATCTGCACTCTCTGAATCTCAATTGCCGCAAAAGTATACAGTTAAGCTGTTGATAAGTGTACAACTAATTTGACTGGGTGCTGTTGCTGCCCCTTCATAATAGATTTAAAATAGTCAACAGAATGTAGCAGTAGGCGAAGGAAAATCATAAATAAACACAAGTATATAAGACTTTACGTACATAAATAATTCACAATTCCTTATGTACAAATTGATGCATTCCGTGTACCTAACCCAAATCATAAATACTGCAGATGGCCGGCCTCATCTCCCGTCCGGCAATCCCAAAACTTTAAAGGATGGGAGAGAGTATCACTGACCCATATAACAGGCCCGATCTCGCACTGATGGGCCAGCAGCCAAGGCTCTCCCGGATCGTGTCGGTTGGTGGGACATTATGAGCTGTGAGAGGATCGGAGAGCCATCCACACAGGCCTACATGTGGCAGGTTGTACCATATGTTTACTCACCACCATCTCTCTTGAGTCTGATCGGCCAAGGAAGGCCCGGATTGATCCGAGCGAGCCGAGCTGGAGCCGGGCAGCAATGAGCCGCTGCTGTAGCAGCATGGCCTGCAGCAGCACAGCAGCAGGAAGAGATCCCATGCAGCCAAACATCTCTCGAAACTGGATGGGGCTTAAGTTGAACGGGAGCCGAGCCGAGATAAGTCGCCGGAGCAGGAGCTGAGCATGAGCCAAGTGGAGATGAGTCGCCGCCGCAGCTGGCATGGCCGGCTGTCAGACGAGCATGAGATAAGAGCACTACAGTGCCGACCATCACTTGCATCCTTGGCTGGGACCCAACACTCGTCTCTCTGTGGCCACTGGCTCACGGGAAGATTCCACTGTGCACACACCACCTCAGCCCATCTCGAAATAGTCCAGATCAATGGTTCTGACAGCCAGAGATCATATGCCCTGCTGGGAGCAACAAGTAGCAAAAATGAAGCTGTATTGTAGGGTAGGCATCAGTATAGCATCATAAACCACTTCGCATCATACGACCCACAGTCACAGCCAATCGATGTGAAGAAAATCGTTCTATTTGACGATGTGGCAGACGTGAATCTGGAAAATGTGTGAGACATACCGAAATACACCCAAATCTCAAGACTGGACTATACCTCGCATGTTAGTTCGAGTGCCCACAAAGGGAAATACTATCATGCCATATTGAGGCTGCTAAGCGACTGATGGTTCCATGCCATCCACTACGAGATATTAGATGGAAAGGCTCTGGGGAACTACTTGAGCTATGTCGATGACCATGTCGATTGTACAAAAGCTAATGCGTGGAGTCGGGGTGACTGGTGTTATCATATGAATTGGGATTACGAGGTCGTTGGGTCAGACTCGGACTTGGACTTTAATATCTATCCGCGAGCGGTAGTGGCCAAACAACAATGGTAAAATGGAAGAAATCGGCAAGATCACTATGGATCTGTCTGACTTTAAAGGGGATGGGCACAATGGGTTACGGCTGGTAGATCGAGATTTTTAGTTGGCATACGCCTATGTATTAGGTGGCACGTTGGTTAACCCCCAACAATCGGATTTCAACATCACTTTGTCAAATTGTCCGTGACAATCTCATCTACCACCCATGGTCCTCGTGCCCCATCCATCTCGATGATGCAGGCTGGGCAACTGTATATAGTTCGTGCGGCCCAACAGAGATGGGCCACTGCGATCATCCACACTGCTCCCAGTGTAGCTGGGCGAGTGGCTCTGGACCGCTCATCTCCCACTTATCTCTCGCGCGGTTCATCCAGTCAGACTCTTGCAAGATAGTGGGTTGTGTGCAGTGATACAGCCTGCTGCCACTGCCGGGTAGGCAGCTCGGGCTATCCCGCTCGTCTCACTCATCTCATCGCGGCTAATTGGGCTTACGAGAGATGGTGGGTGGTGAGCTGGACTGGCAGCTCTTTCTCGGCTTGTCTTGCTCGACTCTCACTGCAGCCCGATCTAGATTCTTGAGATCTGTTGTGTGCTTGTGGCGATTGCGGGATGCTGCCCACGTGGTTAGCACCAATGGGTTTCTCCTCGGAATGGGAGAGGCTGGTGAACTATCTCAGGATTGAGGGAGGAGGCGCGATCCAGCACCACCCCGAGAGACGATCAGGCCGTTTCTTCCATTCGTAGCCGTGTATTTTCTCACTAGCTGTCTTGAGAGGAGCGGTGCTGCATCATGTGGTGACAGTCTCGTGGGAGAAGTGCTGCGTCACCGAATGCCTGCACGTGCCTGCGGTGGGATGCAAGCTAACTCGTGGAACATCATAGAACCTCTCTGCAATGGAACCCCAGCATAGTGATTGGGGACTTGAAGTGGCTAAATCTACTCAACTCATCTGTTAGTTTAACTAAATATGTATTTCCTTTAAACAGTGATATAAATGTATGATGTCTTCCCTTTTCAAGATTTAGGCATGCACCATCCAAGTATATACTGATCTTTTATTCCCTGATCAAGGTGTGTGGGAATGAACCTATCCAGTGTATCCATCCAGCACATGACGATATAATCAATGACGTAGATAAGTACGTCACAAACGCATAATTAAAGACGGACTAAGCGTTGTTGTACGAATTATTTGTCTTTACTATTTAATAACATTCTGTGAACTATTTTGAAACTAATTTGAGAGGGTGTTGGTAAATTAGTTTCAAAATATTTAACAGCTTAACTGCATAGTTTTCTGGACATGTCGGGGTGGTCGGGGATCGATCGATCCCAACACGGGCGAAGCGTGAGTGGAGCTAAAACTGAAAGGTCCATTGATTTTTATTTTGTGCTGTTGTTTATTTCTAAAATTACCTGTCGCTGTACTAAACTAGATGTTCACAGCTCTTGGTTCCAAGCGCTTCACAAATGTATAATACTAGTGGATCAATGAGCTTGTGAATCAACCTTAGTTAGCAATCTACAGGTAAGTCCAGCCTGTGCGCGTTTAGTAGAGAAAACGAGTTTTTGTGCGCTTGTTCACGCGCATTTGTACGTGCTTTTGGTATATTTAGTATATCGGTCGCTCTGTCTGGCAATGTTTTCAGAATTTTGGCAAACCTGCCTATATCTTATCTGTACCGCGTTTACACTTATTTGCATATAAGTAATTTGGGAATGTATGATGCTTTCCATATTGACAAACCGTAAAAATCTAGACACACTGGCCGTCATGATTTGATACATAGACACAGTTATTGTGTAAATCTATCTTTCAATAATAGCGGTGGCAAATTTGTACATTATGGAATATTGGAGCGTGTCCGGCGAATATATTTAAACATACTTTTAGTACGGTGTTCATTTCTGAAATGAATACAAGAGAAAGCAGCTGTGATTTAATCTGTATTTAGCTGAACTCCATAATTATAGGGGCATCCAATTCTAGCTTTGCTCCACCCGTAAATAGCTAGGCCCCACCCATATATAGCTAGGCCGCACCCATATATAGCTAGCCCCCACCCATATATAGCTAGGACCTACCCATATATAGCTAGGACCCACCCATATATAGCTAGGACCTACCCATATATAGCTAGGACCTACCCATATATCGCTACGCCATATCCATATATAGCTAGGCCCCACTTATATACACACACATATATATATATATATATATATATATATATATATATATATATATATATATATATATATATATATATATATATATATATATATATATATATATAGGTCCCCTAGATTTATGCAGATGTCTGACATAGTAGCCTGCGGTATCAGACATCTGCGTAACTTTAGGAGACCTACGTCAAAATTAAAATTCTGGAAAAGAAAAAAGAATGTGAAAAACAGACTTTGAAATGTATTTTAACACGAATATGGTAAAAGCACGCTTAAACCATATCGTTTAGAAAACATGGGCAGTGGACTAACGGGTAAAGACAGACAAACTAAATTTAGGCGAACAGCGTTTTTATTGCAACGTTACGCGTTGAAGCGCTATAAGCCTATAATCTAATCATTTATGGGCTAAACTTTGGACGACACTATCATATTTTGATAAATCTAGTTATGCCCCTATAATTGAAATCATCGTTAGTCCATGAATTCTATGATAAAGAAAATATATGCAGAACTCTCCGCAACGAGTCGATAATAGTCGCTGCACAGTAATGCCATTATATATATATGGCTAGATCCCATCCATGTATAGCTAGGCACCATCAATATATAGCTACGCTCCTCCTATGCTTTGCACGTGGTGAGGTCGATTTATATACTTTGAATCATGAATTCGCAGAATCCAAATTTCATGGTAACTATATAGCTAAGATGTTGAACATTTTGAAAGTAAGTGGACGGGGGAGGCAGTCAAATTATTTTCAAAGTATCTACATAATTTTTATTGAATAGTGAATACATACAGATCGTGCAACCGACGGATTATGCCAGCCTCATCACGGATCATTGTCTGGCAATTATGATTGCGACGTCAACCTGTTGGCATATGCGACCTAATTGACTACGACGTCAATACGTGAGTGGCATCCATTACTTACATTGACATGACTAGTCTGCAAATGCATATTCCCAGTAAATGTGCTTATGTAGAGAAACATGACCGACCGGCGAAGTCGACGAAGGAAGTATGTCAGTACTTCGATTAGCAATGGCAACTAGCGAGTAAAATTTGTCTCAACCCATTAAATTATATAAATTGTACACCCAACGGTCGATGTCCTATTGTGGATATAAATTATCTATCTATCGTATCTAGCTATATAAGTTAATGAAGCTATATTTATCCCCTTAAATCGTGTTTTATTATTTTGTTCGTATGGGAAGTTTCTGCACGTGATATCGTCATTCAGACGTAGCGCCGTAACCACATTGTCTCTGAATTATAACACGATATTATTACTCAGGCACATGTTGCTGTACAGTTATTGTGTTCACATGTGTTAATCAGCGGCAGTAGTTTCCTGTCCTAAAACGTATGTCTGAAAGCTGTTGATCAGTGTAACACCTATTAGCGACATCATTTAAAAAAGCACGTCTATTTTTTATATCCAAGACATTGTTATAGACGCCTGCCATTGCGAAGCAGCGTTATCTGGGAGTTGGCTAAGCCGTCAGCCCTGTATGGAAGATCTTTCTTATGCCCAAGGGCATATGCATGATATTTTCGGGAAAATATATTAATAGTAGTAGTTGTAGTATTGTTCGCATAAATTTCGAATGTTTTCGAATGACATCTAAATGATACGTGTAGGGTGGTCCAGTACTCGCGCAAATTATAAAACATTTAAGTTTATAATATGAATTGAAGCATAGCGAATAAAACCACACATGCACGCGATTGGTATTAATCCAACTAGAACGTGTTACCTGTAGATGTAGTATGGTGTCTCTAGAAAAACATATGTTGCATTAGTCGGCTCCAGCAACCAATCAAATAGAGCCTCAAATCATTTTCGAATTGAAAATTCGTGGGGAAGGTCGATGTTTGTAACCTATTGTGAAAAGGAACATTCACTGTGATTTATACATAAGCAATGTATATGAATATTACGATGCCTGTATTGTTATTATCGTTATTGTAGTGAAAAAACCATGTTTAAATAAATGTGTATACTACACATATGTAGGTGGTAATGCCGGTTCCTTCATTTTAAAAATGAATGTTTTTAGGTTTATATTGCGCATTTATATGAGCACTATGGTTGCTAGTCTCCTTGTTTATCTTGGAGAATGTGCGCCTGTACCGGAAGCGGCTAAGAAGGACAAGGGTAAAGATCCGTCAAAGAAGAGCAAGGTGAAGGACTGGCTGGACGCCCTGAAGGACAAACCAAGTAATGCGGATATACGCAAGAAGGAGATCATCGTAAGATTGCCTATGTGCATGTTTCTAAGTCGTCTAACATATAATACTATACTAATAATATTTAATATAATCGTCAAACATGTAGAACATTGTGTATCATCGCACCCATGCATGTGTTAAAATTTGAGCGAGTAGTTTCCGAGATATCCATAGCTCCAGAATTAGATCCAATACGGGATCGGGTTCTTTCATCTGGAAATCCTCTTTCACGGCAAGTTCATCCGTTGTGTTAAAATTTAAGCCAGATCGGATACGAAGTTTTGAGATACAGTCCCGTACACAGGCACGCACGCACGCACGCACGCACGCACGCACGCACGCACGCACGCACGCACGCACGCACGCACGCACGCACGCACGCACGCACGCACGCACGCACGCACGCACGCACGCACGCACGCACGCACGCACGCACGCACGCACGCACGCACGCACGCACGCACGCACGCACGCACGCACGCACGCACGCACGCACGCACGCACGCACGCACGCACGCACGCACGCACGCACGCACGCACGCACGCACGCACGCACGCACGCACGCACGCACGCACGCACGCACGCACGCAAACGGGCAGACAAATCGTTATACACATAGCAAGAACCGATCTCAATACTCTCTCTTCACCTTGCGGGTCGAAGGTAATAATTATTAATACAGGCAGCATACCTATTATAATTGTTGGTTGGTTGCCTGCCTGTATGCCCGCCTGTATACCGATTTATCTATCCACCCATCCATGATGTTTTTATATTATAGGATCAGTGAAATCATTGATTACCACCTAAACTGAATTGCGAATATACATCTAAGCTTTGAAAACTACTGAAGACTTTCTATCTCAGGTATCTGAGATCTCCAAGTTCTCTTTTGTTTACACACGACATCGCTGTTACGTACACGAATATCGGCATCGAAAAAGCAATCGAAAACTGATTCAAATCGGTCGGCACACAAAATGAGGACGAGAATTTGCTGACGTAGAGTCAGCAAATTCTCGTCCTCATTTTGTGTGCCGACCGATTTGAATTTTACGACGAAGTAAGAGGGACTAATTTCGTGTTAAATATTTTTCATATAGAAGACCATGAGATTTATATCAGCAGGTTTTGGATGAAATAATAGTGTGTGGTATCTATCGTGTAAAGACTCAATGCCATTTTTCGTCAAATTCTGGCGAACATTGCTACGCTAATGGCCACTCTTTAAACACGAGATACTTTTCCCGATCTCGTATCACACTTGTCGACCAAACAAATTTGCACGCGGCCTATAGGGATGTCGATCTATTGATGATTAGTAGAGGTGGGGTAGGCTGGGTGTTTTTTCACACTTTTTAAGTAGTTGCTGTGTCAGAGCAACCAACTTTAGTTGCATCAATATCACATTTTTTCGTTTGATCTCACCACCTTTTGAAAAGATGTGAAAAAAGTGCCCAGCTGTCCGCTATTCTGATTGGATGTTAAATGTAGAGTGTGACCATAACGCCTCTCACCCTCATTAAATCGTGTGCCTCCTGTCATCCAATGAGGCGAGGTTAAGGGCAATTAGCGTATTGATTGACAAGGGTTAATGAGGGTAATTAAGGATGATTGACAGGCTACAACTCTCAGGCGCCCAACTCTCTGCCATTCTAATTGGATGTTAGCTGTAGAGAGTGGCCATAAGCCTCTCCCCATCATTAAATCAGATGCCTCCTGGTATCCAATGAGGTGAGCTTAAGGGCAATTAGCGTAATGATTGGCATGGGTTAATGGGGGTAATTAAGGATGATTGACAGGCTACATGTCTGGTCTCATCTTTTCCTGACTCTGGAAACTCGTTCAATCGTGCATCCCCGGCCCCTCGTTAAATCACGTGTCTTCTGGTATTCTATGAGGTGAGCTTAAGGGTAATTAGCGTAAAGACGGGTGACAAGGGTTAATGTATAGTGTAATTATGATTAACAGCCTACATGTATGGACTCGTCTTTTCCTGACTCCGGGAACTCTTTCAATGGTGAAGGCCCGCCCCCCCCCTCATTAAATCACGTGCCTCCTGGTATCCAGTGAATTGAGCTTACGGGTAAGTATGATAATGGTAAAATGATATATATATATATATATATATATATATATATATATATAAGCCTCGAGCTAAAACAACATTTCTCTATTCGCTAATGGTCCACCCCTCCCCACCTGAGTTCCGGCAAGGTAGGCCACACGCCCCACCCATACCTCTACAAGCCTCACCCTCTCAGAATTATAATTTTAACATAGGTCCCTTAGAGTTATGCAGTTATCTGGTATAGTAGGTTAACAAACAACCGATCCAAACCAAATGCCTGACTTATGAATAGTTATCAGCAGATATCTCTGATGAGCCGCTCATTCAGACCTTTAATCCAGTATGTGTCATTGGCCTGCGGTATCAGACATCCGTGTAACATTAGGAGAACTACGTCAAAATCAAAATTCTGGAAAAGAAAAAAGAATGTGAAAAACAGACTTTGAAATGTATTTTAACACGAATATGGTAAAAGCAAGCTTAAACCATATCGTTTAGAAAACATGGGCAGTGGACTAACGGGTAAAGACAGACAAACAAAATGTAGGCGAACAGCGCTTTTATTGCAACGTTCCGTGTTGAAGCGCTATAAGCCTATAATCTAATAATGTATGGGCTAAACTTTGAACGAGACTATCAAATGTTGATAAATCTAGTTATGTCTCTATAATTGAAATCATCGGCAGTCCATGTATTCTATGATAAAGAAAATATATGCAGAACTCTCCGCAACGAGTCGATGATAGTGGCTGCACAGTAATGCCATTATATATATACGGGTTACATAATGGCCTTGTGTGGACCGTTAGTTCAGGCCATGCGGCACGTCCAAACGAGTCAAAATATTCAGATTTTCTTTGTTTCAGGAAATATAACGCGATTCAATGAGTACTTGGAATGTTCTCAGGATCTGGTAATGATGAGACACATAGGTCTTCTGATATGCATAGGTATACAGCCTTTAGCGAAAACAGCTTGGCGACTTTTACAGACAGTGATGATGTATTACGCATCTTGGATAGTGCATCGTTGGAAATTATGCTCTCTGGCCATCGGTGTCCAGTGATGGTGCGTAGGTGTGTGTGGTGGCAGGCATCAAGGTTGTCTAGTGCTGCCTTTGGGGCTGGCTAGCTGTTACCGTTATACAGCATCAAGGATATGCAGGTTGCATTGTATAAACGTGGCCTTTTTGTCAAGGGCATCTTCGATCTACGAACCCATAACTTCCAGAAGGACTGGAAAGCTATGTTCCCCATGATGCTGCGTGCAGCAATGTCAGCAGTACTGCAAAGCAGTAAGCCCAGGATTTTACTCATCCTCCATGGTTCGCCACCACAAAGTGGATTGTCACTTTCTTTAGTTTCATGCTTTGTAGATAGGTATATGTGGGTGAACTCTGTTTATCGGCATATTCCATCGCTAGTGGCATACCCAGTATTGACACAGGTGATATTTGGTCTTGTGGAACTTTCCCGCACAGATCTCAATGCAGCAGCGAGGTAGCAGGTAAAAAGCAACGGAGATAGACCATCTCCCTGTGGGGAGCCGATTGATGTCTCAAACTCTCAGCTTGGTGTCTGCAAACAGTAGTCTCACTAGTCGTAGCTCATCTTAATTGCAACTGGCCTGGTATAGTACATCTAGGATCTTTGAGCGTGTACTTGTGTCTAAGACTCATGACATGTTAATGCCCATTTTGTGGCAGTCCCAGTGTTTTGGACATTACTACCGACACAAGCATAGGTTGAGCACATACAATGTCTGGGCATCTGTGTCCACGATTGAAGCCACTTTGACATGATCCGGTGAAGTCATCGATCTTGTCTCGGATGCGGCATAGAGCAACATTGGATAGGATTTTCCATATGCTGTTGAGGAGCAGAATGGGCTACAGATTGGCCAGTGACCCATGTGGCATCTTGGGTTTGGGTAGTGTGATAAGGGTGCCTTGGCCTACAGCATCGATGGGAAGGTGGTGCATAAAACTGAATTGATTAGGTGTGGCATCAGTTTTTAAATAATGGCAGTTGCATATTTGAATAGTTCATTGCTCATGCCATCCGGTCCAAATGCACATCCATTTTTCAGGGCCTTAAGTGCCGGGACTTCTGCTGTTTTATTTGGTGTTATTAATGGCCTCGGGTCTCCGGTGAACGGGTGCAAGGGCTCATCGTTGTTGTCAGAGAACTGTTCCTTGAACCATTCTCGGATCGCCTCACCTTTTCCCTGGTCAGTCCTGATAAACTGTCCTTCAGAGTTGTGTACAGTTAGTGATGGTGTGTAGTCAGTATGTCTCAGGGCTCGGGCTGCCCGAAACATGTTGTGACAGTCATGCGTGGCAGTAATTTCATCAGCTACGGACTCTGCCTGTTGAATAGAAAGATCTTTTCCCCCATAGTGGTGCAGAATGTTATTGTGCTCCTGGCATAGTTTGGTGTGCGCTCTTCACTTTGGCCACTTTGATAGATGTGCAGCCATAATGCTTTCTGCTCTGTTGACAGTTTTACTACTAGAGGTCGTCAATATACCTAGTTTGGTTGTTTTAAGAACACCTATGGTGCTGGTAGCTGACGGTTCCATAGATGTCAGTATTCTGTTTAAGGCTTTGTTTGTATTGGAGTTGACGTCGATGTTAGCTATCAGCTCCCTGAGGGCATTTTTGTGTGACATTTGAGTGTCAGTGTAGCTGATGAGCTTGGGTAAGCTGTAGGTGACTCTACCCTGTTGCCTGATATGGCGTTTATATATTTGGTAGATATTGTTTATGTGAAGGTGTGTAATGACTGGCGTATGGTCAGAATTGATGTCTGGGCCTCAATACGAACGAACTTCATGAGTAAGGTATTGGCTTCTGTCTTGCAGAGGATGAAGTCTATTTGGTTGAAGACAGCCGTTGTCGCCTTGGAACATTTTGGGGCTTTGCGATCAGCAATGTGTCCGGTGCATGTTGTCTAATGATGACATGGGTGTGTAAAAGGCGTATTTATGGCAAGTAGGTCATAGGAAGTAAGGAATGCCACCATGGCATCTCCATTGCTGTTGTACGTGCCCTCTCCATAGGATCCCATGTATAAGCCAGGTCCTGAACTTTTGTCTGCAATTCCGAGTTTACCCAGCTTGGAGTTGAAATCTCCTCACAGGAACGGTTGCCATCTAGCAGGGAATATTATGGCAGAGCTCAGTTCTACATAGAAAGAATGTAATATTGCTGGATTCTCTTTCACTTTCTCGGTAGTTGGGCCATATGCGTTGACAATGCGACACTTAGTGGTGGTCTTTTTTAACGTAGGTATAGCTAAGTCAATGAATGCAACGCGATCACTGACATATACAAAACTAATGACATGGTCCAAGATCCTTGGTCCGATTATGAAGCCTAAACCCAGGGATGCGGCGTGTTTTTGCTCCATGAGAACTAGCTTATGGCCTGTCTGTAGTTGCTGCTCTGAGTGTTTAGCTACTTTAGTCTCTCGTATGCACGTAATATCGATGTTATAGTGTTCACAGTCTGCACCTAAGGTTTGCCTCTTTGATGTGGCACTCAGACCACACACATTACACGTAGCTATGGTGAGCTTCTGGGAAGATCGCGTCGTCCGAGATTGTTGAGCACATTAACACGTGTCCAATGGTAGCATTCACAAATTCGCCCCCTTTATCGCTCTGAATCGATTCGGGTCTTCTAGAGACAGGATTCAGAAAAAAACTCCAATGCTTGAGCTAAGGTTTTTGCAGTTTTATTCGTTAAAGGGATTATCCACAAAAATTGTGATAGACAATCTATTACGAATAGTACATAATGTATCACTCAAATCCATTTGCCATAGCTGACAATGCTGGTTACTTTGAATCAATCTATATTAAACGTTATGCTCTTAGTTCTATGTAAAGTATATGTAGGTTGCTCCGCTAACCAGGCACGTATTAAGAGTTTCGATAATGTTCCATTAAAGGCCCTATACAGCTTTTCCAAACCACCAAAAGATGCTAATAGATTTCCTATTCATTACAGTTCTTGTTTGTCCATACTTTAACCAAGTTGTGGATAGCTTAGCATCTCGAGATCTCAGATTTCTAGCGACAACATGCTACATGGTCGTGCTACATCTATTAATACGCGTAGATCATAAACTTATAGCCTTGGGTTCTTTTTTTTAAACTTAGTCCACGTCTTGTGACTGCTCATGACTTGTCTAGGTATACTGGCATCGGCTAACAGTCTATCGAAGGCTGTCAGTAATTTTACTTCTAAAGAATCCTTAGAATTTGTATACGGATTCTGCATCACAGTTGAGACTATTAAATCCATTACATTACTATTCGAATAGGCTACGCTGTCTATGGTGACATGAGTTGAGTTGTCTAAGTCTAAGCCAGGTACCCTATGAATTAAGATTTTAATTAATGTCTTGCCTTTACTTGTTAAGCTAGGGATCAATGATTAAACTAGCTTTTAAATTCTATCATTATCCAAATTTAAACCATGAGGCGCTGAGGTCTGGAGATTTCACAAATGCTGCGAATCATCTGATGACTTAACTGCAGAACCAAATTGCTTAGACTGATCTATCTGCAGACTAAACATTTGAAGCATCTGAGAATACAAATTTGACTTTTCTCTTGCAGTCAAGTCACTACGGTTTAGAATGCATTCCATCTCTTGATCTAAATTCACAGCTGATCTAAGGTATTGATTGCTATTTGAATATTAATCATAGATGCCGTGTTTAGACCGTCTATCATATTATGCGGTACCAATGCCATTTTCTGAATTCTTTCCATCACTATTATTATCCAAATAATTTCGAAATAAGCGGTAATACTGCTGGCAGTAGACGATGTAAGAAACTTTGTCGTTGAATAACCCATCGTCTTTCATATAACGGCGGTTTGCTTGTACTGAGTGATCTAATGTTATTTCAATATCCGCATAAGCGTTTATATTGTATTCGATTTAATTTTGTATTTCAGCAAATTAATTTTAAACAGCATTCAGACACAGCATTGGCTAAACCTGTATTACAATGTTCTAGGATTACCTCGCGTTGCTCGGGTTTGGCTTTAGCTAAACTTTGCAAGACTGTTAATTGATCTGAGATATTGACCGATCTACGTCCTCTTTTAAGCTTAGACCCGGGTCCAACTGTAGCCCTAACCCATCTACTATTATTATTATTATTATTATTATTATTATTATTATTATTATTATTTTAATTATTATTATTATTATTAAATTTATTATCATTACTTTCTTAAGCTTTCTTATTAGACTTAGGGATGTACACTACACACACTTGGTCTGCTAAACTATTGGTACGTAATCTCAGGTGTTCAGGTGTTGTCTGAGAGGTCTATGAGTAAATAACCTTGAGCGCGCATAATGGCATCGATATATGAATACTGTAATGTTGAGCTACGTATAGGCTACGTTTGACGCACCAATGTAGTTATACTGGATGCGTCTCTAGGATTCTTAAATAGGGTTATGTAGGGACAATTCAGGGAGATATTTCCATGGTGCTTATTTTTCGAGAAAATATTCTAAATCAAATGAATTGTCGTTGAATTCTCGTGATGACCTCATCTCGTAAACAATGCAGTAACCCTACTATCTACATCCTCCATTAGATCATCAAGGATAATTAGATTAGCTATTATTGAATCTATTTCTAAATCTTGAATTCCTGAATATAGTTCTACATCGGCTCCAAGTTTCTCGTAAGCTGGTTGATATGACCCATAGCATAATATGATGTGTTCAGGTGTTTTCTCGAATAGCTGAGCTCTGAATCTAATCATCTTGCCTACCAGGGTGGATTTTCCGGCTTGAGATGGTCCGCTAAGCAAGATATTAGCTGGATGTTTAAATTGTGTATACATTTTGGGGCATTGTTTTACTAATCTAGATAAACGCAGCCCTGTATATCGTTCTAGGCTTATACAACGTTTCAAAACTCTTATAATATTATCAAAATGATGGAAGTATATGTTCGGATGTGTATGACTAAAATCGTCGAGCTTTGTGATGGTAATAAGGATAAAATTGTGAGCTTGATGTATAGAGTAATCGATTTTACTCCAGCTTCACGAGTGAATTTAGGAAGAATATTAGCTATATTAAGAATGTGCAAAATTCCATTAAAAGCTTATGAAATCGATCTATTCCCTCAGGCTTGTGCTTTGATGCTATTAAATTTTTGAAAATTGACCGAAACTCGTTAGCGTACTAATCCTACAGCTGTGTACCTCGATATTAAGGTGCTTACCATTTATTCACAATAACTCATGAACACGTGAACTCGTTAATGCTCAATAACTGTGCAACGAAGAACCTGCCAACGTAACAGCATTGATATCTTAAAAACTATAAACATTGTTAAATGTTGTGCTAAACAATTGTCGGCATGTGTTTTAAATAAGGATCTATCAGAATAGTATATCGATCTTGACACTTAACACGTGTTCGATGATGCGGTCAAATTTTGAAGTTTACCTAATTTGAAGTTTACCTAATCATAAGGTGGCGCTTACCACCTGGGTCTCGACTTTTCCTGCGACAGACCCTATATAAGAGCCGCGCATCGAAGTGAAAATCATTCGAATGCTCACGTTTCAAAAGTCTAAACGTACTTTAAAATCGTAGCCTCGTAGTTGTTTTAACCGCTTTTTAGAGTTATAGAATGGAGCATACAGACAATATTTCCGAAGTTAAAGTGATCATGTCATGGCCTAGAATTAATGGTTTCATTGTCTACGGAGACATACAGGAATACCCTATAGAGATAGAAGACTCACCAGCAACCATTGAGGTAATTAGTATTATTATCATTATTATCGTTATTATTTTGTTGGTTGTTGACTTGTTTAGGCTAGGCTCGATGAGCGCTGAGCTGCATTATTTAAATTAAGTAAAAAAAACTATCAAAATAATAATAATAATAATAATACTAACATTAGGGATGTATCGAGGTTGTTACCTAATGAATGTAGGTTGTTGAGCATTAATATTGTATACAGCATAAGTTATGTAGTGGTATGATAATAATTACTAGGAGATTAGCTAGAAGTAGCGATAACAATGGCCTTACCACTCTAAACCCTCAGGCAGTGAACAATAACCATAAGCTAGGTGCCATGAAAATCAATCTAACGATTTGGTCAGACAGCATATGTTACCTATGATATGTACCTCTTTTTCAAGTTCACAAACTTCACAAATTAACAATATATAGGACTGTAACATATTCAGTATGACCAACATTCACAAATTTAAAATATACATTAATTTATACAGTATAAAGCGTCCCGAGCATTGTCGCACTACCCGAAGGTTAAAATGGGGGGAAAATCTAAATTAAGCTGAAAATATCATGAACTTACTGGCTATTTATGCAGTCAGCGATGTCGAGTGAAGAGACAATGACAATTTCTACAGCGATGAGGTCTTCAGGGAGATCAAACCCTGCAGCTGCTTTAATAGCTGCGAGAGTGATGAGTCTGTGTGGGGTCCAACGCCTTCGAAGTTAAACGATGATATAGAGCAGGATTCGCGGGAGGTATTAAGTGAAACTGATTTAAATATTCTAACCTCTGTGGAAATCTTGGGAGATATTTTTAATTTTCATAGTTTTGAAGAGCAAAATATCTCCCAAGATCTTCACAACTGTTCTAATTCTCAATACAATACATTGCAACATAATATAGATATTGTAATGCATGGTCTAAGTGATGCTGAACTCTTAGCTACCGTTCACCATTATCAACTGGTAACCTCGCCCATTAAACCCCCAGAAACTCAACCCCTGAATTCCCTGCCAACGTCTAAACATTCAAATATTCCTGTAAGAATTTGGAAATTGTTCGAGTCATTGATCTCCAACAGCACTAACGCTACTGCCCCCCACGCCCCCCCCCATCAGCTGCCAACACCCATCTCACCATAGCCAACTCAAACCCACCCACCCGTCAGTACCACCCCTCCCTCAGTAGCTAACGTACTCCACCCCAGCATTCAGAAACTCTTTCAGCCCACCCTATGCACCCGTTAAGCAAAACTAGTAAAACTAATTACAACAATTGCAAAAATAAATTGGTTCAAGCCTGCAGAGATAATGTATTTGAAAATAATGACGATACGGTTATGGATGCTAACATGATCGGGGGTGGGGGGTGGGGGGGGGAGGGGTTAACGCTGTAGAGGGTAGGAATTCTGTGGGGGGGTGAGGGGGGGTGACAGACTTTCTGATGACGTTGTAACCGCTATGCCTAGACCCGGCATGACTGGCACTGATGATATGAATGATATAACTCTTACGCACACCATTTGATCCAGGCATTTCAATATTACAGACAATTCTTACTCTGTCAACTTTAATCAAGATACCATTATAACCGAGAACTAGGTTGAAGTTTCAGAGCATGTGCACTCTATATTCGAAAGAATATTAGAGAGCTTTTATGCTAGCATGAATGCATCACGTCAAGATTATAGCAGGGTCATGATAAATCACCCAGCTCTATGCACCCTGATCCCGCGTTTACTCTAAAATTTGACAGCTACAGAGATAACGAACGCAATTTCTGAAGTGAGTCAGTCACAAAGAGACGTATGTCTCAATGGCGACTTTTCTATGGAGAAATGCCTAGCGGATCGGGGTGGAATAGTAATCTTGCGAAATTATATCTTGATAATTTGGAGTTCGAAGCCATTTTGAAAAAAAGCTGTGTCACTGTTAGGAATCTAGTTAATATGTGTATGGCCCGATGTATAGCGATCAGACTATGTTATCTAGCTTTGTCAGCATGGAAGACTGAGCGTATGCAGATTAGAAGGCGAGCTAAACTCCTAGCTAGTGGTGTCTTAGATGATAATCATGATGAAAACTTGAGGACTGCATGCTCAGGTTGGTGTGTCTGCTGACATAGCTTGCAGAACCAATGCTTGGAATGAATTCCAAGACATTTGATACCATTCAGCATTTCTTTACGAGTGTACAGTATGGCCGAGACTAAACACTGCATATACAGGGGTGCGGATAAATGCGTTCAAATGCTACACCTATACCAGTATAATGAGCATTACACGTACGTAACCAGAATTAAGGCCTTGAAAGGTTGTAGTTATTACTGCGATGATTGCGACGTAGCTTATGCGTACCACGATCACCACTCTTGAATAAAATACTGTCGTTTATGTCAAGCAGCTCCACCCTGTAAGCAGATTTCTAATCGCTATTGTGAAGCTTGTAGCAGATGGTTTAAGAGCGAGGGTTGCTACAACAATCATGTCAACTCTGGAATGTGCACTATGTGTAAGTCTTGCAGGGATTCTGGCAACCTTCTAGACATTGCTTCTTGCTCTAATCATCATTGCGGAAATGGGAAATGTCTTAGTGCAAGACTGAAGTTGATTTACGGGACCACGTTTGTTATATGCCGAGTTATAACGAAGAACGTATGAGCTTAGCAGCAAAGCGTAAGTCCCGCGACACTAAAAGCGTAGATATGGACTTATCGTCCATTCCTCAACGTTTCATCTTTTATGCTTTTGAAACGAATCAAGTGATAACGCATCACAAGGTTAATTATGTCGTAGCTCAGATAGCTTGCTCCTTATGCATTAGCAAACCTCATGATGAGGATTGCATGGAATGTGATGAACGTTGAAGCGAGGTTATATTCGAAGCAGTTAATTCTCTAACCGCTTTCATGCAATTGTTATTAGCTATGCAATCTGAGTCTGAGGGTAAGTGTAAGGCTAATGTTTTACGTTGTCGGGACTACATCACTATAGCTCATTACAGTCGTGGTTTTGACTTGCATCTAGTCTTTAGAAACACAGAGCTTAAACTGTCCAATATAATAATGAATGGTAATAAAGTGGTGTATTTGAATGTTGGTGACATTCATTTAAAGGACAGTCTAGAGTTTCTTCCGTTTCAACTATGTCAATTACCCACAATATTCAATCTGCCTAGCGAGAAAGGATTCTTTCCATATCTCCTAGACAGTAACTTATACTTTGATTACACATAAGCATTCCCCCCCCCACCACCCCTCGATTGAGGCATACAGCACATAAGATAAGAACTTATAAGGACTTATCATCCATCCCCAACAGGATGTCAGTGTCGCCACATACGGAATTTGATGCGTGATATGACACTGCGAAAGACAGTGTTTTTAATTTTAGTGATGCCATGAAACTTTACTGCAGTTCTGACATAGATATGCTAGGTACGGCTTGCAGTGAGTTTCATGAAATGTTCATCCATCAAACAGGGATACCACCTTTTATGTCATCTATGAGATTAGCGTCATTATGTAATAAGGTGCTTAGGGCTAACTGCTTAAATGCTCATAAGATAATAGCCTTGCCTGTTATGGCATATGCTAAACTATGTAACAAGAAACATTACTCTGTAGAAGCGCGTAAGTGGTTAGATTACCTGCCTCATTTTAAGAATGTGTTCATTAAGCATGCTCTAACGGATGGCAAACCCAAAGTGTTTAACCAATTGCTGGATCATTATTGCCCCGACGTGGACGAGTACTTTGAGTACTATGGTTGTTACATACACACATGTCCGAAATGTCTGCCTAGCAAACACATGACTACCAAGTCATGTTTAGCCTGATTTAACTTTAGAAGAAGTGTATCAGAAGACGCTTTCTAAATCTAGCGAGCTTAGACACGTGGGTTTGAAGGTAGTTGAAATATGGGGTGTGATTTTAAGGACCAGAGGCTTAGTGACCCTAGCATTAATGCTTTTCTGAATGCGAGAGAGTATCATGAATGGCTTAACATGTGTGATTCCCTCTATGGTGGCCGTCCCAATGCCATATGTTTGCATCACCAGGCTACAGCGGATGAGTATATAGCATATGTGGATATCACTTTGTTATATCCTTACGTTTGTAAGACCCAGGAGTACTCTCTAGGTGAAGCGGAAGTAATCGTTAGAGATTTTAAACTGGTAAATGAGTTACGGTCTTACTTCGGCCTGATAAACTGTATCTGTTTGCCTCCTACAGATGTGTTCTTTCCTGTTCTCCTATACAGATGTAATGTTTGTTCTTTCTATTATGCAGTAAATGCGCTCACGATATGCAGAGTACGGAATATACTCATAGCGATAGCGAGAGCTCTCTACACGGTATATGGATGTCTGTGGAGTTGAGGGAGGCGGTACATAGTGGTACCATATGTACTGTATCTTAGAGTTTATTGATATATGGCACTACAAAGTGCGTACTGATATGCTTTCAAGGGATACATCGATAACGTGTTGAAAATTAAACAAGAAGCATTGGGGTATCCCGAGGATGTGGTCACCAATGCGCAGAAAGACGAGTATGCTCTGGAATATTTTGAACTCTGGCAAAACAGGTGCTGAATTCTTTGTGTGGTTATTTCGCCATCAACCCCTACCCTAGGCAAAAATACATCAATTCTTATCGCGTCATGTTGCGGTTGCTGATGGATAGAATGATTTCGGTCAAAGATATAAGTGTATGTAAGGACATCACTCAGTTAATGTGCTATCACAAGTTGAACCAATTCATGCCGGCGGATAATCACACCAATGTTCTGATCACTGCATTTGTCATGAGTCATGCCAGGGATCATTTGCTATAAAGTATAATAGCTGTAGGCTCGAGTTGCATTTATGACGATAAGGATTCTATCATGTATGTTCAAAAATGTGATAAACCTTGCCTAATCCCCATTTACCATGACAGACTAGGTTATTTCACGGACTAAGGTACTGGCCTGAAGAGCTATGCATACAGATAGCTAGATGGACAGATGGGGGATATCAAGAATGTCTGCAAAATTAATGGCTTAACTTTAAATTACAGGAATAAGGGGTTGGTATTTGATATACTGTTAGCCACAGTCAATGATCATAATCTCGAAACACTCGCTCAGTATCCAAATACTATCATTAGAAATAAAGGTTACAGCCTTTTGAGTAAAGCTACTGAGAAACGTTTCCTATTTACTTACAGATGACATATACTTTTTAAAAACTATCATACTAAACTGTAGGGCTTTCAGGGTATCCCTAGGATCTAATTTTTATGATAGCTGGTGGGTGGGGTTGGGAAAGTTGAGGGCTGTTTTCCTATCGAGGTAGGTCATGGGTGTCGAGCATAACCTGGGAGTATGTGGGTTTGAGCATGAGCGAATGGGAAAAAACGTGCAGGGTCCCCGGTGGGGAAATGGATGCGTTTGGGCTTGTTAAGCTGTTGCTTTTGTATGCTAACCCATAATGTGTAGGATTTCTAGCATACCCTTCATCGAGGGGGATTAAGTAATCTGCTTTATTATTATTAGTTAGATATGTGCTGAGGGCGATACATAGTCATAGGGTGCCGGGCTGGGGTTGGTTGAATGTGACATTTGTACAGCATATAATATGCTAACCCATAACATAGAATATTAATAGCATACACTTCATCGAGAGGGAGTAAGTAATCTTCTGCTTTATTAGTATCGGGTAGATATGTGTGGAGGGCGATGCATAGTTATAGGGTTGTGGGGTGGGTGGGGGATGGGTACGACTCGAGTAAATTATGTTTTATTCACGCGTTCAGCCGGTTTTAAAACAATACTTAACCTATTGAAAATATACCCTATACACCCTCCCACAATTTGAAAGTTAATATCTCCAAACCCTATCTCTGTACAAATCCTTGCCCTACGCTACACCCAATATGTTAGGGGTTCAGTATCGCTTAGATCGTTTTCAATTTTATTTAAATAATATCTCTAAAATCAGTTTCGCGTAATACCTCAGTCACATCATTCTCTATGTCTATCACTTAACTTGTACAGGTCACTGGATACCGCTCAAAAACATTTGTAAATTTCATATTTTAAATAAATTCTTGATTGTATTTGTTTTACATGTATTTCGTTTTCATCTTTTTTCGCTTATTTGTATGTATATTTGTATTATCTATACGGAAACTATGTTATTTAAAAATTTTGAAATGTGAAATGACTCGTATGGTTTTTAATTGAAAGAAACGGAAATAATCATCGCCTATAACATGTCAAAACCCTGAGTCAACTTAGACTGGAACTTTTCCCAGTATTGCGCGGACACTCAAGGCTCATCAAAAATATAATAGGTTGTTAATCTAACATGATTGAAAATTGATTCGCTGAACTTTGTACATCTATGATGATCGCTACATGTGGTCAGAGGTTTTTTTAAAGCTTGACTAGTTAATTTTAATATGTTGGAGTAAAAACTAGCCAAGTGTCCTTGCACGATACATCGACCCTTGTGCATTGTCACTGCTAAAAACGCTGAGGTTCAGAAGTTTAATGATAAATCCATTAGACTAACAGAGGCATCTTCCGTAATTGTCCTTACTCTATAGGTGACTATTTTAGAATTAATCTCCCATGATTGAATGTGTTCCCAGAGTCAGAAAAAAAGACGAGTCCAGACATGCAACCTGTCAACAATCATTACACTATGCATTAACCGCGTCAATCATTATGATAATTACCCTTAAGTTCACCTCATTGGATGCCAGCAGGCACATTACTTAATGAGGGGCGGGGATTCCTGATAGAACGAGTTCCTAGGAAAAGTCGAGGTCAGACATGCACCCTGTCAATAATACTTATGCTATACATTAACACTCTTCAATCAGCATTACGCTAATTACCCTTAAGCTCGCCTCATTGGATACCAGGAGGCACATGATTTAACGAGGGGGTGGGGCGGGACTTCGCAATTGAACAAGTTCGCAGAGTCACGAAAAGACGAGTCCAGACATGTAGGCTGTCAATCATACTTACGCTATACACTAACCCTTGTCACACATCATTATGCTACCTAACCATAAGCTCACCTCACAGGATACCACGAGACACGTGATTTAACGAGGGGTTGGGGTTACACGATTGAACGAGTATCCAGAGTCAGGAAAAGATGAGACCAGACATGTAGCCTGTCAATCATCCTTAATTACCCCCCATTAACCCATGCCAATCATTACGCTAATTGCCCTTAAGCTCACCTCATTGGATACCAGGAGGCATGTGATTTAATGATGGGGAGAGGCTTATGGCCACTCTCTACAGCTAACATCCAATTAGAATGGCAGAGAGTTGGGCGCTTTTTCACACCTTTTCAAAAGGCGGTGAGATCAAAGGAAAAAAGTTGATAATGATGCCAATAATGCTAGTTGCCCTGACACAGCAACTACTTAAAGGTGTGAAAAAATCGCCCAGCTTACCCCACCTCTACTATGATTGGCAGGTATAATGAGTCGAGAAATGGGTGGGGGCGTGTCCAAATAACGTCGCATGGCCCACTCCCATCTAATCATAATTGCGCTGCCGTCATTCGATATGAAGATTTATAGCGCAATCAGTACAGTTATTACAGGTACTATTACCGTGACTACTACCAACAAAACTTCATCTAATAACTTTTACGTATCAACTGACAACATAACAACCACTGCAACAAATTCTCCATATATTGTGACAGCGTGTAAGGAAAACATTATGAACAGCAGTTTAAGTACTAAGTACGCAACCTACCCAATGCCTTCTAATGATTTGCTTAACTCTAGTCATAACTCAAACGGCTTCACGACCACGGAACAACACAGCTAGTGCGCACTCAGCACTTCGGTTCACGAGTATAGCAGCTATGCGAATGAGTTGTCAAATGCCAGCTCGTCTGTGCCACGGTCTGTTAGGCTATATGTATAATGAACGTCGTGGTAATCTTGGTCCAATGACTTATCAAACTCAAATTACCCCAGATAATCAGCATTATCGATCAACTTAAATACATGGATACAAAGATAGCCAGTAAATTAGCAAAATTAGACAATCTTGGGCAAGTAGACGACATGTTAGACCAAATCAATAATTGTATTCAAAATATCAATGCGCAACTGATGGCAATAAAGGAAGATAGATGAAAACACCAGATACACTGTGTGCTCTTGAAAGTGCCTTACAATTAATGAGCGACAACTATGATGGCATCTATAAAAACTACACAATTATAAAACGAGCCGCGCATAATATCAAGCTTAAAATAGACGAGAATGATGAAGTTGTCCACCGACGTGTTCACCAAAAAGCTATCTGAAAAATGCTAGCAATGCAATAAGTCCAGATATCTCCCCAGTTCCAGAAAGTATGCGGCAAATGAAAGGGGGCCACTTGTACTTATAATCTAGAAGTATGCAAAATAATCTCTTGTTCTCGGGACTGGCAGGAACAGGACACGATGAAGACTGCTAGGCGATTTTAGCATAATTTTATAAAACAAAAAATGAAAATTGAGCGAGCATTTGAATTTGAGCGGGTTTCACGGAATAGGGCCATTGTCGAAACCACAGTCGTGCATGACATATCGCGAGTTACTTATTACATTGCTAGAACAAACTCGGTACATGAGCGTTGATATTAACGGGCAACTTTACAAATCGGCTATGATACAGAGACTGATCCGCGAGAGCTTTCTAACTAAAGCAGGCAGTACATGGTCATACAAATAAGAGTTAATCTCCATACGGGTTGATACGGGCGGGTCTCTGATTAAGGATTGCGCCGGTGTCGTGTGTGCGGGTGTGCTTGTTTGAACGTTAATTAGGCCATTAAGAGAATGAGTTCTGATCGGCATTACATCCCTCCATGTTTTATGAAATGTAATAATTTAGTCATGTCTAGTAAGCGTCAAACAATACCCATTGAAATACAGTCAGAATGATTTAAAGTTATAAAATAACTTGTGATGTTTGATAAAGCAGTCCGATTAAGGAGGTGATCGGATGCAGGAAGTACACCGTTTAGACGTACCGTTTATCCGGCGAATATACGCAGTGTGGTAACCCATTACATGTTCACAAGTAATCTCCTATATTAAACCCATAAATCCGTTTCGAATTCAAATCGTACACTTATTTCCAGTATAATACGACTATAGATCCTTTTCGAACTGAAAATTACTATTATTAAAAATACATCTATTTACTACAAATATATGTAAGGTAATAAGCAAGCCAAGGATTACACCCTTTAGATACACAGGCGTGCTGGTTTATTCCATAGAAATGGTTTATTCTAACATACATTTATGTACGTAGGAATCTGCCAGTCTTGTTGAAGATCGGCTGTCGTTTCTGAGCGAATAGCGTCTCGTAATGGGTGCGCGTGTTTGATCTAGTGCTAGCGTTAGAGGTCCGTGTTCTGGAGTCGGTAACTCTGTGGCATAGGTGGTATTATGTAGTCATCATCACCATTGTCATACGAAGGTGTCCCTTTGACATTCACGCTGAGTTTGAAATGTGATGCATTTCGCATGATGACATGATCGCTTCTTTCCGCTGTTATCATAGTGCCTTTGATTTGTATACGGCATTCACAATATGCTGTTGAAAGTGTATTTTGGTTCCTCTGCTTAACGTGGACACTGTCTTCAACCTTGAATGTATGTTTATGCACAATTTTGGATTTATCCGCATTTGTTTTCATTTTTGCTTTGGCTTTCTGACCGGCAGTACGAATATCGTTGTATTCGCTACTCTTACTAATTTGTGGAAGTTCGATTCGCAGCTTCCTGTTGAAAAGTGCCTGCGCTGG
The DNA here is from genome assembly GCA_034401795.1 of Chaetoderma sp. LZ-2023a. Classification (NCBI taxonomy): domain Eukaryota; kingdom Metazoa; phylum Mollusca; class Caudofoveata; order Chaetodermatida; family Chaetodermatidae; genus Chaetoderma; species Chaetoderma sp. LZ-2023a. The sequence goes on along the minus strand of CM067370.1, from coordinate 32,826,795 downwards.
CGATATAGTAGTCGAGCAGTGAGGTGTTGCACGATAGCTACTTAAATTTGAGCAGTTCCTGCTTCCACGACTTTCCTTTTACATGAGCTGCACAGATAGCCTTTTCGCTGGGTTTAACGTATCTTTCTACTTCGCCATTTGCTCGTAGCCACAGACACCTTTCTGTGTGTGAAGCTAAGTACTTTGAAAATGATAGAAACTCTTCCCAGTTGAATGGTTCTCTATGGTTTGTTTTCACGATTTCCAGGATTCCTAACATAGAGAATATTCCATCAAGTTTTGGAATTACTGCTTTCGCGGTTGTTGACATTGTTATTTCAATAACTGGGTAACGTGAATAGTCATCTATTACTATTAATAAATAATCTCCAGATGGGAATAGTCCGCATAAATCTACGCTTATATTAGTCCAAGGCTTTATAGGAAGGTCTGCCATCTGAAGTAGTTCGCAATTTACAGTACTTGTTGTCGCTTGTCGTGGTATACACTGTTTGATTGGATCCTCTGCCATTTTAGATATTTTGCCAGTCTTGCAATCACTAGGCTGAATTTTGTTCAATATTTGAACAAAACCCAATTCAAACGCTGTATCGTAACTTAATAATGAACTACTAGCGCCTTCAACCACACAGAACAAGGCATTTGTAATCCGTTGTTGCGTTTCTACATCTGCATTGAATTTGCCACAAACCTGGAGTGGTTTGTCTGATCCATATGGGAATATTGTAGTCTTAGCACGCAGTAATGGCGAGCGGTCATTTATAGTTTCATAACAATTCTTGTCAAGCATGTTTACTGACGCACCAGTGTCTATACGTATCTTTATATGCGTATTTTGTATTTTGATTGTTGCTTTGGGCGACGATGTTCTCACTTCATTTGTTGGTTTTCTCGAGCTTGATCTATTATCTTTGGACGTGTCTCCAATGTCCATCAAGTCTCCCGTAACACCATATACATAATCGTTATCAGAATCACGTGACTCATTTATATCCGAATCTATGTCCACATCCTCAAGACGCTTTACAAGTCTTTGATTATTCGTTTGCATCCATCTAGCTGGAAGCTTTTTGGATCTTCTAGTCAATCTACAACACTTAGCGAAATGTCCAATCTTATTGCAGTTTATACAACGTTTACCTTTGGTTGCATTGGCAGTCAGATTTGTGTGGGTAATTGTATCCACATCGGAAATACTTTGTATTGGTACTTTGATCATACTGAGACGAACTACTTGGCTCTCCAGGTATCTTTGTCATTGGCTCATTAAGGGGTGCTTGTCGGTTTTTCCGTTCCCATTTTTTTAATGCATGTACCGATCCATATGTTGCATCTTCCATGCGATGCGCTTGCGATTCTGACAGTTCTGTTATTCTTGCTAAATCGGGCAATTGTTTCAAAGTCATAGATACGTCTTTTAACGCTTGGCGTTGTAACTTGGACGACAAACAGCATTGAATAATTTGCGACTTTATCTCCTTGTCTATATCCACAAACTCGCACGTCGTAGCAAGCGGACGTAATCTCGTAATCTCGTATGGTATGTGTCCAACGACTCACATGGTCTCTGCTGAGTCTGTCGGAATACATAGACTTCGTATTCGCGATTTCGCTTAGGTGAGAAATATTATGTTAAACACTCAGTGGCACGTGTCTAACGTAGTAATAGTACTCTTTTGATCGTGTCGTCATACTGAGAGCCATAGAGAACAGCAGGCTTTCAAATCGTTGGAACCTCTTCGTCCAACGAATCCCAGATTCAGCATCGGAATGCACATCAAATGTTTGAAAATTCGGCAGTCCTAACGCCATCTTCACAAGCAATTACCTATTCACTGGCTAAACTATATTAACCAATTTCCGTCTGAATTAAACTTAATTGTTTACCGACAGGCTACCGCTGATCGGCACTTTAAACTACAAAACGTGTATTAAGTATTACTCACTTTTCAACTCAGAAAACTGACTTACTGTACGCCAATTGAATACTTGTACATCCTCGACATTCGGCTTGAACACGCTATATACATATGTTAACTTTTAAATTGAAACCTTAACACGCAAGTATTATACAAATGTTACCTTTACCACAATATTACGTGACTTTATTAACACATATTTAAACTCGTTAAACTCGTCACGGATTCTATTCAGATTCGCTTTTCATTCGTCGCCAGTTGAAATATAGCGTGTTAGTTATTATATTGCTAGAACAAACTCGGCATATGAGCGTTGTTAGTAAAGGACAACATTACTAATCAGCTATGATACGGAGACTGATCTGCGAGAGCATTCTAACTACAACAAGCAGATCCCCGCAAGCGGTTGATGCCTACATTCCGAACGGCACGTAGGTTAGTAGGCGATACACTTTTTGTAGACGGACGACGTATCTACCCCCACAGTACGTTCATAAATAGTGATGTCACCAACAGACGAGCCCAACAACACCCATGCAACGACGACACATTCCGTGAGGCAACAACCTTCGCAAACAAATTATCCTAACCACACCGAACAATCAAATTTGCCTTATCAACAACCAACTGGGCGTGGTACTCCAGCGACGAACTTTCCAGTACATAAATAGTGGTATGCTGCTGATCAATTAGTAAGCAGTCAATACATAGAAGGGCATATACTTATTAACTTAGCTGATCCCGAAGCATATGATTTAGATAATGCAGGCGGTGATGATAGAAAGGGGGCAGGTGTTATTTGTAACACATAAGATGATGATGATGATGATGATGATGATGCTGATGATGATGGATGATGATGATGATGATGATGATGATGATGCGTTCTATGGATCACACTGTCCAAGAAGCCAACTAAAATGGATAACGATACAACAATAGGCTGCGCGTATATTCCATCCTATACACTCCAACTACGTTTCTAATGAAGCGTTTGATGAACTTGGAAATGAAATGGGCGACATAAGCTCTAAAACAAATTAAGTACTGTTACTTGGCGATTTTAACGCCACGACTGAGCAATTACCGGATTGTATTGAAGACGACCCTCTCATGCTTAAACTGAATGGTGTAGGCTGGCATGAAACTGATATCAGCTACACACACACGCGCACGCACGCACGCACGCACGCACACACACTACAAGAGCAACACAATATACACACACACTAAATCAGCACGGCCATAAACTAATAGAATTGTGCAGAAACAGAAGAGTAGGCATAATAAATGGCCGAAATGGTTACGACAAAAATATAGGTCAAGAAACCAGTATCCACAACACGCTTACAGACCATGCTGGAACATCACACTTGCACCTAAGTAAAAATAAAGACTCTGGTATTTGACTATAACCCCATGTTTATGGGTATCCACTCATCATTTGCTCGTAATTTCAACACACGAATATGTCTAATTGATGATAAGCAAGAGAATGAACAAAACAAACCTCTAAGAGAAGAACCACGGCGCACAAACAGTGTGAGAATAGAAAACAGAAAGAATTTGTTTAAACTGTTGGCGCGCAACTGATGCGTGCTACTCTGCACACCAAAGCAAACGAAATTTTACAAAACGAATTATTGATCAATGACATAACTGATCGTCTGGCTAAAATTGTTATATATGAAACAAATCATACCTTTGATAGTGCAATGAAATCAAAAAGAAAGAGAAAGAATACCAACAACCCGTGATTTAATACTCATTGCCACATAGCCAGGAGAAAATACAACATATCTAGAACAAAGTACCAACTGCCTAGGAATCAATATAACACAGGCACTATGATTAGCACTAGTAGGGAATATAAAAAAGCAATGGCAAAACATATTTTCCAAGAGACTCTTGGAAAGGAATACAGCAGATGACGTCAAAAACTCACCGGCTTACTGGGTGTCATCAACCCGAAAAAGGGACACACTTGTCCAGTATAAATAAACTGTGTGAACACTTTAAATGCCTGAACGAGATGCTACCTGAAGAACACAATAGAGATGATATCCATGCACACACAGATACACCATCTACAGAAAACTGAAACACTTGATGCTCATAAAAAATAGAATGAAATCAGCCTAGCAACCAAACGATTAAAACAAATAAATCGGCTAGGGGTGACGCAATTACGAACGAGTACATTACGCCGACTGAATATATAATGTTAAAAGTATATAGGCATATCTTTAACCGAGTCCTAGAAAGTGGGGAAATGCCCGTTAAATGGAATCATGGTATTATAATTCCAATATATAAGCGGAAAGGTGACGCAAAAGAATAAACAAATTGCAGGCCTATATAGCGCTGCTTAGTTGTTTAGGCAAAGTCTTTACGTCAATTCTAAGTAGTCGAATAAGTAACTTCACGAAAGAAAATGTTACTCAGCAACGGAGAATGCCGTTTTGAGGGCCTGGAGAAGACTCTGTTCGAGAATTTACCATTGTATCGACTGGCTCGATAACCGCCGCCGGCATGACTGGCCCGGTTATTGAGTTTTGAATATGTATTAACCAGAAATTATCTCTGATATTTGAATACTTACTCTCATATGCATGATATAGTATATAAGACTCGTGCAAATAATTGCATAATATACACTTAATGGGCAGAGACTACTGTGAGATACAGAAATATCCCATATACCTTGTAAAGCGGGCTGGGTGTAAATAAATGCATTCATTGATTAAATCCGCATGTATTTAATGAATCCTGCAGTACATAGATCTATTGTTCCTGGCTGAAGAGGCAACAGGCAGGTCAATCCAACACCAGTGGTGGGGTCGGGAGGACAGGTGTCACTGAATGCCGACGTATATAACGTGTTCGGATGCATTTGCTCCTGGCTGAGGAGGCAGTGGGGAGGTGAATCCAAATAGATGAGGTTATGGGTCGGGGGGGGGGGGGGGGGGGAGGTGGTGTGGAATGCAGACAAGGCAATAAATCAACCAGTGCCCTTACTGACTGTTCTGTGTCTACAACTCATAGTAAGCCTTCTGTACATACGATTGAGCGCATGCGTGTGTTCGTAGCTGCGTGCACACAGGCGGACGTGCGTGCGTGCGGGCATGTATACATATGGCCGTGCCTCAAGTTTTAACACAACACGTGAATGCATCATGTGTGCGGGATCGGCTGTATGACTGTGGTGTACCTGCAAGAGGGTACCAATAGTTGTATCCCACTGAACCGTATTTTGACTAAAATCTTAATACAACAGGTACGCACGTACGTACATGAGTGTGTGTGAGCTTGTAGGTGAGCGTGCATGTGTGCGTGCATGCGGACGGGTACACGGCTGAAGAGATAATGGTATGGGGAAGCTGGGTGGTTTAGCATGGCTACTGACAAATTACTACGTGTTCATAAATTCAGTTCCTGGCTGACTAGACCATGGTAAGGTCTATCCAGACAATTTCATTCATTGCACCTACTACTGTTTAACATTAACCAGAAAACTGTACACTTCATTTACTTAACACACATTACTCTTTAACCAAGCGGGGGTTAACAGCAATAGCGCACGGACGGTACCCTACACAGCTTTACTGCTGAACATGCTCAGACAATTGCCAAAACGGATTAAATGGGTGTGAACTCATCTGCATAACTGTATTTAAGAGAACAATAGCGTATGAACGGCACCCTACACTGCTGAACATACTTTACAGTATGAGGTGCCAGACAAAGTCCCACGCACCCCACCGCCAAACGGGTTAAAATACCGTCCCATGTGACTCCTTTACCTCATTTGCATAATTAACTGGTTAGTCATTTAGGAGAACAATAGCGGGCATCCATTCAAAAGCTGTATGTGTATATATCCGAGTCCAACACCTGAATATTATTATTATTATTATTATTATTATTATTATTATTAATATTATTATTATTATTATTATTATTATTATTATTATTATTATTATAGACAGCACCCCCCCCCCCCAAACCAACCCCACACATCGGCCCCCTAAGTACATGATTTTAAGTGGAACAGTATAATCAGCTGACATTTATGGACTCGGGTAATCGATTGTGACGTCATAAAGGCCGTGGTTTACGAGAAGGGCTTCGGCCAATCAAAATGTCCGTTGCATAATTAATCAATTAGTCACGATGGCTACGTCATTTATATAAAGGACGTGTCTTGGGAGAGTGGAAGGGGCCAATCTGGGGTCATGTGTCAAAGCCACATGCAGCGTCCCAACCCCAAACATGGGTTAACATATGGTTCCATTTACATAATTATGTCAAACCAGGTGTAACAACCCATTAATCATTTCTGACAGGAGAACACTAGCTCTCAGCCAATGCGCTTACGACTGACAATATGTACAATAGATTTACTATGAGTCATAGTTTCAGAACAGCCAGTAATAGCACCGTTTGATTTGTTGCCTAGTTTACATTCCGCACCACTCGCCGTCCCAACCCCTACCCATATGTATTTGAATTGACCTCCCTATTGTCTCTTCAGCCAGGAATACACATGCCCTACCATGTTATAAGTCATCTACATTCAGCAGCACCCGTCATCCTAACCCCACCACTGGTGTTTGAATTAGCCTGCCCATTGCCTCTTCAGCGATGAACAATAGATCTGGAAAATTGATTAATAAAATACGGATTGAATGTTAACGATTTTGGCGCTTAGGGGCGATCTTCAATCAGTAAAAATATACCTACATACTGAACCCAAACCTTCCCATTGTCTATTCAGCTAGGAACACACCTGTCCAAGCATATTATAACATGGCTACATTCCACACCACCTTCCCTCCCCAACCCCCCAACCCCTGTATTTGGATTGATCTTCACCTTGTCTCTCAATCAAGTAACACTAGATTTACGAATTGAAGAATCGCTTAAATACAATGGATTGATTGTAAGACTTTTAGCGCCTAGGTGTGATATTCGTTCAGAAACAATACAACTACACACTGAACTCACCCGTTCCCATTGTCTCTTCATCAAGCAACAATAGACATACATACTGAACTCACCCCTTCCCATTGTCTCTTCATTCAGGAACAATAGATCCATGTACTGAACGTTTTCACCCCACACCACCCACACCACCCACCCCACCCACCCCACCTTCCCGTTGTCTCTTCATCCAGGGAACAATAGATATATGTAACTACTCCCTAGCTCCGCTCCGTTTCACGAGTCATTAGATCTATCACTCAGAAGAACATTCCAATAGGTCAACATACCGAAAAAGTGTGCCGATATGGGCACAATTCTCATTGGTCGACAGCTTGTCACGAGACACCATTTGGTCGTGCCCCCACCGCACCACCCCCATCCAATTAAACTCTCCTTACACCTGGCACTCATCAATTGATCTACATCCCAAAAGTCGGCAAAGCGCTGCTCACAAATGTGGATGGTCAAGAGCGATGTGCCGTCATTTCATTTGTATTTCAGGGAACGCCCACATGTCCATATATGATCATGGTGTGTGACCTTTAAAAAAGCTATATACATTAGTTCACACCACCAGTACCATATAAAAGCTGACTATGGCAAACAAAATTCATGTCAAATCAATATAGGCTTTCTATCAGTTCATTGATGTTTTGAGCACCACTTTCAGCAGAAAGAGCAAAATCGTCAAGTTGACACCCCTACTGCAAGATCATCCAAGACTGTACCAGTCAGTTTATCACTTTCCAACATAGAAAACGGATCAGGTCACCAACTGATAGCCCACCTACAAGTTAGGAGAACAGATACCCGGCCATTACCAATATTCATATTCATATTAGACACTCATGTGGACCCACTTCAGATTTCTCTACCAGCGTCCTTACCGCATATGTCTCCATAGGAATTCACTCCCCTTCCACGGAGAGCGGATGCTAACCAGAAATCCGGTCCAAGGACCAAATAAACTCCCGATACCTCTACAAGCGACCCCACCTCCACTGTCTCCAGAGGGATTCACTCCCCTTCCACAGAGAGCAAACGTTGACAGACAATCTGGTCTAAGGACCAGATCAACACCTCTGACTCAAAAGCGTCTCAGAACCCCAAAGCCAGAGACCAAACTACCTTAACCAAGGTTCACCACTATACTGTGTAGAAACACCACCAATCCTCAAAATAAAAAGAAAACTAACACCCTTAGGAGAAAATCTGTCTGGAAATTTCGGTATGAGGTAGATCACAAAAATGAATGGCGACTTCCTGTCTTGACGAAAAAAATTCTGATCCTTGGCTCCTCCAGGCTAAGCGGTATACATGTAGTGCCGCATTCAACCACCCAGATAGCCTGCTATCTAGGGGCAAAATTGTACAACGCTGGGACCATTGTCAAAAATACATGGACCCCTATCAGATAGAGAAAATCTTCATAAACATTAGCATAAATGACAAGGACGAACCTATGTCTTTAACTGCTCAACAAGTCCAACTCCTCTTCTGTACCATTCGATCAGAATTTCCAAATTCAAAGGTTTACTTCACTAAGTGCACAGCAGAAGAGGACCTTGGCGTTGGTCAATTCGGCTGTAGAATCTGTGCAAGTTAAGGTATCTATCATCCCCAGTCTACCCATCGCTCAGATTGAAGTGGTCTAAGATAACATCCATTGGGGTGGGAAAACTGCTAACACCTTGTATCATAGCTGTTTAACTTTTCTTGATTTAAACTAACTGAGGGGCACGTTACTTATCACTCCGGTGTCGGGCTGGGTAGTGATATTGTTAATCTCACTGACTTCACATTATCTGAAGCAGAGAAATTAATGCTCAATCGGGTCTTACCTTGTGTATCAAAACCAAGGTCCAAAATAGGCATAGATGCACTTTTAGATAATGGCTCTTGGGGGAATTTTTTAATTTGGCCACTGTATCAAATTCGCCGATATTCTTCGAAACTCAAAAGGTAACATTCTACCATTCTTTGAAAAACCGGCTCGGCACCAGACTCAAAATTAGTCGACCCAGCTTCTTTCTTCTTCTTCTTCTTTTCGTTCGCTGATCATACCGCCAGTCATGTAAGTGACTATCGACATGATCATAAGCGTTAAGTCCGTGGATCCATGGTTTAATAGAGTGCGCCGTGCGGCCTGGAACCTCCGTCTTCAGCACTCGAGGTTTCTGTCAGGGTTACCTCACCCTTACCTCCTTTAGTCGCTTCTTACGACACGCAGAGGATACGGAAGGTGTATTCTAAGCCACACCTACAGGGCAAGTCGACCCAGCGATCTTTGACAGTATACACATGATCAAAGAACGTGTTGAAAATCTAGACTTTCCGAAAGAGCATAAAAACTTGTCATATGAGAAACGCCAAGCCTTAATTGAATTGCGTCAAAACAATGATAGTGTCATTAAACCTGATGACAAGGGATCTGCTGCTGTACTAATCCTTAAAGACAACTACATTCGTGAGGTGCATCGTCAACTCAGCAATCCCAAACATTACCAAAAATTAGATGAACCACTCTGGCAACGCAACTACGACAATTTGAAATTTTCCAACATATGGTTGATAACAAGAGTTTAACGCAAAAGCAGTTTAAATAACTCGTTGCGAAACGAGAATCAAAACCACATACATTTGATTTGTTACGCAAAATTCATAAGCTTGTTTATTCTTGGTTAGGTTCTATGATGCCAACAGGACGCCCTATACTATCGGAGTGTGGTTGTAAGTCGTATAAGATGAGTGGAACAATTGATTATCACCTACAACCAATTAAGGAATAGATATTTCAGCTTTTTGAAAAGTACTGAATACATTCTATCGCAAGTCTCCGAGATCTCGATACCTCCAAATTCACTTTTGATTACGCTCGACATCGATGCTATGTACACAAACATTGACATCGAAAGAGGTCTGAATTCTCTCCGTAAAGGATTTGAGAAATACCCAGATAGCAATAGACCCACCGGAGGAATATTAAATATATATCAAATATATTGGTAAAATCGAAATTAGCTGGACAAACATCGTCATCTTAAAGTTGTCCAATATTTTTAAGACCATATATTGCCTCTACAAAACAAAAATAACAAATCTAGGGCAATAAAATAAATAAAAACTATTTACAATTTTTTGAACATTTTGTGCCAGCGCGTTACCCATATTACTACCTACTCACCTCTCTTTTCTATCTGTAAATCTGTGCATCTAGCAGAAAGCTTCCACCATGAAATATGTACTTCGTCTTTGCAGGACTTCATGGTTAAGTTCGGATATGCAGGAGCACCTCTGGCCAGTATGACATGGGAGAATGCTGACGATGGTCTTAAGACGTTTCAGAAAAAGAATGACCTCCCTGAGACAGGCACGTTGTACATTATTCTGATTTATAAATCTGTATTTTGCGATGATCTTTATCATGCCGTTGATATGAACACACGTGTAATATTTAACGATTAATTTCCATTCTTAAGTATGGCATACCACACGCACGCACGCACGCAGGCACTCACTCACGCACGCACGCACGCGCACACACCACCCCACCCACCCCGTTGCGCGGCAAATGTTTCCTGACGATGACGAGGGCTAAAATGTAAACTAATTAAGGAATACGTTATAAAGTTGTATGATTGACGCAGACATTTTAAAAGTTGTATTAAGAGTCCGAAATAACGATGTTTTGTTTGTCATTATATTTGTGGCGCATGTGGTCAGAATTCCTAGCAAGTAATGCCTCACAGCGACGAAAACTAATGGCGCAATATGGTGCGTCAAACCTGGTTTTAGGGATCGACCTTATTGGCCAATTTGTCAAATATCAGTTTATATGATAAACAAAATCTCCAACTCGGTCCCATTTAATGCAACTATTAGCAACATCACAAAAGCTCGTGCAATGTGATAATTTCGGCCGAGAATAGTGATATTAAATGGGACCTCGTTTCAGATCTTCTACATCCGTGCTCATATAGATTTGCTGATACATGTGACAATTCATATTCGATTCACTGAGGGTTTAGCATATCTACTTTATAGCACTATCCTCTTTATGGAGATGCTTGCACAAACTTCACCCAATACAAAAGATGAATGGGAAATCAATATTCTGTAATTCAGAAATAAATACTATCCTTGTTGACCTTGTTTTGCTGAGTGATCACGTGATTAACCCTGAACACTCATTCGGCCACAAACGGCTTCAACAGACCTGGTTCGGGTCCCAAGGTGTTAAAGGGCCTGATTAACCTATGCAATTCAGTGTGGCATGTTACTGTATGCACTGAGGGAATAAAAGAAAAATTGTTGGAGAGTGGATTGATTGCCAATGGAGAAGTCTGTAAGGTGCAGGAAATAGACTCAGACAAACTACTAATTAAGGTGACGGCGCCATTAGGAATACCTAATGAACGAATTAGCGCAGAAATGGCAAAATATGGTCTAGTAGTTTCAATCGAGAATGAGACGTACACATTTGCTCGATCTCTAGAAAATGGCATTAGAAGAGAGTGGATGAAGGATATTTCAAAACTTCTTCTAAGACTCTCTCAATTGGCAATACGTTCTTTCTGCCATTGTGGTACAGGGGTCAGATCAAGAAGTGTCGCATTTGTACCAGTACTGATCACCTGGCTAGAGCATGCCCGCATAAGGACAAATTCGTAATTTGTGGGTCAACTGATCATTGTAAATAGCGATGTATGGAAGCAACAAAGAATCAAACTCGAATTGCTTCAAAGGCAAAGAATCACCAGGAACCTGAACCAGCTGCTGTAGCTGCCAATCAACATACGGCTACTGCAGCTTATGTTCATACACCAGGTAATCCTGTGGTAGTAGACTTACCAGATTCTATTGACATTTTGCGGGAGTACGTGACACAAACACGTGTACCAATGACTAAATACGTTAATTTAACATCTGATACAGAAAGTCTGCAACTAGGGCAAACAAGTTTCAGATCACAGCTTGTTGAACGTACTGAGAATTCAATACTGGACCAGGCCCCTCTGAATGATACCTTAAAATACATAGCAGGTAAAACGGACATTTCTGTAGGAGCCAGCAATAAATTGACAAGTACCAGTTCCAGCATCCCACACAAGACAGAAAGTGGTCTTAAGCGACAAAAGGACGACTCAATTTCAGATTCTGATGTTGAAGAAGACACTGTTCATGATATGTCATTTGATTACGACGATAACGTATCTGTTGCTGATTCGGATATATCGGTCAGCACACAGAGTTCTCAAAATGCTGAAATGGTTATGTACTGCTCTGAAACAGGGCAGGTATTGATCCCATAAGTAATAAAAAGGGTGTGCGCTACCGTCAGTTTCGCAATGATTCTGATGTATCAAAATATCAGCCTCTGACAGTAATTGAATTACTCACATCAGAATTTAATGGTAAATGGGCGAAAAAGAACTTGAGTAAAAAAAACAAATCAACTTAAAATATGGCGGTTTTAAATACATGTTTTAACATATTATTAATGTTAATTTGCACACTAAATTGTAGAGGTTTAAACGACGAAATAAAACAACATGTACTATTAGATGAACTAAAAGCAAGAAATGTTGACATTGTTATGCTGCAGGGGACAAAATAACAAGATATAGAGAATCTGGAACGAGGTCACTTTTCATGTGCAGAGCTTTAGCGAGTGCAAAATTAATAATTTTCAACGAGGTTCATAATAGTGATATGAAAAGTGACCTCGTTCCAGATTTTATTTATCATATAAACTGTAATTTTGAAATAGTTGCCAATAGTGCTGATTTGACTTATCTGATTTCTCATTGCTGATTTTCGTGAAATCGATACCGCCGCTGTGACGCACCACTACTCGGTAACAGATACTGAATGTACAGCAAAATATAGTGAAAAACACACAATCTGGCGATGTCAGCCGTAAACTACACTTTTCTTCTAAGACTATCGCAGAGCCACGACCATCGATCGTTACTTCGCTGCCGACTGATAAACTGTCAAACGATGACATTTTGCGATGACGTTTCATGAATGACAAAAAGTAGTAAACAAATCGTAGTAAAACAGTACCGCATAGTAATCCCTACGTGTCACGCTCACATCAATCGATATTTTAATTGGTCGATTTAAATGGGTTGCACACTCAACAGCCAATGAAAATACTCAGTTGAATATGGCATTATCGAAACATATGGAACGGGCTAGAGAAGGCTTGTTTATATGATAAATAAATGTTATTGAAAGGTTCAGGTGTTTGGCGAATGGAGAACGCTATTACTATGTTGCCATTGAACCGAGTGCAGGTGTTGCAATTTTGTTGTTCCCAAAATGACTCAGCTGGATAAATATCATTTCTTCTTCATCTGATAACAACGGACGGTGGGTTAAAGTTATAATCGACATATCACGGTCGAATTATACTTTAGTTTCCATCTATGCACCGGCATTGCATTCTGAAAGATATACATCCTTATCCAATATATCACCCATTCTTAATGATAATGGCTACAGTATCTTGGGTGGTGATTTTAACTGTGTTACCGATGGGACGCGAGACAGAAGTTCACTTTGTAGCTATGGTGACACATCACATGTCAGACGTAAAGCCATATGTGATGCATACCATTTACTGGATAGGTATAGCATATTAAATCCAGAGGGGCGTGATTTCACATGGCATTCAAATAACAGCCAACACGCCTCTAGAATAGATCGAATTTATATTGAAAGAACATTGAAAGGAAATCTGGTAAATCCAATTACGTTCTCTGACAATGACACGTTTTACATCACGCTGGATAATGCTGACTGGGTTAAACGCGGCCCTGGCTTCTGGAAAATTAATAAGTCGCTTCTAAATGAAACTTAATATCAAAATTGTGTTAACAGGTTTTGGCAATATAAGCTTCGAAATGAAAATTCATATGACAAGTTAATAACATATTGGGAAGATGTTAAATTTGGATTTGCCCACATTTCAAAATAATATGCCATTGGGAAAGCGAGAATGATGCGCAAGGAGAAGAAAGCACTTGAGCGTTCTCTGATTCTCCTAAGTAGGAAGGTTGCGAATGGTGATAGTCGCTTTAGTGAACGGCTAAGCGACATAAAATCATAGCTTGCGCAAATAGACAGATATAGGGTTGAAGGTGCAATAACTAGGAGCAGAGCGCAAATGTATATCGAAAGCGAGAAACCAACGAAACAGTTGTATGGTCTTGATAAATCTAGAGGAGTTGAGAAGTTAATTAGGAGTTTAGACAACAACAACGGCCAAAATTGCTCTACGCAAAAGGAAATTATGGAAACGGTAGAAACATTTTATTAGATGTTATGTAAATCTGATAATAGTAATGATATTAAGTCATCTGAGATGCTAGACAATGTCAAAGAAGCATTATCAAAAATGAGCACGGAATTCTGTGAGCTCCCATTAACACTAGCTGATCTGACCTCTTCTCTAAAGCATATGAAGTTTGGCAAGGCTTCAGGAGGTGATAGACTTAGCGTTGAATTCTGCCAGACATTTTGGCATCTCATTGAGCCAGAGTTTATTAAAGTAGTAAATGAAATTTTCTCGCATGGTAGACTCCTTTCTACCATGTCGCAAGCATATGTTCAACTTATATTCAAGAATCGACATAGCCTAGTAAATTACAGACCCATCTTGCTCCTCTGTGTCGATTATAAGATTATTTCTAAAGCACTTGTTAAAAAACTTGTTAGTATTCTGGATGAAGTTATCCATACCGATCAAACTTGCTCTATTCCAGATCGCTCTATCTTTACCAATACATATTTAATTAGAGACATTATACAATTGGTTGAGAGAGGTAATGGCCTAGGAGCCATTATAACTTTAAACATCGAAAATGCGGTTGATCCATTGAAATGGGAGTTTATGTTTAACTCACTCAGTCACATTGATTTGGGACCAAATTTCAGAAAATGGATCCGGATTCTCTATGGCACTATTAGCAGCATATATCTCGTAAACAATTTTAAAAGTCAACCAATAATCTTAGAGCGTGGTGTGCGTCAAGGGTGTTCGTGTTGTTCGTCATAGCAATGGAGGAATTGGGAGCAACCCTCATGGAGGACCCAGTTTTTCCTGGTATAGCTATTCATAGTGTAAATCGGCCCATAAAGCTGCCTCGATATTCCGACGACACACCTTTTTTGCAGGAACCAATGCTGATTTTAAAAAGCTTGACACGATTCTATTTGATTTTCAGATGGCCTATGGCCTGTGGATAAACAAAGCTAACGCAGTTGGATTATTCTTGGGCCAGTGGAAGAGTAGGTGTGATAAGCCACTTGACATCCGATGACAAATGAATCAATTACGATTCTAGGTATTCACTTCAGTAGAGAGGGTACAGAAAACCTTAACTGGGAAGAAAGAATAGTTAAAACGAAGAGAACCTGTAATGCGTGGAAGCATCGGCATTTGACTATTTTCGGCAGAACTGTAAATACATTAATACTTTTAAAGTTATGGTATACGGCCTCTGTTATATATATGCCCAAACATGTCGAAAGTGAAATAAATAAAATGGTCCGAGAATTATTATGGGAAGGTAAGGCATGTCTTGTATCACAGGATGTTTGCACTATTAATTTGATTCTTACAGATGTTAGAATGAAGAGCATGTCATTGCGTTTCAAAATTTGTAATGCATTGCTTAAGTGTGATATTCAGTTGGCAAGTGTGTAAAGGTCGTTAATAGAAAGCTTCATGAAGCCTTTCTCAACCAAAAGCTATTGTGTGGCAAAAATCCGCCGCCTAATTATACATGAGTTCCTCCGCATTTGCTTGAGCTAAAAACTGGTTTTGATGCGTTTATTAAAGTGGACGGTTTACCCCTCTCCTGGGAAAGTGTTTTACAATTGGAGCTATGGGGCAATAATCTCGTCACTATTCCAGGCAAAAGTATGTACTATCAATCAATGCAGGGAAAGGCATTGCATATGTGGGAGATATTGCCGACCCTGTTAGGAGAGAATGGAAAGCATTGGCTGAAATTTGCTATGTTACTGCTCTTAGACCAATAGATGCTACGCGTCTGCTAGCTCGCATACATGAACCTATACCGAAAACTTGGTTCTCTCTATGTAGTATCGACCTTACTGATGAAGAAGCTGAGCTAAAATTCATCAGTAATGATAACAAATTTATCCTGCAGAATTGCAGTAGGCAGCTGGTATAAACTCCTTAGGGAACAACATGCTACACCTCCAAGAGCTATTTATGCATGGGAGCAGCATGGTTATAATATTCCGGACTGGGAGTTAATATGGAAGAACATATATTTACCCAATATTCCCAATCAGGCAAAAGATGTAGTTTGGAGACTAATATATAGACAACTGTGTACTGAAGATGATAATAAATGCGGTTTTTTGCGTAAGCTCTGAGGAAACATTGTTAGGTCTGTTCATTGTATGTCGTGTTGTAGCTCAGTTCTGGGTGTATGTAAGTAGAATTTGATCAGATCTCGGTGTTCCCACATCGGAAATAGCACCACGCAATATTTTGTTTCACGACCTTGCAAATGAGTCACTACAAATAAATAATAAAGTGATTGTGTTAGTCTGCTTAAGCATCGGAATTTGGAGCAGTTGGAAACATCGCTGCTCCGTAATGCATGATGCAAATTCTACTCTCACACCCGATCATTTAACATGTTTAAATAGGATATTTTATGCCTTATTGTCACACTGTGTCAGAGGTGAATGCAATAAGTATATTACAAAACCGAAATCGAAGAACGTTTAAAAGAATATGGTGCAGAGGTAGATTAATATCATTTGAAAATGGCAATCTGTCCATCCAAAAAGCGCCGTGATTATTTAACCTTTCATTTAGTGTGCAGAATACATACATATTTTAACATGTATATTACATCCTTGTCAATTTGTTCATAATTTAATGTTGATTAAGGAAGTATATTTTTAGGGATAAATTTGTAATGTATATTTACACTTTGGTAGGAAATCGTTTGAATAACCCTTCCAGTCATTTCGGTTTCAAAATGATCAGTCGTCTGTTATTTGCATTGGACAACGTAAAATGCACTGTCCAACTTCAGGCCTAAACTCATCATATGCTTTTTTTAGTACTAGCGATCCGGTATTATATACTGGAAATGCCTTATCATTGTATCTACGATCGTTACAAAATAGCAGCGAGTTGTGTCATTGTTTCGCAATGTACGATCCTGGATATTATTAGAATCTCTCAAAAAGTAAAGAGAAATATTCAAATGCCGCGGAAAAATGATTATTGAGCGCTGCGCTGTGACGAAGTGCTTGCTGTTAAATGCTCGCGCTTTGTTAGCTATATAAATGATTATCCGGGCCTATTCAAGATAAAGCATAATGGATGTTTAATTTGGTCATAATAACTGACGCATGGCGTTCATTTTATTATTATACACCTACTTTGACTGAACATATATTAGAATATTCATGACGGAAAGACTGATACATATGTAATTAGTTTGTAAATGTTAATTAACACTTAATCCTTTGAACCCCGACTTCCACGAATCTCACGTCCAGGACAATCGTACATGTAAGCTGCTGGATGTTTTGAACCTGTTTGGACTGGAACCCGTTGCTGCCATATGCAGGAACGACTCACAGTTAGACGTGTTTCAAAATATCCAGCAGACAATTTACTAAAATAAAACGATTTTTTCGTATTTGTCCCTCGGTGTTCAAAGAGTTAAATACGGAATTCTTTTCGACTAGAAGCCGTTGCTAACTTAGGTAACTGCGGTTTCAAGGCGTTACGTTTTTAAAATGCCCAGTCGTATATTATTTGTGTCATAAAATGCGCTAGCGGGAAGCAGGCCTAAAAGTATTGTATTTTATTAATAACAACCGATCCGTGACAATTTTTAAATACTTCGCACAAATTAAATCGGTTTTTGAGAAGCAGCGATGTTTGTTTTTGTGTATCAAATTACCAAGCGCAAGATAATCCCGGACAATTTTGAAAACTGTCATTCAAAGTAAATTGGAATAATACACGCTGCCGAGATTTCTCCTATTGCTCGCTGCACAGCGGACACAACTTTTGTATTTAAATACTAGCGTTCTGGCAGATAGATAAAAACCACCCGTGGCCAAGTAATACACCAGTCAAAATAATATACGCTAAGTTTTTACTGTATTAGTAGGCATATATATATATATATATATATATATATATATATATATATATATATATATATATATATATATATATATATATATATATATATTGTGTGTGTGTGTGTGTGTGTGTGTGTGTGTGTGTGTGTGTGTGTGTGTGTGTGTGTGTGTGTGTGTAGTAGCAGTAGTAGTAGTAGTAGTGGTGGTGGTAGTGGTGGTGGTGGTGGTGGTGGTGGTGGTAGTAGTAGTAGTAGTAGTAGTAGTAGTAGTAGTAGTAGTAGTAGTAGTAGTAGTAGTAGTAGTAGTAGTAGTAGTAGTAGTAGTAGTAGTAGTCGAAGTGAACGCACGCGTTTATTTAGCTCTGCAATTGCTGCCCGAATTTGCTAGTTTCTAGCGCGATTTTGTAGATCAATTTTATACATATATTTCGTATTAGTATTTCCTTTCAAACTTTATGTTTAATTTGTAAATTCTTGTCTTGGTTGGAGCGCATTTTGTGTCTCGGTTTTCTAAAGGCATTCCTCTTAGCTGGCGGTTTCCGCCATTTAATAGGGCTCCTCTTACTGTGGTCAATGCAATACATTTCTCCCCTCGCCAGTCTGCCATTTCTATAGTTCGTAGGCTAGCGCATTATATTTGGCAAGATCGCTTGAGTGAGTGGATTTAATTCCTTTGTCATTTGTAAGCACAAGCCTAGTTCTTTAACTATATAAATGCTTATAGTCAGTTGGCTGTCCCCGGTCAACTCGGACAGACTAACAAATATATGACTGTACTATCTATTCATAAATTTGTTAGTATACTTTAATCGGCTAGGTGTTAGTGAACCCCTTAGAAAGTGGTTCAAACTAACACATTTACGACTGTACTCTCTATTCGTATATTTGTTGGTAGACGTCAGGGTTTCAAAAGGGGACACTATTTATTTAGTGTTTAGCTCTTTCCCTGACGTCCTGGTGTTATATAAGTATATATGTATTATATATTGTAGTAGTATGGGGTTCCTCCTTTGATATAGCACCATGGCAACCTATACGCGTACCCTAAGCCTTAAAATAACAACTAAGGGGTGGGGTGTCACGGCTATCGACGTGTATCATGGGTTAAAAGACGTCGTTGGCGCGGGACCCGCTACTTTGCAGGGGCTTATCAATGTTACTAAAACTGTATGGAATGTAACAGTGTCAAATGAGGGGGTCAAGGAAAAGCTTCTGGAAGATGTTCTTATTGTAAAAGGTGAAGTGTGTAACGTCGAGGAAATCGAGTCAGATAGGTTGCTAGTGAAGATGAAAGTTCCACTAGAAATTCCAGATGACAGAATCATGAGTGAACTCAAGAAGTATGGCAAAGTGCAAAGGATTGAACGGGAAACGTATCCCTTTGACAGAACGCTAGAAAGCGGTGTAAGACGTATTTGTGTTGATAAAGTGCATAGCCCTTTACCAAGCAGATTGACGCTTGATGGCAGCTTTGTCCTGCCCTTATGGTATAAAGGGCAAATTAAAGAATGCCGGATCTGCCTAAGTACTGACCATTCGGCAACAGATTGTCCCAATCGAAACAAATGTTTGCTCTGTGGTTCAGTTGACCATTTTAAATGGCGCTGTCCAAAAAATCAAAACACGTCCTCAGTATCAGGAGATAATCGCCCATTAAAGGATGCAACTGAGTCAAATGCTTCTGAAGCAACCGCTACGGAAGCTGTTGTTTTGGTTCATGCCACTGTAAATGACACAAACAAATCATCAAATCATGTTAAAGTAACTACAGTTGATGAAATTCATGTATTAGAGGAGGGTATAACCTTAAGTCAAGAAAATACTCAAAATGCAGTAGAGCCAAACGTAGGAAAATGATGATCTTACAGAAGAGCCAGTTTACAATTCCTTAGAAGATGAATTAAAATTAGGACAGGATAAGTTCAGGACTCAGAAGACAGAAAGTTCAGTCGATTTTAAAGATAAATCCAAGGGATTGTTTTTGGGCGATTGGAAGGGCAGAACTGATAATGTGATGGATATTAACTGCTCAAACGATGTCATACAAATTTTGGGTATTTACTTTAGTAGAGAACAACATGTATTACTAAACTGGGAAAGGATATCCAAGCTAAAGGGTGCATTACTAAATTGGAAACGACGTCGCCTAACTGTCTTTGGCAGGACATTTGTCCTTAATAATTTACTTTTATCTGGACTGTGGTATACCGCTTCTGTAGTTCATATGCCCAAATCAGTAGAGTCAAAGATCAACACGTCACTTTTGTCCTTCTTATGGGAGGACAAAGCCCATTTAGTATCACAGTCAATCCTCACCAATGAAAAGCATGCCGGAGGCCTGGATTTGGTTAATGTTTCAGCAAAGTGTGCTTCTTTAAAATTGAAATTCTTGAATAAGTTACTCTCATCTTGGTCAAGTGTTTCAAGGGCATTTCTCCAAAGGTACGTTGACCCATTTCCAGTAGAACGTTTATTTATGTGCAATAAATTGCCACCTAATCATCAAAAGATTCCAAATGTATATAAAGAACAGCTCGAAGCCTTAAAAATATTTACACGATCAATGCCACAACCCAATTGTTGGGAAGATGCCTTAGAGCAACGTCTTTGTGGCAACGAGTCGATTCGTGATAATGATGATGTATTATATTTGCCCTCTATGGCCAAAAATGGTATTCAATATTTACGTGACTTGGTAAATCAGAAATCTCGTAAATGGATTGCGATGCAAGATGTAGCAAGAATAACATCAATGAGACATACTGATGCTCTGCGCTTATTTGTTAGAATAAAGAATGCAATACCTGCTGTATGGTTCAAATTGCCGAAAGCACGTGGCAACATTGATATGTTGAAACCAACATTAGTATTTATGTCGGAACATATAAAATACAACATGGCATCTAGAGACTGGTATATAATTCTAATGCAAAGTCGGAGACAGACTCATATTGTGGTTAGGCATTGGAACAATTTAGGATGCACGCCAAAGAACTGGAAAAATGCCTGGAAAGCAATACATCTACCTTGTCTACCAGGAAATGCACGGGACCTGGCATGGCGATTACTCCATCGAAGGCTATGGGTCGGTCATCTTACTTATATGTGTAAAATATCAAGTACAGACCGGTGCTTATTATGTAATACTGAGCAGGAAACGATAGACCATCTATTTACTCAGCATCGCATAACTACAGACGTTTGGGTATATATCAATATTCTCCTTGCTAAATTTGGAACCAAATATGTGAATTTAGTGCCTAAAACAATTTTGTTCAAAGATTGCTCAACTATCGGACGAATCATTAATAGCAAGGAGAAAGAATTGTTAATAACCCTGTTATCTGTAGGAGTGTGGGCCATCTGGAAGCATCGGTGTTCAGAGGCCAGAGATAAAACCGGCAACAACCATCAGAGAGCCATACAAGCTATATTTCGATCATTGTTGATAAACTGCATTCATTGTGAATTTTACAGGCTGGTAGAACATGGGAGAGAAAGTAGATTTAAAGACGTATGGTGCAAAACTGGCCTAGTATCAATTGAATACGGATATCTAAAAATATCAGAAGCGGAACTTGTATAAGCTAGCACACTCGCTGCTTGCTGTATATTGATAAATGCTATTTTAATTTAATTTAATTGCTTTTATTTTAAAATTGTAATGCCTTAGGAGACTCTAATCTTGACGCATATCCTAACCTTGGGATCAGAATATTTAAATATCAAATGAGCATTATGTCAATATTCTGGAGGTGATCCGATTTTCAAGTTAACAAAGTGTGATATCTTACAATTAGCTTCCTGTTGTAAATATTTACTGTAGGTGTATTTGTTCCAGGGTAATTTGCAAAAACTTACAATGAAGTAAATTTAGAATGTGAACCCAGAGCGCCATCTAAGTAGTCATAGTTTGTATACGTTTGCTTTGTGCATTATATTATATAAAGACTACTACGTCCGTTGGGTATTTAATAATCGGCTAACTGGCGTCAATGAGTGACTTTTTGTTACTTATTGACGAGTCACCTCGCCACTTGTTGGCGAGCTGCACTCGCCATTTGGCCCTACTACTATACGGTGTGCTACGTTAAACTACTTATGATCTACTTAGCCTGCCAGTCAAGAATCGGCTCAATGGCATCAATGATTAGCAGTTGCTTACTGCTAATTATTGATGAGTGGCTTTACCACGTTGGTTAGCTATGCTCGCGATTTGGGCCTACTACTACACGGTGTGCAAATAGCAATGTCTTTGTTGAATTACGTTATGTTATCAGCTCTTTATTAATTATGTTTTCTATGTAGTTATGCCACGGTTGTGGTATATGATAATAGAGTATTTTAGCTTGCACTGTTTTGATATGTTAGGTTTGTATTGTTATTCTATTAATAAAGCCTGCTATTTCAACCGATTTTTTTGGGGGGTTTGCAAGCCTTTTTAAAGGAGTTCCTCCGGGAAGTGTATCCGACTGCGTCAGCGTCGGATTTTCAAAAAAAAAGAAAAAAAGTAGAAGTAGTGGTAGTTGCTGCTGTGGTTGTTATAATAGTAGCTATGGCAATGATACAGGAAGTGTGTGATCTTGGTTATCTTGTTATTATGCAATGATAGCTGTTTAGTGTGTTATCGAGATCTAGTACGTATTGAGTATGCTAGTTTTAATTATGTCTTTGTATGATTTTAGTGTTACTATTTTTTCCGCGTGTGTGTTTATTTGTACTATTCCACGCTTTGACGGCACAAACTGAAATTCTATGTTTCCCTGTATCTGTGCATGCGTATCTAATGTGGAGATCATGTTTGCTCCTAGTGTTATATGTGTGGATTTCGATGTTGTTCGCAAAGCTGTGGGTTATAGATTTAGGTAGGATTGTGTGATGAGAGGCTCTGGCAATGTTGATTGCCTGTGAGTTTAAGAAGTGATTGTGTTTTGAAGAATTTTTCTGCATGCTTTGTATTTTTGTTAGTTTGCCTTTTTGTGTGTTAGTCCAGATGTCATTATAGTATGCGAGGTATAATGATTCAACGACCTTACACATGCGCACGCCTGCACGCATGTACGCACAAACGCACGTACACTTGAAATGGGGTGCACAGAGCAAATGAGCTCAACACGTCAAGTTATGTCAAGTAACAAAGAGGTCATAAGTTTTGATGAGATAATTCTAACAGTGTTGTGGACCAACTGACATAGAACCGTTAACCCTTTAATAACTAAATTCCATCAAGAAATTAAAAGTATTTGCTTTTTGAATGTTCATTTGAGGGACAAGCGACGACTGTTTTTTTAATGTACAACTCGAATGACCTGATCGATTATTTTCCAATAACAATAATCTTCTCTTGGCCTGTAAATAGACATTATTCAAGATGACTGTTTGCATATTAAATGGTTAAAGGAATCAGAAAAGTCGCATAAAATCCAACGTTAAGATGGGGTCAAATAAGGTCAACAGAACGCCTGACTTTACGTTACCTTGTTGGGCCAAATGGCGGCAGGAATCTAGCCGGTTAGTGGAAAGAAAGCGTTGCATTTGTGACTGTATGTTTCTCTGCCTAGATCCGCTGAAGATTATAGGAAACTATTAATCCGATTAGGATTGAATGTTGCAACAAGAAATGAAATTCCAATACACTTTATCGTGTGGACTTGTTCCTAATAATCCGAGAAACACGTACAATTACCACAGTCTTGTCACGATTCTTATTGACTATTTGAGTGAACCTTGGCTATACAAATGAGTCAACAAATTGCTTCCGGTTGTTGTGCTCATGTGGGGTGGTCGAGAGTCTGCGCAGTTAAACTTCACCATTACATTTTGCTCTCAGGAGACAAGATGGAATAGGATCCTTTGCCATCCAAAAACATATAAACACTATTTTGACCATAATTTCATTTGAAACAACAACGAGTAAATCCTGTTTCATAATTGTCAGCAAATGTGTATGATGGTTGACCTTGACAATACAATTTCGGGGTTTTAAAAGTAGAGAGTAAAGTCTGGACACCGAATACTTATTTGTCATATAAATAAAGCGTTCAGCCCTTTTAATATTTCTCAATACTAACACTCGTGTAATATTTTCTTAGGTTATATGACGCTTAAGAAATATCTTCATTGGTTAGATAGATTGTAATAATCTGCGTGACACCGTACATATTCCCTAGCAACGTCGGCGGCGTAACGGGATACGCCATGTTGCTGATTTAAATGATATATATATATATATATATATATATATATATATATATATATATATATATATATATATATATACATATTGTCTAGTTATGAAATACGTTTATAAATTTGCGTTTGTCAAATTATGTTTTGTGACGCATCGGACAGCGATGAAAACAAACGGCGCAAAATGATTCGTTCACACCGATTTCAAGAATTGACTTTATTGGAAAACTTGTCAAAATATCAGTTTATAATTTCATATCATAAATAGAATCTGAAACTCGGTCCCATTTCATATCATCATTATCAACCTAATCGATAATTATCCCACTGCACTCGCTAAAGCTCGTGCAATGTAATACATTTGGACTCGTTTGCTAATAGTGATATGAAATGGGACCTTGTTTCAGATCCTCTATGTATACTAACTTGAAATAGATATGGTATTATATATACTGCCGCATGCATATGCATATGATGTCGGTTTAAGGGACAGCTGCCATATAATACTAATACTATACGATATGTTTTCAGGACAATATGACGAGGTGACAGTAAAGAAGACGAAGGAACCTCGATGCGGATTGGCTGACGGACCTGTTTTTGAACCAACTGGACATACAGGGCGTGTCAAGCGCTATGTTATATACAGTGAGTAAAATGCGTGCATCTATTTCTCTGTCACATTGTAATAGGCCAAGCGTGTCAAGAATAGGCACTTCTGATTTGCTATATATCGTCTATGATCACCAATACTGACAATGTCTCCAATGATGTTAAATGCGATTGTTGTCTTAGCTGTCTATATTGACACAAACCCTCTTACTACATTCTTTACAGAAGGTACTCATTTCCCACAGCTATCAATGGTGGTTTATATAAAGTCAAGCAAAACTAAGCATGGCCCGTCCACTCGCTAACGAATAATTGAAACGAGTAGAATTAGCTAGAGACTCACCCGGACTCGTTTCCCATACGAGTGAGCTGGTCCCAAATCCAGATCCGCCGTTGCTGAAACAGGGCCCTGCTATCCGAACTGTTTCAAACGGCCCCTCCCAACATGAAGCGTGGATGGTTTTTCAGCCTTATGGGGAAACATATTCTGCTTTGTCCCCAAGATAATACTGGTGTTTAACAACATTACTGCCACTATCCCTCTACCCAGTTGGTTTTAATGTGACTATCCATCCACACCACTTGTTTATAAACAATTTGAGGTTTCGGAGAAAGAAGTCCCCCTCCCACACACCCCCTCCACCCGAACTAGCTGGTGAACTTCCAGTCTTACAAACTGATGGTTCTAAAATTGTTACGGATGTTCGTGGTTCGCGCCCATACAAGAAAAAGAATGTTGAATATCCAGTTAATACATGAACGTGAATGTGATAACAGAACTGGGGAAAAGGAATTTCAAAATCCCAGTTGCTAATGCCACTAACATTTTTCTGTAACATTTCTCCAATATTTCTGATAAGCCTTTCTCAGATGATTGGGTTGTTTTGAAGCTAACTACTGGACACCTTTGACAAAGGTTCTTGTTTTAAAAGAGTCTAACACACACACGCACGCACGCACGCACGCACGCACGCACGCACGCGCGCACACACACACACCGCCGCTGCACACTGCACTGTAATCTGCTTGATATATTATGGCAAATACTTCGCAAAAACTGTCTTTTAATAGTCTCTACACAAGGTTTTAATAAGACATCAGCCAACTCATTTTACAGGCCTGTCGGCAGAGTATCTCCAAGATTAATGCATGTAATGAAAATGATTCTCCAGGCTGCGTCTTACGGGAGAGAAAATCCTGCTCGCTGACCTGAACACTTACGATATACTCGCAGTGTTTTAGTTCCTTCCATGACTGTCTCTGTATGTCTGTTAATATGAACAGGATATCTAACTTGCTGTCTGGTAGACCCATTGCGGCTTTACCTGATATTCGACGATCATCACAACCTTGTTTCAAAAGTAACTGATCCTGGGTTCGATGGCAAACTCACTGCCACCAAAGAAACAAGCAGAATTAGATAAAGACCCGGAATTGTTTGCCTTACGAACAAGCCGGTTCCGAATCCAGATCTAGGGCCCTGCTGTCCGATCTGCCAGAACTGGTTTAGGGTCTCGATTTCCGCAGCTGTGGTAGGACGTTCATACATGTTCTATATACATAATGTACACGCCCACTAATAGCACGCGTGGCGAATTTATACAACACTTGGATGGAACACACTAAACAAGCTATGCGCATCTGCACGTCTATCTCTACATTCAATCCGTTCAGCTAGCAAACAACACTCCCAGTGCTACCAGAGTCCAGTGTAAAAGCTCTCCACAATCCAATTACGAATCTGAATGCGAATTTATACTGTTACATAAGTATGGCCTATATCAAGTTAACTGTATCAACACGAGAGTAAGATGATGTGAGTGTGCAATTGCAGTGGGCCCTACACGTTACGGTAAATCGGAAATACAACACATTGTAAACTTTTCGACCTTTACTGGTGCGAGTTTACAAAGTTGATGTTCTCAGAATTGTATGATAATTTCTGGATATGACATCACTTAAATCTGTCATCAAGATGGAGGTGTTACTGGTTGCTGCGACAAAGTCTATGATGAAAGATGTAAGTGAATTTGGCAATTCGCTCGCCTCGTCCGACGGATGGTAAAATGGACGATATTTCTATGAATTGCCCGGGCCATCTGACCTATCAATCACGAAGACTACAGGAAAGGCCTGGGTGTTTCTCCCAGCTCATTAAGTGCGTATTACGGTTATTGTTAAATGACAAACACACTGTCTTACATAAACGTAAGATAATAGTTGTATTTTCGGATCCTAACAAAGTTAAACTAAACTTTACAATGTAAATATTAAAACTTCCTATGCTATGGAGCTAACCGCTCTCATTCTAAAGATGCATCAACACACCATGTACCGTGCATGCTCGGCTATATTAACTTAGCCTACCACACATTAGCTACTCAACTGCTTGACCGATTGTAACCAAAGTAGACTTACAAATCCTTGAATATTAATATATCAAGTTTCGATTCTAAGAACGAAGTTAACAACACTTAGGCTACAAACAATTATAACTGATCTTCTGAACAAAGTGTGCAACGTTAGGCATACATGCCACAGACTGGAGTTTTTACGTTAGGCCGGAGCCACTGACCAAATGGTGAAGTTTCATTCCAAAACATCAGCTTATAAAGGCCAAAAACCTATTCTGCAAAATCGTCTAGGTCTCTGATAAATACACTTTGATTCGGTCTGTCCCATAATGATATTATTACAGACCAATCAACTTCCATTTGTCTCTTCCTATAGACTGTGCCCTAATACAATCGTGGGGGGCGAGCTAGTGCGCTGATGACAAATTCTCACCAGTGATTATGTCAATTTGTGCATTCCTGAGGAAGCAACGTTGTCGCCAACCTTCAGACTGAGGGATGGCCATTGATAAATACAAGAATTTTTGTATTCTTGAGTTGGTACTACTGTCGCCAACCTTCAGACTGACGAATGATTATTGATAAACACATCCGAGTTGTGTAGCAATTTCTTACCGAAATCACACTAACTTAATTGTCTCGAGGGCCTATCCATGTTAATCTAGCATGGAGGCGATATGTTCCTGTGCATTGTAATTGTATGTGTGGAATGACTCAGCAACGAAGTGCTGGGAAACCATGCCCACGTATATTCACATTGCCTCCCATCTCCAGCTCCAATCTATGCCTAATACGATGCAACAAATTATGTGGCCAGCTTGACTCTTGAGACTGAATTTCTACAAACTCGAAAGAACTTTTGATAAACTGACGTTCAGTCAAAACGACTTACTGACTCATGACACTCAGGACAAGACTATTCCAACGATATCACATTCGACTATGAAAACTTAACATTCAGAAATTCGACTGAATATTATTCAGCATCTGAGTTTTCAAAATAATAACCGAAAATATCATCTGCTGTTCACAAGATCATCTATACATCTTCCTTTCTCATCAGTGCCCCTAGCCGCTTCTCCTTGCTGGATGCTATTGCCATTCACAGCGGTAAAAGCTACGGGCAACACGTTACGCCATCAAGGGTTAACTTAGGGTTAACACTCTCTTCCCGTTTACATATCTATACAACGATTCAATATTCGTAAAGACTTGCATACTGCCGTGGTCAAACTCATTGATGTTTGTTGCTGCAGTCATTTATGTTACTGTAAGGAGATCATCCCTCATAAACGACTTAGCACCAAGCCAGCAACAACATTTACTCACATCATTATCAAGTTTTTACCAACACAACTAATTATTGAGGGTTAATCGATTCACTGGTTTCGTCCTTCAATTTGAATGGGTTACTTTCTCTAGTGCATTTCATCTGGCTTGTTAAGTGCCTATTGAGATAAACATTGCTTTGTACGATTATTATCGTTCCACACACAAACATCAGTTCTCTTTATTGAATAGGGTCTATGTAATATACGACCTCCCAAGAAGCTGACTGCTTTCTAAAACATTAATAAATTAGCCGTGACTCCTCCATATGTCCAATATCTACAATATGATTGCATGACCGAGCTAGCTAACATGACGGCTTATTAGGCATATGCGTGCATACATGTGTGTGTGTGTGTGTGTGTGTGTGTGTGTGTGTGTGTGTGTGTGTGTGTGTGTGTGTGTGTGTGTGTGTGTGTGTGTGTGTGTGTGTGTGTGTGTGTGTGTGTGTGTGTGTGTGTGTGTGTGTGTGTGTGTGTGTGTGTGTGTGTGTGTGTGTGTGTGTGTGTGTGTGTGTGTGTGTGTGTGTGTGTGTGTGTGTGTGTGTGTGTGTGTGTGTGTGTGTGTGTGTGTGTGTGTACGTGTGTGAGGGTTGCCGCACATGAGTGTGTGCGCACATGAGTACGTTACGTGTGCACACCGATGTGTGCCTGTGTATATGAATTACGGGTGCCAGGCCCAGACCCGGATCCAAACCCAAGTAATATACTAAAGAGCGAGGTAGAAACCAGACCTCGACTCACATACTAAATTAGGCCAGGAGCCATCGGACAACAAACGTGCGCGCGCGCGCACACACACACACACGCACGCACGCACGCACGCACGCACGCACGCACGCACGCACGCACGCACGCACGCACGCACGCACGCACGCACGCACGCACGCACGCACGCACGCACGCACGCACGCACGCACGCACGCACGCACGCACACCTGAGCATCCCGTGCCTTCATGATATTTTTTCTTGTTAGCATCTAAGGAAAAGATCTGGTCATATTCCCAAAAGAAATATTCGCGATCCTTATTTTCTAGGCATAAATCAAAACCGCATCGTGATCGTCAAAATCCGGCATTATGAGGGGATAGGGAAACAAAACTTGGAAAACTCTCATTTTTAATTATTTTTCTTTATAAATGACGACTCAAATATTGTTTTTTGCTTCCTTTTCCATTTCATGTATATTTCATGCAAATCAGTTGAATAATTATGTCAGCAGAGGTTAAACGGTCACAGTCTTTGTTGTTGCTAAAAAAAACCGGACACGTATGCATTGACGTACCTGGTACTGCACTTACAAAAACTATGTTGGTGTTATTAGCTTAAGAAGATAATGATAGAAACATTGCGACACATCTAAAGAGGCAATGTTGTTGCTACACGCATCATCGCCTTTATAAACATCATAGCTGTCGTCCTGCATATTCTTATATTTTCCTCCTCTTTTTGTAAATTAGTTGCCACCGTGGAGGGGTATCTTACCTTCACACCACATGGCCTCTAAGTGTTCTACCATTACATTTCAGCCAGTATCATTTCCTTAATGGCTGTTTGTTTTGTAAACATACTCACTCCTCCAAATAGAGGCATGGTATCTATGCGCGTGTGAATGTAGCTTCTTGGTGTCGGGTTGATAATTTCCACATTTTTCTTCTGGTTCACTAGTTTAGCATTATCATGAAGAAGTGGAGTACAAAGCGATTGCTATGGGAGTCCTCTTGCCCAATTGATAGATGTAATCATCTACTATGTCTAAGTGAAGAAAACTAATCTCTCAGATTATGAGTCAGATGGACGATATCACACCAATATCTAGAAAGACTTCAGGAGATGTTGAACTGATGTGTTGTGTGCGCATGCGCCTGTGTGTGTGGCATAGGGATCTCTGACCTAAGCCTCAATTGTAAGGCATCAAAATCATATGGAAAAGCCAGGGCTAAAACATAGTACTGTTAGGTAATTTTCCTTTTGCATTGCATGGGTCTGTATGAAAATGTGAGGGATATTGATGATTATTTGTGGGGCCACTGAGCCACTAGAAGGATCTAGCCAGGCACCTGATGTTCACTGGATCAGTGTAAGGTGTGTTCTCCGTTAAGAATAATAATTGGACAATGGTTCGCCACAAAACATAACCAGGAATTCGACACTCTCAGTAAATTATCATTTTATACCTCAATGAATCTAGAACAATAATCTCTTCCATCACACATGTCAAATATGTACATGGCCAGTAAAACATAACAATCATTCCATGTCGCCACTATAGTGGTCTATGACTTTCCATAAGTTGAAATACACAGGAGTACGTCAAATGTTGTTGTAGCATACTTCTGCCCAACCTTCATCTGAAGCCTTTTGGACATCCTAATCACACTTTTATAGTGGCATATACTTTGGGATCGTTGATCACTGACATGGGCTCGACATATTGTTGGTGAACCATAATCTCACAGAAGCTCTCTTCAGCTTGATGATTAACCTGCCTAATGACAAGATGAGTTCCAAAACAAACGCTGTTGAATTTAAATGTCCGATGGAAGTGTTGCAAATCAGTAGAACATTCAAGAAAAAGAAACAGTTAACATATACATACAGCCTCCAACAAGACTTTACCTTCACTGGCACACAACAAGGGCTGCGCCATCAGAATCTACCAAGACAAGGCGTCCTTGATTTAAATGAGATTAATCGTTGAATTGGAGCCCGGCGGTGTAAGGATGGATGATATCATCACGTACTGCTCCATGATGCCAGATGTTGGAGAAAGCGAAAGCAACAGGGTAGTTCTACTGACGAGGATAGTAGCAATGCATATGAGGCAACATAATCTGAGATATGTGATATTGAGTGTGACTAACTGAGTGATGTTGTAGTCGAATGCAGCTACCCGATTTATTGTCTAGTATATAGAGGGCAACAATATAAACATGTTGAGTGATAAATCTTTTCTCTATGTTAATTAGGTACCATGCTATGTTCACGCTATGTTCAGGTGCACATAATTTACAGCTTTTCTCAAAACCAGCATTGTCTTAGCAGTCATAGTAACAAGATTCAATTAAAGAAATAACCATTGGCACTTTGGATTTGTCGGATGACATCTATCATTCATTTTCAAGATGTACAAATATATTCTTTAGTGGCGCTTTTCTAGTTGTTGTAATGCACAATTTGACAAGTTTAATCATCGCGCAAATACATACCACACTGGAAGACGCATTCGCAGTGATTATTTATTAAGCCTTATTAATTGGATGTGGTGTTATGATCATTTAACTGTTCAGCTTCAGATTAATGTACCTTCCATCTACTTTCAACAATGGATATTTTCGGTTATCTGTCATACCAACATCCCATGAGCCGTAAACATGTAGATTTGTCAGATTGCATTTGTCATTGATTTTCATGTGCTAACATGAGAACATTTCTTTATCATCACAGTGTCAGTCACTGATATGCACAGAACTGATGCCCAAATCATTTTGACCTTTGGCGACGTAATTACTCAGCTGATATTCAAATAACATATACGAATCTACAGAGGACACTCAACGAAACATTGTGAATGCCGATGTATTATACAACATTATTTAAATGCAATGTTATGTCTCCATAATGGCATTTCAGCTATTTTCGACAAGGAGATTATGTTGGTTGTTGCAGTAACAGCATCTCATGAAATAAATCAACATTGGCTCTTTAGATTTGTCGGAAGGTGTCTATTATTCAATTCTTAAACTAATAACACCAACATATTCCTTTGTAACTGGTTTGCCGGTTACAGCGATGCACAATTGTAGGAGTTTACGCAACGACCAAAACTGGTGACCTTTTGACCTCTACTGACATAATTATTCAACTGATTTGGAATGGAGGAGGAAGCGATAAACAATAGTTTGCGTGTTAATTTTTCCAGGTCTTTGTTTCCCCATCCCATAATAATGACATATTTTGAGGACCATGATGTGGTTTTGAGTTTTGCCCAGAAAACAAGGATCATGACAACTCTTTTCTGGGAGCATGTCCAGATCGTTTACTTAGAAGCGAATAAGTTAAAAATTCATCATGGCACTGGATCCTTAAGGGTGCATGGGGGTTTCTGGATACAGGCTAAATGTATTAAGCAATTAATCAAACCCACGCACCGGCTCACTGACACACGGGCACACCCACGCACGCAACCACGCACGTACGCACGCACGCGCATACAAGCACGCACACGCGCGCACGAGGCTCAACTACCACGCCCTTACATTGCCTATCTAGCCTTTGCTAGGCCCAGAAAAGCCGATATCCAAAGAACATCGGATAGATCCAATTTTAAACTGACACTAAAACGAAGATGTCGATCAGGTTTCAACTCGAGCAGACAAAAATAGTTTTTAAAAATATATTTATTTTCAACTTTACTGAGCAAGGAGACTTAATTTCTCCCAAAAACTAAAATTGGTAATTTTGACCAAATGGGATGCCAGGGCACCAAAATGTGGCATACAGTATCTTCTAATATACCCATCTTTCTCAAATGAACTCAAGTTGTAATGCCCTAATGGGTGACGTTGACATTAAGGCTTGACATTGGCCTTTGGCTACTAAATCAACATGCCTCGTCGTCAATTTTGAGGGGTTCCCAAACTCTAAGAGTAGGGTTCCATCAAAGAGACGACCTTGATCAGAAAGTGGTTACCTTGACGTTATCGTGTGGCAATGTGCCACTTTTTATATGTCGATTGAATTGTGTAGGCGGAGAAAGTACATCTCTGCCATAATGAAAACGTGTAGCTTTGGTGCTTAATGGGCAATCTTAACCTGCGACATTTGACCCCAAAGTGGCCGGACTGGTGGTGATCCTATAAAACATGGATACGTAATCGTAAGTCAAACATCCATGCTGCAAATTCTAATACCTATGGTTCCTTTTTGAGCACTGAAATGTGAGTCTCTCTAAGACAATTTGGCGGATCCAAGATGTAAGAATTGAATTTTAAACAGTAAGAAATGTGGCCCTTCTACTGCTACTGAATACACTGTAATGTCCTCTTCGGGTTGAAAATAAGTATCCTGGTGGCATGTGCAGATCAGAAAGCTTGATCTATCAAGTGGTCCATATACACACGCATCATGGATGTATGTTATGCACATATATACAGTCAAGAGAAAGAGTAACTTCCTATTGCAGGTTATTCGTCCGTGCTGTTATTTGTCCGTGCCAGGAAGCTACGTTGGTACACCATTTTATTTGTCCTTTACAGGTGGAATCGGTGTTGATGACCCTTGTCCTCCTTGATAATGGAATATGATGGAATTCTTGTAGCACATTTACTAGGCTGTTGTAGGCTGTGTAGAGTAGCACCAGGGAGTGACGTTTACCCCGTTTTTTCTAGCATGTCCCATCCATGTTCCTTCACCATGTGTTAGACACTGGCTGTCCTGGTGCCAAGATAATTTAATTTGTGTGCCCACTTTAAAGCGAACCATGTTGAACCATTTTGAACTGCCGCTACTTTTTAATAAATAAATATTAGATACCTCTCCGGGATGTAGAAATTGTTTGAGTGTAGCTTTCGTGATGATCTCGCTCACTTGGTCAGCACTAACTGACTAATTTGTTTGAATGTGATGCATGACGGGAGCACAGACTGGAAGCTGTATTCAAGACTAGGTCGGACCAAACTGGCCCACGCTCTTGCCTTTGAAGGTCTTCGTGTAGGAGTTCAGGTTTCAGGACTCATGGAGCAAAAACAGGCCACTTACCGTGGATTAGGCTTCGTAATCGGATCAAGGGTATTGGACGATGTCATTAGTTTTGGATACGTCAGTGATCGCGTTGCATTTATCGAACTGGCTATACCAACGCGAAAGCACACCACCACTAAGTGTCGCATAGTCAATGCATATGGGTCAACTACCGAAAGGGTCAACGAGAATCCAGCTATATTAGATTCCTTCTATGCAGAACTGAGCTCCGCCATTACTATCCCAGCTAGATGGCAACTGTTTGTGTGTGGCGATTTCAACTCCAAGCTGGGTAAACGCGGCACTGCAGACAAAAGTTCAGGACTTGGCGCAGGCAGGGGATCGTATGGAGAGGGCGCACGCAACAGCAATGGCGATGCACTGGCAGCATTCCTTAGTTTCAATGGCCTTTTTGCCACAAATACGGCTTTCAAACACCGATGCCGCCACCGGGCAACATGGACCCGACACATTGCTGATCGCAAAGCCCCAAAAGGTTCTAAGGCTACAAAAGCTGTCTTCAACCAAACAGATTTCATACTATGCAAGAGAGAAGCAAAACCCTTACTCCGCAGCGCTCGTGACCGTAGGTTAGTCATTACACGCCTTCAGATGAACGATCTCCACCTAATTTATACACGCCATACCAGGCAAGAGGGTAGAGTCATCTACAACTTACCCAAGCTCATCAGCGACACTAACACTGAAATGTCATACAAAAAGGCCCCCGGGGAGCAGAGAGTTAACATCGACGTCAGCGCCAATCCAAACGAAGCCCTAACCAAAATACTGATATCTATGGAATCCTCAGCTACTAGCAACATAGGTGTTCTAAGAAACAACAGAACTAGGTATATTGACGACCCTCTCGTAGTAAAACTGTCAGCAGAACAGAAAGCGTTACGTCTGCGCATCTATCAAAGTGGTCAAAGTGAAGATCGCACCAAACTACACCAGGGAGGCAATAACATCAACGAACGCTTAAGCGATTTTTCTATCCAACAAGCAGACGGATGACTGCCGCAAAATGTTTCTGGCAGCCAGAGCCCTGAGAGTTGCTGACTACACACCACCACTAACTGTGTACAAATCTGAAGGACACATTATCGGGACTTGCCAGAGCAAAGCCGAGGCAATTCGAGAATGGTTCAAGGAGCAGTTCACTGACCACGATGATGAGCCCGTGCACCCATTCTCAGGAGACCCCAGGCCATTAATAACACCAATTAATACTGCAGAGGTTGAGAAGGCACTTAAAGCCCTGAAAAATTGACGTGCATCTGGACCTGATGGCATGAGCAATGAACTATTGAAATATGCATGTGACATTATCTCAAAACCGATTACGCACATAATCAATTCAGCTTTTATGCACCACCTTCCCATCGACGCTGTAGGTCAAGGCATCCTTGTCGTGCTGCCCAAGCCCAAGAAGCCACCTGGCCCCCAGCCAATCTACGCCCCATTATGCTCCTTCGACACAAGTAGACGCTCAAAGATTCTAGACGTACTACGCCAGGCCAGTTGCAATGCAGATGAGCTACAACTAGTGAGATTACTGCTTGCAGACACCAAGTTGAGATTACGAGTCAAGTCAGTGAAGTCTGTAGAGTTTGAGCAATCGGCTCCATCCCCTGTGCTCTTCACCTGTTACCTGGCTGCTGCATTGAAATCCGTGCGGGAAAACTCCACAAGACCAAATGCCCTCGGTGTCAATATTGGGCATGCCGCTAGAGATGGAATATGCCGACGAAGTGGACTTTATAGATGAGGAAAAGAAACCTCTTGACGAACCTCTCCCAATAGCTGCACGCAAACTAAAAATTGAGAATCTCTTTATGAATGACTCCAAAGTTCACCCACATATACCCCCCCCCCCTATCTACAAAGCATGAAACTAAAGAAAATGAGGATCCACTCCGTGGCGGCGATCCATGGAGTAAAGGTTAGCTCACTGCTTTGCCGTACTGCTGACATTGCTGCACGCTGCATCATGGGGAACATAGCTTTCCAGTCCTTCTGGAAGCTATGGATTCGTAGATCAAAGATGCCCTTGGTAAAAAGACTATGGTTATACAATGCAACTTGCGTATCCTTGATGATGTATAACTGTAACAGCTGGGCAGCTCCAAAGGCAGCTCTAGACACACTTGACGCCTGCCACCGCAAACACCTACGCACCATCACTTGGCACCGATGGCCAGAGAGCATAATTTCCAACGATGCACTATACAAGATGTGTAATATGCCGCCGCTGTCTGTAAATGTCGCCCAGCAAAGATGGTCCATGTTTGGCCATGGTCTACGGATGCCAGAAGACACACCGGCACAGAGAGCCTTGGAATTCGCCCTACTCGGAGCCATCAAATACAGAGCTAGTAGAGGACGTCATTGCATACACCTGCTAAGCGTGCTACTAGGTGACCTCAAGAAAGCAGGATTAGGTACACTCATGTCAAGAATGGACCTGAGGAATCTAAGGATTTTGGCTGAGGAGAAGACACAGTGGGCAAAAGTGAATAAGGACTGATTGCAGCTGTAGGATGTTTCTACTACTACATCCGCAAAATACAGTAATCATTCATACATACATACATACATACATACATACATACATACATATATACGTACATACGTACATACATACATACATACATACATACATACTATGCTATGCGGAGTTGCAGAATGGCGGTTCGATCCCCCGACCGGGAGATGGTGATCAACAAATTAAACTAACGGGGGCAGCACTGTCGGCTAAGTTAGCACATGGAAATTGAAGCCGCACGTTGCCAGTGCGTCAATAAAATAAAAATACATATACTGCCAGAGCCGTGCTGGAGTCAGAGTACAATAGGCGTAAAAGCCTAGGATTGATTGTGACAGATGCATCCACAGATAGTCCCATATGAATCGTCAGTGTGTCAGTATATCAGACATGTGAAAACTGGTCGGCCAATCCTTGACTTTTAGTTTTGGTGCGGTGGTCCAGTGGAAAGATGCCTGGTTGCTGATGCTATGCGGAGTTGCAGGATGACGGTTCGATCCCCCGACCGGGAGATGGTGATCAACAAATTAAACTAACGGGTGCAGCACTGTCGGCTAAGTTAGCACATGGAAATTGAAGCCGCACGTTGCCAGTGCGTCAATAAAATAAAAATACATATACTGCCAGAGCCGTGCTGGAGTCAGAGTACAATAGGCGTAAAAAAAAGCCTAGGATTGATTGTGACAGATGCATCCACAGATAGTCCCATATGAATCGTCAGTGTGTCAGTATATCAGACATGTGAAAACTGGTCGGCCAATCCTTGAATTTTAGTCTTGGTGCGGTGGTCCAGTGGAAAGATGCCTGGTTGCTGATGCTATGCGGAGTTGCAGGATGACGGTTCGATCCCCCGACCGGGAGATGGTGATCAACAAATTAAACTAACGGGTGCATCACTCTCGGCTAAGTTAGCACATGGAAATTGAAGCCGCACGTTGCCAGTGCATCAATAAAATAAAAATACATATACTGCCAGAGCCGTGCTGGAGTCAGAGTACAATAGGCGTAAAAAAAAGCCTAGGATTGATTGTGACAGATGCATCCACAGATAGTCCCATATGAATCGTCAGTGTGTCAGTATATCAGACATGTGAAAACTGGTCGGCCAATCCTTGACCTTAAGTCTTGGTGCGGTGGTCCAGTGGAAAGATGCCTGGGTGCTGATGCTATGCGGAGTTGCAGGATGACGGATCGATCCCCCGACCGGGAGATGGTGATCAACAAATTAAACTAACGGGTGCAGCACTGTCGGCTAAGTTAGCACATGGAAATTGAAGCCGCACGTTGCCAGCGCGTCAATAAAATAAAAATACATATACTGCCAGAGCCGTGCTGGTGTCAGAGTACAATAGGCGTAAAAGCCTAGCATTGATTGTGACAGATGCATCCACAGATAGTCCCATATGAATCGTCAGTGTGTCAGTATATCAGACATGTGAAAACTGGTCGGCCAATCCTTGACTTTTGTCTTGGTGCGGTGGTCCAGTGGAAAGATGCCTGGTTGCTGATGCTATGCGGAGTTGCAGGATGACGGTTCGATCCCCCGACCGGGAGATGGTGATCAACAAATTAAACTAACGGGTGCAGCACTGTCGGCTAAGTTAGCACATGGAAATTGAAGCCGCACGTTGCCAGTGCGTCAATAAAATAAAAATACATATACTGCCAGAGCCGTGCTGGAGTCAGAGTACAATAGGCGTAAAAGCCTAGGATTGATTGTGACAGATGCATCCACAGATAGTCCCATATGAATCGTCAGTGTGTCAGTATATCAGACATGTGAAAACTGGTCGGCCAATCCTTGACTTTTGTCTTGGTGCGGTGGTCCAGTGGAAAGATGCCTGGTTGCTGATGCTATGCGGAGTTGCAGGATGGCGGTTCGATCCCCCGACCGGGAGATGGTGATCAACAAATTAAACTAACGGGTGCAGCACTGTCGGCTAAGTTAGCACATGGAAATTGAAGCCGCACGTTGCCAGTGCGTCAATAAAATAAAAATACATATACTGCCAGAGCCGTGCTGGAGTCAGAGTACAATAGGCTTAAAAGCCTAGGATTGATTGTGACAGATGCATCCACAGATAGTCCCATATGAATCGTCAGTGTGTCAGTATATCAGACATGTGAAAACTGGTCGGCCAATCCTTGACTTTTGTCTTGGTGCGGTGGTCCAGTGGAAAGATGCCTGGTTGCTG
This sequence comes from Chaetoderma sp. LZ-2023a, assembly GCA_034401795.1. Lineage (NCBI taxonomy): Eukaryota > Metazoa > Mollusca > Caudofoveata > Chaetodermatida > Chaetodermatidae > Chaetoderma > Chaetoderma sp. LZ-2023a. The sequence goes on along the minus strand of CM067370.1, from coordinate 32,787,762 downwards.
ATGCTATGCGGAGTTGCAGGATGACGGTTCGATCCCCCGACCGGGAGATGGTGATCAACAAATTAAACTAACGGGTGCAGCACTGTCGGCTAAGTTAGCACATGGAAATTGAAGCCGCACGTTGCCAGTGCGTCAATAAAATAAAAATACATATACTGCCAGAGCCGTGCTGGAGTCAGAGTACAATAGGCGTAAAAGCCTAGGATTGATTGTGACAGATGCATCCACAGATAGTCCCATATGAATCGTCAGTGTGTCAGTATATCAGACATGTGAAAACTGGTCGGCCAATCCTTGACTTTTGTCTTGGTGCGGTGGTCCAGTGGAAAGATGCCTGGTTGCTGATGCTATGCGGAGTTGCAGGATGGCGGTTCGATCCCCCGACCGGGAGATGGTGATCAACAAATTAAACTAACGGGTGCAGCACTGTCGGCTAAGTTAGCACATGGAAATTGAAGCCGCACGTTGCCAGTGCGTCAATAAAATAAAAATACATATACTGCCAGAGCCGTGCTGGAGTCAGAGTACAATAGGTGTAAAAGCCTAGGATTGATTGTGACAGATGCATCCACAGATAGTCCCATATGAATCGTCAGTGTGTCAGTATATCAGACATGTGAAAACTGGTCGGCCAATCCTTGACTTTTGTCTTGGTGCGGTGGTCCAGTGGAAAGATGCCTGGTTGCTGATGCTATGCGGAGTTGCAGGATGACGGTTCGATCCCCCGACCGGGAGATGGTGATCAACAAATTAAACTAACGGGTGCAGCACTGTCGGCTAAGTTAGCACATGGAAATTGAAGCCGCACGTTGCCAGTGCGTCAATAAAATAAAAATACATATACTGCCAGAGCCGTGCTGGAGTCAGAGTACAATAGGCGTAAAAGCCTAGGATTGATTGTGACAGATGCATCCACAGATAGTCCCATATGAATCGTCAGTGTGTCAGTATATCAGACATGTGAAAGCTGGTCGGCCAATCCTTGACTTTTAGTCTTGGTGCGGTGGTCCAGTGGAAAGATGCCTGGTTGCTGATGCTATGCGGAGTTGCAGGATGGCGGTTCGATCCCCCGACCGGGAGATGGTGATCAACAAATTAAACTAACGGGTGCAGCACTGTCGGCTAAGTTAGCACATGGAAATTGAAGCCGCACGTTGCCAGTGCGTCAATAAAATAAAAATACATATACTGCCAGAGCCGTGCTGGTGTCAGAGTACAATAGGCGTAAAAAAAAGCCTAGGATTGATTGTGGCGGGTGCATCCACAGATAGTCCCATATGAATCGTCAGTGTGTCAGTATATCAGACATGTGAAAACTGGTCGGCCAATCCTTGACTTTTAGTCTTGGTGCGGTGGTCCAGTGGAAAGATGCCTGGTTGCTGATGCTATGCGGAGTTGCAGGATGACGGTTCGATCCCCCGACCGGGAGATGGTGATCAACAAATTAAACTAACGGGTGCAGCACTGTCGGCTAAGTTAGCACATGGAAATTGAAGCCGCACGTTGCCAGTGCATCAATAAAATAAAAATACATATACTGCCAGAGCCGTGCTGGAGTCAGAGTACAATAGGCGTAAAAAAAAAGCCTAGGATTGATTGTGACAGATGCATCCACAGATAGTCCCATATGAATCGTCAGTGTGTCAGTATATCAGACATGTGAAAACTGGTCGGCCAATACATGAATTTTAGTCTTGGTGCGGTGGTCCAGTGGAAAGATGCCTGGTTGCTGATGCTATGCGGAGTTGCAGGATGACGGTTCGATCCCCCGACCGGGAGATGGTGATCAACAAATTAAACTAACGGGTGCATCACTCTCGGCTAAGTTAGCACATGGAAATTGAAGCCGCACGTTGCCAGTGCGTCAATAAAAATAAAAATACATATACTGCCAGAGCCGTGCTGGAGTCAGAGTACAATAGGCGTAAAAAAAAGCCTAGGATTGATTGTGACAGATGCATCCACAGATAGTCCCATATGAATCGTCAGTGTGTCAGTATATCAGACATGTGAAAACTGGTCGGCCAATCCTTGACTTTTAGTCTTGGTGCGGTGGTCCAGTGGAAAGATGCCTGGTTGCTGATGCTATGCGGAGTTGCAGGATGACGGTTCGATCCCCCGACCGGGAGATGGTGATCAACAAATTAAACTAACGGGTGCAGCACTGTCGGCTAAGGTAGCACATGGAAATTGAAGCCGCACGTTGCCAGTGCATCAATAAAATAAAAATACATATACTGCCAGAGCCGTGCTGGAGTCAGAGTACAATAGGCGTAAAAAAAGCCTAGGATTGATTGTGACAGATGCATCCACAGATAGTCCCATATGAATCGTCAGTGTGTCAGTATATCAGACATGTGAAAACTGGTCGGCCAATCCTTGACCTTAAGTCTTGGTGCGGTGGTCCAGTGGAAAGATGCCTGGTTGCTGATGCTATGCGGAGTTGCAGGATGACGGTTCGATCCCCCGACCGGGAGATGGTGATCAACAAATTAAACTAACGGGTGCATCACTCTCGGCTAAGTTAGCACATGGAAATTGAAGCCGCACGTTGCCAGTGCGTCAATAAAAATAAAAATACATATACTGCCAGAGCCGTGCTGGAGTCAGAGTACAATAGGCGTAAAAAAAAGCCTAGGATTGATTGTGACAGATGCATCCACAGATAGTCCCATATGAATCGTCAGTGTGTCAGTATATCAGACATGTGAAAACTGGTCGGCCAATCCTTGACTTTTAGTCTTGGTGCGGTGGTCCAGTGGAAAGATGCCTGGTTGCTGATGCTATGCGGAGTTGCAGGATGACGGTTCGATCCCCCGACCGGGAGATGGTGATCAACAAATTAAACTAACGGGTGCAGCACTGTCGGCTAAGTTAGCACATGGAAATTGAAGCCGCACGTTGCCAGTGCATCAATAAAATAAAAATACATATACTGCCAGAGCCGTGCTGGAGTCAGAGTACAATAGGCGTAAAAAAAAGCCTAGGATTGATTGTGACAGATGCATCCACAGATAGTCCCATATGAATCGTCAGTGTGTCAGTATATCAGACATGTGAAAACTGGTCGGCCAATCCTTGACTTTTAGTCTTGGTGCGGTGGTCCAGTGGAAAGATGCCTGGTTGCTGATGCTATGCGGAGTTGCAGGATGACGGTTCGAACCCCCGACCGGGAGATGGTGATCATCAAATTAAACTAACGGGTGCAGCACTGTCGGCTAAGTTAGCACATGGAAATTGAAGCCGCACGTTGCCAGTGCATCAATAAAATAAAAATACATATACTGCCAGAGCCGTGCTGGAGTCAGAGTACAATAGGCGTAAAAAAAAGCCTAGGATTGATTGTGACAGATGCATCCACAGATAGTCCCATATGAATCGTCAGTGTGTCAGTATATCAGACATGTGAAAACTGGTCGGCCAATCCTTGACTTTTAGTCTTGGTGCGGTGGTCCAGTGGAAAGATGCCTGGTTGCTGATGCTATGCGGACTTGCAGGATGACGGTTCGATCCCCCGACCGGGAGATGGTGATCAACAAATTAAACTAACGGGTGCAGCACTGTCGGCTAAGTTAGCACATGGAAATTGAAGCCGCACGTTGCCAGTGCGTCAATAAAATAAAAATACATATACTGCCAGAGCCGTGCTGGAGTCAGAGTACAATAGGCATAAAAAAAAGGCTAGGATTGATTGTGACAGATGCATCCACAGATAGTCCCATATGAATCGTCAGTGTGTCAGTATATAAGACATGTGAAAACTGTTCGGCCAATCCTTGACTTTTAGTCTTGGTGCGGTGGTCCAGTGGAAAGATGCCTGGTTGCTGATGCTATGCGGAGGTGCAGGATGACGGTTCGAACCCCCGACCGGGAGATGGTGATCAACAAATTAAACTAACGGGTGCAGCACTGTCGGCTAAGTTAGCACATGGAAATTGAAGCCACACGTTGCCAGTGCGTCAATAAAATAAAAATACATATACTGCCAGAGCCGTGCTGGAGTCAGAGTACAATAGGCGTAAAAAAAAGCCTAGGATTGATTGTGACAGATGCATCCACAGATAGTCCCATATGAATCGTCAGTGTGTCAGTATATCAGACATGTGAAAACTGGTCGGCCAATCCTTGACTTTTAGTCTTGGTGCGGTGGTCCAGTGGAAAGATGCCTGGTTGCTGATGCTATGCGGAGTTGCAGGATGACGGTTCGATCCCCCGACCGGGAGATGGTGATCAACAAATTAAACTAACGGGTGCAGCACTGTCGGCTAAGTTAGCACATGGAAATTGAAGCCGCACGTTGCCAGTGCGTCACTAAAATAAAAATACATATACTGCCAGAGCCGTGCTGGAGTCAGAGTACAATAGGCGTAAAAAAAAGCCTAGGATTGATTGTGACAGATGCATCCACAGATAGTCCCATATGAATCGTCAGTGTGTCAGTATATCAGACATGTGAAAACCGGTCGGCCAATCCTTGACTTTTAGTCTTGGTGCGGTGGTCCAGTGGAAAGATGCCTGGTTGCTGATGCTATGCGGAGTTGCAGGATGACGGTTCGATCCCCCGACCGGGAGATGGTGATCAACAAATTAAACTAACTGGTGCAGCACTGTCGGCTAAGTTAGCACATGGAAATTGAAGCCGCACGTTGCCAGTGCGTCAATAAAATAAAAATACATATACTGCCAGAGCCGTGCTGGAGTCAGAATACAATAGGCGTAAAAAAAGCCTAGGATTGATTGTGACAGATGCATCCACAGATAGTCCCATATGAATCGTCAGTGTGTCAGTATATCAGACATGTGAAAACTGGTCGGCCAATCCTTGTTTTTTAGTCTTGGTGCGGTGGTCCAGTGGAAAGATGCCTGGTTGCTGATGCTATGCGGAGTTGCAGGATGACGGTTCGATCCCCCGACCGGGAGATGGTGATCAACAAATTAAACTAACGGGTGCAGCACTGTCGGCTAAGTTAGCACATGGAAATTGAAGCCGCACGTTGCCAGTGCGTCAATAAAATAAAAATACATATATACATACATACATATATACATACATACGTACATACATACATACATACATACTATGCTATGCGGAGTTGCAGAATGGCGGTTCGATCCCCCGACCGGGAGATGGTGATCAACAAATTAAACTAACGGGTGCAGCACTGTCGGCTAAGTTAGCACATGGAAATTGAAGCCGCACGTTGCCAGTGCGTCAATAAAATAAAAATACATATACTGCCAGAGCCGTGCTGGAGTCAGAGTACAATAGGCGTAAAAGCCTAGGATTGATTGTGACAGATGCATCCACAGATAGTCCCATATGAATCGTCAGTGTGTCAGTATATCAGACATGTGAAAGCTGGTCGGCCAATCCTTGACTTTTAGTCTTGGTGCGGTGGTCCAGTGGAAAGATGCCTGGTTGCTGATGCTATGCGGAGTTGCAGGATGGCGGTTCGATCCCCCGACCGGGAGATGGTGATCAACAAATTAAACTAACGGGTGCAGCACTGTCGGCTAAGTTAGCACATGGAAATTGAAGCCGCACGTTGCCAGTGCGTCAATAAAATAAAAATACATATACTGCCAGAGCCGTGCTGGAGTCAGAGTACAATAGGCGTAAAAAAAAGCCTAGGATTGATTGTGACAGATGCATCCACAGATAGTCCCATATGAATCGTCAGTGTGTCAGTATATCAGACATGTGAAAACCGGTCGGCCAATCCTTGACTTTTAGTCTTGGTGCGGTGGTCCAGTGGAAAGATGCCTGGTTGCTGATGCTATGCGGAGTTGCAGGATGACGGTTCGATCCCCCGACCGGGAGATGGTGATCAACAAATTAAACTAACTGGTGCAGCACTGTCGGCTAAGTTAGCACATGGAAATTGAAGCCGCACGTTGCCAGTGCGTCAATAAAATAAAAATACATATACTGCCAGAGCCGTGCTGGAGTCAGAGTACAATAGGCGTAAAAAAAGCCTAGGATTGATTGTGACAGATGCATCCACAGATAGTCCCATATGAATCGTCAGTGTGTCAGTATATCAGACATGTGAAAACTGGTCGGCCAATCCTTGACTTTTAGTCTTGGTGCGGTGGTCCAGTGGAAAGATGCCTGGTTGCTGATGCTATGCGGAGTTGCAGGATGACGGTTCGATCCCCCGACCGGGAGATGGTGATCAACAAATTAAACTAATGGGTGCAGCACTGTCGACTAAGTTAGCACATGGAAATTGAAGCCGCACGTTGCCAGTGCGTCAATAAAATAAAAATACATATACTGCCAGAGCCGTGCTGGAGTCAGAGTACAATAGGCGTAAAAAAAAGCCTAGGATTGATTGTGACAGATGCATCCACAGATAGTCCCATATGAATCGTCAGTGTGTCAGTATATCAGACATGTGAAAACTGGTCGGCCAATCCTTGACTTTTAGTCTTGGTGCGGTGGTCCAGTGGAAAGATGCCTGGTTGCTGATGCTATGCGGACTTGCAGGATGACGGTTCGATCCCCCGACCGGGAGATGGTGATCAACAAATTAAACTAACGGGTGCAGCACTGTCGGCTAAGTTAGCACATGGAAATTGAAGCCGCACGTTGCCAGTGCGTCAATAAAATAAAAATACATATACTGCCAGAGCCGTGCTGGAGTCAGAGTACAATAGGCATAAAAAAAAGGCTAGGATTGATTGTGACAGATGCATCCACAGATAGTCCCATATGAATCGTCAGTGTGTCAGTATATAAGACATGTGAAAACTGGTCGGCCAATCCTTGACTTTTAGTCTTGGTGCGGTGGTCCAGTGGAAAGATGCCTGGTTGCTGATGCTATGCGGAGGTGCAGGATGACGGTTCGAACCCCCGACCGGGAGATGGTGATCAACAAATTAAACTAACGGGTGCAGCACTGTCGGCTAAGTTAGCACATGGAAATTGAAGCCACACGTTGCCAGTGCGTCAATAAAATAAAAATACATATACTGCCAGAGCCGTGCTGGAGTCAGAGTACAATAGGCGTAAAAAAAAGCCTAGGATTGATTGTGACAGATGCATCCACAGATAGTCCCATATGAATCGTCAGTGTGTCAGTATATCAGACATGTGAAAACTGGTCGGCCAATCCTTGACTTTTAGTCTTGGTGCGGTGGTCCAGTGGAAAGATGCCTGGTTGCTGATGCTATGCGGAGTTGCAGGATGACGGTTCGATCCCCCGACCGGGAGATGGTGATCAACAAATTAAACTAACGGGTGCAGCACTGTCGGCTAAGTTAGCACATGGAAATTGAAGCCGCACGTTGCCAGTGCGTCACTAAAATAAAAATACATATACTGCCAGAGCCGTGCTGGAGTCAGAGTACAATAGGCGTAAAAAAAAGCCTAGGATTGATTGTGACAGATGCATCCACAGATAGTCCCATATGAATCGTCAGTGTGTCAGTATATCAGACATGTGAAAACCGGTCGGCCAATCCTTGACTTTTAGTCTTGGTGCGGTGGTCCAGTGGAAAGATGCCTGGTTGCTGATGCTATGCGGAGTTGCAGGATGACGGTTCGATCCCCCGACCGGGAGATGGTGATCAACAAATTAAACTAACTGGTGCAGCACTGTCGGCTAAGTTAGCACATGGAAATTGAAGCCGCACGTTGCCAGTGCGTCAATAAAATAAAAATACATATACTGCCAGAGCCGTGCTGGAGTCAGAGTACAATAGGCGTAAAAAAAGCCTAGGATTGATTGTGACAGATGCATCCACAGATAGTCCCATATGAATCGTCAGTGTGTCAGTATATCAGACATGTGAAAACTGGTCGGCCAATCCTTGACTTTTAGTCTTGGTGCGGTGGTCCAGTGGAAAGATGCCTGGTTGCTGATGCTATGCGGAGTTGCAGGATGACGGTTCGATCCCCCGACCGGGAGATGGTGATCAACAAATTAAACTAACGGGTGCAGCACTGTCGGCTAAGTTAGCACATGGAAATTGAAGCCGCACGTTGCCAGTGCGTCAATAAAATAAAAATACATACATACATACATACATATATACATACATACGTACATACATACATACATACATACTATGCTATGCGGAGTTGCAGAATGGCGGTTCGATCCCCCGACCGGGAGATGGTGATCAACAAATTAAACTAACGGGTGCAGCACTGTCGGCTAAGTTAGCACATGGAAATTGAAGCCGCACGTTGCCAGTGCGTCAATAAAATAAAAATACATATACTGCCAGAGCCGTGCTGGTGTCAGAGTACAATAGGCGTAAAAAAAAGCCTAGGATTGATTGTGGCGGGTGCATCCACAGATAGTCCCATATGAATCGTCAGTGTGTCAGTATATCAGACATGTGAAAACTGGTCGGCCAATCCTTGACTTTTAGTCTTGGTGCGGTGGTCCAGTGGAAAGATGCCTGGTTGCTGATGCTATGCGGAGTTGCAGGATGACGGTTCGATCCCCCGACCGGGAGATGGTGATCAACAAATTAAACTAACGGGTGCAGCACTGTCGGCTAAGTTAGCACATGGAAATTGAAGCCGCACGTTGCCAGTGCATCAATAAAAATAAAAATACATATACTGCCAGAGCCGTGCTGGAGTCAGAGTACAATAGGCGTAAAAAAAAGCCTAGGATTGATTGTGACAGATGCATCCACAGATAGTCCCATATGAATCGTCAGTGTGTCAGTATATCAGACATGTGAAAACTGGTCGGCCAATCCTTGACTTTTAGTCTTGGTGCGGTGGTCCAGTGGAAAGATGCCTGGTTGCTGATGCTATGCGGAGTTGCAGGATGACGGTTCGATCCCCCGACCGGGAGATGGTGATCAACAAATTAAACTAACGGGTGCAGCACTGTCGGCTAAGTTAGCACATGGAAATTGAAGCCGCACGTTGCCAGTGCATCAATAAAATAAAAATACATATACTGCCAGAGCCGTGCTGGAGTCAGAGTACAATAGGCGTAAAAAAAGCCTAGGATTGATTGTGACAGATGCATCCACAGATAGTCCCATATGAATCGTCAGTGTGTCAGTATATCAGACATGTGAAAACTGGTCGGCCAATCCTTGACCTTAAGTCTTGGTGCGGTGGTCCAGTGGAAAGATGCCTGGTTGCTGATGCTATGCGGAGTTGCAGGATGACGGTTCGATCCCCCGACCGGGAGATGGTGATCAACAAATTAAACTAACGGGTGCATCACTCTCGGCTAAGTTAGCACATGGAAATTGAAGCCGCACGTTGCCAGTGCGTCAATAAAAATAAAAATACATATACTGCCAGAGCCGTGCTGGAGTCAGAGTACAATAGGCGTAAAAAAAAGCCTAGGATTGATTGTGACAGATGCATCCACAGATAGTCCCATATGAATCGTCAGTGTGTCAGTACATCAGACATGTGAAAACTGGTCGGCCAATCCTTGACTTTTAGTCTTGGTGCGGTGGTCCAGTGGAAAGATGCCTGGTTGCTGATGCTATGCGGAGTTGCAGGATGACGGTTCGATCCCCCGACCGGGAGATGGTGATCAACAAATTAAACTAACAGGTGCAGCACTGTTGGCTAAGTTAGCACATGGAAATTGAAGCCGCACGTTGCCAGTGCGTCAATAAAATAAAAATACATATACTGCCAGAGCCGTGCTGGAGTCAGAGTACAATAGGCGTAAAAAAAAAGCCTAGGATTGATTGTGACAGATGCATCCACAGATAGTCCCATATGAATCGTCAGTGTGTCAGTATATCAGACATGTGAAAACTGGTCGGCCAATCCTTGACTTTAAGTCTTGGTGCGGTGGTCCAGTGGAAAGATGCCTGGTTGCTGATGCTATGCGGAGGTGCAGGATGACGGTTCGAACCCCCGACCGGGAGATGGTGATCAACAAATTAAACTAACGGGTGCAGCACTGTCGGCTAAGTTAGCACATGGAAATTGAAGCCACACGTTGCCAGTGCGTCAATAAAATAAAAATACATATACTGCCAGAGCCGTGCTGGAGTCAGAGTACAATAGGCGTAAAAAAAAGCCTAGGATTGATTGTGACAGATGCATCCACAGATAGTCCCATATGAATCGTCAGTGTGTCAGTATATCAGACATGTGAAAACTGGTCGGCCAATCCTTGACTTTTAGTCTTGGTGCGGTGGTCCAGTGGAAAGATGCCTGGTTGCTGATGCTATGCGGAGTTGCAGGATGACGGTTCGATCCCCCGACCGGGAGATGGTGATCAACAAATTAAACTAACGGGTGCAGCACTGTCGGCTAAGTTAGCACATGGAAATTGAAGCCGCACGTTGCCAGTGCGTCACTAAAATAAAAATACATATACTGCCAGAGCCGTGCTGGAGTCAGAGTACAATAGGCGTAAAAAAAAGCCTAGGATTGATTGTGACAGATGCATCCACAGATAGTCCCATATGAATCGTCAGTGTGTCAGTATATCAGACATGTGAAAACCGGTCGGCCAATCCTTGAATTTAAGTCTTGGTGCGGTGGTCCAGTGGAAAGATGCCTGGTTGCTGATGCTATGCGGAGTTGCAGGATGACGGTTCGATCCCCCGACCGGGAGATGGTGATCAACAAATTAAACTAACTGGTGCAGCACTGTCGGCTAAGTTAGCACATGGAAATTGAAGCCGCACGTTGCCAGTGCGTCAATAAAATAAAAATACATATACTGCCAGAGCCGTGCTGGAGTCAGAGTACAATAGGCGTAAAAAAAAGCCTAGGATTGATTGTGACAGATGCATCCACAGATAGTCCCATATGAATCGTCAGTGTGTCAGTGTATCAGACATGTGAAAACTGGTCGGCCAATCCTTGACTTTTAGTCTTGGTGCGGTGGTCCAGTGGAAAGATGCCTGGTTGCTGATGCTATGCGGAGTTGCAGGATGACGGTTCGATCCCCCGACCGGGAGATGGTGATCAACAAATTAAACTAATGGGTGCAGCACTGTCGACTAAGTTAGCACATGGAAATTGAAGCCGCACGTTGCCAGTGCGTCAATAAAATAAAAATACATATACTGCCAGAGCCGTGCTGGAGTCAGAGTACAATAGGCGTAAAAAAAAGCCTAGGATTGATTGTGACAGATGCATCCACAGATAGTCCCATATGAATCGTCAGTGTGTCAGTATATCAGACATGTGAAAACTGGTCGGCCAATCCTTGACTTTTAGTCTTGGTGCGGTGGTCCAGTGGAAAGATGCCTGGTTGCTGATGCTATGCGGAGTTGCAGGATGACGGTTCGAACCCCCGACCGGGAGATGGTGATCATCAAATTAAACTAACGGGTGCAGCACTGTCGGCTAAGTTAGCACATGGAAATTGAATCCGCACGTTGCCAGTGCATCAATAAAATAAAAATACATATACTGCCAGAGCCGTGCTGGAGTCAGAGTACAATAGGCGTAAAAAAAAGCCTAGGATTGATTGTGACAGATGCATCCACAGATAGTCCCATATGAATCGTCAGTGTGTCAGTATATCAGACATGTGAAAACCGGTCGGCCAATCCTTGACTTTTAGTCTTGGTGCGGTGGTCCAGTGGAAAGATGCCTGGTTGCTGATGCTATGCGGAGTTGCAGGATGACGGTTCGATCCCCCGACCGGGAGATGGTGATCAACAAATTAAACTAACGGGTGCATCACTCTCGGCTAAGTTAGCACATGGAAATTGAAGCCGCACGTTGCCAGTGCGTCAATAAAATAAAAATACATATACTGCCAGAGCCGTGCTGGAGTCAGAGTACAATAGGCGTAAAAAAAAGCCTAGGATTGATTGTGACAGATGCATCCACAGATAGTCCCATATGAATCGTCAGTGTGTCAGTATATCAGACATGTGAAAACTGGTCGGCCAATCCTTGACTTTTAGTCTTGGTGCGGTGGTCCAGTGGAAAGATGCCTGGTTGCTGATGCTATGCGGAGTTGCAGGATGACGGTTCGATCCCCCGACCGGGAGATGGTGATCAACAAATTAAACTAACGGGTGCAGCACTGTCGGCTAAGTTAGCACATGGAAATTGAAGCCGCACGTTGCCAGTGCGTCAATAAAATAAAAATACATATACTGCCAGAGCCGTGCTGGAGTCAGAGTACAATAGGCGTAAAAAAAAAGCCTAGGATTGATTGTGACAGATGCATCCACAGATAGTCCCATATGAATCGTCAGTGTGTCAGTATATCAGACATGTGAAAACTGGTCGGCCAATCCTTGACTTTAAGTCTTGGTGCGGTGGTCCAGTGGAAAGATGCCTGGTTGCTGATGCTATGCGGAGGTGCAGGATGACGGTTCGAACCCCCGACCGGGAGATGGTGATCAACAAATTAAACTAACGGGTGCAGCACTGTCGGCTAAGTTAGCACATGGAAATTGAAGCCACACGTTGCCAGTGCGTCAATAAAATAAAAATACATATACTGCCAGAGCCGTGCTGGAGTCAGAGTACAATAGGCGTAAAAAAAAGCCTAGGATTGATTGTGACAGATGCATCCACAGATAGTCCCATATGAATCGTCAGTGTGTCAGTATATCAGACATGTGAAAACTGGTCGGCCAATCCTTGACTTTTAGTCTTGGTGCGGTGGTCCAGTGGAAAGATGCCTGGTTGCTGATGCTATGCGGAGTTGCAGGATGACGGTTCGATCCCCCGACCGGGAGATGGTGATCAACAAATTAAACTAACGGGTGCAGCACTGTCGGCTAAGTTAGCACATGGAAATTGAAGCCGCACGTTGCCAGTGCGTCACTAAAATAAAAATACATATACTGCCAGAGCCGTGCTGGAGTCAGAGTACAATAGGCGTAAAAAAAAGCCTAGGATTGATTGTGACAGATGCATCCACAGATAGTCCCATATGAATCGTCAGTGTGTCAGTATATCAGACATGTGAAAACCGGTCGGCCAATCCTTGACTTTTAGTCTTGGTGCGGTGGTCCAGTGGAAAGATGCCTGGTTGCTGATGCTATGCGGAGTTGCAGGATGACGGTTCGATCCCCCGACCGGGAGATGGTGATCAACAAATTAAACTAACTGGTGCAGCACTGTCGGCTAAGTTAGCACATGGAAATTGAAGCCGCACGTTGCCAGTGCGTCAATAAAATAAAAATACATATACTGCCAGAGCCGTGCTGGAGTCAGAGTACAATAGGCGTAAAAAAAAGCCTAGGATTGATTGTGACAGATGCATCCACAGATAGTCCCATATGAATCGTCAGTGTGTCAGTATATCAGACATGTGAAAACTGGTCGGCCAATCCTTGACTTTTAGTCTTGGTGCGGTGGTCCAGTGGAAAGATGCCTGGTTGCTGATGCTATGCGGAGTTGCAGGATGACGGTTCGATCCCCCGACCGGGAGATGGTGATCATCAAATTAAACTAACGGGTGCAGCACTGTCGGCTAAGTTAGCACATGGAAATTGAATCCGCACGTTGCCAGTGCATCAATAAAATAAAAATACATATACTGCCAGAGCCGTGCTGGAGTCAGAGTACAATAGGCGTAAAAAAAAGCCTAGGATTGATTGTGACAGATGCATCCACAGATAGTCCCATATGAATCGTCAGTGTGTCAGTATATCAGACATGTGAAAACCGGTCGGCCAATCCTTGACTTTTAGTCTTGGTGCGGTGGTCCAGTGGAAAGATGCCTGGTTGCTGATGCTATGCGGAGTTGCAGGATGACGGTTCGATCCCCCGACCGGGAGATGGTGATCAACAAATTAAACTAACGGGTGCATCACTCTCGGCTAAGTTAGCACATGGAAATTGAAGCCGCACGTTGCCAGTGCGTCAATAAAAATAAAAATACATATACTGCCAGAGCCGTGCTGGAGTCAGAGTACAATAGGCGTAAAAAAAAGCCTAGGATTGATTGTGACAGATGCATCCACAGATAGTCCCATATGAATCGTCAGTGTGTCAGTATATCAGACATGTGAAAACTGGTCGGCCAATCCTTGACTTTTAGTCTTGGTGCGGTGGTCCAGTGGAAAGATGCCTGGTTGCTGATGCTATGCGGAGTTGCAGGATGACGGTTCGATCCCCCGACCGGGAGATGGTGATCAACAAATTAAACTAACGGGTGCAGCACTGTCGGCTAAGTTAGCACATGGAAATTGAAGCCGCACGTTGCCAGTGCGTCAATAAAATAAAAATACATATACTGCCAGAGCCGTGCTGGAGTCAGAGTACAATAGGCGTAAAAAAAAAGCCTAGGATTGATTGTGACAGATGCATCCACAGATAGTCCCATATGAATCGTCAGTGTGTCAGTATATCAGACATGTGAAAACTGGTCGGCCAATCCTTGACTTTAAGTCTTGGTGCGGTGGTCCAGTGGAAAGATGCCTGGTTGCTGATGCTATGCGGAGGTGCAGGATGACGGTTCGAACCCCCGACCGGGAGATGGTGATCAACAAATTAAACTAACGGGTGCAGCACTGTCGGCTAAGTTAGCACATGGAAATTGAAGCCACACGTTGCCAGTGCGTCAATAAAATAAAAATACATATACTGCCAGAGCCGTGCTGGAGTCAGAGTACAATAGGCGTAAAAAAAAGCCTAGGATTGATTGTGACAGATGCATCCACAGATAGTCCCATATGAATCGTCAGTGTGTCAGTATATCAGACATGTGAAAACTGGTCGGCCAATCCTTGACTTTTAGTCTTGGTGCGGTGGTCCAGTGGAAAGATGCCTGGTTGCTGATGCTATGCGGAGTTGCAGGATGACGGTTCGATCCCCCGACCGGGAGATGGTGATCAACAAATTAAACTAACGGGTGCAGCACTGTCGGCTAAGTTAGCACATGGAAATTGAAGCCGCACGTTGCCAGTGCGTCACTAAAATAAAAATACATATACTGCCAGAGCCGTGCTGGAGTCAGAGTACAATAGGCGTAAAAAAAAGCCTAGGATTGATTGTGACAGATGCATCCACAGATAGTCCCATATGAATCGTCAGTGTGTCAGTATATCAGACATGTGAAAACCGGTCGGCCAATCCTTGACTTTTAGTCTTGGTGCGGTGGTCCAGTGGAAAGATGCCTGGTTGCTGATGCTATGCGGAGTTGCAGGATGACGGTTCGATCCCCCGACCGGGAGATGGTGATCAACAAATTAAACTAACTGGTGCAGCACTGTCGGCTAAGTTAGCACATGGAAATTGAAGCCGCACGTTGCCAGTGCGTCAATAAAATAAAAATACATATACTGCCAGAGCCGTGCTGGAGTCAGAGTACAATAGGCGTAAAAAAAAGCC
This sequence comes from Chaetoderma sp. LZ-2023a, assembly GCA_034401795.1. Classification (NCBI taxonomy): domain Eukaryota; kingdom Metazoa; phylum Mollusca; class Caudofoveata; order Chaetodermatida; family Chaetodermatidae; genus Chaetoderma; species Chaetoderma sp. LZ-2023a. The sequence goes on along the minus strand of CM067370.1, from coordinate 32,772,500 downwards.
TAGGATTGATTGTGACAGATGCATCCACAGATAGTCCCATATGAATCGTCAGTGTGTCAGTATATCAGACATGTGAAAACTGGTCGGCCAATCCTTGACTTTTAGTCTTGGTGCGGTGGTCCAGTGGAAAGATGCCTGGTTGCTGATGCTATGCGGAGTTGCAGGATGACGGTTCGATCCCCCGACCGGGAGATGGTGATCAACAAATTAAACTAATGGGTGCAGCACTGTCGACTAAGTTAGCACATGGAAATTGAAGCCGCACGTTGCCAGTGCGTCAATAAAATAAAAATACATATACTGCCAGAGCCGTGCTGGAGTCAGAGTACAATAGGCGTAAAAAAAAGCCTAGGATTGATTGTGACAGATGCATCCACAGATAGTCCCATATGAATCGTCAGTGTGTCAGTATATCAGACATGTGAAAACTGGTCGGCCAATCCTTGACTTTTAGTCTTGGTGCGGTGGTCCAGTGGAAAGATGCCTGGTTGCTGATGCTATGCGGAGTTGCAGGATGACGGTTCGAACCCCCGACCGGGAGATGGTGATCATCAAATTAAACTAACGGGTGCAGCACTGTCGGCTAAGTTAGCACATGGAAATTGAATCCGCACGTTGCCAGTGCATCAATAAAATAAAAATACATATACTGCCAGAGCCGTGCTGGAGTCAGAGTACAATAGGCGTAAAAAAAAGCCTAGGATTGATTGTGACAGATGCATCCACAGATAGTCCCATATGAATCGTCAGTGTGTCAGTATATCAGACATGTGAAAACCGGTCGGCCAATCCTTGACTTTTAGTCTTGGTGCGGTGGTCCAGTGGAAAGATGCCTGGTTGCTGATGCTATGCGGAGTTGCAGGATGACGGTTCGATCCCCCGACCGGGAGATGGTGATCAACAAATTAAACTAACTGGTGCAGCACTGTCGGCTAAGTTAGCACATGGAAATTGAAGCCGCACGTTGCCAGTGCGTCAATAAAATAAAAATACATATACTGCCAGAGCCGTGCTGGAGTCAGAGTACAATAGGCGTAAAAAAAGCCTAGGATTGATTGTGACAGATGCATCCACAGATAGTCCCATATGAATCGTCAGTGTGTCAGTATATCAGACATGTGAAAACTGGTCGGCCAATCCTTGACTTTTAGTCTTGGTGCGGTGGTCCAGTGGAAAGATGCCTGGTTGCTGATGCTATGCGGAGTTGCAGGATGACGGTTCGATCCCCCGACCGGGAGATGGTGATCAACAAATTAAACTAATGGGTGCAGCACTGTCGACTAAGTTAGCACATGGAAATTGAAGCCGCACGTTGCCAGTGCGTCAATAAAATAAAAATACATATACTGCCAGAGCCGTGCTGGAGTCAGAGTACAATAGGCGTAAAAAAAAGCCTAGGATTGATTGTGACAGATGCATCCACAGATAGTCCCATATGAATCGTCAGTGTGTCAGTATATCAGACATGTGAAAACTGGTCGGCCAATCCTTGACTTTTAGTCTTGGTGCGGTGGTCCAGTGGAAAGATGCCTGGTTGCTGATGCTATGCGGAGTTGCAGGATGACGGTTCGAACCCCCGACCGGGAGATGGTGATCATCAAATTAAACTAACGGGTGCAGCACTGTCGGCTAAGTTAGCACATGGAAATTGAATCCGCACGTTGCCAGTGCATCAATAAAATAAAAATACATATACTGCCAGAGCCGTGCTGGAGTCAGAGTACAATAGGCGTAAAAAAAAGCCTAGGATTGATTGTGACAGATGCATCCACAGATAGTCCCATATGAATCGTCAGTGTGTCAGTATATCAGACATGTGAAAACTGGTCGGCCAATCCTTGACTTTTAGTCTTGGTGCGGTGGTCCAGTGGAAAGATGCCTGGTTGCTGATGCTATGCGGAGGTGCAGGATGACGGTTCGAACCCCCGACCGGGAGATGGTGATCAACAAATTAAACTAACGGGTGCAGCACTGTCGGCTAAGTTAGCACATGGAAATTGAAGCCACACGTTGCCAGTGCGTCAATAAAATAAAAATACATATACTGCCAGAGCCGTGCTGGAGTCAGAGTACAATAGGCGTAAAAAAAAGCCTAGGATTGATTGTGACAGATGCATCCACAGATAGTCCCATATGAATCGTCAGTGTGTCAGTATATCAGACATGTGAAAACTGGTCGGCCAATCCTTGACTTTTAGTCTTGGTGCGGTGGTCCAGTGGAAAGATGCCTGGTTGCTGATGCTATGCGGAGTTGCAGGATGACGGTTCGATCCCCCGACCGGGAGATGGTGATCAACAAATTAAACTAACGGGTGCAGCACTGTCGGCTAAGTTAGCACATGGAAATTGAAGCCGCACGTTGCCAGTGCGTCACTAAAATAAAAATACATATACTGCCAGAGCCGTGCTGGAGTCAGAGTACAATAGGCGTAAAAAAAAGCCTAGGATTGATTGTGACAGATGCATCCACAGATAGTCCCATATGAATCGTCAGTGTGTCAGTATATCAGACATGTGAAAACCGGTCGGCCAATCCTTGACTTTTAGTCTTGGTGCGGTGGTCCAGTGGAAAGATGCCTGGTTGCTGATGCTATGCGGAGTTGCAGGATGACGGTTCGATCCCCCGACCGGGAGATGGTGATCAACAAATTAAACTAACTGGTGCAGCACTGTCGGCTAAGTTAGCACATGGAAATTGAAGCCGCACGTTGCCAGTGCGTCAATAAAATAAAAATACATATACTGCCAGAGCCGTGCTGGAGTCAGAGTACAATAGGCGTAAAAAAAGCCTAGGATTGATTGTGACAGATGCATCCACAGATAGTCCCATATGAATAGTCAGTGTGTCAGTATATCAGACATGTGAAAATTGGTCGGCCAATCCTTGACTTTTAGTCTTGGTGCGGTGGTCCAGTGGAAAGATGCCTGGTTGCTGATGCTATGCGGAGTTGCAGGATGACGGTTCGATCCCCCGACCGGGAGATGGTGATCAACAAATTAAACTAATGGGTGCAGCACTGTCGACTAAGTTAGCACATGGAAATTGAAGCCGCCCGTTGCCAGTGCGTCAATAAAATAAAAATACATATACTGCCAGAGCCGTGCTGGAGTCAGAGTACAATAGGCGTAAAAAAAAGCCTAGGATTGATTGTGACAGATGCATCCACAGATAGTCCCATATGAATCGTCAGTGTGTCAGTATATCAGACATGTGAAAACTGGTCGGCCAATCCTTGACTTTTAGTCTAGGTGCGGTGGTCCAGTGGAAAGATGCCTGGTTGCTGATGCTATGCGGAGTTGCAGGATGACGGTTCGAACCCCCGACCGGGAGATGGTGATCATCAAATTAAACTAACGGGTGCAGCACTGTCGGCTAAGTTAGCACATGGAAATTGAAGCCGCACGTTGCAAGTGCATCAATAAAATAAAAATACATATACTGCCACAGCCGTGCTGGAGTCAGAGTACAATAGGCGTAAAAAAAGCCTAGGATTGATTGTGACAGATGCATACACAGATAGTCCCATATGAATCGTCAGTGTGTCAGTATATCAGACATGTGAAAACTGGTCGGCCAATCCTTGACTTTTAGTCTTGGTGCGGTGGTCCAGTGGAAAAATGCCTGGTTGCTGATGCTATGCGGACTTGCAGGATGACGGTTCGATCCCCCGACCGGGAGATGGTGATCAACAAATTAAACTAACGGGTGCAGCACTGTCGGCTAAGTTAGCACATGGAAATTGAAGCCGCACGTTGCCAGTGCGTCAATAACATAAAAATACATATACTGCCAGAGCCGTGCTGGAGTCAGAGTACAATAGGCGTAAAAAAAGCCTAGGATTGATTGTGACAGATGCATCCACAGATAGTCCCATATGAATCGTCAGTGTGTCAGTATATCAGACATGTGAAAACTGGTCGGCCAATCCTTGAATTTTAGTCTTGGTGCGGTGGTCCAGTGGAAAGATGCCTTGTTGCTGATGCTATGCGGAGTTGCAGGATGACGGTTCGATCCCCCGAACGGGAGATGGTGATCAACAAATTAAACTAACGGGTGCAGCACTGTCGGCTAAGTTAGCACATGGAAATTGAAGCCGCACGTTGCCAGTGCGTCAATAAAATAAAAATACATATACTGCCAGAGCCGCGCTGGAGTCAGAGTACAATAGGCGTAAAAAAAAGCCTAGGATTGATTGTGACAGATGCATCCACAGATAGTTCCATATGAATCGTCAGTGTGTCAGTATATCAGACATGTGAAAACTGGTCGGCCAATCCTTGACTTTTAGTCTTGGTGCGGTGGTCCAGTGGAAAGATGCCTGGTTGCTGATGCTATGCGGAGTTGCAGGATGACGGTTCGAACCCCCGACCAGGAGATGGTGATCAACAAATTAAACTAACGGGTGCAGCACTGTCGGCTAAGTTAGCACATGGAAATTGAAGCCGCACGTTGCCAGTGCATCAATAAAATAAAAATACATATACTGCCAGAGCCGTGCTGGAGTCAGAGTACAATAGGCGTAAAAAAAAGCCTAGGATTGATTGTGACAGATGCATCCACAGATAGTCCCATATGAATCGTCAGTGTGTCAGTATATCAGACATGTGAAAACTGGTCGGCCAATCCTTGACTTTTAGTCTTGGTGCGGTGGTCCAGTGGAAAGATGCCTGGTTGCTGATGCTATGCGGAGTTGCAGGATGACGGTTCGATCCCCCGACCGGGAGATGGTGATCAACAAATTAAACTAACGGGTGCAGCACTGTCGGCTAAGTTAGCACATGGAAATTGAAGCCGCACGTTGCCAGTGCGTCAATAAAATAAAAATACATATACAGCCAGAGCCGTGCTGGAGTCAGAGTACAATAGGCGTAAAAAAAAGCCTAGGATTGATTGTGACAGATGCATCCACAGATAGTCCCATATGAATCGTCAGTGTGTCAGTATATCAGACATGTGAAAACTGGTCGGCCAATCCTTGAATTTTAGTCTTGGTGCGGTGGTCCAGTGGAAAGATGCCTGGTTGCTGATGCTCTGCGGAGTTGCAGGATGACGGTTCGATCCCCCGACCGGGAGATGGTGATCAACAATTAAACTAATGGGTGCAGCACTGTCGGCTAAGTTAGCACATGGAAATTGAAGCCGCACGTTGCCAGTGCGTCAATAAAATAAAAATACATATACTTCCAGAGCCGCGCTGGAGTCAGAGTACAATAGGCATAAAAAAAGCCTAGGATTGATTGTGACAGATGCATCCACAGATAGTCCCATATGAATCGTCAGTGTGTCAGTATATCAGACATGTGAAAACTGGTCGGCCAATCCTTGACTTTTAGTCTTGGTGCGGTGGTCCAGTGGAAAGATGGCTGGTTGCTGATGCTATGCGGAGTTGCAGGATGACGGTTCAATCCCCCGACCGGGAGATGGTGATCAACAAATTAAACTAACGGGTGCAGCACTGTCGGCTAAGTTAGCACATGGAAATTGAAGCCGCACGTTGCCAGTGCGTCAATAAAATAAAAATACATATACTGCCAGAGCCGTGCTGGAGTCAGAGTACAATAGGCGTAAAAAAAAGCCTAGGATTGATTGTGACAGATGCATCCACAGATAGTCCCATATGAATCGTCAGTGTGTCAGTATATCAGACATGTGAAAACTGGTCGGCCAATCCTGGACTTTTAGTCTTGGTGCGGTGGTCCAGTGGAAAGATGCCTGGTTGCTGATGCTATGCGGAGTTGCAGGATGACGGTTCGATCCCCCGACCGGGAGATGGTGATCAACAAATTAAACTAACGGGTGCATCACTGTCGGCTAAGTTAGCACATGGAAATTGAAGCCGCACGTTGCCAGTGCGTCAATAAAAATAAAAATACATATACTGCCAGAGCCGTGCTGGAGTCAGAGTACAATAGGCGTAAAAAAAAGCCTAGGATTGATTGTGACAGATGCATCCACAGATAGTCCCATATGAATCGTCAGTGTGTCAGTATATCAGACATATGAAAACTGGTCGGCCAATTCTGGACTTTTAGTCTTGGTGCGGTGGTCCAGTGGAAAGATGCCTGGTTGCTGATGCTATGCGGAGTTGCAGGATGACGGTTCGATCCCCCGGTCGGGAGATGGTGATCAACAAATTAAACTAATGGGTGCAGCACTGTCGGCTAAGTTATCACATGGAAATTGAAGCCGCACGTTGCCAGTGCGTCAATAAAATAAAAATACATATACTGCCAGAGCCGTGCTGGAGTCAGAGTACAATAGGCGTAAAAAAAAGCCTAGGATTGATTGTGACAGATGCATCCACAGATAGTCCCATATGAATCGTCAGTGTGTCAGTATATCAGACATGTGAAAACTGGTCGGCCAATCCTTGACTTTTAGTCTTGGTGCGGTGGTCCAGTGGAAAGATGCCTGGTTGCTGATGCTATGCGGAGTTGCAGGATGACGGTTCGATCCCCCGACCGGGAGATGGTGATCAACAAATTAAACTAACGGGTGCAGCACTGTCGGCTAAGTTAGCACATGGAAATTGAAGCCGCACGTTGCCAGTGCGTCAATAAAATAAAAATACATATACTGCCAGAGCCGTGCTGGAGTCAGAGTACAATAGGCGTAAAAAAAGCCTAGGATTGATTGTGACAGATGCATCCACAGATAGTCCCATATGAATCGTCAGTGTGTCAGTATATCAGACATGTGAAAACTGGTCAGCCAATCCTTGACTTTTAGTCTTGGTGCGGTGGTCCAGTGGAAAGATGCCTGGTTGCTGATGCTATGCGGAGTTGCAGGATGACGGTTCGATCCCCCGACCGGGAGATGGTGATCAACAAATTAAACTAACGGGTGCTGCACTGTCGGCTAAGTTAGCACATGGAAATTGAAGCCGCACGTTGCCAGTGCGTCAATAAAATAAAAATACATATACTGCCAGAGCCGTGCTGGAGTCAGAGTACAATAGGCGTAAAAAAAAGCCTAGGATTGATTGTGACAGATGCATCCACAGATAGTCCCATATGAATCGTCAGTGTGTCAGTATATCAGACATGTGAAAACTGGTCGGCCAATCCTTGACTTGTAGTCTTGGTGCGGTGGTCCAGTGGAAAGATGGCTGGTTGCTGATGCTATGCGGAGTTGCAGGATGACGGTTCGATCCCCCGACCGGGAGATGGTGATCAACAAATTAAACTAATGGGTGCAGCACTGTCGGCTAAGTTAGCACATGGAAATTGAAGCCGCACGTTGCCAGTGCGTCAATAAAATAAAAATACATATACTGCCAGAGCCGTGCTGGAGTCAGAGTACAATAGGCGTAAAAAAAAGCCTAGGATTGATTGTGACAGATGCATCCACAGATAGTCCCATATGAATCGTCAGTGTGTCAGTATATCAGACATGTGAAAACTGGTCGGCCAATCCTTAACTTTTAGTCTTGGTGCGGTGGTCCAGTGGAAAGATGCCTGGTTGCTGATGCTATGCGGAGTTGCAGGATGACGGTTCGAACCCCCGACCGGGAGATGGTGATCAACAAATTAAACTAACGGGTGCAGCACTGTCGGCTAAGTTAGCACATGGAAATTGAAGCCGCACGTTGCCAGTGCGTCAATAAAATAAAAATACATATACTGCCAGAGCCGTGCTGGAGTCAGAGTACAATAGGCGTAAAAAGAAGCCTAGGATTGATTGTGACAGATGCATCCACAGATAGTCCCATATGAATCGTCAGTGTGTCCGTATATCAGACATGTGAAAACTGGTCGGCCAATCCTTGACTTTTAGTCTTGGTGCGGTGGTCCAGTGGAAAGATGCCTGGTTGCTGATGCTATGCGGAGTTGCAGGATGACGGTTCGATCCCCCGACCGGGAGATGGTGATCAACAAATTAAACTAACGGGTGCAGCACTGTCGGCTAAGTTAGCACATGGAAATTGAAGCCGCACATTGCCAGTGCGTCAATAAAATAAAAATACATATACTGCCAGAGCCGTGCTGGAGTCAGAGTACAATAGGGGTAAAAAAAAGCCTAGGATTGATTGTGACAGATGCATCCACAGATAGTCCCATATGAATCGTCAGTGTGTCAGTATATCAGACATGTGAAAACTGGTCGGCCAATCCTTGACTTTTAGTCTTGGTGCGGTGGTCCAGTGGAAAGATGCCTGGTTGCTGATGCTATGCGGAGTTGCAGGATGACGGTTCGATCCCCCGACCGGGAGATGGTGATCAACAAATTAAACTAACGGGTGCAGCACTGTCGGCTAAGTTAGCACATGGAAATTGAAGCCGCACATTGCCAGTGCGTCAATAAAATAAAAATACATATACTGCCAGAGCCGTGCTGGAGTCAGAGTACAATAGGCGTAAAAAAAGCCTAGGATTGATTGTGACAGATGCATACACAGATAGTCCCATATGAATCGTCAGTGTGTCAGTATATCAGACATGTGAAAACTGGTCGGCCAATCCTTGACTTTTAGTCTTGGTGCGGTGGTCCAGTGGAAAAATGCCTGGTTGCTGATGCTATGCGGACTTGCAGGATGACGGTTCGATCCCCCGACCGGGAGATGGTGATCAACAAATTAAACTAACGGGTGCAGCACTGTCGGCTAAGTTAGCACATGGAAATTGAAGCCGCACGTTGCCAGTGCGTCAATAACATAAAAATACATATACTGCCAGAGCCGTGCTGGAGTCAGAGTACAATAGGCGTAAAAAAAGCCTAGGATTGATTGTGACAGATGCATCCACAGATAGTCCCATATGAATCGTCAGTGTGTCAGTATATCAGACATGTGAAAACTGGTCGGCCAATCCTTGAATTTTAGTCTTGGTGCGGTGGTCCAGTGGAAAGATGCCTTGTTGCTGATGCTATGCGGAGTTGCAGGATGACGGTTCGATCCCCCGAACGGGAGATGGTGATCAACAAATTAAACTAACGGGTGCAGCACTGTCGGCTAAGTTAGCACATGGAAATTGAAGCCGCACGTTGCCAGTGCGTCAATAAAATAAAAATACATATACTGCCAGAGCCGCGCTGGAGTCAGAGTACAATAGGCGTAAAAAAAAGCCTAGGATTGATTGTGACAGATGCATCCACAGATAGTTCCATATGAATCGTCAGTGTGTCAGTATATCAGACATGTGAAAACTGGTCGGCCAATCCTTGACTTTTAGTCTTGGTGCGGTGGTCCAGTGGAAAGATGCCTGGTTGCTGATGCTATGCGGAGTTGCAGGATGACGGTTCGAACCCCCGACCAGGAGATGGTGATCAACAAATTAAACTAACGGGTGCAGCACTGTCGGCTAAGTTAGCACATGGAAATTGAAGCCGCACGTTGCCAGTGCATCAATAAAATAAAAATACATATACTGCCAGAGCCGTGCTGGAGTCAGAGTACAATAGGCGTAAAAAAAAGCCTAGGATTGATTGTGACAGATGCATCCACAGATAGTCCCATATGAATCGTCAGTGTGTCAGTATATCAGACATGTGAAAACTGGTCGGCCAATCCTTGACTTTTAGTCTTGGTGCGGTGGTCCAGTGGAAAGATGCCTGGTTGCTGATGCTATGCGGAGTTGCAGGATGACGGTTCGATCCCCCGACCGGGAGATGGTGATCAACAAATTAAACTAACGGGTGCAGCACTGTCGGCTAAGTTAGCACATGGAAATTGAAGCCGCACGTTGCCAGTGCGTCAATAAAATAAAAATACATATACAGCCAGAGCCGTGCTGGAGTCAGAGTACAATAGGCGTAAAAAAAAGCCTAGGATTGATTGTGACAGATGCATCCACAGATAGTCCCATATGAATCGTCAGTGTGTCAGTATATCAGACATGTGAAAACTGGTCGGCCAATCCTTGAATTTTAGTCTTGGTGCGGTGGTCCAGTGGAAAGATGCCTGGTTGCTGATGCTCTGCGGAGTTGCAGGATGACGGTTCGATCCCCCGACCGGGAGATGGTGATCAACAATTAAACTAATGGGTGCAGCACTGTCGGCTAAGTTAGCACATGGAAATTGAAGCCGCACGTTGCCAGTGCGTCAATAAAATAAAAATACATATACTTCCAGAGCCGCGCTGGAGTCAGAGTACAATAGGCATAAAAAAAGCCTAGGATTGATTGTGACAGATGCATCCACAGATAGTCCCATATGAATCGTCAGTGTGTCAGTATATCAGACATGTGAAAACTGGTCGGCCAATCCTTGACTTTTAGTCTTGGTGCGGTGGTCCAGTGGAAAGATGGCTGGTTGCTGATGCTATGCGGAGTTGCAGGATGACGGTTCAATCCCCCGACCGGGAGATGGTGATCAACAAATTAAACTAACGGGTGCAGCACTGTCGGCTAAGTTAGCACATGGAAATTGAAGCCGCACGTTGCCAGTGCGTCAATAAAATAAAAATACATATACTGCCAGAGCCGTGCTGGAGTCAGAGTACAATAGGCGTAAAAAAAAGCCTAGGATTGATTGTGACAGATGCATCCACAGATAGTCCCATATGAATCGTCAGTGTGTCAGTATATCAGACATGTGAAAACTGGTCGGCCAATCCTGGACTTTTAGTCTTGGTGCGGTGGTCCAGTGGAAAGATGCCTGGTTGCTGATGCTATGCGGAGTTGCAGGATGACGGTTCGATCCCCCGACCGGGAGATGGTGATCAACAAATTAAACTAACGGGTGCATCACTGTCGGCTAAGTTAGCACATGGAAATTGAAGCCGCACGTTGCCAGTGCGTCAATAAAAATAAAAATACATATACTGCCAGAGCCGTGCTGGAGTCAGAGTACAATAGGCGTAAAAAAAAGCCTAGGATTGATTGTGACAGATGCATCCACAGATAGTCCCATATGAATCGTCAGTGTGTCAGTATATCAGACATATGAAAACTGGTCGGCCAATTCTGGACTTTTAGTCTTGGTGCGGTGGTCCAGTGGAAAGATGCCTGGTTGCTGATGCTATGCGGAGTTGCAGGATGACGGTTCGATCCCCCGGTCGGGAGATGGTGATCAACAAATTAAACTAATGGGTGCAGCACTGTCGGCTAAGTTATCACATGGAAATTGAAGCCGCACGTTGCCAGTGCGTCAATAAAATAAAAATACATATACTGCCAGAGCCGTGCTGGAGTCAGAGTACAATAGGCGTAAAAAAAAGCCTAGGATTGATTGTGACAGATGCATCCACAGATAGTCCCATATGAATCGTCAGTGTGTCAGTATATCAGACATGTGAAAACTGGTCGGCCAATCCTTGACTTTTAGTCTTGGTGCGGTGGTCCAGTGGAAAGATGCCTGGTTGCTGATGCTATGCGGAGTTGCAGGATGACGGTTCGATCCCCCGACCGGGAGATGGTGATCAACAAATTAAACTAACGGGTGCAGCACTGTCGGCTAAGTTAGCACATGGAAATTGAAGCCGCACGTTGCCAGTGCGTCAATAAAATAAAAATACATATACTGCCAGAGCCGTGCTGGAGTCAGAGTACAATAGGCGTAAAAAAAGCCTAGGATTGATTGTGACAGATGCATCCACAGATAGTCCCATATGAATCGTCAGTGTGTCAGTATATCAGACATGTGAAAACTGGTCAGCCAATCCTTGACTTTTAGTCTTGGTGCGGTGGTCCAGTGGAAAGATGCCTGGTTGCTGATGCTATGCGGAGTTGCAGGATGACGGTTCGATCCCCCGACCGGGAGATGGTGATCAACAAATTAAACTAACGGGTGCTGCACTGTCGGCTAAGTTAGCACATGGAAATTGAAGCCGCACGTTGCCAGTGCGTCAATAAAATAAAAATACATATACTGCCAGAGCCGTGCTGGAGTCAGAGTACAATAGGCGTAAAAAAAAGCCTAGGATTGATTGTGACAGATGCATCCACAGATAGTCCCATATGAATCGTCAGTGTGTCAGTATATCAGACATGTGAAAACTGGTCGGCCAATCCTTGACTTGTAGTCTTGGTGCGGTGGTCCAGTGGAAAGATGGCTGGTTGCTGATGCTATGCGGAGTTGCAGGATGACGGTTCGATCCCCCGACCGGGAGATGGTGATCAACAAATTAAACTAATGGGTGCAGCACTGTCGGCTAAGTTAGCACATGGAAATTGAAGCCGCACGTTGCCAGTGCGTCAATAAAATAAAAATACATATACTGCCAGAGCCGTGCTGGAGTCAGAGTACAATAGGCGTAAAAAAAAGCCTAGGATTGATTGTGACAGATGCATCCACAGATAGTCCCATATGAATCGTCAGTGTGTCAGTATATCAGACATGTGAAAACTGGTCGGCCAATCCTTAACTTTTAGTCTTGGTGCGGTGGTCCAGTGGAAAGATGCCTGGTTGCTGATGCTATGCGGAGTTGCAGGATGACGGTTCGAACCCCCGACCGGGAGATGGTGATCAACAAATTAAACTAACGGGTGCAGCACTGTCGGCTAAGTTAGCACATGGAAATTGAAGCCGCACGTTGCCAGTGCGTCAATAAAATAAAAATACATATACTGCCAGAGCCGTGCTGGAGTCAGAGTACAATAGGCGTAAAAAGAAGCCTAGGATTGATTGTGACAGATGCATCCACAGATAGTCCCATATGAATCGTCAGTGTGTCCGTATATCAGACATGTGAAAACTGGTCGGCCAATCCTTGACTTTTAGTCTTGGTGCGGTGGTCCAGTGGAAAGATGCCTGGTTGCTGATGCTATGCGGAGTTGCAGGATGACGGTTCGATCCCCCGACCGGGAGATGGTGATCAACAAATTAAACTAACGGGTGCAGCACTGTCGGCTAAGTTAGCACATGGAAATTGAAGCCGCACATTGCCAGTGCGTCAATAAAATAAAAATACATATACTGCCAGAGCCGTGCTGGAGTCAGAGTACAATAGGGGTAAAAAAAAGCCTAGGATTGATTGTGACAGATGCATCCACAGATAGTCCCATATGAATCGTCAGTGTGTCAGTATATCAGACATGTGAAAACTGGTCGGCCAATCCTTGACTTTTAGTCTTGGTGCGGTGGTCCAGTGGAAAGATGCCTGGTTGCTGATGCTATGCGGAGTTGCAGGATGACGGTTCGATCCCCCGACCGGGAGATGGTGATCAACAAATTAAACTAACGGGTGCAGCACTGTCGGCTAAGTTAGCACATGGAAATTGAAGCCGCACATTGCCAGTGCGTCAATAAAATAAAAATACATATACTGCCAGAGCCGTGCTGGAGTCAGAGTACAATAGGGGTAAAAAAAAGCCTAGGATTGATTGTGACAGATGCATCCACAGATAGTCCCATATGAATCGTCAGTGTGTCAGTATATCAGACATGTGAAAACTGGTCGGCCAATCCTTGACTTTTAGTCTTGGTGCGGTGGTCCAGTGGAAAGATGCCTGGTTGCTGATGCTATGCGGAGTTGCAGGATGACGGTTCGATCCCCCGACCGGGAGATGGTGATCAACAAATTAAACTAACGGGTGCATCACTGTCGGCTAAGTTAGCACATGGAAATTGAAGCCGCACGTTGCCAGTGCGTCAATAAAAAAAAAATACATATACTGCCAGAGCCGTGCTGGAGTCAGAGTACAATAGGCGTAAAAAAAAGCCTAGGATTGATTGTGACAGATGCATCCACAGATAGTCCCATATGAATCGTCAGTGTGTCAGTATATCAGACATGTGAAAACTGGTCGGCCAATCCTTGACTTTTAGTCTTGGTGCGGTGGTCCAGTGGAAAGATGCCTGGTTGCTGATGCTATGAGGAGTTGCAGGATGACGGTTCGAACCCCCGACCGGGAGATGGTGATCAACAAATTAAACTAACGGGTGCAGCACTGTCGGCTAAGTTAGCACATGGAAATTGAAGCCGCACGTTGCCAGTGCGTCAATAAAAATAAAAATACATATACTGCCAGAGCCGTGCTAGAGTCAGAGTACAATAGGCGTAAAAAAAAGCCTAGGATTGATTGTGACAGATGCATCCACAGATAGTCCCATATGAATCGTCAGCGTGTCAGTATATCAGACATGTGAAAACTGGTCGGCCAATCCTTGACTTTTAGTCTTGGTGCGGTGGTCCAGTGGAAAGATGCCTGGTTGCTGATGCTATGCGGAGTTGCAGGATGACGGTTCGATCCCCCGACCGGGAGATGGTGATCAACAAATTAAACTAATGGGTGCAGCACTGTCGGCTAAGTTAGCACATGGAAATTGAAGCCGCACGTTGCCAGTGCGTCAATAAAATAAAAATACATATACTGCCAGAGCCGTGCTGGAGTCAGAGTACAATAGGCGTAAAAAAAAGCCTAGGATTGATTGTGACAGATGCATCCACAGATAGTCCCATATGAATCGTCAGTGTGTCAGTATATCAGACATGTGAAAACTGGTCGGCCAATCCTTAACTTTTAGTCTTGGTGCGGTGGTCCAGTGGAAAGATGCCTGGTTGCTGATGCTATGCGGAGTTGCAGGATGACGGTTCGAACCCCCGACCGGGAGATGGTGATCAACAAATTAAACTAACGGGTGCAGCACTGTCGGCTAAGTTAGCACATGGAAATTGAAGCCGCACGTTGCCAGTGCGTCAATAAAATAAAAATACATATACTGCCAGAGCCGTGCTGGAGTCAGAGTACAATAGGCGTAAAAGCCTAGGATTGATTGTGACAGATGCATCCACAGATAGTCCCATATGAATCGTCAGTGTGTCAGTATATCAGACATGTGAAAACTGGTCGGCCAATCCTTGACTAATTAGTCTTGGTGCGGTGGTCCAGTGGAAAGATGCCTGGTTGCTGATGCTCTGCGGAGTTGCAGAATGGCGGTTCGATCCCCCGACCGGGAGATGGTGATCAACAAATTAAACTAATGGGTGCATCACTGTCGGCTAAGTTAGCACATGGAAATTGAAGCCGCACGTTGCCAGTGCGTCAATAAAAATAAAAATACATACATACATACATACATACATACAATATGCTATTTACCCCCTGATTTACACATATGATATAATACAATATGATATTTACACTCTGATTGGTGGCATCATTACCAGTTTTCACTGTGCTACAAACCACGCAGGTACAGAGTTACATCAGAAAATATATTCTTTTTTTTCTTTTTCATTTTCTTCTTCTTTTCTTCTGCTTATTCTTCTTCTTACTTCTACATCTTTGGCTTTGGTGATTTTTTTGCTAAATGCATTCAGCTTCTTTACAATGACACTTCGTGTTTACTGAAAATAAATAATTTGTTATCTATGCCTGTTTCTTTTAGCCGTGGTATCAGACAGGGTTGCTCCCTATCAGGCGCTTTGTACAGTATCTGTATCGAACCATTGTTAGTTAAGATACGCTCAAATAACGGACTGAGGGGGTGGCCTTGCCTGATATCTCGGGTGAAAGGGTTTCTTGCTCAGCTTATGCTGATGACATAACTGCCTTGTGTACGTGTAATGATGATTTTATTAAATTGCGAGATTTGATACATGTATATGAGTCTGCTTCCAACGCGAAAATTAACCACTCAAAGTCAGAAGGTTTTTGGGTTGGTTCCTGGAACGGGTGTATTGACGAGCCTTTGGGGTTAAAATGGAATAGCAATGGATTAAAGATTCTCGGTATTTATATTGGCAATTCTCTGGATTTTTGCAAACAAAATTGGGAAAATCTTGAAAATGAAATCAGCACAAAACTTCTTAACTGGCTCCCGTTATCAAAAGCTCTATCGTTTAGAGGTAGGATCACTATTACTAATCTGCTTGCTGCTTCTAAGCTTTGGCATAGGTTAGCTGTTATCGATGTCCCTGGTAATATTTTGAATGCTATCCAAAAACTGTTAATTAACTTCATCTCGTCTGGAAAGCACTGGCTTCCCAAAGAGTTACTGTTTCTGCCTTTAGACTCTCGGATACGGACATTCGTATTCAGTATGCACAATCCTTTATGAACTATTTCGCTTTTCATCCGTGTTTCAGCTTTAGCAGCTACTTTCTCAAACAGATACATAAACTAAATTACGATTATCAGATTTTCTCTATTCAATTGGATGTACAGATGATTCGTAATATACCTATCTTTTATAAGAGTGTGCTCAATTCTTGGTTTTTCTTCAATGGTATGAGAACATCGCATCCAAGCTGTAAAATCGATGTTTTAAATGAACCACTGTTTCTAAATCCTTTGATCAAGAATATCTCCACTGGATTTACTTTTTGCTACGAAGATTTTATAAGTGCGAATGCTACCATTCTAGCTGATATTTTGGTAAATGATCAACGAATTGCACTTGAAGACTTACTCCTTAAAATTGGCAACAGGTCTCGACGATTGCTTCAAATAAACTTGAACACTCTATGGGATAGCATACCCAATGAATGGTTTGAACTATTAGATCGACCTATTGATATTCCCAGGTCAGTATACAATTATGAATTATCATGCACTATTAATGATGACTCGATTGTTACTGTATTGATACCATCTCTTTGCAAGAAGGAACTGTACAAGATATCTTTATTAAAATGTTACTCAATGATTTCACATAATACCAAAAGTAACATATGGAGAGATCTACTTTCTCTAAATATTGATTTTACAGATAATTGTCTCTGTTTTTATGAATATCCGTGTACATACTACGAAGGAGATTTGTCATGGAAGGTTTTCCATGGGGCACTCAACACTGGTGTTTTTCTATATAAGGCCGGATATTGTGTTAATGATAAATGTGTTTACTGTGGCGATCGTGAAGATTTAGCACATCTTTTTATAACATGTTCACGTCTCCAACCACTTTTGTATGCTGTTAGACGAGCAGTTCTATTTTTAACAGTGGCTGATGAATTTAAGCCTGAGAATTATGTCAAAGGCTTTCCATGCCCCCATTGTTCGTCTAAATCTGCACGTAAAATTAAACATCGTATATGCAATTGGATCATGGCAAACGCTAAAATGGCTACCTATGTAACGTGGCAGCGTCTAATGGATGGCAATGGTCAGACGGACGCCCTTCAAGAATGTATTTCTCGAATGCGAGCTCGTGTGACTATTGAATTTAAATACCACCAGCAAAATGGGTCAATAGAAAACTTTATGAATTTTTGGGCAATTTACCACTTCGTTTGTAGTACTGAAGACGGTATTTTAACATTTAATGGTATTTAGTTATACCTTTCAGTATTATTTTGTCCACTTTCATCATTTTACATTTTAATGACTGATGACTGATGATTTTGATGACTGATTCCCATTGATTTTTTTATACGGATTGGATTGGGGTTTTTTTTACAAAATTGACGTAGATCTGTGATATATTGACATATTTGTTATTCCTCATAAATACAATGTTTATTTAAATGATACTCAGACTGATTCAGGAATATATTTATATTGTCTATGACGTGTTTTTAAAAATAATTTATGAGTGATGTATTAAATTAAAGCGTTTTTTATGAATCCAAAATAAAGTACATGAAAAGTCTTCTTCTTCTTCTTCTTCTTCTTCTTCTTCTCATTATTATTATTATTATTATTATTATTATTATTATTATTATTATTATTATTATTATTATTATTATTATTATTATTATTATTACTATTTCAGCTAGCTATAGATGGCAACAGCAGCATTTCACATATGCAATTACAGACTATACCAGCGACATGGACAGCATAGAAACACGAACAACTATTGTCGCTGCGTTTAAGGCAAGTACTCGCATGCACAGTAGATATGGAGCCACGTTGTAGATATTCGTTTAATGTTGAGTGGATCACATGTTGTTGATATTCGGTTAATATTGAGTGGATCACATGTTGGTCAATTTGTGGTTGTACGTGACCTCTGATGGTTAGTAATGTATCTGAACTCTCACCTTTATTGATATTTTCGCATCAAATATGTGCATGCTTCTTGAAGTATTGGCTCTCGCTAATGGAAGCTGGTCGTTAGTGCTAATATAATTCCATGATACATACTTATAACGTAATGTCAATTGCGACAGTCAATCATTAATATGGATTATCATTTTGATGCTTTACCCGAACAGATATTTTTATCGTGGTCTGGTATGCCATGGAATGGATATTGAATGAATGAATGAATGATAACAGCAATGTTCAATTATCCAATGTATTGATTGAAAGGGCGTTATTGTTAATTGATGCACTCAGTTTCTCAGTCAACCACACCACGTTATAATCAACTATGTTACGTGTATGAATGATGCAATATAGTCAATCAAGGTGTACGAATTGCTTGTCTTTACTATTTAACAAACATTATGTTGAATAGTTTTTAAACTAATTTGACTGGGCTCCGTTGCTGCCATAGGCCATAGGTCATAGGCAGCAACACCAGCCAATGAAATTAGTTTCAAATGTTCGACAGATTTTTTGTATAGTTCCCTGGAAATTGAGATTAATGGAGTACAAGGATCGATCGATCCCAACATGGATATCGTGTGGGTGGAGCTTAGTTAAGGAAGCGCGAGCCATAACTAAACTGGAATCAGCCATTGCATTACACATTCCTAGAATGCACTAATACAGGTAGCATATACAACTTAATATGGCTAATTATGGCATGATTAGATATCTGCCATGGACATCTGCATATGATTTGATCAATGCTGACACACATAGTGGGATCCATGTATATCTAAGCTCCGCCTACCTTGTGTACGTGTTGGCATAGATTTGTGTACGGTGAACCATGCCTTCTCAGAATCCCATTTTCAAGTTAATTATATGGCTAAGCTGTTAAAAAGTTTGAAACTAATTTGACTTGTTGCTGGTTCTCCCTATGAAATTAACTTCAGAAATTTCAATTGAATGTTTGTTAAATAGAAAATCCATCGATGAAATACAATGCATTCACTTGGCGGACTACTTCAGCTGACGGGGTAATTCTGTCAAATATGATTATGACGTCAGCCTACGTGTGACGTACTGATTATGACGCCACTGCTTCAAACTGTCGACTTAGGCTGTAATCCCTTATTTCGTTTGATAAACACATCAGCAGTGAATTGTGTGAGAATAAAATGTGGCTGAATAAACCTGCCTTGTGTTATAGCGAGAAAACCATTATTCCTACAGTGTTTGCCCTAAATCTAAGAAAAATACGAATTTTCGATACAATATAAGACAGTTACATTGGCACAGTCACTGAAGCAATATGTCATTCGATAATTGAATGACAATTGAAATGAGCCAATTGATACATTATCCACCCCTTCGGACCAACTCGGAAAGCATTGACAGAATGCGAAAATATGCTTAAGAGCAAAGCCTACAAAGGATGGTCACTCCCGCGTTATAGCCATTGGTGGTCAGAGTTTGGTTGCTTAGCCCTATGGCTGATATTTATACAGAAAATAGGCGGTTTTCCGGATTCTATCCAATGGTGTTCAGATTTCCGATACACAGAGCAGCGACGCGCTGAGAATGGACTGCTTACAGAGATCTGGCTGGGAGAGGATAGACTTTGGATGATCCGAGCTGTGGTTAGACCTTTCGAGTTTATTCATCCATCATAATCAACTGCGTGACGTGTATGATGACGATAATCAATCATGACATGAATGGCGTGATTTAGTCCTTCGTAGACGCTTAATAGTCCGACACGTTGTAGGAATTGCACGTCTTTACTATTTAATAAACATTTTGTCGAATATTTTGAAATATATATGTATTAACAACACCCAGTCAAATTAGTTTCAAACTGTTCAACAGCTTACCTGTCTATTTTTCTGGGAATTAATACTCAGTGAGTTCAGAGATCGATCGATTCCAACACGAGCATAGTTAGAGCATAGTTAGAGATGGGCGGGACATAGCTAATGCTGGAAGGGCGTGTTTATACGCTGATGTGCATTAGTGATGCAATGTTGAAACTGGAAAGATAATAGACACTACAGTGCAGGCTAGACCACGTTACGACCACGCCCCTTCGCAAAGGAATCGGATTCAGATTCCACATATGTCCCACAACCGAAGTCGATCTCGTCATGATCAAGATTGGCAATTGACTTGTTGTGCATTATCAACAGACCTCTAAGCACGATACATTTCCTAATTACATCGCTATATTATCGTGCAATGTTGCCTATAATTATGGGATAGTGGGGCACTGTGTGATCCAAAAATGTGTGTTTCAAATAATACAGATTAACAGTTCATTCTGTGACTCAACGGCCTACATATATGCACTCTATATGATTACACAGAACATTTTGTATTTTTCCTTTCCACTAAAGTCACATAGCTGGATTCGTGTTAGATTTTTACGTGTCACGTGGTGGCCATGTGTGTGCCACTATGTGATAAAAGCTGTGTCACAATATGGCATAACATAAATAATTGCCAATAATACAGACACATAGAATTTAAGAAAAGAGATGATGCAGATTTATTCAGTAGGTTTATTAGCTAATCGCATATAGTGGGTGAGAGCTGGATTGGCGGGCACTCTCCACATACCAACTTCTGGCATCACATCCCTTGCATGTCATTATAATATCGACTAAATCATACCATACCAATATTCTTTCAATCATTGTTATAAAATTAACAAAGTCAAATCCAAAAACAACAATGAATTAAGAGATTAAAATGTTTATAGAATTAATAATCAAAAGTATTCAGAATTGTATTATCACATGCACATATATTATTGGATTTCTCTCGATGTGCACCGTGCATATGCCAAGTCCTTGCAACTTAGCCATTGCACTCACTGTTATTCATCCACTAGCTTGGTTCGCAGCTCATTAGACAATCTAATACTTTTCTCGTCAGCTGCTACCATCGTAATTTAACTTCTCCCCTTCTTTCCCATATTGTTCTGTTATTTGTATGTGACTTGTAATGATTGTTTGCTTACTGGTACTAGCAGCTGGCACCTACAATAAATATACTCGAATGGAGTCAGGCCGTAAAGACGGGTAAATAGTCATTATTTCTAAATACATGACTGTTGAAGGCAACACGACCAGAAACACGGAGCCAGAATGAAAGTCTGAAGGCCCAGTACAACATCATCTACAATATTATAAATGGTCACGCGCTTTCCTGGGTTACTGATAAACCAGCTAGTATATTAAACGTTATTAGACATTTTTCCTGCATTATGTATCACAATATAATAATTGTGTATACCCATGTCACGGTGTGGCATGTCACATACTACGCTGTCACAGCGTGCCCCTGACCTACATGTTCAGGAAAACTGACAGCCGTGACGAAATCATTTTAAACTTGAGGACGTAGTTACTAGTATGACATACAGCGGTGCCAATAGTTTTCAACAGCATAAGGAATCAATATCACATAGCCTCTCACCGGCGTAAATAATTAAATAATTAGGATTGCATATATTTACTTCCAGCATATAAATGGTTTTTTCTAGTTAAAGGTTTCCGATGCCTTTTTCAAACCAAATTTAAACAACCTGGTACACGCTATGGAAGACCACTGCCCTGGGTTGTAACATTCATTACGATTGGTCAATTATGGGGTCAGTAAAGGTGAACGTCACGTTGTGCCCCATACCACACTGTGCCACGGTCTCCACTACAATTTCCGCTAATTATATGGCACGTCCATGTCATACAGTGTACATATACAACTGTGATACATTGTGATACATTCCGATAATGCACATTCGCTGCCAGTAGACAATGCTCATAGACAAAACAATATCAAATTACGGTGCAATGCACGATGATACGATTTTAATGGTGTAGAATGAATGGAATTTGGAATATGAAGTATTTGCTTGTGGGTTATCCATCAGCTATGTCATGCTAAAGAGACCGCATAGCTCAATAGCCCTGTTAGCTTCGGTATCCATTCTTTTGCTTACTAGACCAAGGAGACTAGATGTGCTTCAGTCCGAGATCCTTTTCCACAAAGTTTCCAGTAAAATGCTTTCTAATAGTTGAGATAATGATACATTTAGCAATCGACTGAGTTCTGATGCCACCGATATTGATTAAGTCACGCTCAGCTAGTGGTGCAAGTGGACTGTGTTTTACTTTCTGCAACTTGCTCTGTTTCTCTAGCTGTAAATGTTTGACAATGGACGATAGTAGTAATGGGGGGGGGGGGGGGGGGGGTTATAATCGCTATTGTTCTTCACCGCCGGGGGTCTTCGAGAACACAGGTATTTTATCGAGAACAATGGCGAACATATTCGCACACTTGAGAGATTCTAGAGCACTGCCGAAGCGCATGAATCAATATTACTGTTCTGGTATTCTGAAAATGTTAACCCTTAAAAGTTGAGTATTTTAAGTGTTAACATAGCTGCGTCTGCTCCCCCCCCCCCCCCCCCCCCCCGTTGTCCCTCCGTGGTAGTGTGGTACGGTAAAAATATTAGAGTTTAAGAGGTGGTCTGATAAGGGAGGTAGTAGGAGGAGTAGGGAGTATGAGGTTGAGGAGGGGTGAGGAATTACGTCAATGCACGATATTGATGTATATTTTGAAAATAATTTGACTGTTTCGTTGCTAAAGTTAATTTATTAGTAAACTATTGTTTTGAATATTTTGAAAACGTTTTGACTGTTGGCTTAACCGTCATTATGCGCAAATTGTTTTTTTAAATACCTAATATTGCATTTGCAATAATGTCAGTCATTTTAGATTTTGTGGTTGCACGATGATTAAAATGTAGTCATTATGTTTCTGAGGGTGACACGCGTTTATGGAATTGTATGTCGAGCATACGTATGATAAAAAGAGTATTTGTTGCGTATGGTTTTAATGTATCCATTCGTCGTGAATAGCTGGGAGATCACTCTTTAATCGAGATACAAATATACCATGTGTTAAGGAATAATGTAAGAATGTAGCTCCTGTCTCGTTCTACGTGGGTTTTTTTTAGAAATATTCAAAATTACTATTAAATTATCGCCTAGGTTACTCACTAGGAGATTTCACATTGTAGTTGCGAATGCGTACTTCCCTGGTCTGTTTTTGAATACATATCGAAATCGCATTATTGTATCATTTCCTAGTTCTTAACCGATGGACATATGTACTAATTCCATTGTGCAAGTATTAGAATATCACGTTTTGGCGCGTTAGTGCTTTTGCATATTTATGACGTGTTCACGCATTACTCATATTAACATTAATCACGTCCGCTTCATTCACTTTAAGGGCATCTGATATTAGATTTTGTCTATGCCTGCTTCCTTGTGAACTAATAATGGCGTAGGTATGTACCACACATGACCACGAGGAGAGGCGTCACTCATGGTGGAATACGAGGTCGAATGTGTCTGTATCGATGGAATCTGGTTCTGATCCATCATCCACAACTATAGGGTAAACTACGTTTTATCACGTGCATGCCCCCCCCCCCCCACACACACACACACGCACCTGTCGCACCAACACTCGCATGTACTGCGCATACCATCACATGCGTGATGACACACGTGTGATGACGAGCGCGTGGTGCTACGCGCGTGCCCCTTGTCACCCGTGTTCCCTGTCCCCTTCGTGTGTACATCGTGCGCGCATGCGTGCGCGTGTCTTTTTATGCACCCGTTGGTGTGGGTGTATGTAACATAATTTTGGTTTTTGTCCGCCCCTTAAAAAGAGGCCTATTTCTTTATTTTTTTATTTTGCTTTTACGTAAATGTTTTTTTATCTCTATTTATGCAAACGATAATTTCTGTTTTGTTCGCACCACATACAGGTGCAAGAATCATTACGAAGTTGATACTTCGCATGCACCCATTTCTTGTAATTGCGCTCGTCTGGATCCGCTAAATAATCTCTCAAGTGGTTCCGGATTTCACGCAATAACAAAATAATAAAAATGGTTGCTGTACTTGTACCTCGTTATATTTGTTCCATTCGATGCAACCACAATTAATAGGCATAGAACTGTTCGTTCTCCATCGATCGCATAATTGAGATTCCATTTTCGTTTTGGCAAATTCAAAAAGCTGTATGCCTTACTAGTCGTGCGCATTTCGCTTTTATAGATAAAATATGAGCTGTCAGTAAAATTATCTTTCCAATCTGAACACGCCCCTATTTCGATCACGTGGTGTTTTTCCACCGCTTAAAATTAACATCATCAGTTTTCAAAACATAACTATTGCACCACGGTTGAATGACATTTTGTTTCCATAGAAAACTGGAATTGATACGCAGGGTTCAATTACAGAGTACGTCATATGGTTTTCTTTTTATTCAAATATGTCCGCATTTTTTGTCATTGTCACAATGTGAATACGATTAATTTTGGATCTTTGGATCATTGTGGTACGCCTATGCTCCGAGTGCACCATTGATCTTTTGGTGTAGTTCGGATCGAGCGGTCGGGTATCAGCCATACCAGCTAAGCTGGGTACGCGCCGCCCGTCCTGGATTCGTTCCCTGAACACGCCCCCCTGGGTAGAGTCATTAGCGTATATGGGGCCATGAGAGAGATCGCGTTATAAAAGCGACTAAGATCGTTGAAACGCATGGTGTGCATGCGCGCGCTTGGACGCTATTTTTGACAGAGCACGTAGTTTACGGCCAAGATGGGATGATGCTTTTAGTGTACCGAGATGGTGCCATGTAATCCTTTTTCATTACCTCTTCCAGCCCAAGCCGGCATTAATCAGGACCAGAATTCGACGGGCTTTCCAAATCTGTAAACCATTACAAAATTGGTTAAGAAATGGCTGAGATATCCACGGAAAACCCCTTTTGATTAACTTCAAAATATTGCCGTGACGTCCTAACCACGTGGACGCAGAACTTCTAGAAAGTTATAGAACATTCGACCGCGTTATTATTAGCTACGCGCTGATTGGCTGTTGCTCAACCGATGATTAGTTGGAGCCTGCGCCAGTGACGTCACAAGTAGTATAAAAGGAGACGATTCCAGAGTTCGAGAGCATCCTCGGCCATGGGCCGAATAGGTTGGACCTCTACCAGCTACTATCGTCTCGACTGGCAATACGCAGATCACTTCGCTTTCTGTCGGTTTATCTCCCATAGCTAGCAGTAATCCAACCCACGTACTAAAAGCAATTTTGTAACTCCTGTCCTTGCGGGAGAATTTTGGAACTTTATAGATATTGTTCACGAATATATCAAGAGCTACTTCAGAACACGAACTTGCGGTAAGGCCTTTCCGGCATGAAAATGTGATTCTACAGATATAGAGGCAGCGATGTTCTTTGATGGATGACTTGCCGGATCTGCCGGCCACGCCAAAAGGTGGTTATTTAACCGTCCCCGCACTGATGTCATGCAGGTTCATCTAAACTTTTCGACCACAGCAAGTGAACTTTGCCCGGTACATCTTCAGAGGTGGCTGACGTACCCCGCACGTTAAGCTTAGTTTTGTATCTTCATCTGCATCTAACAGCCCCCGTTTCTGATCGGGTTGTTGTCAACTTCCATCCATACCATCGGTCTACGGGAACTTTCTTCACAGCAGCAGTGTTATTGTATCTCTTGCTGACTACTCGTTAGACATTCTATATTGTGATTAGAGTCCTGAGTTCGATCCGCTCCCGTCATGAGCTGCTTGCGGGGATCCTGTTTGCGGGAATCAGCCTGCAGGGAATTTCCAGCTTCCTGAGAATGCATCAACTCACGTCAACCTAAGAGTGACGTATTAATTTCAGTAACACGATAGCCCAGACTTCGGAATGACTAACGATTATTCAAGTAACTATACTTAACATTTTAATTATTCCGTTAAATGTATTTTTCCTAATTACATCGTACCCGTATAAACGGTCCCGATGACTAAAAGCCTTAGGACCGCTAGTTATAATTTCTGTATATGTTTATAGTTATTCTCATTTTCTGTAAGGTGTTTTCACTAACCACACCGTAATAGGTTCCTTAACCTGTACTAAAGATATATAATTCTGCTCATTTCACACTGTATTACTTGTTCCGGTTAGTTTATATATGGCCAGTGCCATCAGTTCATATGTTTTGTTTAATTGTAGAAAATATAGGACTGCAGTGCACGTAGGAAACACTAAACAGCGACACTTATATATGCAGCACTTTCGCCTGCCACCAACAAGTTTTCACTGAGGGTGCTGTCCATGCTATAACTCTGTTTATCGCGGCATGCTACCAACTATAACCTTTTTTATTCAGCTCGATAGGATAGGTTTAATATGATTAGAGACAATTTCTTTATTAGGAAATCTGTGGTGTACGCCTCTCTCCCGGTAGTTGCGATAATTTAGCCCTGCACTCCGGCTAGATTGTGTACGAGTGGCCAAAATACCCAAAGGGCCTCATATCTCTAAGATATTGTCTCTCTTCATGTTCCACTAAGCCTTGTGGCTTCTTAATTGTTTGGATGCCCCTATCCGCACCATGGGCTGATCCGACCCTGGGAAACCGTTGGGGTTTCCGAGCGGTGATGGCCAAGGTGTGGTATCACACACATCCCCTCTGTATCCTCGGATACTTAGTAGTTAGCACTTCTGCCAATGTAGGAAAGTACTGCGTAAACATATCTTAAATATTACATTCATTTAGTTGCTGAACAATTCTCCCGCACCGCAGTGCAAAGGTGGGCAACTTGTATTTAAACCTAGCGACAGGTTAAACGGTTAGTTTCATAGGCCCTGGTGACGGGTGAGATGCGCATCCCTACCGAATTCCATAAGAATGTCTGGGCATGATATTCAGATCTGCCACGACCTCGCGAGAAGGACATTTACGGTGGGTATTCATCTCTCTTACACCCACCATAACGATAGATCAGTTGCCTAAAATGCCAGTGTCTTGTGACGTTTTATGTGGTTGCGGAGCAGGATGTCCAGATTCTTATCCAGTTCGGAGATCTTACTAAGTAATATGTATGAGCGCTGTCTTCAGTATTGATGTCTTAGCGCATCCATTCTCAATGACAGCCGTATCTAACAGCTAGGTAGACAACCGCCATTTGCGGCTAAAAATAGTTCTTGTCTAAAAGCTAGCTAAGCATAGAAGAAGGCATAAATAAAGCGGCAACTACTAATTCAGCATACTAAGAATTACCTAAGATGGTAACATGGGAATCCTTCAGGAATCGTTCATCCCGTCTTCACGTACAACAGCACGCAACCATATAGTCATAATCTCATTAGGTATGGTCTTTTCTTTTCAGCATTTTGGTTAAATATTAGAGTGGGCCCATGTTTGCCTCCTACTCTTCTCCCGCTTTAAGCAGTGGCAACATTTTCCCATGACGGAGGCCCACACGAGGCACTTGCCTCCCACAAGGATTCAGCGATGAAGGTCCATGTGAGGATAATACTCCTCAACCAAACTAGCACTAGGAGTAGTGCCCGCATGAGGCGCATGATTTTTCGTCACTACAGAGATAATTTTCTTTCCTTTCTGCTTAGAGGTATAATAGCTTAAATTATGTTAATTAGTTATGTCTCATGTCCGGGAGCCTCCCTTGCGGGGATACCGCTGCAGACCTCGAGTCTGTGTGGTATCTACAGGAGCCCCACGTTTAAAGGTTCATCCGGCTGTCTCTACGTCTTGTATTTTCGTATGCTCATCATTTTTGTCTAGCATACTTGACAGTCTGTTTAGGTAAACTTATTGTATAGCCCTAGTTTAATTAGGTCACCAAAGTCAAATCTTGTAAGTTCATAGATCACGAAATTGCTATGGCCAGGCATACTGGTGACACAAGCTCTTGGGATGAGACTGTTGTGTTTAATGTTCGCGACAATGGTCGCAAGGCCCCACCAGAATGATTGAGTTCCACCGGCCTTAGGAGCTGGTCTTTGTTACCCGTAGGGCAGTATCATACAGGATCCCTCACCCTTATACTGGAAGCTAACCAGCGTCATCATTCGTCATGCACTTGCGTAATGATGAGTCGACATCACACCAGAATGGCCCAAGACTACCCCTTGAGCTACAAGTGGCGCCCGATGTGGTGCCCAAAGAACATCATTGTTAACTCGTAGCGAACTCACGCCCATACCGTATAGTGAGCTTAGTTCTATACCATCTCCATTTAGCGACGACGTCCTCGATCAAGAGGTGGCGTCATACGATGGATTCACAGCGCACATGCTCACAGACAATGCCAGACATTCAGATGCGGGATCTACAACACCGCAATATAACCTGTTTTCGCCTGTCGGTGACGGCACCTTTCGGGATGCCTCACAGGCGGGAACAGAGTTTAGAACTATATCGCGCACCCATGACAGGTCACCTCCATCAGGGCCGAATCGTGGACGATCACGACAAAGACCCGATTACGGTCATATACATAACCCTTCAGACTAGTATCATTCACCCGTGTCATCTATGGAGACCATACGGCCGGGTTACAATCCGTATTAAAGACAACTTCCCGCACTGCCCCCTTCTAGCGCAACGCTATACTCAAGGGGAACACCGCAGCTTCATTGGGAGGAATCGCCATCACCTTTTCGCCGGTACATCAGTCATGCTACACATCACAACCGTCAGCCGACCGCACCACCACCATATGAGGAATATCAGTTCTCACCTCGGGAAGAACGTCCGCGTAATCTTCATAATATTCCGCCTCTCATCCATAGACCCATGCCGGTCTATTGTTCTACAACAGGGCGGGATTCATGAAATTGGAGTATGCGTGTTCTTGCTCCTCAGCATCGGCATCGACGGGAAACACCACCCCACCACCACCTGCACAATGACCAGCCTCAGAATACTCGTCAGTCTCGAAGATATCACCACCACACGGGTTTCAATCACTTCATTCTTCCCATGGTCTTGGCCGAGTCATTCTCCTTCCCGAATTTAGTGTTGAAAATGACTGGACCAACTACAAAATACAGTTCGAGATAATAAGTCGGACTAACCGCTGGAACGATCAGCAAATGGGTGAATATCTCACTGCAAAGCTTTCCGGAAAAGCCCTTCAAGTTCTTGCGGATCTCGGGACTGACTACACACCCACCTACACCCAATTGGAATGAGCATTGACGGAGCGATTTGGCGACAGCTCTCGGAGAAACAAGTCATCTTCAACTCAAAAATCTCTGACGACGCGCGGGGGAAACTCTCCCAGAATTAGCTAGCCAACTCAGAAGGCTAGTCACATGCGCATATCCAAGTACCAGCACAGAAGGCATAATCCATCTGCATCTTGACACTTTCATTGATGCATTGAGCGGTGAACCCGCCCTAAAAGACGACCATGGTAGTTTGGCCAAATTAACGCCAACCGCGGTCAATATAGAAAACTTTCTGGAGCGGGAAAAGAGTAGCCAATGCAAACTCCACCCTATCAACAAGATAGACGGTGCAGCTATCGCAACGCCCACCAGTGTTCCCCCCCCCCTCCCCATTCATCAGCACCATCCACACACACATCACCACAACCAGCTGTACAAAATTCCAATCAGAATCAAGCGCCTGGAGGAAGGGGGCGTGCCTGTAGAGGAAGTTTAACGGGGCCCCTGGGCGTGCAAACCAGTGCAACAATAACAATGGCAACATGAAAAAACGCATAGATGAGATCAATAACCAGATCTCCACACTAGCTAATTTGGTCACAACACTAAGCACGAACATCGCCACCACCCACTTCAGGACAACGAACACCACCAACACCGCACCGCCACCAAACACCTGTTTCGGATGCAGTCAGCCGGGCCATTGGAGGAAGCAGTGTCCTAACCGACCGCCTTCTACAATGCCTGCCCCTGACCGCAGCACACCGCAACCGGAGAAGCCGACAAACTCTTAAGGGCACCGAAGGTAGAGTCACCTCAGTGCCCATATTCGATTACCAGCTCAACTACGGCCTTCGTACGACAACGTTCGGTGGCCAACAATTACCCACCAAATTCAGCTTTTACACCTAGACCAAAACGCAGGGCTTCACATATGTCAATGCCTACGATGCCTCTCACATCTGCAGCATCGCCATCCCCCTCTTTCTCCGCACATAACAAGCCTACTTTCCTGTGTAAAACGGCATGGGTAGGTTGTAGCACCTCCGCTGTAGCATCGTTTTTGCAAGCACCACGTTCCACCACCAAGACACTGAGTTCTCGGGGTCCCTTGGTGGTATGCAAAACACCGCCCCACCAAACATCATCTCCTGCACCCACAGAGAGCAGGGACTCAGGAGAAGCAGTTCACTCGATCTCATGGATCCACAAGCGCCGATGTAGATGGGGAAAACACGTCCCTGGCGGCATCACTGTTTCTTCTGTGTTTCATCAAAACATCCAATGAAGCATTGCAAGAAATTGCTGCCGCAGGTGGAGCTTATCCCTCATCATGTACGCACCACTGTCTACACGAATACAGCATACCATGAAACAGCAACATCTCCATCATCATTGCTACCCCCAGCCCCGCCTTCACCGCAGCCCTCACAGCAGTGGCGACGACGGACTGGCCCCTTCCTCACTCAGCCATCCACCACATTAAAAGAAGCAATTCGGAAACAGTCAGATTACATACAGAGTGATTCCGCCCCGACACCATTGTCGCAGACGCCGTCATTGGAAACTCTTCCACAGGTACACTGCAAAGTAATATACAAATGTTCCTGTCTGTTTAGTGGCGTTTCCACCAGTGCCACCGTCGATACTGGTGCTTCAATCAATCATGGTACTTAACAAGCACTTATATGAGAGCATCCCACATCATAAGAAGCCTCCCCTTAAACCTACAAACATTTACCTACAGACGGCTACGGGAGCTGATGTGCCCGTAGCCGGTGTAGTCAATATAGTCATCCAAATAGAGGAGATGCAATTCATACAGCGAGTTGTCGTCGCCTCTATTCACAATGATGCTCTCCTTGGCTCTGATTTTCTCAGTGCCAGCGAAGCCATCATACATTGCAAACAACAGGAACTCGACATACATGGCCGACGAATACCTCTTGGACAGGCATCGTCATTATATGACATGTGTGCTATAATATTATCGAGTACAGCCACAGTTGAGCCAGGACAAGAACAAACCTTATGGGCCACCGCACCACAGTTAGGCACCAACACACACATCGCCATGCTGGAACCCGATCCTGATTACATGATAGCCTCACAATGCGCAAGTCCCCTCATAATAATAGACACTACTAATAAGGAAAATATACCTTTTAGAGTGTCCAATGGTACCGCAGACCCGATCACTCTGGAACCAGGAGTATGCTGTGGCCATTTAGTGGACATAATCTCATTGGAATCGCCTACACCTACTGACACACCACAGCATATGATTAATGATTTACCCGAACATTTACATGACTTATATCTACATGCCACAGTTGGATTACAGCAATCACAGAAACATGAAATTCGGAAATTACTGCACAAATATCGCGATAGTTTTTCCTCCGGAGACATAGATCTTGGAGAAACTCATAACGTATCACACTCCATCGACACAGGCAATAATCGCCCCATACGTCAACCGGTACGACGTCTTCCCATTCATAAGGAAGCGGAAGCACACCAACAAGTGAATGACATGTTGCGGACCTTTATTATTGAACCCTCAGCATCTCCATGGGCTAGCCCAATAGTACTTGCAGGCAAAAAGGATGGAACCTTCCAGTTTTGTATAGACTACCGCCGCCTTAATGATCTTAGTGTCAAGGACGCTTATCCGTTACCTCGGATAGATCAGGCCTTGGATTCCTTGTCCGGAGCTAAGTGGTTTTGTACCCTTGACTTAGCTAGCGGTTACTGGCAAGTAGCCATGGATGAGGCTGACATGGAAAAGACCGCATTCGTTTGTAGCGATGGCCTTTTCCAATTCCGCAAGATGCACTATGGGTTGTGCAATGCCCCCCAGAACTTCTGAATGACTCATTGAGCAGGTATTAACCACCCTGCCATGGGAAATCTGTCTCTGTTACATTGATGACGTGATAGTCTTTGGACCCACGTTTGAGCAAACCCTTATCAATTTGGAAACGTTGCTTTCCCATTTCCGCACGTCCAATTTTAAACTCAAACCCGAGAAATGTCATCTCTTTAGACAGAGCGTCGAGTTCCTGGGACACGTCATATCCAGTGATGGAGTGGCTACTCAGCCGTCAAAAACTAAGGCTGTAGCAGAGTGGCCAAGGCCCTCTTCAGTTACAGAGACACGGAGCTTTCTTTGCTTATGCCAGTACTATCGCTGTTACATCCGACATTTCAGCAATATTGCGTCACCCCTCTATAAGATCACCGAAAAAGATCGACCATTTGAGTGGATAAGTGAGTGTGAAGGCTCCTTCAGGGCGTTGAAGGAACTATTGACAACCACCCAGATTCTTGCGCATCCTAATCCAAACCTCGATTTCATCTTAGACACTGACGCGTCAGCTTACACCATAGGCGCAGTTCTATCTCAGGTCACAGAAGATGGAACGCAGCAGGTATTGGGTTATGGTTCGCGTACTCTGAACAAAACGGAGAGAAGATACGCAACCACCAGGCGAGAACTGCTAGCCTTCGTCAAGTACTATAAACACTTTCTGCACGGGCACCCTTTTACACTCCGTACAGACCATGCCTCACTACGCTGGCTCAGGAACCTGAAAATCCGGAGGACCAGGTAGTGAGATGGCAGGAATCCCTGCAGGCCTATAAGTTCAACGTTGTTCACCATCCTGGCAAATTGCATGGGAATGCCGACGCCCTCAGTAGAATTGGCGCAGAGACTGAACACGAAGAGGCCGCCACTGTGACAAGTCAATACAGCCATCTCTGGCGTTCGCCGAATTGAGGTGCACAGAGTGGAATCCGGAGAAAATCGCACACCACCAAACAACAGGCATACAGACACGAAATATATATGCATGGATCCAGGAGGGGGTGCGTCCTCCCAAGGAATCGGTAACACCACTTTCCACCACGGCAAAATATTATTACCATCGGTTCGAAGAATGTCAATTAATAAATAATGTTCTGTACATTAATGACCATCTGGTAGTCCCGGCAAGTTGTCGTGATCTTATTTTAAAACAACTACATGATAATGCCGGTCATCTGACCGTGGAAAGGACTGTTGCCCATATCAAATTGAGATTCCACTGGATCGGGATTCCGGATAGTGTCAAGGCATGGGTTGCCAAATGTATCCCATGCCAAAGGCCAACACCATATCGCACAATCTCAAATTAAGATTGTTGGTGCACCGTGGGAGCAAGTGGCTATCGACGTGCTCGGACCCTTGAATACAATCGATGACGGAAATAAATACATCCTCGTATTACAAGATTACTTTATGAAGTGGGTAGAAGCATTTGCTTTGCCGGACCAAGAAGCATCCACCATAGCAGAGGTCTTGGCAAGCAATGTGTTCTGCCCTTTTGGTATGCCTTATGAGTTGCACTGCCTTCCAGGAAGTAATTTTGAGAGCCGGCTCATATCAGAGCTCTGCAAATCATTCCATATTGTCAAAACAAGGACGACTCCATACCACCCCCGGAGTGACGGGATGGTACAGAAATTCAACAGAACTCTCGTGGAAATGCTTACAAAGGAAACATGCCTTGATTGCAGAGATTGGGACTTATGGCTCCCATATGTGCTCATGGCTTACTGCACTTCAGTACATTCCAGCACAGATTATACCCCTGCTCGGTTAATGTTAGGCCGTGAATTAGCCTTACCCCTGGATCTGGTCATGCCTCAGATACCAGGAGAGAAAAATTCAGCATCTCTCTATGTTGAACTCTTTTTCGGCAGAGGATAGAACAGGCCCATGACTTAGTGAGAGAAACCTTATTCACTGCACACCAGCGGCAAAAGACAAGGCATGATCGGAGGGTGCATGGAGATCCGTATGAAGCCGGAAGGATGGTTTGGGTACACGATTCACGTTTGCAAACGTGGCAAGTAAACCGAGTTACCAGTGGAAAGGCCCCTATGTGGTAGTAGGTAAGACGTCGGATGTGACCTACCGTATCCATGCTTCGGATGGACTGACCTCAGTCATCCACTTCAATTGACTTAAGCCGTGTGTCAGTGATGACCCAGCACCAGAGCTCGAACGGGGCATTTCTCGTCACACCTGTACCCAGACAGATATTTCTACGGAAAATTGTATTCCCACGGTTAGCACAGGGCACCACGGTGCCAGTTCAGCCCCACTTCCACCAAGCCAGAATGTAGGTGAACAAGCAGCTAACGCTGGCGATGATGATGAGATACGTACTCGCCCTCTCCCTCTTCAGCATGGGTCTACTCGGTCTGGGAAGTCGTATTTGAAGAACTTTGTGTTTGTCTTGTCCAGCGA
Source organism: Chaetoderma sp. LZ-2023a (assembly GCA_034401795.1). Taxonomy (NCBI): domain Eukaryota; kingdom Metazoa; phylum Mollusca; class Caudofoveata; order Chaetodermatida; family Chaetodermatidae; genus Chaetoderma; species Chaetoderma sp. LZ-2023a. Next base: position 32,738,263 of record CM067370.1, on the reverse strand, counting down.
CCGGATGGAAAAGCTGTTCCTCCGATCTCTTCCCGTTCCCACCCACTTGATGCTATGCCCCCCATCATAGAGTTGCCACAAGCGGAGGCTGAGGCTGACCCAAGCCATGCTTCCCGTGGGGTGGAACATATGATGAATAGCATGGAAGTGAAGAGGCTAGATGACGCCTTGGCGTGTTTAGAACCGCAAAACCATACAAGGTGTACCCGACCAATCCCCAAAATCGCGAAACCACGCTCCTTCCAAGGGACACCCTCTCCCAGAATCCCACAACAGTCATCACTCCAATTCGCGTCTCTCATATATACACCAAGTTCGGACATTACCAGCCCAGTCCATTTCACACTCTGCTCGTCATCTGTTGACCGTCAATCTTCAGATATAAGAGAGACTGCTGCAACATAGGAGGTGGCATCCCGCACCGCACCGACCAACATTAACCCCCCCCCCCCCCATGGTGGGCATGGAAGCAGCCTGTTCAGCAGACTCTCGGCTCGAATTTTCCCGGTGTCTAAATATTATGACAGGACAACAACCGTCGTGTAATGGGAGATGACCACACACCCCTATCCAAAGGACACCCTATCCATTTGGCCTACCATACTCCCCCTTGAGCCGTATGGACATCACACCACAGACAGAACATCATCACATACAGAGCACACCTGCCCTCAAGGCTGGATACGTCAATTAGTCATTGCGCGTACATCACATACCTACTCGGTAAAACTCAGCATAGCAGAGACAGTCAACATCGGCAACAACATCATTTAGCAGCACCTACCGGTATTAATTATTTCCCGATAGAGACATAAAAATTCCTGCCACAGTTCCATCCGCAAAAGCTGTGGGAGAAATAATATCTCCAGCAAACCCCCACCTCTCGCCCTGGTGCAGCGGAACATCAGTGGTGCAATTCATGGAAGCGTATTAACTATGAATTTATTTTTGAAATACTTTTCTTTTTATTATATATGTTAGATCAATTGAATCCCGTCCGTAGGATGACTACGGTTATCCAACATAGCCACACACTTCGTTAACCAGCTGTGTCCCACACAAAATGCAGACTCTGGTGTTGTAAGAATGTCGTGTGCGACATAAAGATTACAACATCCCGCAGTGCAATAATGTCTTAATTCCGTCATGCAGTCTCAGCTATGCTGGGGCTGCCTGATAAACTAACTTTTGAGTTATTATTATTATGTTCTATTTTTCTTATTATTCATTATTTCGGTTACCAGCCGTACCAGCTAAGCTGGGTACGCGCCGTCCGTCCTGGATTCGTTCCCTGAACACGCGGCCTCCTGGATAGAGCCATAAGCGTATATGGGCCCATGAGAGAGATCGCGTTACAAAAAACGACTAAGTTCGTTAAAACGCATGGTGCCATGCGCGCACGTGGATGCTATTTTTAACAGACCAGGTAGTTTACAACCAAGATGGGATGACGCATTTAGTGTACCGAGATGGTACAATGTAATCCTTTTTAATTACCTGTTCCCGCCAAATCTGGCATTAATCAAGACCAGAATTCGAAGGGATTTCCAAATCTGTAAACCATTTCAAAATCGGTTAAGAAATGGCTGAGTTATCCACGGAAAACCCCTTTTGATTATTTTCAAAATATTGCCGTGACGTCATAACCACGTAGACTCAGAACTTCTAGAATGTTCTAGAACATTCGATTGCGTTATTATTAGCTACGCGCTGATTGCCTGTTGCTCGACCGATGATTGGTTGGAACCTGTGCCTGTGACGTCACGAGTAGAATCAAAGAAGACGAGATCCAGAGTTCGAGAGCATCCTCGGCCAGGGGCCGAATAGGTTGGGCCTGTACCACCTACTATCGTCTCGACCGGCAATATGCAGATCACTTTGCTTTCTGTCGGTTTCTGTCCTGTCCCATAGCTAGCAGTAATCCAACCCACTGCACAAAAAGCAATTTCGTAACTCCTGTCCTTGTGGGAGAATTTTGGAACTTTATAGATATTGTTCACGAATATATAAAGAGCTACTTCGGAACACGAACTTGCAGTAAAGCATTTCTAGCCTGAAAATGTTATTCTACAGATGTAGAGGCAATGATGTTCTTTGGTGGATGACTCACCGGATCTGCCGGCCACGCAAAAAGTGGTTATTTAACAGTCCTTGCACTGATGTCGTGCAGGTTCATCTAAACTTTTCGACCACAGCAAGTAAACTTTGCCCGGTACATCTTCAGAGCTGGAAGACGTACACCGCACCGTTAAGCTTAGTTTTGTATCTTCATCTGCATCTAATAGCCCCTGTTTGTGATTGGGTTGTTGTCAACTTCCATCCGTACCATCGGTGTATGGGAACTTTCTTCACAGCAGCAGTGTTATTGTATCTCTTGCTGACTACTTGTTAAACATTCTATATTGTGAGTACAATTCTGAGTTCGATCCGCTCCCGTCATGAGCTGCTTGCGGGAATCGTGTTTGCGTAAACCAGCCTGCGGGAACTTTCCAGCTTCCTGAGAATGCATCAACTCACGTCAACCTTAGAGTGACGTATCAATTTCAGTAACATGATAGCCCAGACTTAAGAATGACTATTGATTATTCCAGTAACTATACATAACATTTTAATTATTCCGTTAAATGTATTTTTCCTAATTACATCGTACCCGTATAAACGGTCCCGATGAACTAAAGCTACCATAACAGTCTTAGGGCCACTAGTTATAATTTCTGTATATGTTTATAGTTATTCTCATTTTCTGTAAGGTGTTTTCACTAAACGCACCATAATAGGTTCCTTAACCTGTACTAAAGATATATGATTCTGATCATTTCACACTGTATTAATTGTTCTGGTTAGTTTATGTATGGCCAGTGGCCATCAGTTCATATGTTTTGTTTAATGGTAGAAAATATAGGACTGTAGTGCATATAGGAAACACTATACTGCGACAATTATATGCAGCACTTTCTCCCTCCACCAACAATTTTTCACTGAGGGCGCTGTCCGTACTATAACTCTGTTTAGCCCGCCATGCTACTGACAAACCTTTTCTATTCAGCTCGACGGGATAGGTTTAATATGATTAGAGACAATTTCTTCGTTAGGAAATCTGTAGTGTACGCCTCTCTCCCAGTAGTTGTGATAATTTAGCCCCACACTCTGGCTAGATTGTGTACGAGTGGTCAAAATACCCAAAGGGCCTCATATATCTAAGATATTGTCTCTCTTCATGTTCCACTAAGCCTTGTGGCTTCTTAATTTTTTGGATGTGCCTATCCACACCATGGGCTGATCCGACCCTGGGAAACTGTTGGGGTTTCCGAGCGGTGATGGCCAAGGTGTGGTATCACACACATTCCCTCTGTATCCTTGGATATTTAGTAGTTAGCACTTCTGCCAATGTAGGAAAGCACTGCGAAAACATATCTTAATTTTTATTTTATTTTATTTGCTGAACAATCCTCCCGCACCCCAGTGCAAACCTGGGCAACTTGTATTTAAACCTAATGACAGGTTAAACATTTAGTTCCATAGGACCTGTTAACGGGCGGGATGCGCATCCCTGCTGAATTCCTTAAGAATGTCTGGGCATGATATTCAGATCTGCCACGCCCTCGTGGGAAGGACATTTACGGTGGGTATTCATCTCTCTTAGCCCCACCATAATGATAGATCAGTTGCCTAAAATACTTTTGTGAAAAGTAACCAGTGTCTTGTGACGATTTATGTGGTTACAGAGCAGGATGTCCGGATTCTTATCCAGTTCGGAGATCTTACTAAGTAACATGTATGAGCGCTGTCTTCAGTATTGATGTCTTAGGGCATCCGTTCTCAATGATAGATGCATCTAACAGCTAGGTAGACAACCGCCATTTGTGGCCAAAAATAGTTCTTGTCTCTAAAAACTAAAAGCTAGCTAAGCATAGAAGAAGGCCCGCATAAATAAAGTGGCAACTACTAATTCAGCATACTGAGAATTACAGACGGTGACGTGGGAATCCTCTGGGAATCGTTCATCCCGTCTTCATGTAATTCAGCACGCAACCACATTGTCATAATCTCATTAGGTATGGTCTTTTCTTTTCGGCATTTTGGTTAAATATTAGAGTGGGCCCATTCTTGCCTACTACTCTTCTCCCGCTTCAAGCAGTGGCAACATTTTCCCATGACGGAGGCCTGTGCGAGTGACTTGCCTCTCGCAAGGATTCAGCGACAATGGTCCACGCGAGGATAATACTCCTCAACCAAACTAGCACTTGGAGTAGAGCCCGCGTGAGGCACATGATTTTTTGTCACTACAGAGATAATTTTCTTTCCTTTCAGCTTAGAGGTATAATAGCTTATATTAAGAGAATTAGTTAAGTCCCGTTTATGGGAGCCTCCCTTGCGGGGATACCTCTGCGGACCTACGATTCTGTGTGGTATCTCCGGGAGCCCCATGTTTAAAAGTTCATCCGGCTGTCTCTATGTCTTGTATTTTCATATGCTCATCATTTTTGTCTAGCATACTTGACAGTCTGTTTAGGTAAACTTATTGTATAGACTTAGTTTAATTAGGTCACCAAAGTCAAATCTTGTTAGTCCATATATCACGAAATTGCTATGTACTGGCATACTGGTGACACAAACTCTTGGGATGAGACCGTTGTGTTTAATGTTCCCGACAATGGTCGCATGGCCCCACCAGAACGATTGACTTCCACAGGCCTTAGGAGCTGGTCTTTGTTACCCATAGGGAAGTATCGTACAGGATCCGTCACCCCAAGACCGGAAGCTAACCAGCATCATCATTCGCTGTGCACTTGCAGCACAGCGAGTCTACATCATACACTGGAACATCCCGACACTACCCCGTGAGCTACATTAGCCATTATCGGCATTCATCCATCTCAGTGTATCAAAATGGTGATAAGTGGGGATGGTGGCTGAGGAGTGAGAAGGGAACACAAAGAAATAATAACATATTTTTACAAAATAAATTTATTTTTTATTGACACAGGCATTTTTCTTATGATAAATATTAGCGACATTTATTCATGATAATTAAAAAGAAAACATAGTACATATACATTAAACCTGATCATTTTTTCTGTTTATTCATAATCCTGTGCATCAGACGTTTCACTATCGCATCATTTTTGTCTCTGTTTCTTAGAGCCCATAATATGTGTTTCATTTGCCCACCTCTCGAATGATAATATAAGAAATATACACAATAATATCCACAAGTTGTCGTCACGGCTGGTTGAATACGTTCATTGTTGAAATAATAAACATGTGCACGGTGTCCATTTTGTACATTTGTTATCATTCTTCCGTCAGAGGGCATCTTCCATAAGGGTCAAAGTATTCAGCATTTCCATTTCTAGTGTAATAAACTGCCACCCAATGCTGTCCGGATTTATTACTGGGATGCGTGTTTATTACTAATGAGGCCAGGCGATATTTACTATTTGTGGGTACATTGTCAATTGGAAAAACACCGAGAAAGTGTTCACGCATTTTTAATGTCACCGAATAATAGATCCTCTATTTCAAATGTATTCAACATATTTGTTAATAATCTGTTAATACATTAGAGTCTGATCCAATTTCTATTGTATTATCAAATTCAGCATAGCAAATTAAATTGGTTGTAGCAGTAAGTGCTTGAGCAAAATGGAAGACCACTCTTAATGAACCAGTGCGTGTAGGGTAGCGATGCTCTGAATTAGCTAGATCAGGTGTAAAATCCATGCGAACAATGTGGTTCCATGTCTGAACTGTGACTTATTTATCAGGTAGCCTCGGTCTTTGAATAATGCCCCAGTACTGCTGAATAGTGAGAAAAAAGCCTCTGAGTCAATGTCGTGGCTAAACGAAGGCCATATTGGCGATGTTGTAACCTCTTCTCCATTTGTATAACATGTAGCGTACGTAGTGTTGTTGTTATCAAACTTGAATGGATATTTATGTACCACCTCATTATAGGCATCATTAGGTACAAAAGCGAATAATACTCTAGTAGATAGCAGACCAATACATTTATTATCGCTATCGATGCTCATAACACCGCTAGGTGCTGTAAAAGTCTTACACACTACCCTGCAGATATTTCGCACTTGTCTGTCTCAGAGCAACGCCGTGCACCACTAGCAGATCTGCTGATGGGATAACTTTTCACACAAATAAGTTAGCCGACAATATTTTCAATTTAGGCCTCAATCATTCCGCGGTCATAATGGCGAACGCATCTTTGCTCCTCTGTAGGTGTACTCTTAAATCAACGAACTGAGCAGGAATCGGTCCTGCAGAAACATATCGCTGTGTATGCGGCCTATTAATTGCACTGTTTTACTCTGCGCCATCATTCTTCTACGTGCTTGAAATCCTAAGTTGGTATCGGCGATATTATCAAATTCTCCAGCATCATCTATTTTCCATCCCGCAAGTTGTAGATGTGAGGATGCGGCATCACTGCCATAATTTAGTAACGTCTCAATGTACGAGCGGTAAGCATAATTTTCATTCGAGTCACTGACACGCTTTCCATTAAAAAAGCATCGACTTGTGAGAACATCGTATGCAAAAGATTATTTGCAGGCACAATCAGGTCATTCACCTCGAGTCTCTTCTCATCACCATTTCGATATACCTTTACTAGCTTAACTTTAATTGAAACATAAGATTGCGTAAGATCTAAATATCTTTCAGCAGACCCGCTGACGTACAACTCGATCGGTCCACTCTCTGATAAACTAAATACAATGTCGTCACTATGGGACTCATCTGACAAATGTCTAATTCGCTCTTCGAGCACTCGCATATCTGATTAAGTTCCATGCTGTTTGTTAATTATAGATATCAGCTTGTTTTCTCTGCCGTCTATTGTGACCCTTCCTCTTCGGTATCGCATGCATTAACTGAGCATTACCTGTATTATTCCTCTTTTTACGTTTAGGTTGAGGTGGTCTTAAACCACCACGCACCGCTTTTACAGCTTCTGGTATCAAGGACCTGGCAACACCACGTGCACTCGATTTTAATGCTGTTTTAACCTTTTTTCCAGCCATTACGTCCTCAGCTAGTCCGACTCCAGCACTAAGAGCTTGTTTACCTACAGATTTAGCTACATTTTTTGCGATAGGTATTGCTAAACGTAATAGTCTGCCTAAGATATTACCGAGTCATGTCCTGATTGGTATTGTGCGCCTACAAAAACTGGAATACACCCATGGCATGCGTGACTTGCGTAGTAATGCACCAGTGATGGAGTGTTCATTCTTCCTCTCATTGTCCCTCTCATCAGACCTCTCATCATCGTTGTCATCGTCTAAAATGCAAACAGAGTACACTCGGCGATGCTCCATCCTTGAATGGGACATTGGCACCAGGTCTATCCATTATAAGTATTCCAATAGTATCGATGTAGTTCTTTGACACAGAGTGGTATTGGATATCAGGAAACGTCCACTGACATATATCTTTCCCTCCATCTGTACTAGAAACGGGTATCACTCTGAGTTGTGGTGTGGGAGTATCGCCTACCACACTGTGTGAGACTACGTCATAGTATATATACACGGTCGAAGGACTACCCTCATGATTTGAACGAAATGATTCTTTAAAGTCTATAGATCCCATATGTATTTTTCCTCCTTCGAATCTGATTAAATTTGCTACTTCTCCACCTAGGCATATAGCATAATTATCTTTAACTGTGAGAGAAACTATATTCGTGCAATGCAAGTAAAAATTTGAAAAAAATTGTTTGTGTCTAAATCTTGTCTTGCTCTTTATCTGTCTATTTAGATAGTCTACCATATTTTTTACAGCATCATAGCCTTTCGGTACACTGATAAATGGAGCTTCTGTTTGCACTAAATAATGTTCGCTTCTACGTTTATGTTTTTTACCAACATTATTTGTTTGATCATTTCGCACATCTTTTCCACGCTCAGCATGGGCCCATTTTCCCCTGATCAGCAGGACATGCATTGCCAAAACCATCTTTTTAAACTAGCGGAAAAGCCATTGTCTTTTCTATTTCTGATGCACCCCCACCATCTTTGCTAATTTCTTCTGTCGCATCACTACCTTTCTTCTTCTTCTTTATTTTCCTCTTAGTAAATGCACATATTTGTACAAAACATTCCTCCGCAATAGTAAGCCAACTCCTCAGATATAACAGACTCAAGAGGCCCACTTCCAATTCACCATTTAATGTTAATGAAGTTTGCAGACGTGTTCGAAACTCTGATATCGTATTGTCTGGAAAGAACTGGGTATTACTACTGCTCGGAGGCTTATGTAAAACTGATCACCATTCATTCTGAGTTGAATGATGTATGGACGTCTTTATGCACGGACTAGGCAATATATACCCTAGACATCTGCTCGAAAGCAATATCCATATGCCTGATTGCCCATTTTGTAAACTCAGATTCACGATACATGTAATGATTACGATATAAATTTTTATATTTTGAGTTAGGTATACTATTTCTTCTTTCGGTACTCGTGAACCCATCATTCACCACATGCTCTGATCCGCTCTTCTCTCTATATATTCATCCATTGTTAATGATGTATAGTACTTAGTTCATTAACCAACGTGTTAAACTTAGCCGGGTAACCGAGCCACTTTACCAGATACTCGCATTGTCCCTTTTTATTTTTTCTACTTTTAGGTATTTTTTCCACTGCATACTCTTTATCATTTTCTTCTATCACTTGCTGTATCTCATCATGATAAAAAGTACCAATAATTGTGTCGCCTCCATAGGCTTTCAATTTATATAAGTATTGATATTTGTCTGTAAGCACCTCATGCACCTTAAACAATTAGCGACTCCATTGCCCGTAATATGTTTTTTCAAACGGCATTTTTGCTTGTGATATTCTAACACGGTCGCCTTGAGTAGGACTGTTTTTAGATTTGAAATGTTTCTTCGTCTTATTTCCATATATATTTCTCCATGCGATTGACTCAGTACTACGGTCGACTTTGGAAGGAGCCATGCACATGCTGGAATGTGTGATGTTATTGTATGCTGCCACTAAACTAGGTAATACATCAATATACTTTCGTATATCTTATGCGTCATGTATCTGTATATTCGACCCTTCAGGGTGTGTTGAAAACACTCTACCATTGTCGCTTTCATTTCATTTTGCGAAGTGTAGAAATGTATTCCATTATCTTTCAAAAACTTCTTCATTACACGGTTTAGGAACTCGCCCCCTTTGTCTGTTTTAATAGCATGTATGTGGCGCTCAGTACACTCCAATATTGTTTCTAACCCTTTCTTGACTACAGAAGATGTTTTACTAAACAGGCATTCCACCCATGCATATTTTGAAAGGGCATCAACTATGCATAGCAAATATAACACGTTATTGTTCCCTTTCGCCAGCATACCCATCGAGCATAGATCTGCCTGCCATAGTTCATCGACAGCTGAAACTCTTATTGTTCGCCTGTCAAACTTTGTTCTCTGTGGCCTGTGAAGGGTATATACTTCTTGGTGTTTTAACCATTTGTCAATGTAGTTGCATGGTATTTTACCTTTGAACGCATTATATAGCTTTTCTTTCCCATGAAAAGATGCTTAATGTTTCGGCTCAAAAGATACTTTTGCCAATTTAGCATCATTCATGACTTATCTAAATTTATCCACATAGGAATTGGATGTCCCTTTTTCTTCCTGTTGCCCACTACATAACTCTTTCTATGTATTCTTTTACTCATGGGCGTAGGCGTGTACTCACTGGCACTATCATCCTTTTCTGCACCATTATATATCTGTCTCATTGTTTTCCCTTGCCCTACAAATCTACGGTGTATGTTTAGATCGTGTAACAGATTAAGAAACTGTCCCTCAACTTGATCATGCATACCAGCCATAAGAGTTGTTCGCCAATGTGCTACGAGATTTGTAAGCAGGTCAAGTACATTACTTTTTGGGGGAAACGTACCATCCATTGTCACTTCGCCCAAGTCATTAATGTGAAAACGTTCAGGAACCGAACGTAAAATATCAATTCCTCCACCAGGTTTTGGTTTGTACATTGTTGGTATTCCCTCATCGTACGTTCAAGTATTTGTGCGGGCAGAACGTCGTAGTTAATTATGGGCTGCAGAGGTATTGGTTGATATTGTTGTCCTTGCGTTTGCTGATAGTAATGCCTATACTTATCCAATACTTGTGAATACGATTTTGCTTTTTCATTCTCAGTCATATCGTGTCTGGCTAATATATTGGATATCTCGTTGTCAAGACTAATAGCTTTACATATCGATGGATCTGTCTGTAGCAAAGATATTTTACTCTGTTCATTTAAATTACCTATTAATTCGTGAGGAACTAGTGCCAATTTACGTGAATGTTCCATCTTTTCACGTGAACAGTTTACCAATTAATGGCACTAGCATACTGATAACCGCTGGTAATAAGGCTCCTAAGAATCTGCCTGTTTGTAGCAATTTTCTTTTACGTGCATATGGCACACCACGACTAGTCAGCGTACACATTTTCCCTCTATATTTACTCAGCTGCTTGTATCGTATTTTAGTGAGTTGAACATTCCCACGTAATACGTTTAGGCATGATTCGTATAGCACATCCGCCAATTCGTTCGAACACTGTTTGATTACATCATTTCTGAGTGAAGGCTTTACTTTAGCCAAATAGTGCAGCATAGGTAAATGGCGTTCCTTTTTACATGATGCCATTTTTCTTAGGTATGTAAACGTAGCAGCCCTCCTTCGGATGAACAGATGAACGTAGTCTGATATTGTCAGGTGCTGTCTGTTTCAAATCTAGGAGTAGATATGAGTGAGGCTCGCGTGTAGCATCCTTATATGATCCGATCAAATACTTTTTATTGCCTGGGTACATCTGATTCGATAATGAACGAATAGATGATGCATCATGTGGATTCTTAGATAATATACCATGTAGTGACAGTTAACTGATAAGTCACGTTGATTGCGCGACTTGTGAAACACATTTTGTGCAACAAATATTATGCTACAATTCTCATGGTGAGAACGTTTTGTAAATAAGTCAGCCACATTCTCATCAGTCGCATTTATTCATCAAATCATCAAGTAGCACCGAGGTTCTGCAACTTCTGTCTAGTTCAACATTCATGCCCTCTTTAAACCCAACTTCTTTTGCCAAATCGTTATACCCGTCTTGCCACACGCCTTAGCAGTACACAATCCTCTGTGGAGGTGGAGTAATGTCGTAGGGATCTCTTATTAGTGCTTTTATCATCTCAGTTTTACCGCACTGCGTTGGTCCACAGACAATCATAGTAAATGGGTGGCGCAATGCCGTATTGCAGTCAAGCGATGTTGCCATTGCGTCAGCACACGTACGTCCACGTACGACTAAGGAGGTATAAGCTCATGCGTATATATAAATATATATATATATATATATATATATATATATATATATATATATATATATATATATATATATATATATATATATATACCTTAGTCGTACGTGAACGTGCGGGAACCATCACTATGGTAACACAAAGTTGTAATATGTAGTTACTCTTCTGTGAATACTGTATCAATGCATACTGGTTAGTGAGCATTAAAAATATAATTGTGACATCAGATACTTATGACGTAAGAGAAATGCTATGATTTTGACGTCAGATACTCAAGACATAGGAGAAATGCTATGACCATTTAAAAATTGTGGCGTAAAATTAGGAGAAATGCTATGAATGTGACGTCAGATACTTGTGACATAGGTGAAATGCTACGATCATTTAAGAATTGTTACGTAAAATTAGGAGAAATGCTATGAGTGTGACCTGGGATACTCGAGATGTAGGAGGGATGCTATGATTGCATCATAACATTAGGAGAAATGCTATGATTGTATGCACATAATGAAATGCGCTATTCATCTCACTCTATCAATCATTCACCTGTCCCATTCTTCTCTAAGGAATAGCAATGGCACATGCCGACTAGTGCCTCATTCAAGTGAAAAGCGGGCATACCAGCGCACATGGAGGCGACGGGGGAGTGAATAGCGAGTCGCTAGCGACAGATAAAGAGATCGAGAGCAAGGTGCTCATACCGAACAAGTGAAATACAATTTTAAAACTTTTTTATTAATACAGACATCAATAATACATATCGTCACAATGATACGATTATACGAAATAAAAACAAATACGACATATTTTCCAAAGCTACGATTGACAATATAAAACAATTAATTATGTTATTTTTTTAAAAATAAAAATAAATACGTATATGATTTTATTTAAAATTATCTGTGTTTAATGCTTAAAACCCGGTTAATTTTAAATAAAGCTAAATAAATTAATACGAGCTTAGAGAAAATATTAATTATAGTTATGGCAACAACATATGGTTTTCATAGATTACATCCACAATGCACCAATACCATTCCGTCATACACATACGATACAGATCAGTACAGTGTTCATATATATCGTAATGGCAGGCTAGTTGAGCACAATAATCGGCTTCGTCCATTTCTAATAATGCTGCCTCATTATACAGTCCAAAATTGTCAATTAGAAGGTCAATATCAATACCTAAACAAGAATGTTCACGTTAACTCGGATGATTTACTAGACATCCGTAACAATCACGCACAACCAACTAATGTATCTTTGCACACAGCATGAATGCGAATAATTTCTGGCTAATCTTTTGCACATGATATGTAGGACAATAATGATGTGGCTGCCCCATAGTTTTACAATAGTGACACAGTTTGATGGTATCGTCATCGACGAGGTTTAGTTCATCATCGCTTAAAAACTCATTGAGGTATATAATGTCCATAGTAAGCGTGGCGTGATTAGACATCTCTGCGGAATCACTAGTGGATGTAATGTCAACCATGTTCTCGTTTTTTAGTTTTCACTTCTTAAAAGCACTGAGGTATCGGACTAAACAACACGTGACCACTCACGTCAGGAGGCGTATAAAAGCTAGGTAATGCTGCAGCAAATTACTCGCATTCTGTTTCAATAATTCCCACTCGTTCTCTTGCAGGTATACACCACAACGTATGGGGCGTGGTTCTGCGTCAGAGCAGAAAAAACAGCATATGTCAATACACGGAAATTTGTCACAGATAGAAATGCAAATAGAATTGTCCAAAGAATATGTAAATAGTATGCCTTCTTTTTTGTGCGCACGTTTTACCGCGTCTTCAAGATTGGGTATGATTTGAAATGCTGTTTAAACGCTACTATGCTGAAATATAAACTGCCATAGATTGATACACCATTTTTTTGCCAAAACGTATTGTTTGCGCTTTACAAGTTACCAAGATCATACCAAAACGCTGAGCGATTTAAATATTTAAAGCAAGGATCAGACGACATCGTGGGGAACGAATACTCATAGCGTGAAACTATGGCTTTTATATATCATTATTAACAATAACAAACAGCCGCACACGGTTTGAACACCATCTGGCGAAAATACCATGCGCACAATGGCGTTAAGAGGAACACGTGTGTTACACTGACATACATAGACGCACTTAATTTGAATGTATGGCGCGCATTTGTTTCGATCAATAATGATCATATACACGCGGTACGAACACTGTCTTCTACCATCCAACGCACACTTTATGAGCAATAACACGCACAACCAACTGTTAACCATTACACGACTGTGAGACTCTGTACACTAAAGGCAATGCGTATTATCGCTAGATGTGCAAAATATTTTGAAAACTATCTGACTGTAAGTTCATGGTGGGTGCCAACAACTTTCAGTCAAAATATTTTTGCGGTAATATAAGACTTGAAATACGTGCGATAACTAAGCATACATTATGAATGAGAAAGACACCGATTAATGTAACTTCGCAACAATAATACGTGAACCCAATGCACTATGTCTATCCCATATTCGGTTAATAAACCCTTGCTAATTTCAGACATGAGCATAATTCTTCTAGCATTAATTTTGTCATCTCTTAAAGTGAACCGCATGCTCCTCATAATCAATGCATGCATATTATCCTTATCAGCACTGCACAGACTAACAATATTTGCTATCATAGTGCGAGCAGCTAGTGCGGCTTCGGCAGACATGGATGACACCGACATTGCTTACGTACTGACTGAAAAAAGTGTAATGTTACTATTTATATTATGCTAGTGTAACCATATGGTACTGATGATAAATCTCCCAGTTTCAAAATTCGTTTTTTAAAGACGGGTCTGAAAATCTTACTGCTATTTACTGAAAGAATTCTAAAATGATCAGTGCGAATGATCGTTGATGGGTAGCTTAATAGTACGCTATTACTATCCGTAATTCCATCATCGTTTCTAATTTGTCCAATGGATTTTTTCATTGTATCAAAATTAACTTGTTTTGGTTGTTCGGTACCCAGTGCTAAACCTTAAACCGTCGTTACCTGTTTAACGATCCATGGGTCATCATGACACACTTCATTTCATAACTATAGTTTTTTGGACCGAGTGCGCAAAACTTGTTAATTCATAATCGGAGGTGATTTCACTCGTCCAAGAACCTAGCTACCCACTTCGTTCTTCAATGGTCTACTCACCTTCCCGGGTACTAAATACCACCGAATCTGTATCGTGATAGGCTACGTGGTGTCCGAGTAAGGACAAGACTTCGTACAGTTTTATTCGGCTATAAGCTGTCACGAAAGATGCAAGAATACAGTTGGTATTTAATGGTGACTTAACATACTCATCATTGACCGAATAGGAGGCCATTAGAAGAATATCGTTCAGGAATCTAATGGAGCCTACAGTTTTACTTTTATCATTCAGAAGGGAGAAAAGACCTTTACGTGTTGATATCATGCTATTCTTTTTATGATCACGAAGGGAAGATCGTCCCCACAAAATATTCAAACAGGATTTAGCAACAAAGCGCAAACCCGGGTTATACGATATTTTGGCATGGTCGGGCTGTATTCCTTCATGTTTATAATAGTCAGCCACGTAATTCGCCTTTTCACTCTCACTACCGACACAATCAGGATAACCGCTACTTTCCTGTTTAATTTTCAAAAAATGGTTAATGTATTCTGAAAATAACCCATTGTCGGCATACGGCTCATATTGCGATGACGTGTGATAATGCCATACTTCATACATTTTTTTAATGACATAACCATTGTGGATAGCTAGCTGTAACTCTGTAGTAGTCCATGTTCCGCATAAACTGTGCTGTTCTTCCATATGTTCGCATACAGAAGAGTGTTCATTTTTTGCGCATTCGGCACATAATACAAACATGAGGCACACATTTATTCTAGCAGGTAGCACGGGAAAGTATATATCATGAGGTGGAAGGACTTTGCATTTAATAAGACCAAAGAAGTCATGCGCTGTCTTATCACTCAACTCATCGCCTCTTTGTACCGTATATGACCCTTCTGGAAAACAGCATTGTTTCATCACTGAAGGAGGCATGGAAACGCAGTCTAAAAATTCGAGCATGGTATGCTCATCCGCTTCCATAACTAACCGAATCGTGGATGTACATCCGCTGAATAGTGCTTCACGTGATGATATTGTGTGGGCTAAGTCCAATTCGGTGATAAAATCATTTAGCGTGGAGGAATCAGCGACTTGTTTCTTAAAGTCGCATTCCCATATAATTCTCACCGTATATCCATGTATTCAAATAAAGAAATGCGACATCGAAGTGCAGAATATGCTTCTTCATATGTCTGATCACTATATGGTGTATATGTCATATCACGCTTATCACTGCAACAGGCAGACTCATGTCCGTGGAATTTACAACCTAAGAATTCGAAAATAATATTTTCAGATACATCAATTCCATCCACATAATGTCCGCATATTGTCTGTTCACCACCATTTAGCGCATGCACGATTTGGCGACCCTCACATTGACTGGCCCGTTCCATCTATTCTACACCCAAAATGCTATAAGTACGTTTTGCTCTTAGTGAGAAATCAGGTAAAGTCTGGATGCTCTCAGGTCGAAGCCATAAAGCATGATAGGCCGCATTACATACTCCCGCTAGTGTTAACCCTGTCACAAATGGGTGTTGGCCATCCGTCGATTCAGAAAATAAAGTCTTAAATCTAGACATGGCTAAGTGTAAGACAGTTACGTCATCGTTACAATATTCGATGAGTTTGTTATCGACATCGTAGTGCTCGTGTCTAGATATCTGCTCATTGTACCAGCGATCAAATTCAATTAATTCATCCGCATTCAGATTTTGTGGACAGAATATCTCCCACTTGGGAAAGGGTATTACCGTACCCAAATATTGAGGCATGTTGAGCTGATGGTGAAATGTCCCCTTACGAACAGGAAGATTAAAAGCATCGCCCACCTTACTTAATGAAAGGGGAAAAAGGTTAATGGAATCGATAAACCGAATAGTACCTACATCAAATGAGAGAACTGAATGACCGCGCATGAACATATTTGCAGGTTTAAGATGCAGGTTAGCGGTTTTGCAAATGCATTGAAGGAGCAAAAGAGAATCATAGCCACACGCGTTGTGAGCGATCACCAAGTAGTCAGAGAAACCATATTTTCTCTTGATTTTTTTTACCGACACGTGCAGCCTTAACACGAGTCAACCAGCTAATGAACTGATCGACTGTGTCTAACCCGTAAAAGTGAACATATCCATAATTCGTGCCTCGATGACATGTAGAGCAATCATCTTCGAGTGGTTGCTCGAAGCGCGCATCACAACATATGTTGGCAACCACGAGATTGACTTTATGCTCAGCTAGAATATTTGTATTGCTACTGCCAATTGGCGATAAATATGTTTCTGTATCGTAAATGAAGTATTTTTGAAAACATTCGTGACTGCAAGTGTCGGCATTCATATGCATAGAGCGTGCGTGGGATAATGACATAATAGGTTCTTCAATTACTTTATTCTAACACATATGATTTTCAGTAATAACATACTTTTCTTTACACATGTGACATTTTGTCATACCACATACATGTTCATCGTCATCTTTACGTATGCGACTGAAACAGCGAGGACACGCCTTCACCATTACGCAGGTCCCATTAGAGAGGTGGTTCACCATACATTGACGGTTATAAATCTTACGATGACAATCAGTACACATTATCTCATACATTGCGTCTGTAGAAGTGCAAGATCCTTTATCAGAATAAGGTGTTTGACAACTACGACAGCATGCAGTGCATGAGTGATCATTAGAGTATGTCGCATTACACCGCATACGGT
This sequence comes from Chaetoderma sp. LZ-2023a, assembly GCA_034401795.1. Taxonomy (NCBI): domain Eukaryota; kingdom Metazoa; phylum Mollusca; class Caudofoveata; order Chaetodermatida; family Chaetodermatidae; genus Chaetoderma; species Chaetoderma sp. LZ-2023a. Next base: position 32,721,020 of record CM067370.1, on the reverse strand, counting down.
AATTACATACCATAAGAAATGCGGCCATAGACATGATTAAGGATATATGATTATCACGTTCTGAATGCATAAGATTTATGCACTGTAAACTCGGGGAAGCGCTACCGAATAGGCGTTCATGCGTTGACTCTGAGTAGACTTGAATAGAAAATTGATTGCGAAAATGTTCCTGAAATTTGTTCCAATCAGTACTATTAATTTCGCGTTCAGGAATACTACACGCTGTATGATATTCACGCGCCACATGCGTCAAATATGTTTTATTACGTCTCAAATTTTGCCATTCATTTGCAGAGATTAATTTGTTCTTTTTCTCAATAAATTGTATTCCTAAAAATATTTATGCCATGAAACAGAATGGATATTCGGCGCATACATGTATAATACATCTTTTTATACGCATGTACGCATCTAAATCAGATGAATGTAAATTAGATAAATTTAATTGTCTAGAATCAATCGCACCTAGGAGAGTATCATTTCGCCCACCTGAGTAGTAGTCCTCTACACGAAAAACGTGAAATTCAAAACCCTCTGTTAACCTACAATTAGTATTTGACTGAATGACTTTTTCCACTGATTCTAAAATTATGTCGGGCGTAATTTCATTCCATAGCCTAAAATCCATCACTATCGGCATTTCCAAATAAGGGTGAATCAACTAGATTCTCACGTGATCATTCGGCTGAACATTGCTATATTCGCTATACGTACCAAGCAAAGATTGAAAGATGCCTGACACGAACTCAGAATGAGAAAGTGGTGTATCAGCTATAGGATAACTTTTAAAAGATACATTATATTCAGTACTTTCGAGATGGAACTTTTTACTGCGGTACTTGTGAACAGTGTCCACAGATATATAGTCGGTATAATCAAATACCGACCCTCCAATTTGAGCGTGCTCGCCGCAAATGCATTGCAAAGAGCAATTAAGTAGATCATCTGTAAGCACCATATTCTCTGATATACATCAACTGATTTCATCAGTGATGAGACTAATTTCATCTGTCGAATGATTTGCACGTTTGTCAATAAGAGGTTGATGAGTAGGGACATCGTTGCAATAAGCAGAATTGTTAGGAATGCATGCTAAATCCAGTGATATGTCATTAGCAGAAGGCACAATACAGTCAGGAACTGGCGTAGCATCAAATAAATTTAGGTCAGAGTCGTTAGGAAGGTATGCTAAAATCCAGAGATATGTCATTAACAGAAGGCACAATACGTACAGGAACTAGTACGTTATCAAATAAATTTAGGTCGGAATCATTAGGAAGACATGCTAAATCCAGAGATAGGTCAGTAGATGACGGCACAAGAAAGTCCAGAAGGGATGCATCGTCAAATAAATTTTCATCGTAATCATTAAGAAGGCATGCTAAATTCTGAGATAGGTCATTAGCAAAAAGCACGACGTCAATTAAATTTAGATCGTGTCCATCATGTACATCCATCATGTACATCGATCGAATAATTAGGAGCAATTACGCCATATTCGTTATGAGGCTAATTGAAAAATGATGATGGTACGGTACTCAGATCAGGAATAGATAGTTCAGTTCTAGTATGTTCGGTTTGATCTTCGGTAGAAGCAGGTTGTGCAGGTATAATTACGTCATAATCATATAAATCATCCAAATAATTGAAAACACCAGCATCGGTAATAGACTGTTCAGGAATGACATCGCAGTAATCAGGAACAGAGTTGACATCACTAGCACTTACATCACGCAATGCAATGTCATTATGTTCATCAGATATGTGCGGAATTGAAAAGTCGTGATCATACAATATAGAACCCAGATAATAAAGGTTATCCACATGTTCATCAGGTGAATAGGGTCGATTCACGTTTAATCTTGCTGCATCAGAGTCACGCATCTGCTGCAAAATCACATTAACAGAATCTTCACATTCTTTAATATCGGCGCTTAAATTATCTGCCATTTTGTTATGTCTTTAACACACACTTAATATTTTGTTTAAAGTATTCTCTTAAAATCTACACTCAATACGTTTCGTTAAAAAAGAACAAATAGCAATACCGAACTAGACAGATGCGCTCTGCTTAAATACGCACAGAGAACAGCGCCAGGCAGAGGCCCGCCGCCATAGCATTCCTACTCAGCCTCCTCCCTCCTCCCATGACCTCACTTATCAGACTACCTCTTGAACTCTATTTTTTACATCCTATTATCAGTCCTCCTCTTAAACTCTATTATTTTTACCTTACCACACTACCACAGAGGGACAACAGAGGGGGGGGGGGGGGGAGGGCACGCGTGCAGCTGTGTTAGAACGTAAACTACTCAACTTTTAAGGGTTAACATTTAAGAATACCGGAACAGCAATATTGATTAATGCGCTTCGACAGTGTCCTCGAATCTCTCAAGTGTGCAAATATGTTCGCCATTGTTCTCGAAAATCTCTAAAACGTGGGTCGCCATTCGCCATTGTTCACACATTCCAATCCCTTTGTGTGCGGCTATTCGCCATTGTTCTCGAAGAAATTCCTTTGTTCTCGAAGAGACCAGAACAATAGCGATTATAACCCCCCCTTTCCTACTGACGATTGGTCAAGACATTCGGTTATTTAAAATTAGGTATATCAATGGCAAGAACAATGCGTGCGTGCGTGCGTGTGTGCGTGCGTGCGTGCGTGCGTGCGTGCGTGCGTGCGTGCGTGCGTGCGTGCGTGCGTGCGTGCGTGCGTGCGTGCGTGCGTGCGTGCGTGCGTGCGTGCGTGCGTGCGTGCGTGCGTGCGTGCGTGCGTGCGTGCGTGCGCGCGTGCGTGCGTGTGAATTGGTATCCTTTACCGCTACACATTTCAAGATTTAGCAAGTATACATAAATATGTCACTTCATTCATCTGTTGTTCTAATGCCGCAACGAATCTTCACTTTCTCACCAAACGTTTGTAAGATCGTGAGCACACACACACACGCACGCACGCACGCACGCACGCACGCACGCACGCACGCACGCACGCACGCACGCACGCACGCACGCACGCACGCACGCACGCACGCACGCACGCACGCACGCACGCACGCACGCACGCACGCACGCACGCACGCACGCACGCACGCACGCACGCACGCACGCACGCACGCACGCACGCACGCACGCACGCACGCACGCACATATCTCACTTTAAATAATCTACTGGAATAATCAATGGAGTTGGATATTTCAAAATTACAGTTTGGGTTTACAATGCATGGTGCATGAGTCTTGTTGACTTGAATATACCCTTTACACACACGCTGTCTAGTGTTTCCTCATTTCATTTTGAAGAGATTGGATACTTCTTATGCTTACTTGAAAGGTCGGTCGGCGTCTGACGTTGACTGGTCAAGACTCGGCCTGATGACTTGAAGATTTAGATTCAGGAGAAGCTCTGAATATTAATACTGTCCTACTCAAAGACTAACCCGACAAATAGTAACAATTAAGGCAATTAGATTTATTAAACTTATAAATGTAGCACGGATCGTGTAGGGCCGAGCCAGAGTAGCCTGTACCGGCGCTTTCCTCTCTAATACGCCCATCGTTGCCTGTATGCATAGCACGTCTGTCGTAACACGTTTAGAAAACGACACAGTCCATAAGATCGCCTACTGTCCATATGCGATAATCTAGATAGGTCGGGCACGCTGTACTGTAGGTATAGAGCAGGCATCTCCTGTGTATATAATTGCCATGTTCTCTAAAGTGGTAATATGTGTTCGTTTCGCTCCATCTTTGGGCGAATCGTACCACAAATTCCCGCAGGGATCCAAATCTGCCTTCTAAATTGAAATCAAATGAGTAATGGCGGAGATATCGTATGCTATAATATAGCCGCATGCACTACATACTTGCAAAGAGTAGACCCCGTAATACATATGACGTCATAACACGTGACTTCCTGGTTTTTCCTGGTTGTTACAAATGTTGTGTAGATTGGCTGTAGTAGAGCCCTGGAGCATTTTCATTGGACAACCAAATGTATGAAAGGACCTTTATCAGCCCATGACAATCAGTTGAGATAGAGTGGTCGCTCAGTTCTGACGTGCATTTGAAAGCCCTAGCACTGTGCCGAGCAGCTAAACGCATCTATCCTACTGCAACTCCTAATGCCGATTTGAAGACCTTGGACTAAAAGCCTAAATGAAAATAATCTGCCTGAGCCAAACTCAACGGCTCCAGAGCGCACCAGAGTCATCTGGACAGCGCATACTGCAAAAATACTAACTATCCTCGATATACTCGTACTCAAACTCCTCTTGTGTAAGGACTCGTGAGCCATCTAGCAGCTACGATTTCATTCTCGCCATAACTTATCTGTATCATGACTGAAATGTTACATTGTATAAACCTTTTTGTGCCCTTTGTAACGCGTCACCACTTTTTCCTTTTAAGCTACGTTGACTAAAATGCCAACTTGAAAGCCATTTTTGTTTTGTTATTGTATATCCTTTTCTCGCCAGCGGCTGTTAGCCGTGATTACGATTCCCATACAATTCTGCACCTGTAGCCATTGGTATCCACCCCTTTTGTTAATCTGACGTCGACGACTATTGGGCATGTTTTACGGCCAAATTCGTCTTCATGCTAAATTCTTCACAGTAACTTTTTCTCGGCCTGTGCCGATGAGAGAATGAAAATAGCACACCAACAATAGTGCATTATCATTAGGAATCTTGTATATTAACACACCACACCAGGAAACCATTCTTGTATCTTAAACCGACATAAGTTCGGATCTAGCATGGATAGTAGCTCAGTTATTTGTGTTAGAACCCTGTCAACAAGCCAAGGCTGTTGCTATAATGAAACGGTTACTTATTGTTACTTATTGTAAAGTTCGCTTCAGGTGTCACAACAAAAGTCTAGTGGTATACCAGCAAAATGAGCCTAAGAGGGACCACAAAAGAAGCAAACATGGCCAGCAGCAACTGTCTCGACTCCAGCCTATCTTCAGTCAATATTTGTTTTATATATCATTTAAGTCCCTTCTCTGATGCGGCGGCGCCCTCGTGGAAATCGCTTAGGTTTATCAGCGCCTTCACTCTTAACGGAGACGCATCACACTTCCCTCAGTATCTTCTCTGATACATTAATAGGACAGAAACTTTACGCCAAAAAAGGAATTCATTGCGAAATAATAATAAATACATAGCTATATAGGCATAGCAGCGAATTTTAGGCACTTCAATATACACCTAACTCAGAGTAAACATTAACTCCCAGGAATCAGGTCTATACGGCTTGATTTCGACACTCCAGTTTGCGGAAAAAGACACACTCGGCAGACCAATTATTTGGTGAATTAGAACGGTGCTTTATATGTGTCAAAGTCATCAACAGTCTACTAAGTGTTTCTTCAGCCAAGCCATAACTAGTTTTACAGTGCTTCTAGACGCGTTTGTATTGTCCTCTCCTGCTCTTGTCGTGCTGTGATTGCTCTAGTGGACAAAGGCTGGGAGTCACTCTTCGGCTCGGTACCCTCTCGCTAGAGTAGCATCTGTAATGTACAATATGTTTGTTGGGTTTGCTCCATGGTTGAATCCTACAGGAGGGCAATGACAAGATGACTGCGCAACTCACAGGTGGTACTCGCACATGGCATACACAGGACACAGTACAAGGCTATGTCTCCTGACGTACCCAACCCATACACACGTAGACTACGGGATTGACACTACGGGACTGTGCCTCTCGCTACAACTGCCTGTCCGGACCCACAATGGACACTACATTTATGCTCCTGGGTGGAGAGACGCAACAAGGAGTGAAGGAGATATTTCTCATTGCCGCCTGAGCTACCGCCTCCTCGATGTTAAGCTAAGCACTAGCAAGTGTCTTATATAGAATTATTTAGCAAGCACAGGCACGTGCTTATAACTTATTAGAACGATAAATATGCCTTGCATTTGATTGGCTACACCTAAATATTGACCAATCAAATCATATTCTGAAACTTTCTCATAGCGCAATATTTGCCAGTTCAACCCAGTACTATCCGGATTACAATTATGAATATTCGTAGTTAACAATACTATTTGTATTATGACTGCTTCGTCAAACTCGAATTCCATGCATGCTTAATCATTCCAAACTTGCCTGACAGGTCTATGACTGAGCTTATCCAGTTCATTTATAATGGCAAGTTTGAAGCTCACTGAGCTTTATCCATCAAAGTGCATTATGGGTTGATCTCTCAGCTGGCACGTACATGATGCCTCATTTCTGGGGAAAACATGAGTGGGTGTAAGCTGTGATTCATTGTACCATGCTTCTATCATGAAAGTCAAAGAGATCCGGGATATTAGCTATGTATATGAGCTTGGGACAAATCTTGGCGTCCTGTCGTATAACAATGTCTTAAAGAGCTTCTTCAACACAATTATTGACGCACCTTTCTTAATATAAGCCTGCATCAAATCCCTCAATACTGTGTAAGGCCCATTTTCACCAAGATTGTACGTCAGCGTTGGCGTCAGCATTTGCGTCGGCGTCCGAATATTTTCTTGCTTGATCAATGTGTCTGTTTCCACCGCGCGTAAGCGTTGGCATTAACGCAGCGTCAGAAGCGACGAGCTCTCCTGGACCAACGTCGGGGAGAGAGAGAGAGAGAGAGAGACAGAGAGAGAGAGAGAGAGAGAGAGAGAGAGAGAGTCAAACTTATCAGTTCGCTAGCTAAAGAAACAAATCCTGAAGAGCAGTTCTTACTTACTTTCTTGCTGGTCATCACATCTTTTTCTAATCATGCAACGATGGAGTTTTGTGTCAAGTTCACACAAATCAGCGAAATGCAGCTGAGAGATAAATGCGGTCAAGCACCAGCCGTCGGATCATTTACAGCTCTAATGCAAGGGGCGCCATTAATTACGGAAGTTGCCAATAGTAAGTCGAAAGACTCAAACAACTTCAAACCCAAAGTCAAATACTGTTCATTTAGATATACATAAGAAATAATTTGCAAAAGTTAAATAAAGGCTGCATCTATCAACCAAGTTATGGTTTTCGTTTTTATCATGCCGATTTTACCAGGCTTGCTTCCACATTACCCCATTAAACATTCAAATGCATGGTATACAGTTGAGAATAGGTATAGATGCGCATTAAAATAGAGACAAAAACTGACCTCGGACAAATTGTTAGCCTCTCCTCTTCATAGCATCTCGGTAATTAGTGGTGTGTTTGCGTATCAAGGGACCAACGCATCGAAGAACGTTTATAACGTTCGTCATCTAAAAGTAGCTCTTGGACGAGCTGATTGCATATTTTTTCCTGGCAGGATTGATTGGATGGCCCCACCAGCGTTTCTTATACTTTTGGTTAGTTTCTACCATCAATACCATTCTATGTTCATCCGCCATCTCCTCTTCGTCCATGTCATCGACAAGGACCATAGCCACGAGCTTATTTTTGTTATCCATGCTGTGCGAATCTTCAATTTCGAGGTTTCCCGACTAAATGATCAATGCCGTGAAAAGTCGCCCGCAAAACCACTAATCGGTAGCTTGGTGGAAACAGTTGAACACGGCTTCAAACGCCTATTCTAAGCCGACGCCAGCGCTACCGTTGCCGCAAAATATTGGTGGAAACGAGGCTTAAGACTTTATATCCAATCCTGGATATAAATCACAGAGGTCTTATTAGACATGATGACCTCAGTTAGTTAAAATACGCATTTGTCAATTGCAGTTAAATGCGTGCAGCGCTAAATATTACATGAAACTGTTGCTAGAGAAACATACAGGTTTCTAGGCCTAAATTAGTCATTTAAAATCAAGTAAGCTTTTAATATTGCGTTATGGATAATAATATGTGCGCATTCATCGCTGACAGCTATTTAGCAACAGCATCATTAGCCAAGTACCTAGCATGGCAGCAGCGTCAATACTCCAGGTAAGTCAAATCATTATAATTTCAACATCAACTGGTTAAAAGTACCATCAATTCCATCTAGTACACCGCACATATCTAAAGGGAACATGAATCTCTACCTATCTGTATGTACATCCATCCATCCATCAATCCATTTATCCATCTTGTTTGTTTGTCCATTCCCTAAAACTAGCGATAATCAAATAATTTCTACATAGTAAAATCATACAGCATTGAATCACGCTATCACACCATCATTGCAAAATGATTCCATCAGTGACATTTCAGTTTACATGTGTAAAACGGCCATATTACTTGTCTCTGAGGAATACCATTATATAGTATCAGTGCTATTTAAAATTAGAACAACTTACAATGACATGACTTTAGTGAATATTCGTCTGAAATGTCGCCACAAAGGGTACGGTCAGGCTCGCCACATCGATGAGTTAATATCAATATCTCGATGACCGCCGAGGTAGATAAGCCTTGCGTCCCATCAAGTCCCATATTTACAATTTGGAAAATACCAATAGATCTGTGTTGAGAGTGGGTGGGTGTGTTTCTTTCCTGTGTGTATGGGGTCTGGGCGTGTGGGGGGGGGGGGGGTGCGGAGTGAGTGTGTGATAGAACAATGTCGATATAATCTCTGTAGCTGTGGGTTCTGGATTTTTTCGGAGTTTCCGGATTTTTGGTGGAATCATGACCCAAGTTGTGGAATCCTAGGCTATGGTCATGCCATTTCCAGTGCTAAGACCGAGTTGAGTCAAGTCGGACAAGTAATTTCCGAGGTATCCAAAGATAAAGAAGTTGACTCGATCCTGATACGGATTATCGTATCTTGATCACTGGCAAAATCGGGAAATCTTCATACACGTCAAGTTCCTTCGGTGTGTTAAAATGTGAGCCAAATCGGATCAGTGGGTTTTTTAAATACAGCACGGAATAAGTTTTTGTGTTTGACAGACAAACTAACTAACTGAGTAAAGGGCATGGCAGTTTATTGAGCTACTACCCAGAGCTAAAACATATTGCGTGACTCCTACAGGGCACGTCCTTCTCATGTCAGAGAATATATCGCTAAAAAAATATTGGTGCCAACAAGTGTGAGGCACGCATAGGGCGCCATCGAAATAACTTGCTACGTGTTTATGGGATTAAAACTCAGGAAACGTAATCTGAGGCGACTGGTCGGAAGAAATACTCATTATTTTATAAACGTAGACCTTCCAGGTAGAACTCTATATGAACAGTTCACTCATACTGGCAATGATTTTCCCACAGGCCAGTATTGTAAGGTTCTGCCCGATAATGCATACCCATGACATTCGTTGGGCCATGTTTGTGTGTGTGTGTGTGTGCGTGTGCGTGTGTGCGTGCTTGCGTGCATGCGTGCGTGCGCGCGTGCATGCTGTCTCACCGCAGCCCACCCCCACCCAAGCCATAGATGTGCACACCAGATGAGCGGTCGCAGATATGGTGAGACAAGCACCATCTCACATCTGCCTACACATAACGGTATCCAGGGAGCTGGCGTTCAATTAATGCCTAAGGAATTCATGGCGAACATTTTGATATTAGTGGCAAATGTGTCCAAGGTCTAATTTACATTAACAGCCTAGGACTTACTCTCTATTATTGTATCTATTTCATGTTCATCAACTGTCGTGTTCGTGGCTTGAGACATATTTCGCATGTTTCCTATCTGCGTATCATGTATAATAATAGATACAAATACTATCTAGATTTCTTATGCATATACCTTCATTATGGGACAAGTGGTCCCGACTGCTGGTGGCCTGCTATCAGTAAAGAACAAAAGGGCGTGAGCGGGTATCGACAGTGCACCGAGCTGGACGCGGTTGATACCTGACAACCTAATGCCAGCCTATCATAAGAATTTTAATAAAATAGTATGTCGCTTCAACTTTTGAATGTAATTCCACCACAATAGTACAATGTTGATGGAAAGGTCATTGCGAATTTTGCAAAACCATGATTTCTTTTCAAATTTCTATGCGCATTAAAATCAATATGCTTTCCGATTTGATTTGATTTAAACATATTTTTTTGTAACAATTGCACAATGGCATCGGGCACAAGTTCTTACAACTTAGATTTGCCCTCTCCCTACAGAATTATTATAAGCAGCCAATGATTGAGAACACTAAACCGAGGTGAGAGAGAAACAATAATTTAAGAGGTGAGAGAGAGAGAGAGAGAGAGAGAGAGAGAGAGAGAGAGAAAGAGAGAGAGAGAGAGAGAGAGAGAGAGAGAGAGAGAGAGAGAGAGAGAGAGAGAGATGTAGGGGAGAAAAACGATTTAAACAGATTTAAAAAGAATAGGAAAGAAAAGAACAGCTCCTTCAAACACTGTCATTGTCGGATAGCAGTTAGCCATTAATATAATAGATTAAACAATACGAATAATTGAATTAACAGACCATATTCATGGTTATTCCAGACCGTCGTCATTTACCCCCGTTTACCCACCCCAACCCTTCCTCTCAACTCCCACGATGCTTTCACCAGGTCTTCTCTTCTCGTTTCTTACACGAAAACCGAAACAGAAACGAGAAATGAGACCCAGTCACCTCCAACCCCGCCCACCCCACACTTTCAAAATGGCTCCACTCCTGTGTATTTAGGTAAATCTGAACTTTTAACCTCCTCATAACTTGGAACTTTCCGATTGATAGTATGAAAACACGTAGGTTTCCCTGTTTTCGGAAAGATCACATTGAATATAATATGTGTTAGAGTTAGTAAAATTGGGTTCACTATTTTAATTTTATATTTGAAAGAAAAAGACATTTTGGTAGCGTTCTAATATTCTCTATAATTACTGAGCTCTGAAATTCTGTCTTTGAGACTACCCTGCCCAATCTGTTATTTTAAAATCTGTGTGTATGACTATCCTGCGAGGCGCCAAAAAACTTGTTTAACTGCTCCTTTTCACTCAATAATTTAGCAACTTTCATATCCAAGTTCACAAAATTGCTCACAAAATTGCTCATGTCGTTCTCTTCTTGTTGCATTGGTAGGAGATAACATTTACGTGATTAGACTATGTGCATGTATTGCACGACTGGCAGTATCGGCAGGCGACGCGCGAACTAGAACATGCGCTCGAACTAGAACGCACACTCTTACAAATGCATGCACTTGAACACATACACGCACGCTGTAAACTGCAGACGCTACATACTTTAATCCATCTCTATGTTATTTATAGGCCTACGTCTTTTCTATTGTTGTCTTTAGGCATGGAGCGACGTAACTTCACTAACATTCACACCTGTACGTACCAGTAGCTGTGGAACTGCTGATTTTACAGTAAGATTTGTAACTAGGTGTCATGGTGACGGTTCTTGTTTCGATGGTTCTGGAAACGTATTAGCACACGCCTATTATCCCAATGCGCACTTCCTTGGAGGCGACGTTCACATCGACGATGATGAACATTGGGTAGCTTCTAGGTCACAATGTAAGTATATCTAATTTACACGCACGCACGTACGCAAGTACGCACGCACGCACGCAGACACACACACATACCCTTTTTCACACACACTCTTTCATGTGGTCTAGGAGTGGGCCGTAGGCTTTTTGAACCACTGCGTCAGTAGCATGCTACGGGGTTCATTGTTACGTCAACTGATAGCAGATCTTTTCATTACTATAATTAAAGACCAGTAATTAAAACCAATAATTCACGCGCATAGTTACACGTGATAAACATATGACCGTGTATGGTACAAACTCCCCTGTCTAGCAGCTGGTTGCTGGTTTCTATGCAACAGTTATAACAATTACGTCTATCAATTTACGTGCATGTGGGACGGAGTGGATAGATTCGTCACAGCCACAGCGATATCGCCTGGGAACTCACGTCCGGGATCTTAGACATATGCCAGATTACGAAACCTTTAGAAATACACGATTTGGTGGAACGAGTCATTGAACGTATTCCCAAGGGAATTATAGGCCTGGTGTAGCACGGGTCGCATAAGTCACAGTAGTCTATGGGGAGGCTGACGCTATTGTTCCCCTGTCAAAAATGATTGATGGGTGTAGGTCACGAGGTCAAGTGCAATTGTTGGAGAACAATGACGTCCAGCCCGTCCCCTCCAGTCAATAATGAGTGATGTGTACACGAGGTCAAGTGCAATTCGTTCTAAATAAGCAAGGGGAAGCTATTGTTCATGCAGGTGGACACTATTGTTCTAAATGAGCGGGTGGCTGCTATTGTGCATGCAGGTGTAAATGTCTGGCTACAGACTATTGTCCGTTATGACGTGTTAATGCATAGATTACTGTGTTTTTAAACAGATGACGTGTGCACGTGCTGTGTTTAATGTATTAATTAGGGGGGCGGCGTCCCTCCTTTGTGGTTAAAAAGATATTTCTGCCTCAGTCATTTAATTTTCAAAAAATCAGATGGCAGTCATTTAATTATTAAATTTTCAAAATTGTTATGGAAATTAGTTGGTATCGAACAATGTCCACTGCATGTCCATCATCGTTGACAAATAATGACATCCCGAGCACCCTTGTAGCATTTAACGTATTAATTAGGTGTGTGGTGCCACCCCCCCCCCCCCACCCCCTCGTGATTGTAGTAAAAAGTAGAATATTTTGAAACTAAGCGAAATTGTGGCTTCCTATGACAAATTGTCGCATTGAACAGCACTTTTTGAAGAATAGCATTTATGCGCATGATCAAGGGCATATAAATATGTATAATATTATATAGATAATAATCATGTATCTATTGTATTTAATGAAATACTTTAAAGTGACAGTCATTCAATTATTACATATTCAAAAAATGTGGTGCTATACAGGCGGCTACATGTGTATGTAACCGGACACAATAATGTTTCCTAGTTGTATTACCTTTTTTGGAAACCTGATCGCTGTTGAATGTTTTTTCATGAAATACGGCTTTCTTATGGCAGACTATAAAATACATTAATTCTACTGCATAAGAGCGCATCGGCCACCTGCATGAACAATAGCGCACAGCCGGTCATTTAGAACGATTAGCGTCCAGTGCCCACTTATGAACAATAGCATCCAGGCGACACTTATGAACAATAGAGCGCACAGCGACCACCTACACGAACAAAATGGGTTCTAGTTAGTAAACAAGCGATATGATTTAAGATAAATGCATATATCGACCGCTAACTGCTATACAATTGATTGAGAACGTTAATAGAATTGTCTTAAAATAATTAATGAGAGTTTAATGTGCAAAGAAGTTGCCAATATATAGCGAACTTATTCTCTCGATAGTAATCTTGTTTCTTAAAGCGAGTAGTGAACTCTATTTGACCATTTAGCATTAGGATATTGATTTATTCACACACTAATGGATGATAAACTAAACGAACAGGAGAATGCTATTAATGTGATCTTACAGCAGATGGGCGACGAGAATTACATAGCATTAAACAATGACACTACACAATGCGCATATCAGACACCATGTGAAAGCGTACTTGACCATGCTCGTCAAGACGAGACTAGTCATTACGCAGTAAATATTATCGTGTATTCCACTTACTAATGATGATCTTAATCAATGTTTGAAGCATGTTGACCCTGAGCTATTGATCAATAATGAACAATTTCTACTAGATCTGTTGGATAATGACATCATATCCGCTCCTAGCGACATCAGGATGGATGCGAATATTATGCAGCAAATATCTGACTGTTTACCGCACGCTGATGTACCTTCTTCTAGCCAGTAAGACGGTGTATTGGAATATGGTAACGATATAAATAAGCCTACTTGACAATTACCTATCTTCGATCAAACAGACCAGCGAATTGTGCAGAACGAAACTAGCGATGACGTCGCACACATCATGTAGCAAATATCTGCATGCATTCCATTCACTAATGATGATCTTAATCAATATTTCCAGCATGACGATCCAGTTCTATTCAGCAATACTGATCAATTTCTAACTGATTATATAGATAGTGGCATCGTACCCGCTCCTATCGACATCGTGATAGGTGCAAATATTATTTGGCAAATATCTGACACGAAACTGTACCTTCTTCTACACAATCTCAGTTCCGTAACATATTGGAATATCAAACTATATAAATGAGCGAACATGACAAGTGCCTATCTTCGTTCAAACAGACCAGTGAATCATGCAAAATGAAACTAGCGACAACGTGGCGAGCATTATGCAGCAAATATCTGCATGCATTCCATTAACTAATGACGATCATAATCAATATTTACAGCATGTTGACCCTGAGCTATTGAGCGATAATGATCAATTTCTAACTGATTATTTAGATAGAGACATCATACCCGCTCCTACTGCCATCTCGATGGATGCGTATATTATGCAGCAAATAGCTTACTGTTTACCACCCGCTGATGTAACTTCTACGCCACCTCAGTTCATTGATGCATTAGATGTAAATGAGCCTACATGACAAGTGCCTATCTTCAATCAAAGGGAACGTTGAATCGTGCAAAATGTTCCGAACATTATGCATCAAATATATACACGCACTCCACTCACTAATAATGATCATAATCAATATTTGTTATGTCATGACCAGGTTCTATCGATCAATAATGATCAATTCCTCTTATACAATGACGTCACATACGCTCCTATCCAACCTCACGTAGGTGGTGGTCTGATCGATTATTCAGACTATATAATGACGAAGACTATACATAAGTTCCGTAGTAAAACTATCATATTAACTAACACCTGTTGATCTGAACAAACTCAAAAGAGGGCCTCAGAATGATTAACCTAGCACTCAGGGGAAAAACCTATTCAGCGTAGTTTTCTCAACTTAGCGAATCACGTATTATGAAAGTACCAAAGGGATAGTATGTGGTGAAGAATATTATAGACTGTATAAATGGACAGATAGAAAGGCATCAGAAATTTATGAATAAAAAAATCTTTCTCGATTTTTATTTACATCTTGCAAATCTTGTATCACTTACGATTAGACGTAATTATGGTATTAAGTTTGGCCCAGAAGTATCTAATTTAATCGGCTAGGTGAAAAAATACACACAGGACCAGTTGAAGTATTAAAATCATTTCAAAAGAGTTGCCACGGTGGACAAACAACGGCATATATATATATATATATATATATATATATATATATATATATATATATATATATATATATATATATATATATATATATATATATATATACAATTACATAATGGCCCCGTTTAGGTGACACATCAGCACCACCGCGCAGAATGATTCAACTGTCCAGTACTGATGGCGGAAAGATATATGCCAGTGGATGTTTCCCGATATTCAGTATCCCTCCATGTCAAAGAACCACATCGATACAATAGGAATACTTATAACTGAAAGGTCAGGCTCAAATATACCATGCGAGAATGGAGCGTCACTGAGTGTACTCTGTCTACATTTCGGATTACGACGATGGGAAGATTGAGTAATGCTAGGGCCTTGGGGCTGTATCATGTCAGTAAAGCAGGCTATGGACGTTTTCCAGTATTTGTAGGTGCACGATACCAGGCGGGCCATGGATTAGGTAATATCCTAGGTGGACTACTATGCTCGGCAATACCTTTTGTGAAAACTGTTGCCAAGACATTAAGTAAACAAGCTCTTAGCATGGGAGTTGGGCTAGCAGAGGATGTAATGGCGGGAAAGAATGTTAAATCCTCATTGAAATCAAGAGTGCTTCATTTAGCCAGGGCTCTGATACCAGAGGCTGTAACAGCGGTACGTGGAAGCTTAACCAAACCTAAACCAAAACATAAAAAGAGGAGTAATGCACAGAATGCTCAGTCAGTGAGCGCGACACCAAAGAGGAAGGGACGCAACAAACATCAGAGAAAACACACTGATGTTTTCAATTGACTAAAATATGGAACTTAGTCATGCATGTAAGTGTTCAAAGATCGAGTTGGACATTTTTCCGACACGTTCCATAGTAAAAACATTGGAGTCTGCAAAATGGGAACAATTTCAACCTGTATCGAGCTTATAAATTCTGGACTGATTGAGGTTTACATCAGCGGATCTTCAGATAGATATTTAGTTCTTACCCCATTTTACATCTCGTTGGAACTTGAGTTAGTAAAGGTAGATGCAGTGGAGGCATGGCTCGCAGTTGACGAAAAGATGGGTCCTGTGAATAATCTCCTTCATACGATGTTCTCACAAGTGGATGTTTTTTTAATGGAAAACGTGTCAGTGACTCAAATGAAAATTTATTATTATCACGCTTATTTTGAAATATTGCTTAATTATGGAAGCGATGCCGCATCCTCGAATCTCCAACGTGCTTGATGGCGAATGCACGGTGGTGGTGAATTTGATAATGTCACCGATACTAATTTCAAGCACGCAGAAAAATGATGGCTAAAGGTAAGAATGCAATTAATTGGCCGCATACACACTGATATGTTTCTGCAAGATCGATATCTGATCGGATCCGCTGCGTTGAGAGTACACCTGCAGCGGGGTAAAGATGCTTTTGCCATTATGCCTACAGACGATCTGAAACCTAAGCTGAAGTTATTGTTGGCTAACTTATTTGTACGTAAAGTTATAGCATCCTCTGATTTAATAGTATCACATGTGCTTACTCTGAGTAAGATGAGTGCTAAATACCCTATTCATCGTGTTGTATGTAAAATTTTACGGTCCCGAGTGGAGTTATGAACGTGGATAGAGATAATATATTTATCGGACAGCTTCCTACAAGAGTATTATTCAGGTTTTATAATAATAAATCTACCTACGCTACATGCTATATTAGTGCGGAAGAGGTGACAGCATCGCGAATACGCCCACAATTTAGTGACAACATTTACTCTGATGCCTACTTTTCACTGTTCAGTGGTACTGGAGCGCTATTTAAAGACCGTGGGTATCTGATTGATAAAGCGCACTTCAGATATGGCATGACACTATTCACATGGGATTTTACTCCTGATTTAGCTGATTTGGAGCACCGATACCCTACATGTACTGGATCATTAAGAGTTGTCTTCCACTTTAGTGAAGCACTACATGATACAACACCCATGATTTGCTATGCTGAATTTGATAATACGATAGAAGTCGGATCAGACTTTAACATATTAACAGATTATTAAAAAATCGAAATACATTTGAAATAGAACATCTATTATTCGGTGCCGACAAAATGCACGAACACTTCCTCGTAGTTTATCTAATTGACAAATGTACCAGCTCATATTAAATATCGTCCATCTTCATTAGTGATAACCACGCATCCCAGTAATAATGGTGGGCAGCGCTGGGTTATGGTTTATTACACATTGAGTGAAAAAGCAGACTACTTTGACCCTTATGGAAGATGTCCTTCAGACAGAAGAATGATATGAAATGTATGCAATGGGAATCATGCACGTATTTATTCCTATACGCTGAACGTATTCAACCGGCACTGACAACAACATGCATATATTATTGTGTATATTTCTTATATTATCGTTCAAGAGGTGCAGACATGAAGCATATACTATGGACGCTAAGAAAACATGACAGAAATGATGCGAAAGTGAAACGTTTAACTCTAAGAATGAGAGAAAGGATGCAAAAAACAATGGATCATTAATAATAATAATTATTTGTTCTCACTTATTTATAGAATAATTGATGTCATTAAATGTTGTCACTAATTTAGTTTATTATTTTATTTTCTTATTTACTTCGATGTGTCAATAAAATAAAATAAAATAAAAAAGTATATTATTTCATCGCCTGTTGCCCCAATGTCGCATTTCAATATGCATGCATACTAATGGAATGATGTCATGTTTATACACACACACACGGGCCACACACGCACCATGGGGTGCACAAAGGGCCATGCGTGCACGCACAGGGGCACATACAGAAGCATGCACACAGATAGGGGCACGCGCATGTATGCACGTACACAGGGGCACATCATATAACTAGCAGTATCGCATATTAGCATGTGTGCATACGAGGGAGACCTTTATTAAACACTCATTGGCATACCCTCTCCGTCCTATATGCCATTTTTCACACACCATGCTCTCACAAATTCCGACCACAATGTCTAGGCAAATGGATAGCCATCAGAGTCCGTCATTACGATGATAAATTTTCTCTTGGTCTGCATGTACAAGGAGAGACGCGTCAACTTTAAGTTGATGACGTCACAAACAAAATTAAAATTTGAATAAGGCCGCTTGTAAATTGCTTATGGGCCTAAGAATGTTAATCTGACACGATAGATGCCATGTTTTCAAAATATGATCCAAAATTGGGTAAATTGATCTGGGACTATTTTGTCTGATTTCGATATGGTTGAGTGATTACTCAATACTATGATTGATCAGTCAACTTCCATATATGGCATTATACATGCTTCTTGGTGCGAAAATTGCCGCCAAAGCATGTGTCAGTGAATAGCAAGAACAGTGTCTGTGCAGGCGTGAAACAACCGAGATGTGTCTGGTTCTTCAAATGTGAAGTTTTTAAAAAGTTGTCTTATTATTTTATGTGAGCGGTAGGGTTTCCTTTTAAGAGAAACAAGCTAAGTTATAATACCAAGTAGTTGAATATCAACATTTTATATTAAGTTGAATTAGTAGTGTTAGTCCTAGGTGCCTTAATTGATTCCTATTGAGGAGGCATGAAATCTACAAGAGAACTGATGTAATCGATCGGTCGAGCCTTTTCGCCTGATCTGCGATCACATTTCAATAAACACTCAGCTATCAAACACCTCTCGACGCCATAGGGACAACTCACTTAGCTCACCTACCATCACGCCTGTCGGCTCCGGGTTCAAATCAGCCATGGGGAACCACCTATCCTCCCGAACCCACTATTGAACCTTCTTCAGTAGTCATTCATCTGCTCATGGGTCTTCTAATCTTATGACCCATCATCAAACGCTTCTACGAAAGTCTTCAGTCTATTCCGGGATCGCTTTTCACCCATAAAAACTGCACACATAAAGATCCATCATCGAACATTCTCAATCACCATAGAGATGTCTCAAACCCGTTCTTTACCTCTACGCATCAGTTATCAGAACACTGATGTAATATAGTTATCTTCTTCGAATTACATTTCGGGGCTCGATTCTTAAGTGCAGTCATCCGAGGATAGTCTTCAACGAATCACCTCTGGATCTCCATTTCGTTTAACGTTATTGTGCTTTAACGCCCACATTGGGCGTTGCTCATATATGTTTCGCCAGTGATGTCACGCTCCTTATATTCCTGTGCCTGTGTTTATATCACACATATATATTGATTATTATTCTGGATTCGCACGACCTATTTCGGATCATCTTCTTCGACCATTTCTCCAGGGTCAAGCAACTCAACTATGACTGACTACAGTCTTTACATCTCTATGAAAGATATGCAGATTTTGGTATGACACTACATCAACAAACACAAAACATAATATACTATACGTCTTAATTATTTAATTAGTATAGGTTAGTAATTACTTAATGGTATACTGACTACCACTAATAATGAAAGCCGGTGATGAATGAATCATTCCAGTAGTAAATTTTCATATTAATCTTCTGTTCCTACGAAAATTGACATTTCTCAGACCCATGATAGAAGTTATTTCCAGCAGGTAAAATCAGTAAAGGTTTCAGTTACACGATTTTATACAATTCGACTCAACGCGAATTAACGGAATCGATTCATTATTTAAACTGAATCATATCCCGTCGCTTATCGAGACGAGAAGGTAAAAAATGTTATGTTTAGTATTGTTTCTACCTTTCGGTTACAAGGAGTTAATGGTTGGGATAACATTTTACTCCAGACATTAACTGATTTTGACCAAACGTCTAATAACTTAATTGCTAAGCATATAATCATTATGCCAAATTATGCTATGGTAAGGACTGATTTATAAACCGAATTATAGTAAGTCTGATGCTTCAACTTTCGCTGAAATAGCAGGCATCGTGAATTCGTTCAAGCTTGATTCAAATTACCTGTGATATACAATAACTGTCCTTCCATCTCATCCATTTTTATTCCGTTTTATCCAACTGTGAAATTGATGATATTTTTAATTCTTCTTCTTCTTTTCAATCGCTAGTATCACACTTGGAGAGCCGTTCTCAAGATGAAATCTGTGGTTTTCTGCAGTTCTTCCACAGGCCCATATAGCTTTTCAAGAAAAGAGGTTGACAAAGGCCAGATCTCTTCTCTCAGCAGCTGATACGTTCTGCAACATTGAAGTATGTGCTATGTGGTCTGTTCTGCTTCGCCACAAGGACAAGCGGGCGATGTCGTAAGGTGGAACAGCCTGCACATGTGTTGGTTTAGTCTGTTGTGTCCAGTTCTGAGACGAAAATAGTCACTTGCTCTGGCCTCCAGAGATGATGGTAGGCATCTTCTGATTGAGGTGTTCTATAGAGTGACTTGATGATAGTCTTCATCTCTGTATGGGTAACCATGTTTTCTGTCTGATTCTCTTCTGCACCCACCTTTGCCATCTTGTCTGCTTCCTCATTTCCTTGGACTCCACAGTGTGAGGGGATCCACTGCAATGCTATCCGAAAGCACTTGATGGTTTGTAGTGCTTCTTCAAGTTGTGGCAGCTTACCGTTGGTGATAGCCTCAAGGACGGAGCGGGCATCATATAAAAAGGCAATCTGTGCATTAGGGTCTGCTGTTCTGCTGATGGTATTAGCTGCATGAACCAGTGCTTCGACTTCAGCGCTGTAGTTTGTGCAGTGTTTGGCCGTCGGTATTGCAGCTGACTCATGTTGTCCGTTTGGATACTGTATGTGCAGTCCGGCACCTCCGCTCCTAATTGCATCTTTGGCTGATCCAGCTGTGTAGATCCTTATCCATGTCTCCTGAGTGTACATTTCTTCCAGCATGGCTAGGGTCAGGGCCTTCTTGATCACATCACTGTGTTCATCTTTGGTTGTGAGATGAGGTACTGTGGTGCGAATAGCTATGCTCTCTAGTTTGTTTTCCCAGGGTGGAGGATCAAGGGTGTGGTTTGGGTCTTCTATTTGTGCTGGCAACATTTCTTGGTGTTTCCTTTGCAGTGCGTTTGTCTCTTTCACAAAAGTTGATCTTTTAAGTCTTCCTGATGACAGCTGTGCTTGCCTGATCTTCATCGGGTGGTTGCTGAACGATTTGAACCTTGCAGCTTGGATCAGTGCTTTGCATTCCCTTCCTTTGTTAAGTGGGGGGAGTGCCTGCTGTCTGCTCCATTTTGTTCTATTGGTGTTGATCTCATTCTACCAGTGATGATGCGCAGTGCCTGGTTTTGTACTCTGTCGAGGTTCTGTTGATGAGATTTACCTGCTGTCATCCATGAGCTGGATCCATACTCAAGGTGTGGTCGTACGGCACCTAGGTAGATGGTCTTGAGGATCCTTTCATTGGCACCCCACTTTGTTCTTGCCAGCTTCCTCATGATGTTTAGCTTTCTTCTGGCCTTTGCCTCTGCGTTCTGTATGTGCTCCTTCCATGTTAATTTTCTGTTGTAGGTGACTCCCAGGTATGTCTGCTGGTCCTCGTACTCGAGTGGAGTACCGCCCAGTGTCAAATTGCCAACCTTGGTTTTGGTGGACAGTGAGAATAGTATGGCTGATGATTTTTCTTTGTTGATGGTAATACACCAGTGATTGGCCCAAGCTGTAATTCTGTCCAAGGCGAGCTGCATTCTGTACGTGGCGGTCGTTGTATACTCCTCGGTGCACCAGAGTACGAGGTAATCTGCATAGGGGGCTGCTTGGATCCCACTGGGCAGCTCTGCTACAATGGCATTAATGAAGAGTATGAACAGAGTTGGTGATAATACTCCGCCTTGTGGCACCCCTTGTCTCAGCAATACATTCTGTCCAGATTGTCCATCCACCAGCACCCTAGCTCTGCGATTGTGTAGGTACGACGTGGTCCATCGGAACATGTTTTTAATTGAAATGCTATACATATATTAAATATATTTCAACAACTGATATTGGTATCTGTTTTTCTTTGTCTAATTAAACCTCTCTGATGACGCATTCGCTGCCAACAATGATATCCAGTTAGTTTAAGTCTGTTCTTAGGAATTAAAAATTTGAAACTTTGTATGGGACATCCAATCCATATTCTTGATTAACAACCAATTCATCGACCGTTGAGATAGGATCATAGAATTTAATGTCGACGAGTCGTTCAATGAGTCATCCAAGTAGGAATTGACAGTCCGCCATCTTGACACACTTTATGATTACATCATAATATTCACACATCATTCGATTTCCAAGTTCATCGAGATGGTCCAATCATAAATTACGTCACATTAACTTAACGTCAGTCGACGTCTGGTAAATCCTAGAATTGTCATTGGCGGTCATCTTGGGTCTCCGATAGATTTACACTTCAGATTGTCTTTTCCATTTCGTAACCCTGTATTTTCTTGGATATTGAAATCGCCCTATAAGGTGATTCAGAGGTCAAGAAGTCATCATATTGGATCGTCGAAAGATGATGTTACCATGTTGAGTCAATTTGAAAAAGAGACCGCCATCTTGGATCTCTTGATTCTGTCAATCCACCATCTTGAATTCATTTGAGTCATGATTGCATTGACTTAGCTTCGGTTTAGTTAAGTAATTCGGATCAAATGACTTGATTAACGGTAGATCCTCCCAATATTTAACCCCTAGACAACAACTTTCCAATTTGAATCGTTTAATTGAGCACTACAGGGAGGCTCGCTCCGTGACACAAGTATATATGAAGAAATTCGAGATAGGGGTTGGTGGGTGGGTGAGTGTTGGTGGTGGGGTGTGGTTAATGCATGGCGTTGGGTGTAGGTGGTAGTGGTGGTTGTGGTGCTTAGTGGTTGGCGGTGTATGTCGGTACTCGTGGTAGTGGTGGTAGTGGTCCTTGCGTTGGTGCTAGTGGCGGTTGAGGTGAAGGCGGTGGGTGGTGGTGTTGATGCTGGTGGTGGTGATGGTGGAGGTGGTGCTTAGTGGTAGGTGGTGAATGACAGTACTGGCGGTAGTGGTGGTAGTGGATCCGGTGATGGTGCTACTGTCGGTGGAGGTGGAGGGGTGGTGTTGATGATGGTGGTGGTGATAGTGGTGTGTGTTGGTGGTCATGATGATGGTGGTGGTGGTGGTGGTGGTTGTGGTGGTTGTGATGGTGGTGGTGGTGGTGGTGGTGTAGGTGGTTGGTGTTTGCTGGCGCAATGTATAGACAAATAGATAGCCAGCAGAGCCAATCATTCCAATGATAAATCCTTTAAAAATAGTCTTCGCTTGGTCTGCAAATGGACATTTTCCATGAGAAAAATGAAATTCTCTTGAAGAAATTCGAGCGGTTAAGAGGTTAAATGGTTAAGAAAACCCATAGTGCCCATGTAATGGTGTAACATGAGGTGGTCGCTTAGGGCTGGTTTGACTGAATTGTATAGTAAATAAACATGGTTATAATGTATCACTGTTGTGTAGACCAAGAGGATATATTTATATTTGACTTGTAGTAAATATCATGAATTCCTTACTACTGTTAACGTATGAACGCCGTGAATTAAAAATGCATTAATCTTTAGTGGTAAACAACAATAACCAGTGAGTGGGTTCATGTGTTATTATAATATTTTTTTAAACTACTCCCAGCGAGGGCATTGTAATATCTTGTCAAATATTAATCTCATGTCATTTGTTCACCAAAATGTGTTTTATGTATGCGAGTGCACTCAAATAATCAAGTGCTAACACATGCTCATAGGTGTCGGGGACGCTATTATTCATAAGTGGGCGAGGGACGCTATTGTTCTAAATGACGCGCTGTGCACTATTGTTCAAGCAGGTGGCCGATGGCTCTTATGCGGTATAAGTAATGTATTTTATAGTCTGCGATAAGAAAGCCGTATTTTATGAAAACATTCAACAGCGATCAGCAGTGTAGTTTCCAAAAAAGGTATTAAAACTAGGAAAATTACTGTGCATTTTATGCACATTTAATAATTAAATGACTGTCACTTTAAAGAATCTCCTTAAATACTTGATTATTATCTATATACTATTATACATACGCCATCGATAAGTTTACCTATATATTACTCGTGTAACGCTGTACTTCGCTGCTGTACTTCGCTCTGATTTCTTTGAAAATTAAATGACTGGGAACACATTTTGTTAATATTTTTAAAAACTGTAACAATTAAATGACTGCCACTTTAAAGAATCGCCTTAAATACGATAGATATATGATTATTATCTATATAATATTATACAACATCGATAAGTGTACCTATTAGCCGTGTATCGCAATGCACTGATTTTTTGAAATTTAAATGACTGGGAAAACATTTTGTTCACGCAGGTGGCCGCTGGGCGCTATTGTTCTAACTGTGCGTCTGTGTGTTATTGGTCATAAGTGGCCTTGTGCACTATTGTTCATGCAGGTGCCTTCAATCATGGGCATAAACGCTATTCTTTAAAACGCGCTGTTCAATGCGACAATTTGTCATAAGAAGCCACAATTCTGCTTTGTTTCAAAATATTCTACTTTTTACTACAACCACGAGGGGGGCACACCGCACACCTAATTAATATGCTAAACACTACACGGGTGCTCGGGATGTCATTATGTGTCAACGATGACGGACATGCAGTGGACATTGTTCGACACCAACTCATTTCCATAACAATTTTGAAAATGTAATACTTAAATGACTGTCATCTGATTTTTTGAAAATTAAATGACTGAGGCAGAAATATCTTTTTAACAACAAAGGGTGGGGACGCCGCCGCCAACCTAATTAATACGTTAAACACAGCATGTGCACACGTCACATATTTAAAAACACGTGAATCTATGCATTAACACGTCATAACAGACAATGGCCTGTAGCCGGACATTTAGAGCAGACACTTGCATGAATAGTAGCAGCCACCGGCTCATTTAGAACAATTATTACGATAAAAACCACACAATGTGGTATTCGCACACAGACAATAAAACAATGAAATATATACGTAAAAGATATAAAAAATAAAATGTACAAACACACAATATATACATAAGCAGTTAAAAAAAAACGAAGCAAAAACCCTAAGTTTAGGACAGCCGCGGCTAGGTTGGGTAGTAGATCAGTAAGTTGTTATGATTGCTATGGTCACAGAGGCATATCGTCATTAGCAATTCCATTAAGCTGCGTCTGACGTTTTATCAGGCACGACTGTACAAATGGAATTACGGTTTTTGATACATCAGTATCTCCGGCGTTACATGACATTAGAAAGACGAATTTCTCCTCGTCGTTCATAGTTGATATGTTACTGTATGAGTTAATTGTTTTGAGGAGAATTCGTCGTTCCGTGCTGTACGCCGGGCAGTTGATGAGAAAATGCTTCTCATCCTCAATGTGCCCAGTGTTACACATTTTGCATAGTCTGCATTCAAGTGGTACCTTATTATGTCTGCCTACTTCGATTTCAAGGCTGTGTGCACTGACCCGTAATTTAGTAAATTGCTTACGTTCTAGGAAATTCCGGCAACTAATCAAGTAGTTTTCGAGTTCAAATTCAGACTTGAATAATGCATAAGAGCGTAACTTAGAGTCCGGAATTTGAAGATTACGTCTCCAGCACTCAATATATTTGGACTGTATTGAACTTGTCAACTTTTTTGCTACAGAATTTGGGTACATAACTGTTTCGCTGCTCCAACAATGGTCCAAGCCGAAATGACCAAGTAGTTCCTTAATAAAGTATGACCAATTAGATTTAGATATAAGATTAGAATTGGATTCAAGGTATGTTTTACGAACTATGGAAGTGTCGTCTAGTGCACGCAACCTGAACCAGTATTTAATGGACAATTTTAAGGCAGAAATAAGAATTGTGTGATGACCCAGTTCCCCACGGATAGCATCATTGGTTGCCTTTCTGTGTGTTCCCAACAGATATTTGCAAAATTTAACCATGACACCCCGCGGGTAGGTCATCACATACAATTTTGAAGCCGTGGTTGCTCAGTCCTTTTAGAAAGTAAGGCGCCCAAACCTCGTTCCCACACATGAGAATCGGAGAGATTAGTCTGTTAAAAAGAATAAGCGCCGTAGTAATGTTAGACCTAACATTGGCTTGCTTCAATTTGAAAATAGCCTTGGTAGCTTGGTCGCAAAGGCGTTCGCATGCTGGCTTAAATTTACCAGATGGGACAAATAAAACACCTAGGTAACAATAGGACTGTACAATTTCAATAACGTTCCCCATATAAGTAAATAAATGATTACTCAATACTTTCCCGCCCTTATTGAAAATTATAATCTTGGTTTTCAGAAGGTTAATCTCTAGACCCCATTTTCCACAGTAATCACTTAGATTATTAAGTGACGCTTGGAGGCCAGTTTGCGATTTGGAGAGTAGCACTAGATCGTCTGCATATAGAAGACAATTAATGGGTGTATTAGCTAAGGCAACAGGGTCAGGTTGCTCGCTGAATATGCTTGGCAGGTCACGGATATACAGATTAAATAATAATGGGCTGAGTACGCAGCCTTGTTTAAGACCAACACGTGACAAAAAAGGATTGCTATGATAACTTTTTAATTTCACCGCGTAGGAAACTGTCGAGTACATACTTTGAAGCATAGTAAGAAAGTTACCACCTATATCGGATAGAAGTAGTTTATACAGCAGGGCATTCCTTGATATTGTGTCAAATGCTGATTTAAAATCTACGAAACAACAATATATATTTTTCGATCAATGTTTTCAGGGTAAATATATGATCGCCCGTACGACTATTACGCTTAAATCCAATTTGAGAACATGGCAAAGGCTTGTGCTCGGCAGCAAAAGCATAAAGTCTAGAATGAAGGATGCTTCAAAACAATTTACAGAAATTACTGCTAATAGCAATACCTCTGTAATTGCTAACAAATTGTTTATCCCCTTTTTTATGCAGTGGTGTTAAAAAGTTACACCGCCATTGTTTAGGGAATGTGCCAATAACAAGAATATGATTTAAAATTGTGCTAATGATTGGAGCCAGCTGATGCTGGCCCACTTAATCATCTCATTTAAAATAAAGTCAGGTTCGGAAGATTTGCCATTTTTCAGTTTAGAGATTGCCAACCTAACTTCTTGGACACATATAGTTGTATTTAATTCATTAAAAATTGTATTTTTGTTTTGTGCTACGTAGCTATCCATATTGTTAGATAACTCCTTATACAGAGCTGAGTTATTATTAGTGAGTTGCTCAAAATGCTTAGCCCATTCTGACATCTGGACATGGTTATCTGCGCTATGTTCCTGATCTTTCAAGTTATTAAAAAGTTTCCAGAAAGCCTGTGGATTTTTATCATGCAGCTGCTCAAGCTGATTAAGAATGCCTTGTTCAAATTGAATTTTCTTGCGATTAATTAGTTTCTTGTATTTAGATCGTATCGATCTAAGTTCTTGAATGAGTAGCTGACAGAAAGGAATTTTATGGAGCTTAGCGTTTAAATATTTAAGTTTCCTTTTCAGCAAAGAACAGTCACGATCAAACCATTTACCGGCCCTCTTAGTATTGTAATTCGCTTTAGACCTGCCCAACTTCTTACGCCCGACGCCTGCAAGTTTAGCTGCAGAGACGTATAACTATGTAAGGGAGCTGATAGCTATATCACTAGATGATGGTTGCCTCAGGTCCAGAGACGCAAGCTGGCTGATGTGGGACTGAATGGCAGGGATCGCTAAAGCAGCTGCGAACTTGAGCTCATCACCATGTGACCACTTGAATGCGGGGATAAATGTAGTGGGGGAGGTTTCGCTCGTTGGCTCGAAATGACCAGTTGAAATACAGCATGAAAGCATGCAATGAATTGAATATAGACTGGGTGGATGTACGTGTATATATTTTATGTTTCTCATAAACGACGACGATGTCATCATGTAATCAATTGCACTGGGAATTCCCCTATGACCATAACAAGTACACTGGCCGAGAAAATCGCCTATAGTCCTACCATTCAGAATTCGCATGCCGGCGGTTTTACAAAGCTGGAGGAGTTTCCTCCCATGGTTATCGACAGGAGCAGGATCGAGATTATTTCTAGATAATGGGGCATCGCTTAAAGTTAACAAGTTGCTTAAAGGCTCGCTTGCAATGGGAAGATTTGTATCGGCACAGTAATCAGTTGCTGTGGCTGTGCTTGCATTAAAGTCACCACAGACTAAACACTTGCCTAATTTAGAATATTTAGCCAAATCATTTTCCAAGCAATCAAAAATATCATCACCTGTCAGAGGATCATCAGACGACGCAGGGCGGATGTACACCACTGTGATATAGACATCCTCCGTTAGGTGGAAGAAGTTTTTGCATAATTTCAGCCACGTTAGTTCAGAAGACGTAAAGGGAAACCGCTTAATTCCTGCACGAAGGCCAGCTTTGATACAAATTGCCATTCCACCATAGATTTCCTTGCATTGCGTGATCTAGGTCTGATATTAGGTGGGAAAGAGTAATATCCAGCAAGTGACAGTGAATCGTTCTTATAGTCCAGGAGCTAAAGCTAGGTCAGAATCGTGACGTAGCACACCCAGTATTCGGAAGGTCTGACACTTGCTGTGGCTTGGGGGACATGTCCCACACATTTTAAGCCCTGTTGTACAAACAAATTGTGGTAGCACTAATTAGTTATCCTGATTTCTTTGCATAGGGGGTCTAGGCTTTGGCTGTATCCACAGTGCACAACGATATAAGCATGATCGTGTCATAACTCAAAGTAATATCGTATTAGATTCACCATATATGATATTTAGACGGATATCGACCTAACATATATCCAACATACATTTTGCATGCATATACCAAAGGCGAGGGTGAAATGTGAAGGTTATATTTTATGTATGTATACTAACTCCATCATAGAATCTGTATATCCAGCTGTACCACTGTTGACAAAGCACCCAGGTAATGGTGGTTGGAATGAGACAGATGGATGTGGTGGTAAATTATTTGCGGTAGATATTGTACCCATGATGAACACAGAAACACAAACAGTCCCTAGTTGGAGTGGATTTAATGCACTTGTATCATGTGCTAACGCACCTTTTACACAAATCGGTTACTGTCCAATGATTTCCGGATCACCAACTGAATTCAAAACGGTGTATACGGTCATGAAACAAGTTCAAAGAATGATGACAACACTAGGACAGAATGACTCGGTCATTACATTCGACTTGGCCATATATGTCAAGGCAAAGGAGATACAGTGGCGATATAAAGAAGAGTTTAGTGACACTGTGATCAGACTGGGGGGATTCCACCTTGCGGTAAACTACTTAGCTGTTATTGGAAAGATGTTTGATGACTCTGGCTTAGAAGATCTCCTCATAGAGGCCAACACATATGGGAGCAGCACGGCTGCTGCTCTACTTAAAGGGAAGTCATATAATCGAGGAGTGAGGGCTCACAAATTGGTTCTGGAAGCGCTGCTGCGATTACAATGGCAGTCTTTTCCAAATGGGTTCAACAAAATGGACAACATGAAGACCACATTACTCCAACAGATTTGGAGAGTCTGGATCAGAAAATTAAGATGTGCCGAAGCAGCATTGACGACGTAGACGCACTGCAAGAACATTTCAAAGAGGTGTGTATGTACGTGAATAAATTGCAACAGCTGTTCAAATCCTTTAAAGTTGAGTCAAGCTCGAAATCACACCTGTTCGCATTTTGGAACTCATATATTCATATGGTAGAGCTGCTGCTTGGATTCATAAGAGCTGAGAGAAGTGGAGATTGACAGGCACACCTATCCGCTACTGCTGCTATGGCGCCATATTTCTACAGCATGGACAGAACCAATTATGCAAGATGGCTGCCAGTATATCTTGCGGACATGAAGATGCTTCCAAGTACACATCCCCATGTACATGAACAATTCTTGAATGGAAATCATTCCGTAAGTCGCTCACACCATCCATTCAATCAAGTGTGGACAGATATGGCCTTAGAGCAATCGATTAATTTGGATTCCAAAAAGCGAGGTGGTATTATTGGAATAACACAAAAGCCAGGAGCTCTGGAGAGGTGGTTTTTAACTAGACACGAGAGGGCAGCCATAACAACGGTCACAAAGCAAATGTGTGGGTTACAAGATAGTCACATGTTTGGAGTACATAAGGAAATGGGGACTAATCGAATGAACAGGGATGAAACCGATGTGCAGAAGATACTTTCGATGTTCTTGTAAACATTGCAACTGGCGTGGTATTGCCTAGTGAAATCGCCAAGAGACTTGTTTCCGCCTGTGACATTGGTAAGGAGATTATGGACAATTTTGTTCAGGAGCGGCTGGACACTAACACGAGAAGCTTTTGGGACACGTTGCCACACTTAAAACTTAAAACATTTGCCAGCCTAGCACAGAAGAAAAAACTCAAAACAAATGATGAAAAAATTCACAATGTTAGATCTGACCGCGAACTATTTGGTCGATTAATTGTTGCAGCAAGGGCCAGAGATGTTGATTTAAAACTAGTGATGACGTATGAACTGTCTGCTGTTCAACTATCATTGTCACATACGGATGGGACTCTAAGAAAGAATGTGAAAAGTGTTTTGTTAAGTGAACTAGAAAAGGAAGTAAATGTTGATGGACGGCTTCCACCTGTTGACAAGACAGGCGCAACAGCTTATGTAGTAGATGGCATGGCAATTGTGCAAATGGTTAAAACTGGAGGTACGTCTACATTTGGAGAATTGGCTGATAAATACTGGCACATCTTTACAGTTCCACTGAATCAAGAAGACTGCAACAGAGTAGATATAGTTTTTGACAGATATGATAGACTGGAATCTCTCAAAGCGGAAGAGCGGCTAAAACGTGGGTCATCAACAGCATTGGAAGTAAAGATTGCTGGAGAAAATACTCCCGTTCCAAAGCAATGGGCCAAGTACATCAGCAATCCAAGCAACAAAAGTAACCTGGTTGCATTTCTCAGCAAGCGGTGGCGTGATACTGGTCCAAATATGCTATCTGCCGACAATTGCGTCATTCTTGCTGGTGACTTTAACGATGGAATGGATGTTGTTGTCATTTCAGCGAACAATTCGTCGTATTTGGAAGAACTTCGATCAGATCACGAGGAAGCAGATACGCATATGATGTTGCGCGGGCTACACGCTTCAAAAGACCACATGCGTGTTGTTATACAGTCTCCTGATACAGACGTGGCAGTACTTAGTATATATACGTATCGTTCGCTTCACTGTCATGAACTATGGTTCCGTACGGGCACAAAGGACAAATTGCGATACATACCAATACATACAGTTGCTCAAGTACTGGGCCCAGCTATCTGTCTGTCTTTGCCTGGGTTTCATTTTCTTACAGATTGTGATAGCACTAGTGCATTATTTGGAGTCGCTAAGAGAAAATCATTCAATCTCTTAAAGTCATCTGAATGTCATCAGCTTAGCTTAGCCCAACTCGGCGAACATGTTGACATATCACCGAATACTGCAATTCTATGTGAGAAATTTGTCTGTGAGTTGTATACCACCAGGGATGTGGGAAAGACAGCTGATGAAACCCGTTATTGGCTCTTTTGTCAAAAGAGACAAAGAAATGAAAATCTTCCACCTACATCGAATAGTCTAAAGCATCACACCGAAAGGGCCAATTTTCAAGCTCTTGTTTGGAGACGTTCATTGCAAGCTGTTCAGAATCTTCCATCTCCAAATGGACATGGCTGGAGTATAGTGGATGGTCTACTCAAGCATGTTCTAATGTCAAATGATCCTTCTCCATTTGGATTAATTGAACTCACATCATGTAGATGTCAAAAGTCTGCCTGCAAAAGAACAGATCTCTGTCAATGCAAGGCTAACAATCTACTCTGCACTGAAGCATGCCTTTGTATGGGAGGTGAAATGTGTGACAATGTTCAGCATACAATTGTCGAAGATGACTCTGACACGGATGAGTAACATTCTTTCATTTGCCCACGTGATAATATGTCCTGCCAGCTTGTGTAGACATGCACTGCATGTCAGTTAAAAGTTTAATTATGAAAAATGTAGAAAACATGGGCATTGTTGTAGCTAAGGTATTGCTAGTCACAAGAAGACCTAAGTGCCCCAATATGTACAACGCAACATACGGGTGTCTTAAACGAGGTTGAGTATGTATAAATCTGCGATATACGATCACTCCTTTCCATTTTGGTTAAGATTGTATTGATATAACACGCGCTTAAGTTTGTGAAAAATTTACCATTGTGAAAATTGTCTGAAAACTACATTCAACACCTATTGTAAATGGGATTCTCACGGGTTAGTGATACCACAATTTTCTTGTCCAACACGGCTCAGAATATACCCAAGACATCGGTCTAGCATAATATAGAGACAAACCTTCTGAATACTGGATGTGCTACGAAACCATTCTTGTAGACCCCTTTTGAAAATTGGCTCCCGGACTATTACTGCAATGAGCTTCTGTAAGGCAAAGTATGTCCATTCTGGACAGAGATGTAGAGATATCTACATCCTCCAGCTTGCAAAATCGCCGACCGCCAATGAGTTTAAAAGCGCCGTCAATATTCCAAAAAGCCAATGAAAGGTTATTAAAATATTTCATTATGAGTGAACGATGATAAAATGATATAAGCAAGTGTAAGATCAAGACGTATAAAGTTGAGAGTTATGGTTAAATAGCTAGAATATATTGCGTAAAATGTAATAAATCGAAAGATTTATAAATTCTAATAGTAACGGAGCCGTTGGAACTCCGATGTTAAAATACAAATTGCACATAGTTCTGTAAAAATAAATCAAAGATAGGTAAAAGTTATAAAGGTCAAAAGGCACCATCTACAATAGATCACAGATTCCGGACACACAATACCCATTGTAGGATAATTCTTGAGTGCAGAAACATAAAATTGGTTAGTATTTACTCAAAGCTTGAAATCTTTGAAAATAATTTGACTGGGAGCAACTGAATAAATTTTACACCATATAGAATATTATGGTTAATGAGCACACATGATTTTTTTGGGATCCCATGTGACCCTCGGCCACTACTGTTGGGGGTCCCAAGCAATATTCTGGGATATATACGCCAGTCATTCCAGTTGTGAATTTTCACAATTAGTCCTCTCTCGGCCTGCAAACGGACTTTCGTCAAACTCACTAAGGAGGCATGTGAGGGCCGGAATCGCCAGGGCTGTTAGGCAAACCCAAAAATATGCTTTTTGAATGTCCGTTTGCAGGCCAAGAGAAGGCCATTCTTGAAAATTAACCACTGGAATGACCGGCTCGCTTATTCCCCTCAATTAGAGAAATAATAACGATAGTTAATTGGTGAGAAGCCCTGCACATGTATATATGCTTATTTTCTAAAGAACTGATATGCCTGTATCACAGATTTAAAAAGTGATGGTATATTAGTTGTATTGTTAGCGTGCCGATTGTGAGTTTGGGCACGTCGAGAAGGGATGTTAGCATCGTTTTGTTTAAATTGTGAACGATCTTGGTATGTCGCTGAGTTGCGCTGGGATCGATTGTATCTGGTGGACTGTTGACCAGAGACGCTACGTCGAGAGCCCGATTCTTTCGTGTTCTGATAGTCACTGTACGCCGCTAGCTCGAGTATAGGATTGACCACACGTTTGTAGTCCTTAACGAGATTTGCGAGACCGGTTTGGGTTAGATGGACACCGTCTTTAGCATACAAATCACTATTTATCACCAATAGCGAATTGTGGGACACGGTCGGTAAGCCCAATGTATCGAGGAACGCATTGTACAGCTTTGCCTTGTAGCTCTCTGTCTTCGCTGCTGACTGAAGTCGCTGAGGTAGCACATGTGACAAACATATTGTGGCGTTTGGAATCTGACTGTGACAGAGAGTTACAAGTTCGCGAGTTAGGCTTTTGTATTCATCCAGAGATTGATTTGAAACGGTGTTGTCAGCCGCCTGAAACACAACGCACTTGGCTCGTATGTTGTTATCACGGACAAAATTCATGGCGCGGTGTAGATTTTTCTCAGGCAAACTCACTGCGTGACACTTTTTTAATTTGTAAACTGTGTCGTTACGAATACGACTTACATGGGAATTGCCAACGATAAGTAAATCACACGTATACCCAGTATGGCTGTCCGCTGGAGGTCTGTCATTTTCACGTGTATTGCGTACGCTTTTTGGTGGTGTAGAAAGTGCTTCAAATCTGTTGATATGTTTGAAATTAGACGTTTTCCTGGGAGGACGGCGGTCATCGTTATCGGAATGTCTCCCACCTATAGCTATATCATCGGTTGCCGTGGAGGGTTGTTGTCTGATACTTGACCGTTCACTTTTAAGTTCATTTACATCCACGTGGAGATTTGACACACCTTTTAGAATTGACACCTGAAGAGACACGTCATCGATTGTTTGTGTTACACAGCTGACAGATTTCGAAAGAGCGCTATTGTTGTCGCCAGCAGCATTTCGCTGATTCTGAGCTGAAGTCGTATGTAGTTGTTCTGTCAGTTTGAGCTTATCGTTCTGCAAATACGCACATACAGATTCGAAATTGGCTAACGATGTTTTTAGATGCTCGCAAAGCTTACAATCCGTAGCCAGCCGATTTGAGGAATTAGTTACAGACAGCAGAGATGATTCTAAGGTCTGAATACGTTCATTCCTAGTCTTCATTTGGTTATGTAAATCACGATTTTCATGTCTGATCCGATTTAGCTCCACTGTTGTCAGTTCAGTACGAAGACGCTCATTTTCCTGTGATGAGAGGAGGAGTTTATCGACCAGTTTATCCTCCATACCACGTATTACTCCTTGAAAGTTACTGACATGTTTTAATTGCTGGACAGTCTCATTTAGCGCGGTTAATAACTGAATTTGGTGTATTGGTTCACTGGTGGATTTATTACTCGGTAAAACTTTCTCACATTGGACCGACACGCCTGCTACAGAAGTCTCAGCCTGGCAGTCCGTCTGTGTGGCAGTGGAATCAGTCCGCTTATAGTCGCGTACATCATTGCTACAGGCCTTCGGGGAATTTTGATTGATCTTGCTAAGAAAGTCTGTTGGTATGATAGTACACTTGCTGCACTGAAACACTCTGCTTGTACTAGCAAATAGATGTAATTGGTAATGCGGCAGTTTACTACATTTGTAATGGATCAGATGCCTGCACTTTGAGCACTTGATGGTGTTCTTATTGGAAGACTCTTCACAGACGTGGCAGTTTGACAGTATTGGTGATGGTGTTATTGTTGTTAATGATGCGCAATGATTTTGGGTACTTTGGTCAGGCGATGCCGTAACAGGAAGGTATAGGGGAGCACCACTGTTTGCCAACCTGTCAGCGGCTTCATTACCCTCGTCACCGGAGTGGCCACGGGCGTGTGACCAGTTAACGCCTGCATGGATGTGACGTAATTGATTAAGGCATGCTATAATTGAGTGACATATTGTTATGGCTTGGGTAAGCACTCTGGTATCGGCATTGAGAGGAACGATAACACTACCTCATCCTGTCTCATCCTAAAGTATAATTTTAAAGACGACGACATAATCCGAAGAAAGAGTATAACATAATAATTGTCCTATTTGGACACTTAGAGTAGAGGATTGCTTTGCTTATTGATAGGTTAATGAAAGCCTCGTGTGGATCTGGATCGGCCAACCATCCTGATCAACTATTGCATTGATGCTGGCCTCGGCATCCGTCCATCCGCAGGAGATTGGCCCATGTCATGATGAGAAACATAAGCTAGATGGATTCGCTGGGATAATACACATGCATACAAATGCACAATCGCATGCACGCAGATTCAAGCTATTGGACATATATGCACATACAAGCAAAGATGAAATAGGCTTATATTAAATTAGAGATTCGAAAAATTAATTTGTTATTAGCGTTCCAAGAACGTAGTTCTTTGGAACTCTATTGTATGTGTGAAGTACAAAAAGGGAGGATTAAATTAGGGACCCATAAGGGCTAGTTTTTTACAATGACTGGACCATATTGGTCGATTAGGGTGGCGGCCATCGTGCTGATAGAATTAAAATTTAGATATCTTCTCTATGACTAGGCTTGAACCAGGTTTGCTCAATACAAGCCCGGATCCCCGGCGGCCATCTTGGACGACATAGTTTCCGCAAAAACGTCTTCATCAGAAACGCTGAGCGGGCTGGGACGAAATTTGTAACACATCAGTAGAGAAGGGTGTTAAAAACATGGCCGCAACCGACCAATCAATTTCGATAATTGTTGGTCATACGTTGTTTTGATATTTGTATTTAATCGATTTTAATCGCGAAATCGCACACTCGTAATAACATGCGCCGAGGTCAAATGTTAG
This sequence comes from Chaetoderma sp. LZ-2023a, assembly GCA_034401795.1. NCBI lineage: Eukaryota > Metazoa > Mollusca > Caudofoveata > Chaetodermatida > Chaetodermatidae > Chaetoderma > Chaetoderma sp. LZ-2023a. The sequence continues at coordinate 32,684,753 of CM067370.1, read as the reverse complement.
ACTTCCGTATCCGGTCGAGGGATCAGCGACCATCTTGGATTTGTCGCAATTGCGACTGTTCCTGGGCGCCTTGTTGCGGGGGCGTTCTATCCAGGATTACAATAGGGTTGTTCAAGTAAAACCTATTCGAAATTTGATGGGCAATATAGCTGCAGATATGTTACGAAGGTGTGGTCCAGATCGGACGGGAAATACGTGCCTAACGGTCGAATATAAAATATCGATTTGAGATACATAAGCTAGCTTCTCACCGGCCTAATATCTAACTTTTCTATGCAAGAGCCTCCAGTATAATATACTCATCATCATTATCCCCTTGTAAATCGTTGCCAAGATTATATGTATCACTTAACTACAGTCTCCACTAACTAGTTATACGTTATCTTTCCTTGCCAGACCAGTGCTTCGATGAAATTAATCTGGTACAGTAGTGGTTATCGTCATAGTACATTCTGCAACGTTTCAATTTGGTACAGGATTCCACAACACATATTGTGTTTAATTATATAGCGCAAACGTGTTAAATATTTAGAAACTAATTTGACTAGCAGCTTTAAATTAGTAATTATTGCTGAGTCGAAATGTCTGCCTCATATATTGCAGCCAAGTTTGCTGTCGATGTAACGACGGCTTGCAACAGCTTTAGTTAAGAGATTATAAATTAAAAATATCTAAGAGGCTATTTTAGACAATAAATTATCAGTATGCTACTCCTCAGCATTCAGGCGGGGTTGGGGCATAGTTTACCAGTAGTGGTAATCACAATATCACAGCTCAGCAATAACGTACCATGTTTCCGAAACAAAATAAAACGTCATGCTGAATATTTTGAACACAATTGGATTGGATGACATTGCTGCCTAAGACAATAATGTATGTCTTCCAACCCAATTAGGTTCAAAATATTCAACAGAACATTTCTTACTAGCATGTTTCTGTCCTTGTTCTGGATACATTCAGAAATAGTTCTGAGCCATTCTGTATCTAGCATATAGTCTATAGGCTACAACGGAATTTATGCACACGTTTGCGTTTTTAAAATTGTCATTCCATTCTTAGTAACTCTATGACTCTAGCCACGTGATACTACAAAACTCGTTCGATAAAAAGGAAAGGTGTTATTCTGAGAAGGGTTAACATAAGCGATATTCTTTTATCAGTACATACGCTTTATAACAGTGTCGCGTTTAAACACCAAGACGACCCCCCCCTCCCACCCCCTCCACTCCCACCCGACCCCGTGCGTTGTGTCAACTTACCACTTTAATGGTCAAGTCAGCCAAAACGGTCTTGCAGCGTGTTGTATATTTGATACACCGATATTTGAACTGATATACTTATACTTTAGTAAACTGGCATATTACCGTGGTAATAACAAACTTGTAATTAGGCACTACTAAACCGACTTTAATAACTACGCAACTTGACTGAATAGATATTGACTGTTAAGCAAATGTGAAAATTAAATTTAATAAGCACATAAAGGAATCATGCAGGTCTGTAAGTATGTGTTCATGTCAAATGCAAGCTCAATAACTGAGGTTCCGGGCTAGATTCAGAGCTAGCGTCAAACTAGCTCCTGTGCAAATGTAACCACAACTAACAGAGTAAAACTTTGAAATTTGAGAGAAATCAAAATGACGGACACTCCTGCTTCGCTATGTAAACAAGAGTGGCTGGCTCATGGCTACGGGTACCCGGCTGCTGGGACGGGTACCCGATTCCAGGAACCAGCAAGAGCTCTGTAAATGTCAAGACTCTTAAGTCACAATCACAAGGTGGTTGTTATCAATAAGTACTCTAATGGTAAGTACTGCTCGAAGTAGTGTGGGTGTGGTGTGCTGGGGTGGGGCGGGGTGGGTGGCGTGGGTGGGTTTGCTATGAGTGGGTGGATGGATGGATTGGTGAATTGTGGAATTGATGAACTGATGGATGGATGGATGGATGATGGAAATACGTCAATTCCAAAAGGCTAGTTAAAACAGGAATTGCTGAACTAAAAGTAGATGGAACTGAGGGAATAAAGACTCCTAGCACGGATAAAGAGAAAGCGGATGTCCTGGCCGACTTCTTCACAAGTGTTTTCACGAAAGAGCCAGATACAGAAATACCTGAGCTTGAAATTAAGCAATTGAGTGAAGATATCGCTGATGTAAGATTTACAATGGAGGAAGTGGTCGCAAATATTGAAAGGGATTGTGAAGAACAAAGCACCCGGCCCAGATGGAGTCCATCCAAATATAACCAAGGAGCTGGGAGAAGTGCTCTGCACACCTCTGACAGTGATCTTCCACAAATCACTAGTAGAGGGAGTAGTACCAGAAACATGGAGAACAGCTAACGTAACAGCACTTTTCAAAAAGGGAAATAAATCAGAACCTGGGAACTACAGACCGGTTAGGTTGACGTGCCTTATGTAAACTGATGGAGAAGTTAGTTAGAGTTAGTTAGTTAGTTGGCCCACATGACCAGAAATAAACTGTTTAGTAAATCCCAATTTGGATTCCTGCCTGGAAGATCAACTATCTTACAGTTAATGAAGGTCGTGGAGGACTGGACCTGTATTATGGATAAAGGCGGAAGGATAGATACCGTGTACATGGACTTCATGAAAGGCTTTGACACTGTTCCACACCAGCGTTTGCTAGGAAAGATAAGAAGCTATGGTATATGTCAGCAGCTAATCGCGTGGATTGAAAACAAAAGGTTGTTGTCAATGGAATTTCGTCAGAAAGCAGGCGTGTGACAAGTGCTATTCCCCAGGCTAGTGTATTGGGCCCGGTATTGTTTGTCCTTTACATAATTGATCTACTAGATGTGGTGAAGGCAGCAACATATCTCTTTGCAGAGGATACCAAGATATACAAAGAAATAAAGGGTGCGGATGATGAGAAGATGCAAAAAGATTTAGAGGCACTTCAGAACTGGACAGATAAATGGCTATTGAGGCTTCATCCAGACAAATGTAAAGTAATGGCAATACAGAGCCAAAAAGACAAGACAGAAATAAAGACAGATTATCATTTATATAAACAAAATGGAGAGCGTGTGACACGTGAGGTTGTAGATAAGAGAAATGATATCCGTGTGGTCATCGACCACAACCCATCGTTTAAGGCACACAGGCAAGGACAAGTAGACAAAGCAAACATCATTATGGGGTTAATAAGAGAAACGTGTACGTATCTTGATGAGGAGATATTCACTTACCTATTCAAAGCATTGGTGAAGCCACATCTTTAATATGCAGTCAGTGTGTGGGGACCACAGCCTAATAGTAAGACGGAAACCATGGTAGGTGAAAATGCACAGAGGCGGGCAACAAAGCGTGTCCCCATGCTGAAAGAGTTGGATTGTCCAGCCAGACTAAGGAAGCTTGGACTGCTAACGCTCAAATATAGAAGACTGAGTGGTGACGTGATTGAACTTTACAAAATCCTGAATGGAGTGCATGGCACGGAGATGACAGACAACTTGTTTAATGGTAATAGAAAACAACCACACTAGAGGCCATAGCCTGAGGGTACAAAAGGAAAGGGCCACACTAGATATAAGGAAACATTCATTTACAAGCCGAGTCAACAATGTATGGAACAGCCTACCCAATGCATTAGTGAGCATCGATTCGGTGTCTAAATTCGAGGTAGGACTGGAGAGTTTCTGGCAAGATCAGGAAATTTAGTACGACTTTACCGCGGAGTACAACATGCCTAGAGGCCACGTGCATCCGTCGCATAAGCCAGTGCAAAATGAAAAGGCGGACATAGGGGCTGAACGAGCCTAAGTCCACAGCAACATCCTAAGACATGATGCGTAGTGGGTTGTGTGGAATGTGTGGTGTGGTGTGGTGTGGTGTGGTGTGGTGTGGTGTGGTGTGGTGTGGTGTGGTGTGGTGTGGTGTGGTGTGGTGTAGTGTAGTGTGGTGTAGTGTAGTGTAGTGTAGTGTAGTGTAGTGTAGTGCGGTGCGGTGCGGTGCGGTGCGGTGCTGTGCGGTGCGGTGCGGTGCGGTGCGGTGCGGTGCGGTGCGGTGCGGTGCGGTGCGGTGCGGTGCGGTGGGTGGGGGTGGTTGTGGGAGCAGAGGGTGAATGAATGGATTGATTGATGGATGGATGGGTGGATGGATGGATGGATGATGCGGGGTGATTGGGGTGTGGTGGAGTATGGGATGTGGTGTTGTGAGGTGTGGTGGTAGTGGTGGTGGGGGTTGGTGGGTGGTGGTGGTGCCGGTGGTGGTGGTGGTGGTGTCGGTGGTGGTGGTGGTGGTGTGTCTGTGTGTAGATAGATGGATTGATGAATTGATGGATGGATGGATGGATGGATGGATGGATGGATGGATGAATGAATGAATGAACAGATATATGACATAACCCATACTTGAGAGACTTAGAAATAGCTGTATTCCTGTCTAATATCATTCTTGAAAATGTACTTGTAACTAGATGCATGTAATTGCTCGCTGGACTGACCTAGCGACGGAAAGTCGAAGTTTGTACCCTCAGCTCAGACATGACAGGGCATTGTACAACATGATGGCAGACAGCTGGTAGGCTGAGAGGCTGGCTCGATCCACAAGCGACAGCTTAGTTCTTTGATCGAGTATACCGACTAAGTTGTGTTTAGCCGACTGACGCGGTCGGGTCCCGTCCACCCGATGGTGCATGCTTAATGAGCAGATAAGAGTAGAGCAATACAGTATTCATATCTTGCTTTGTGCCCCGGGTAGTGAGAGGACGAACGGGCAAACGGACGGACGGATGGTTTGGTAGGCGGGTGGGTGGGCGGGCGGGTGGGGTGGCTGGTGGCTGGTGGCTGGGTGAGTTATGGTTGTTTGTTTGAGTGGGTGGGAGGAAGATATTACAGGCACCTTGGGCTACTACTATGCGTTAGGTAAGCGTGTGACACCGGGCAGAGAGGGCCGCCCGCTCCATTCGGGAAACCACAGCTTGTCAGAGCAGTATGCATACGCTCGATGACCCAGCTGGCGCCTCGGCCTGCCGACTCTCCACCTATACACTCAGCCGACCTATCCCATCCATCCATCTACCCAGCCAGTCATCCGGGCACCCACCCACAACAACCCAATATCTATCACTCACCAAACAACCGAATATCAAATATCCTGTTACAGCATATTGAATATTGAATATCTTGTTACAGGATATTGAATATTCACTACTTATTTTGTGACAGAATATATCGATATACGTTTGCTAAAGGTATGCCTGTCGTCAATTACACGAGGCACGCGATGATAATATTAAAGCTGCCCTGCCCTATTCCCATATTCTCGGTATGCATGCGACATCGGAAGGGCAGTGCGTACATCCATTCATCCATCATCCCCTCACTCTCTAAACCTCTCTCTCTCTCTCTCTCTCTCTCTCTCTCTCTCTCTCTCGCTCTCGCTCTCTCTCTCCCTCCCTCCATCTCTACATTCCCCCATCCGTCCGTCAATCCATCAATATGCATCAATCCACTAAACCTATCCACCTACCAACCCAGCCACACACCAACCCAAAACCCTCCCACTTACCATCCATCCAGCCACCCACTCACCAACCTAACCACCAACTGTTACCCACACAAACCCACACACACGAACGTACGCACGCACGCACGCACGCACGCACACATCGTCACCTCCCACCCACCCACCCCACCAGGCACCATCCATCCATCCATCCACCCACCCACCGACCCACCCATCCATATATCTATACATCCATCCATCCACCCGTCCTGCTATTCATTCATTCATCTAACGACCATGCCCTCCCTCCCTCACTCCGCCTCTCTCTCTCCCTCTCCGTCCATCCATCCATCCATCCATCCATCCTTCGATCCATCCATCCATCCATCCATCCATCCATCCATCCATCCATCCAGCCAGCCAGCCAGCCAGCCAGCCAGCCAACCAGCCAGCCAGCCAACTATCTATCCAGCATCTTGCTACATGATATTGAATATTCAATATATCTTTTGTGTCAGAATATGTCGTTATACCTTTGTTGAACTTATGCCTGTCTAAAATCGCATCACCTCAAACAGTCCTCCCAATACCCGAGGCACACCATGAATACATTAATGTTGACTTTCCCTACTATCATATGCTCGGTATGCACATGGCACCAGGTGGGAAGTCCGCCCGCGGAACTCTGCGAATCCACAGCTCAGTCAGTATCCCTGATCAGAGCACTGCGCTGTCGGTAGAGGACCGAGCAGGCGCGTCAGCTCACCCCTTCTGCACCATTCATCTATCTACCCAACCATCCACCCTAACCCTACCCACCACAACACAATATCCATCACCCACACATCAACCGAATATTCAATCAAAGATATTTAATCCGCCTTGCCCTGCTGCCATACTCTCGGTATGCACGCGGCGTCAGGCGGGCAGGTCGCCCGCACCACTCGGATAACCACAGCTCAGGCCGCATACTCATCATAGTAGTACACTGTTGCCAGAGAACCGAGCAGGCGTCTGGGCCCGCCGCAGATCCATCAATCCAACAACCCATCCATCCATCCAGCCAGCCGGCCAGCCAGCGAGTCAGCCAGTCATCGCACACTCACCCACCTACCCCAACCAAATATCCATCACACACCAATCAACATTTATCCAATACCCCATCACAGCATATTGAATATCCAATGAATGTTTAATATATCGTTTGTGTCAGAATATATCGTATACCTTTGCTGAACTTATGCCTGTTCTCAGTTGCAGCATCTCAAACAGTCCTCTCAATACCAGAGGCATATCCTGAATACATTACAATTGTTTTCCCCTACTACATGTACTGAACAACAAGAATTGTATGTTATACGCTATTCCTGACAGAACTCTGAAATCTGTATTAAATATGATCTTTGACCTCATGCATTATTTTTAAATAACAGAATAGAATCTCTTACCGCACCAAGACAGTCATTTTATTTTTATTATCATTGTCTGTATCATGCTCTTGTTATTGTTGAATATTTTAAAACTATTTTGACTTCGAACTGTTACTACTTAAGGCTATAACTGATTAACTGTACAGCTATATTGAAATTGAGATGTTGTTATTTCAGGGTTTAAAGAGTTAACGGATTCCATACATGGCTATATCTACCCCCTATTCATATCCACATTTCCCATGCTATATGCTATTCTCATAACTATGGCTGGGAGATTAGTTGTTGGCAATATTGATGTTGTTGTTGTTATCGTCGTTGTCGTCGTCGTCGTCGTCATTGTCGTCGTCGTCGTCGCTGCTGTTGTTGCTGTTGTATACCTTTAACCATGTAGAAATCGCTTGACGTGGTGTACCTCAGCTGCAGGAATAATCTATATATTAGAGATGGGAGTGAAGATGTCGCCTTCTCCTAGCATACAACTCTGATGAGGTGACGATATTCACGCGAACCGCATACCAAGAATACATAGCCACGTGACGACCTGTTGTAGATCACAGATACAGGTGTTCATTCTAAATTCATTAAGACAAGCGAGATCTGAAATACATGCCTGTAGAAACTGTTATTTTATAATTCAGATGACGAAGGACGAATGTACTTGTCATTGCAGAACATGTAAATATTAAAGGGTGACTAGAGGTTACAGGTTCATAAGCTCTCTCAAAGGTTATCTCTCTTAAGCAAATAGTCTGAGGAACAGATGAGGTGGGGGTGGGTGGGTTGAGTGTGGTAGAAAGGCTTATCAAATAAAATTCCCATCCTTAGACCCCAACACATAACAATACCCAAAGATAATAATAATAATAATAATAATAATAATAATAATAATAATAATAATAAAAATAATGATGATAATAATAATAATAATAATAATAATAATAATAATAATAATAATAATAATATTAGTCTTTGTTTACGGAGGGTAAACCTTTAGCTAGCTGATCCTAAAGAGGCCCTCACAAAAATAAATATATATATGCCTATATCTATTTATTTTTTGCGAGGGCCTCTGTAAAATCAGTTAGCTGAAGATTTATCCTCCGTAAATATATATATATATATATATATATATATATATATATATATATATATATATATATATATATATATATATATATATATATATATATATATATATATATATGTACAATATGTACACAAATATATATGTATCTACAAAAAATGCAAACAGAGTATTACAATGGAAATATAAAGGCTAAAATGTGGATGTCTACTTATATTATTATCTTTAATTTATTATCACCATCACTTATTATCATTATTACTATTACCATTATTATCATTATTATAATCATTATTCTTATCGTCGTCGCTGCTGTCGTTGTCGTTGCAGCAATTCGTATAATTCTGTCTGTCGGTCGGTCGGTCGGTCGGTCGGTCGGTCTGTCTGTCGGTCGGTCGGTCGGTCAACTCCCCCCAAAGCGCCTACACCGGGTAGTTGTTGCGTTTACCATTACCTTATGATGAGAATAAGCATGCACACGCTCACGCACACAATCATGTGTACTCACACTCACACTTGTTCACATACAGGCATGCACTCACTCCCGCACTCACATAGATACTCACGCACCCACACATTTTATATACATTGCAATATTGGAATTTAAATACTAGTCATCATGTTTCGCGTGTTACTTATTTACACTGAACCATCTCAACACTGAAATCCCAGTATTAACATTCAAATGCAACCTAACAGAAAAGTTATTACATACTTTGAAAATAATTTGGCAGAAATCCGTTGGTGCCTTAGACAACAACAGCCTCCAGTCAAGTTAGTATCAAAATATTCAACAATTATTAAATTGTGGATCTATGACTGACACGCAATTCGTATCGTCACGGGAACCGTGCACACATTGCGCTTTTTAACCATTTCATCAATGAATTTCCATGTATATGGATTTTCCGACAACAATACATGAACAACTGTTGAATGTTTTGAAATTACTATGACCGGAAGCTATTGCTGCTTTGGACAGCAGCAGATTCTAGTCATATCAACTTGCAAAAACTCAACAGAATATGCTAGTATGCATCGGCAAAATGTACTGATTTAGGTATTTGTCGGTGAAATGGTTAACATATTATGCAATAAGTTTGGGATAATCTAAATAGCGTTTGCGTTAACAGAGAAAGTCTAATATATTGTCAATTATTAGTTCTTATTACGGTTGGTCCGCGTGTTACTGCACTGGTGCACAATGTCCCAGAAGAAAAGCTGTTACTTTGTCTAAAGCGTTGTGGATCCCAGGTGTTTGTGTTTCGTCAGGACGACAAACTTGGTCTCCAGGGCAAATATGGCAAGAGAATAGAAGAAAACAAGATTATTTATTTTTTATTATTATTAGTATTATTATTATTATTATTATTATTTATATTGTATGTTAGAGGTAAATGGCCTAAGAGTTGGCGCATGTTTAACATTTATCGGTAAAGAATTTCACACCTATGTTGCCATGTACGTAAAGCTGTCTTTTCCCGTAAAATGTTCGTATTTTCGGAGGCTTTAACAGACTGCTTGTTTTTTTACAGTAGATTCCGAGTATGTGCGTCAAACATATCGTTCATGTAGATAGGTACAAGGCCATTTCAAGATGTATATGTTATGATGTTGGCCTTAATTGCCATTCTCTGAGTTAACGATGCCCATTTCAATGTTTCATACATTTCTTGTGACGGAGTTCGATACGGGACTTCTAATGTTATTCTAGCCGCACGCTTTTGTAATTTCTCAAGCTTATATAACAATGAAGGTGTACCAATAAGCCTTATCTTGGCCTACAAACTAGCATTCCTCATCACAGAATATTGTAAAACCTGTCTCAGAATAAAGTGCAAACGCGTGTGTATCAGCAAAACATTTGCTCTATCGATGCAACATTTATCAATTACATTATAGCCCCTGCGTTGTGTCCTCGCACATATACTAAATAATATTATTTAATAATAATATTGTATGCGACTATATTATACGTATGACCTCTTGTTGTTCCATTGCGTTAGAGAGGTGGGTGTACCACTCATCGTGCCACAAGATATATTACATGTAACGCAAATGTGATGTAAAGTTTTGAAACTAATTTGACTAATTTGACTAGAAAGACTAGTTTAAGGACAATCATGTATATAGTTAGGAACGCAATAACATTCTGCGGCACATTAGCGAACACTTAAAAGATCTTTCTATCCAACAAGCAGACGCCCTAGCAGATGAAATCACTGCCACGGATGACTGCCACACATGTTTCGGACAGCCGGAGCCCTGAGAGTTGCTGACTACACACCACCACTAACTGTACACAACTCTGAAGGACACTTTATCAGGTCTGATCAAGGCAAGGCCGAGGCAATTCGAGAATGGTTCAAGGAACAGTTCACTGACCACGATGATGAGCCCTTGCACCCTTTCTCAGGAGACCCCAGGACATTATGAACTATTCAAATATGCAAGTGACATTATCTCAAAACAGATCACGCACACAATCAATTCAGCTTTTATGCACCACCTTCCCATCGACGCTTTAGGTCAAGGCATCCTTATCGCACTACCCAAGCCCAAGAAGACACCTGCCCCCACCCCAGCCAATCTGCAGCCCATTGTGCTCCTTAACAGCATACGGAAAATCCTATCCAATGTTACTCTATGCCGCATCAGAGACAAGATCGACGACTTCACCGGAGCATGTCAAATTGGCTTCAAACGCGCGCGCAGCTGCGCAGACACTGTATGGGCTCAAGGCATGCTTGTGTCGGTAGCCATGCCCAAACATTGTGATTTCCACAAAATAGGCATTGACATGTCACGAGCCTTTGACACAATTAAACGCTCAAAGAGCCTAGATGTATTACGCCAGGCCGGTTGCAATGAAGATGAGCTACGACTAGTGAGACTACTGCTTGTAGACACCAAGCTGAGAGTACGAGTCAAGTCAGTGAAGTATGTAGAGTTTGAGACATCAATTGGCTCCCCACAGGGAGATGGTTTATCCCCTGTGCTCTTCGCCTGTTACCTGGCTGCTGCATTGAAATTAGTGCGGGAAGACTCCACAAGACCACCACCCCCCGCCCCCCCCCGCCCCGGTGTCAATACTGGGCATGGTGCTAGATATGGAATGTGCCGGCGATGTGGACTTTATAGATGAGGAAAATAAACCCCTTGACGAACTTCTCCCAATAGCTGCAAACAAACTAAAAATTGAGAATCTCTTTATGAATGAATCCAAAACAGATTTCCCACACATATACCTATCTACAAAGCATGAAGCTAAAGAAAATGACGATCCACTCCGTGGCGGCGGACCATGGAGGAAAAGTAAAATCCTGGGCTCACTGATTTGCAGTACTGCTGACATTGCTGCACGGTGCACCATGGGGAACACAGCTGTCCAGTCCCTCTGGAAGCTATGGATACGTAGATCAAAGATGCCCGTGGTAAAAAGACTACGTTTATACAATGCAACCTGCGTATCCTTGATGATATATAGCTGTAACAGCTGGGCAGCTCCAAAGGCAGCTCTAGCCAAACTTGACGCCTGCCACCGCAAATACCTACGCACCATCACAGGACACCGATGGCCAGAGAGCATAATGTCCAACGATGCACTATACAAGATGTGTAATACACCGCCGCTGTCTGAAAAGTCGCTCAGCAAAGATGGTGCAGGTTTGTGCGATGTGCTACGGATGCCAGAAAACACACCAGCACAGAGAGCTTTGGAATTCGCCCTACTCAGAGCCAACACATACATAGCCATTAGAGGACGTCATTGCATAAACCTGCTACGCGTACTACGAAGTGACCTCAAGAAAGCAGGGTTAGGTACACTCAAGTCAAGAATGGATCTGAGGAAGCTAAGGATTTTTGCTGAGGACAAGACACAGTGGACAAAAGCGAAGGACTGATTGCAGCTGTAGGATGTTTCTACTACTACAGCCGCAGAATACAGTAATCATACATGCATAGTTAACATGTTATGTGCATTGCTCCAAAGAATATTGATATCGGCGTGGGCATGCGTGTGGGCGTGCGTGCGTGCGTGCGTGTGCGCGTACGTGAATGCATATTAAATGGGTCATAAAATAAAGCACAAAGATGAGCCAGTCATAATGTGGTAAATTGTCAAAAGATATTCTTCACTTTGATTTCAAATGAAGTTAATTGAGACTGACGAAGCAAAGAAAAAATTTAATTTTCCAGACAATTGAGTCTCTACCGTTCAAGCCGACCAGAACTGAATCGGTAATTCTCAGAATAAATATCATTTAGCGCAACAACATAAAGGTATTTTTGGGTAAACTAAATTCAGTGGTAGATTTACAATAAAAATTTCTTGTGGTCTACAAATGGACATATTTATGATAAACTTCCTGACACACTGGTTGGAAGGCATTCATCACCTTAGTATCCTAGTGTTGAACGAAAACACACACAAACACACACACACACACACACACACACCCACCCACACACACGCACGCACGCACGCACGCACGCACGCACACACACACACGCACACACACACCAACAACCCCCCCCCCCCACCGCCCCACGCACATACACGCACACAAGCACGCACGCACGTATGCACGCACGCACGCACGCACGCGCGCACACACCACACAAGCACGCACACATGCACGCCGGCACGCACGCACGCACACCCAAGGGTTTAACATTAGTAAGTGTTCAGTATGAAAGCATAACATAACTCTCTATGATGGTTCTGTTATGCGTCCATTTTCTTTACAAGTCTATTATATTTACATAATTTTGTGAAAATCGGTGTCTTCCATTTGAATAATAGTCTGTTTGTTTGTTCACCATTGTTGTATTCCATATTATAATTTGGAATGTAGTTTGCTGTTCTGTGTTAAATTGTTGGCAATAGAAAGTGATTTCTGTTGTCAACAACATTACATCTATCACATAGTCTCTCATCTCGATATATAGCTATCCATCTTTGAGACTATGTAAGGTTCCGAATGCAGCTTGCGAGGCGATCTATATACCAGGCTCCCGCTCCTTGGTGGATATGTATGTCGGACGGGGTAAGATGGGGGTCTCAAAGTTGGCGAATAAGACTAAATTAGAGTGGAACTGTTCTTGAGACACGTCATTGCTGCTTGAAGCCATAGTCATTATTATTATTTTTTTTTTTTTTTTTTTTTTTTTTAGCTGGGGCATTCAAGCTATTATCCGTTGTCATACACGAGATTGGCCATTCTCTAGGATTACAGCACAGTTCTACAAGCGGCGCAATCATGAACGCTTATTATTCTGGCCAGCTCACACTGGGTTCAGATGATATCAGGGGAGCGCAAGCTCTATATGGTAAGTAGGGATAAGTTTAAAAGGAGTTGATGTTTACTCTCAACCATGCATACCAGTTGCAAGGGTAATAGCTCTAAGTCTTTTAATATGTATTCACTCCGCGTTCATCCATCTAATAGATAATGTTACTAGTGATATATTTCCCAAATTTAGTTTTAAATCATCAAGAAATGGCGAGACGTGCTGATATTTTTTAATGACCGCTGCTGGAGAATGGATGACCATCATCTAATCTTGACACCAAAATGACCCTGAGTCAAAATCAAAGGTTTCATCCCGCCGACTGATGTTCCTAAGGACATATATAATGCAACTAACATCGATGACAGACTGTACTAAACTTTGCCTGTCACTGTCACATTTTTTAATTCTGCAACTTTACTATTCATGCGATTTTGTTGAATCGTAGGTAGCCGCAGACCTGTACAACAAACAGTAATTTTTGTGACGATGTGAGAGCAAGCGCTTCGAAGAACAGGATATTGTATTGCATGAGACTGTCACTTGTGTGTCACGTGATCGTTACTTATCCCTGCATTGGTAGTTTAAAGTATTAGTGCTGGTGTATGCTATGACACATCGGAGCAATCAGATTTTGAGCTAAATAATGAGCAGTCCTGTGTCGGAACAACTGAAGATCCATCGTAATGCCAGTGGACCAGGAAGATACTGGCCTGCTACGCCAATTACCTAGGCACGGTTGGACCATGGATCTCACTGCTACGCATAATTAACGCAGGGCACCAATGCTACGGCTACAGATTACTGAGGCGTACCTATAAATGGAAGACGTATATGTGTAATTCTCATTCCCCACACGTTTCTTAGCACGCCTAACGTACATTAAAATGCTAAGCATTTCTTAACATGCTCTTGTTAGTTGTGTTAGCTAAAGTGCCAGTGCTAACAACGTACTAAACGTATACTCAACTTGCGCTATATTAGCATTCGACTTATATCTTTTCTAATATGAATTGACAGAGTTATGTCACTTACATGGGGCAATGTGCGCATATGATTATTGTATCTAAGGAGAAAATGTTTTAAATATTGCCATGTACAAATATCGCATACGCGTAGGCCCCACAATGGCAGCCAATATAGCGTTATTAATTTTCCTTGGTTTTCTTTTTATATCCAATTCCATGCCACACATGTTTTATGAACACGAACCATTTTAATCATTGCAATATTAGCCGATTACTTCCAAAAGCATGTCCTTATAATATCTCGGTAATTAGTTCCCACTTTCAGTGTAAAGCGAGTAAAAACTATTTGAAAGTTGTAAAACTGACCAAATCTTGCAACTTAAACGTCAGATAGCGTTGTAAAGGTGGGCAAGCGCTCACGCATTCTCTCTTTCTTTTCTGCTTTCCCTTGCTCTCGCTATGAGGGTCCTGTAGCACGGATCGTGCGGGCATGAGATCGATTCGGCCGGGGCCGAAATGCTCCAGTTTAACCCCCTTGTACAGACACATAGGCCTATATACATTGAACGTATCAAAAGGAACAGTGAGAATAACAAAGTCCGTAAAACCACGTATTGCCCATACGCGCTATTCTAGATAGGCTATCTACGCTGCGTAATATTTGCACAGTATGGCATGCGTATATATATATATATATATATATATATATATATATATATATATAACAAGAATTAGCAGAGATATGATTAAATTAATATCTCGTTAAAATATAACATGTATTAACGTAAACTACTGTAAATTCAATAATATAAATTCAGGAGACTTACAGTAGCTATACACTCAGAGCAGCAACTGCATACAGACCATAAGCTAGTACTCGTGGAGAAAAAACAGGCCACATACCAGGGTTTAGGCTTTGTAATCGGACCTAGGGTCTTGGACCATGTGATTCGTTTTGAATATGTCATTGATCGCGTTGCATTCATCGACCTGGCTATACCTACGCGAGAACACACCATCACTAAGCGTCACATTGTCAACATATCTGGTCCAAATACCGAAAAAGTCAAAGAGAATCCAGCAATATTAGATTTCTTCTACGCAGAACTGAGTCCCGATATTACAATCCCAGCTAGATGTCGACTGTTCGTGTGTGTAGATTTCAACTCCACGCTGGGTAAACTCAGAATTGCAGACAAAGGTTCAGGACTTGGCCTATGCATGGGATCGTATGGACAGGGCACACGCAACAGCAATGGGGATGCGCTGGTGGCATTTCTTAGTTCCAATGTCCTATTTGCCACAAAAACGGCTTTTAAACACCCATGCCGTCACTGGACAACACGCACTGGACACATTGTTGATCGCAAAGCCCTAAAAGGTTCTAAGGGTACTCAGCTGTCTTCAACCAAATAGACTTCATACTCTACAAGACAGAAGCAAACCCCATACTTCGGAATGATCGTTGCTATGGAGGCACCTCAATTATGCCCATAAGCCAGTCATTAAATGCCTTCAGGTGAACGATATCTACCTAATGTATAAATACCACACCAGGTAAGAGGGTTGAGTCACTTATATCCTACTCAACCTCATCGGCGACACTGACACTCAAATGTCGTACAAAAGCGCCCTCGGGGAGCAGATAGCTAACAACGACGTCAGCTCCAATCCAAGCAAACCCCTAACCAAAATAGTGAAATCTATGGAATCACCAGCTACCATCACCATAGGTGTTTTTACAAACAACCGAACTGTGTATAATGACGCCCCTCTCGTAGTAAACCCGTCAGTAGAGCAGATAGCATCACGGCTGCGCAACTATCCAAGTGGCCAAAGTGAAGACTGCGCAAAACTACGCTGGGAGCGCAATTTTATTCTGCGTCATATTAGTGAATGCTTAAAAGATCTTGCTATTGAACAAGCAGACGGCCAAGCAGATGAAATCATTGACCTGAATGAGTGTCACAAAATGTTTCAGGCATCCCGAGCCCTGAGAGTTCCTGAATACATACCACTACTCACTGTACACAACTGTGAAGGACACTTTATCGGGACTGGCCAGGGCAAAGCCGAAGCGATTCGAGAATAGTTCAACGAGCAGTTCACTGACTACGATGATGAGCCCGTGCGCCCATTCTTATGAGACCCTTGATCGTTACTAACACCAATTAAAACAACAGAAGTTGAGAAGACCCTTACAGCCCTGAAAAATGGACGTGCATTTGGACCTGATGGCATGAGCAATGAACTATTCAAATATGTAAGTAACATTATCTCCAAACAGATCACACACCAAATAATTCAGCCTTTCTGCACCAGCTTCCCATCGACGCTGTAGCCCAACACGCACTTATCGCACTACCAAACCCCAAGAACCCATCTGCCCTGCCCCCCAACCCCCACCTAAGCCAGTCTGCGACCCATTGTGCTCCTCAACAGCATTCGGAAAATGGTATCCAATGTTACTCTATGCCACATCCGAGAAAAGATCGATGACTTCACTGGAGCATGTCAAAGTGGCTTCAAACATGGACGCAGCTGGGCAGACATTGTATGAGCACACAGAATGCTCTTGTCGGTAGTCATGTCCACCTACTGGGATTTCCACAAAATGGGCATTGATATGTCACGAGCCTTAGACACAATTAAATGCTCAAAAATCCTAGATGTACTACGCCAGGCCAGTTGTAATAAAGATGAGATACGACTAGTGAGACTACTGCATGCAGACACCAAGCTAAGATTCCGAGTTTAAGTCAGTGAATTCTGTAGAGTTGTGAGACATCAATCGGCTCCACACACGGAGATGGTTTATCTCTGGCGCTGTTCACCTGTTACCTTGCATTGCATTTGAATCCATGTGGGAATGTTCCACAAGACCAAACCCCACCCCACCCCACCCACAACCCCCAGTATCAATACTGGGTATGCCGCTAGAAATGGAATATGCTGACGATGTGGACTTCATGGACTCCATGGACGACTAAAAGAAACAGCTTGACGAACTTCTACCAATAGCTGCAAGCAAACTAGAAATTAAACTCTTTATGAATGAATCCAAAACATATAGCTGTTTACAAAGCATGAAACTAAGGAAAATGGCGACCCCCTTCGTGGTGGCGAACCATGGAGGAAAAGTACAATCCTGGGCTCACTGCTTTGCAGTACTGCTGACATTACTGCAGGCTGCGTCATGGGGAACATAGCTTTCCAGTCCTTCTGGAAGCTATGGATTCGTAGATCAAAGATGCCCTTGACAAAAAGGCTAAGTGTATACAATGCAGCCTGCGTATCCTTGATGCTGTATAACTGTAACAGCTGGGCAGCTCCAAAGACATCTCTAGACAAACTCGAAGCCTGCCACTGCAAACACCTATGCACCATCACTGGACATCGATGTCCAGACAGCAAAATTTCCAATGGTGCAGTATACAAGATGTGTAATACATCGCTGCTGTCTCTAATAATCGCCCAGCAAAGATTGTTAATGTGTGGGCATGTGTTAAGCATGTTAGAAGAGACACCGGCACAGAGAGTCGTGGAATTCGTCCTACTCGGAGCCAGCAAATATAAAGCTAGGAGAGGACACCGTTGCATACATCTTGTAGGCATGCTGCGAGGTGACCTCGACAAAGCAGGACGGTGTACACTCGAGTCAAGAATGGACCTGAGGAAGCTTTGGATTTCGGCTGAGGACAAGACAGTTGGCTAAAGCGAAGAAGGGCTTATTGCAGCTGTACGATGTTTATATTACTACGGCCGCCGAATATAGTAAGCATGCATAATGTAAACCCCCGTATCACATGCGCTTCATGACTCCATAACGTGAAGTTCATTTGTGACAACATATACACGTGGCCTCATAGCTTTTACCCGTCAGAATGCTCGTGCATTGATTGGCTGAAAAACTCTATATGCGGCAGTTGATTGGTCACAGAATCCTATATAATGAACCGTATTGGCATCAATTTCTCAGTCGGGGAGGGGAGGTTGTCTAATGCGGTTAACATTGACTAACGCTCTCCAGCACTACGCTGAGCAGCGATAGGCTAACCACACCAGTTAGAAGCTGTAACCATGATCGGAGACGTGCTCCTTCCAGTGCTTAAGTTAATCTTTCCGCCACTCTTCAGGGGCTAATATCAAATCAAAGTAAGGTATTCAGATTTGCCGAACTCAGGCAGCCAAGGGTGTATCAAAGCGAACTGATGGCGCATAAGTAAATGCACTTTTAATACCTTAAACGGTGCACATTTTGGATATTATAACTTCTTCAAATTGAAACTGGGAGGTTTTTTGGGCCGACATCTATCTCGCCAAATCTTGTCCGAGCCACACCAAAAGGTGGTTCATCTGAAGCACACTGCTTGTGCAATTAAAGAAGTGCTTAGTTACTGCATACACACTATGCCAATCATACTGTCCTGAACTGTGCTTCCGACCCAGCATCTGAGCTAGCTGTGCTGAATGTCTTATGACAGGTTATTTCTAAACCTAGTGCATGCCGATTTCTCTTTACGCATGTGTAATTTCCAGTATCGTCTTTCGGCATGAACCTTAACAGACCTTTCACATAGGCACTTGGACTCTCCACTGCAGCTGTTTCTGCTAGCACCACTTATCTATTTATTGTATAAGTTATCATGCCATTTGTAACCATAATTTTATTTTCTATATGCCGATGACTAATAGACATTCATCATTTTCTTTAACCTTACACACCGATGACTAAAAGGCATCTTTAAGTTCTTATATTTTATGTATATGCTGATGATTATTAGCCGTTTGTAGGTCAGTCCAGACCAAACCTAGTAGCCATTATGTGATACTTCGGCTAGTGCTGTTTTCATTATATAGTCTTTTTAAATCGTTATTGTGTATTATATTCTACACTCGCCGAAACTTACATTACAGATGTTCAATAACACATAAAACTAAACTGTACTTAATAGCAACACAATACAATAGTGACCATTCCATGCCAAAATAAGACACGGGATTTTAACCCTAACTAGTTATATGCTCAGATAATTGAGCTACCATACTAGAAAATAGCGGCCGCTGCCGAAATATCAAAGTGGTGCTAAGTTTATATAGACCACTATTGTGTATTTGCATTGCATCTAAAGAGCAACGCCGAAATGACACAGCCAGCATAGCAGCTTTCCTCCATTGTGTTTAACTCGGCCATACTGGCCACATTGTAAAGCGTACCTCCTTCATTCGTGTTGGTTGAGCCGACACTTGGAATCGCCGAGATGTATTGACGGCTCCAATCTAAACGAAGAGCACTCACACCCTCAGTATCTTCGCTGATACCTTTAGAATAGGATCTTTTAAAGCCAACGTAAGAATTCACTGCGAAATAATAATATTACTATAACTGGCCTAGCAGTAAATCTTTAGTTATTTAACACTAAACCTAATGCTGAATAAACGTTAGCTCCTAGGGAGCAAGTCTAAAATTGCCTGTTCTCGGTACACTGACTTCGGCAAAAGACGCGCATAACGAACTAACTCTCTTGTGACTAGAAGGGCCGAGTGGGTCCTCCATGCCTTGAAAGCAATTGGCCCAGTCTTAACTAGATATAGTGCTTCTTAAATGCTTCGTGCTGTCCTGTATTTCTCCTTGTTCTATGTGGCTGCTGTAGTGGACACAGGCTTTTTAGCTCGGTCCACTGGCATTGCAACAGTGATTGTACGTGCAGTTGGCTCAAAGGGGGTTCGCTCTTTAGTCAGACCCGATATGGGGTCTTGAGCTTGCTACCTTAAGAAGCAGCCTTTTGTTTCAAATGATAGCTTAGAGATAAATGAGGCACAACTCTCTGTGTTCTGGACCTAAAGACTTAAGGTTAGTTTACATCCTTATGAATGTCCTCTCGCTACACGGTATCAACCAAATCTATCCCTATTTGAAAGATTTTGCTAAGCAGATTCCACGTAATATAGCATACACACATGTGATAATAACTTATATAAATCAGCACACATTTCATTCATATTTGAGAAGAGCAGTTACTCTGCCTCTTCTCCCTCCACCACGGCATGGTAGGAACTTCTTTTGACGACGGCCCGCGCAAGACATATATATATATATATATATATATATATATATATATATATATATATATATATATATATATATATATATATATGTGTGTGTGTGTGTGTGTGTGTGTGTGTGTGTGTGTGTGTGTGTGTGCGTGCGTGCGTGCGTGTGTGTGTGTGTGTGTGTGTGTGTGTGTGTGTGTGTATGTGGGTGTGTGTGTGTGTGTGTGTGTGTGTGTGTGTGTGTGTGTGTGTGTGTGTGTGTGTAATCGGATAAGCCATTCTCTGGTGAAATATATAATCAGCCCAGTGTTAGTAAACTCACCATAAAAGTAAGGTTACATTGGCTTAACTCAGCCACGTATCTTCAACTATATAGAGCCAGCAAATAAACTGGCTTACCCGACCTAACATACAGTGATAAGCGTAAAACTGCCAACATCATGTACAGGCATACTGGCCACACAAATAGCACAGATGAAACTGTAGTGTTCGGCGATGGTGGGAGATTGGCTTTCGTATGCCCTGATCGCCCGTGGTGAATGAGGAACCCCGATGATATATGGCCAGCATAATTGGTCTGACTCGTACCCTGAGTACGAATCGGACCCTGAAAATTGTGACAGATGGTGCAGTGACTGAGCTACAACTAGCGCCCGATGTGGGCCCTGATATGCCGAAACCTACCCCCACCTGAGCTATTCCAGCTGCAATTTTACTATAACCATACCGTTACATACCAGCAGCCTAATGCTGTACATATACCACAACAACCAATTACTGTGCATCACACACAATGAGGGCATGTATCAGCGAGGGTGCGTGTGTCGATGCCTCCGAGGCAGCCATGTTCTTCCTCACAAAATATGAAGTATCACGAGGTCGTCGCACACCTACGCCAGACTACGAGTTCCGTCAGGAGGGCAAACTCACCATACCTGCCACCATACCGAACTGTCCACGATGGCTAAGGCCGCTGACAGGTGAATATTATGACCAGCATGGTTCAACACAACACCACACCTCTTCACCCGTGTTGTGGCGCACATCAGAGTCGCCGATCCCTTGGTATGACCGGCGAGACGCTCGCTCACACACACACGCACGCACGCACGCACGCACGCACGCACGCACGCACGCACGCACGCACGCACGCACGCACGCACGCACGCACGCACGCACGCACGCACGCACGCACAACCCAGAATTGTGTGATGACACCCTACCCATTTAGCATGCACCACCCTACCTTCTTCACAGATTCCTCCGCCATACAGAGAGCATCTCCATCCTTTGGCTCCAGAGCCTCATGCTGTATGACACCGGGGTCTCCCTATGAAGAGGACACATACACCATCCTATTGCTACACACATGCCAAATCCACCCGCATCCACACCATATTCACCATCACGAGGCGGAACAGGCCGAACACCACAACCACACGTGTACAGACTCTATAGATCAGGAGGCCCAATACTGCCTAATCAACCACATTACCAAGCACATTACCAACCGCGTCCTTCAGCTTTCGCACCAATACCCGCACCTATACATGCCGCAGTACCCCCTGGCTTCACTCCCATCGGCCCGGCCCATGGCTGTAGCCGGATCGTCCTTACACCTGAAATCAATGGGGAGGGTGTTTGGGAGAACTATCGCTGCTAGTTCGGGATTGTCTATCAAACCATCTGTTGGACCGACCAGTAGATGGGTGAATAGCTGGCCGCAAAGTTGGCAGACAAGGCACTGGGGGTATTGGCAGATCTCGGCTCAGCCACTACATCAACCTACATCATTCTGCAAGGCACACTTTCTTAGGGATTTGGTGACACAACACTTGGTGAAACCAGTCATCTGCAGTTAAAGAACCGTAGGCGCATGCCAAAGCAGACCATACCAGACCTGACCAGCCGAATATGCTGAGTAGTCACATGGGCATATCCCAAACAAACATTGAAGGCGTCACACACTTGCAACTAGATAGCTTCATCGACGCATTATGTGCCGAATCAGCACTGAACGCAAAATTTTCTTAACGCCAAATGCCAATCTAAAATCACTAACAGCGACTACCGTCCAAATAGAGAATTTTCAGGAATGGGAGAAAAACATACAGCGCGAAACTCACCCTGTAAACTACGTGAAACACGCACCCACACCATCACAAACCGGAGACACCACAGCACCCACACAAAACCTCAAACCCAACACACCGAATAACCAGCAAAATTCCCAGTAAACTAATTAACAACACAAGTGCAGAGGACGGGACCATGGCAACCAAATGCCCTCTAATTACTACTCCCGCCAAAACAACAACAACAACAATTACAGACAACAAACTAGCAATCGTCTGGAAGAGATAATGGCCCAGATTGCCTCTCTTACCTACCTCATTACCACTTTGAGCACCACCATGACTTCTCAAAACACCATTAAGATAAATGACCCTGGTGCATGCTGCGAGTGTGGCCAAACTGGTAATTGGATGGAATATCGCTCCAAACGACACCCCTCTAATAACTCAGCACCAGGCCGAACAACGTCACAGCTTGATGAAGCATTACACTAAAATGAGTATCAAACACAGCGTCACCTCAATTCCCGTCCCCTCGTCTCGGCTCAACTTCAGCGAATTTCCAGAGCACTATCAATAACATCTCTACACAAACAGACCCAACTGTACCTAGACACATGGCTTCCACTGCGCCGACGCCAATGGCATTAACCACGCCAAAGGTACAGGCGCCAACTTCTACACTAGCCAAGGGTAGCCATGCCGAAGCCGGTCCTACTTCCTCCTCTTTTCTATGTGGGACTGCAGTGGTAGGCGCCACAGACTCCACCGAACCTACCTTCATTGTAGCACCACGTAAAGTCAATATGCCACAAAACCCTCTGCGGCCTCTGGTGGTCTGTAACACTAACACGCCTCTACCATCGCCATCAGCACCTACAGCCATTTATTCTTGCACTCGGAAACATGAACCGGAAGGGCCTACTACACGCGCTGCACCTAGCGCATCCACCATACCGACAACACCAACGGCTACATCTTTACGACCGATTACGTCTGCTCCTTTGAAAGAAAACATCAACTGCGCAGACAAGTCGGCCCCTTCCTCACTAAGCCACCAATTTCACTAATATTATAGATTACAACAGCATGAATTAGAAGTGCATGGCTGCTGTGTACCCTTGTGGCCAGCGTCTTCATTGTATGAGACATGTGCTTTAATACTAACTAGCACCACTACAACCGAGTCGAGCCAAGAGGGACTTTTATGGGCTACTGCACCACATCTACGTAACACCACACACACGGCTATGCCGAAACTTGATCCAAATTACATGTCCACGTATATTGGTTTCTACCACTACCAAGACCAGATACCTTTTAGGATATTCAATGGCACAGCCGACGCTATCATACTTACAACAGGCATCCACTGTGACCCGTTAGTGGAGGTTACATCGATGGAAACTTGTATACACCGCCGGCACTTACAAATGTAACCTACCAGAACACCTACACGATCTCTATTTACACGCCACACTGTGCCTAAATAGAGAACACGTGGTGTGCACAGATTATTATACGAATACAAGGAAAGTTTCTCATCAGGTAATTTCGACCTGTGCGAAACGCACCTATTATGCCATTCCATCGACAACAGACACAACCATTCGGCAACCAGTTTGATGTCTCCAAATACATAAAGAAGAAGAAGGTCACCAGCAGATAACAGATATACTAAGGACCGGCATCATCGAACGTTCTGCCTCTCCTTGGGCTAGCTCCATCGTCCTCGCCGGTAAAATTCATGGATCATTGTGCTTTTGTATCGACTATTGGGGCCTAAACGACCTGAGTATTGTAGCGCAGATCAGCCGGAGATGCACGGACCATTCCAGCTGGGCAGGGTACGGGACGACTGTTCCAGGTACGTTGTGAGCTCGCCCCACCCCCACCCCATTAGCAGGATAGTATGCGTGTATAAAGCCATATGGGAGAGGTTTCTAGAAAATGACTACGTCCGTAAGATCACGTAGCGCGCATATGCGCACGTCAGAGCTTCCCTGACAACAAGTGTTAGCATTAGGAGAGAATGCATAATAAAATGTACCGAGTTGGTAAGTGTAATCCTTTTATATTATGTTATCCTCGTGGTTCTTGGTACCTATCTGGACCGGAATAAAACTAGGAATTCAAGACTGTAAACCATTTTAAAATCGGTCCTGATTTGGCCGAGCTATCCTTATTTATCTGCTCATATTATGCTCAAAATATTGAAAACGCCATACGCACATCTATGTACTAATTGAATGGGGAGGATGTTTATCATACGATAATGTCCTTGGCCTTACAGCTTGCACGCTGATTGGCTACAGGTCACACGTTGATTGGCTAAGCATTCCAGCTACTGCGTCATGAGGAGTATAAAAGGAGAAAAGAACTGAGAAACGAGTCCCACATCTCGTCGAGAGAGAAGGTGGAATGTTGTGTGACCGGAGAGTTACAGGACACCGATACCTGCTGGTTGGATCGGGTTTCATCATAGCTGCAGCATAGCCGGCCGGCTTAGAGATCTTGGTATCTCTGGCCCACAACCTTCCCATCTGCATCTTATCTTTGGAAAGTTCTCGGGAGGGCAATTCCTGGGGCCATATATACTAATCAGAAAGAAGAAGCCCTCATTTCCAACATCAACAGAGGACCCTTCCGGCAGATGGCCTTGCAGCCCCGATGTAAGAACATAGTATGTGAAACAAGTGGTGATTCTTGGTGGACAACTCGGCAGATCTGCCGAACCACGTCGAAAACTGGTCATCAAATGCTGCACAATATATTGTGTATAACATTTAACGTGTGTGCCGCACGAACTATGCAGTGCATCATGTACTGTGTACACAGAAGATGCACATGCACCATTATTTAGAATTTAACTGTAGCCCTTCATTGCTACAGGGCAGCTTTCAACTCCCTAGAGCGTGGAACCTTTTGCAACACTATTTAAATTAATATGACTATCTAGTAGACATCTTCAACCGCAATCGTTCTTCTTCACCGTCCTTGAGAGGGATGCGCATCACGAAGATCAGCCCAGCAGCCACAGAATGGAGCCACCTCACATTCCTCATCCGGAACGTATCTTTTACTGTGATCTGTGATCTTTTTCCGTACCGGTGACTAATAGGTACTCATCTACCTGTATTTTTATTAATATTATTGTATTTTTACATTTATAGGTACTCATGACTAAGCGGTACCGACCGGTCGACTGAGACCACATTTTATAGTTTACCGTTTTACTGTATATGTTATCCTTGTTTTGTGCTGATGACCAACAGGCACCGCAAGGTCAGGTGACCTTAATTATTGTTAATTCTGTGATAGTTAGCTATGTATATGGCGGCAGCCATCCTAGTTACTTGTTTTGTTTATTTTATATAAAATACTAGGACCACAGTATGCTAGGCCACACTATACAGTAACAATAACACTGCATCATCTTTTTCCCCCAGCATCACTTTTTCGCTGAGGTCACTATTCAGGTTCTCATTAAGCGAACCTGAGATGAGATCGACTAAATCTGGCTATTCTAGCTCGATAGGATATGTTTAGAAGTAGATAGGAATGGTCGCTCGATAGGAGTCATTTGTGTAAGCCTCTTTTCCAGATGTAGCGGATATGTAACACCGCACACCGCCTAAGTGGTATAAATTGGCCAATTATATATATCTGTGTGTGTGCGTGCGTGTGTGTGTGTCTCCCATGGCAAAGATGCGCTGTTGGCCAGCACCACTACGCACCACTTCAAATTAAGATTGTCGGTGCACCGTGGGAGCGAGTGGCTATTGATGTGCTCGTATCCGTGAATACGATGGATGAAGACAAAAAATCAAGTACATCCTCGTATTATTTTATGAAGTGGGTGGAAGCATTCACTTTACCGGACACAGTAGTGGAGGTCTTGTCTAGCAATGTGTTCTGCCAATTCGGTATGCCCTATGAATTGCACTCCAACCAAGGAAGTAATTTTGAGAGCCGGATGATCTCGGAGCTCTGCAAATTGTTTCATATAATCAAAACATGCACAACACTGTACCATCCGTGGAATGATGTGATGGTAGAGAGATTCAACAGCACTATCGCGGTGATGCTGACTAAGGAAACTCACCTTGATTGTCGCGATTGGGATCTACAACTCCCATATGTGGCTATGGCATACCGCACTTCGATACAATCCAGCTTGGTTTATACACCTGCTCGGTTAATGTCGGGCCGTGAATTAGCCCTACCCTTGGATCTGGCCATGTCCGGAATACCAGGAGAGTAAAATTCACCCTCTCTTTACGTAGAGCTCATGCGACAAAGGCTAGAACAAGCCCATGAGTTGGTAAGACAATCTCTATCCACTGCACAACGGCGTCAGAAAACATGGCATGACCGGCGAGTGCATGGAGACTAGTATGAGGTGGGAAAAATGGTGTGGGTTCACGATACGCAACGTTCTGCAAACGTGCTGAGTAAACTGAGTTACCAGTGGAATGGCCCATGTGTGGTAGTAGGTAAGAAGTTGGACGTGACCTACCATATCCGTGCCTCGAATGGCCTGACCTCAGTCATCCACTTCGATCGACTTAAACCTTGTGTTAGTGACGGCGCAATACCAGAGCTCTGACTGGGCATTCCACGTAGCACCGGTACCCAGACGGATGTTTCTACGGAATCATGTACTCCAGATGTTAGTCCTCAGCACTGCGGTACCAGTTCGACTCTTCTCCTACCAAGCCAGGAGTCCGGTAAACGTATGACTAACGCTGAGGAGGATGATGAGATACGTACCCGCACTTACCCTCCTCAGCACGGATCTACACGATCTGAGAAGGCATATCTGAAGGCTTTTCCATTTGTCCTGTCCAAGGGGAAGGAGGGAAAAGTTGTTCCCCCGACTGCTTCCCATTCCCACGGACGTCATGCTATTACCCCAATTGTAGAGTTACCAGAAGCAGAGGCTGAGGCCATCCCGGACCATTCCTACTGCGGGGTGGAGCATATAATAAATAGCATGGAGGTGAAGAGGTTAGATGAGACCTTGCGCTGTTCTCAACAACAGGAAAACTGCACAACTTGGTTCCCCTCGCCTCCAAGTCCCAAAATCGCAAGACCACCCCCACTCCAAGTTGCGTCCTATCCATTCGCAGCACCACCCCAACTCCAACTACCGTCCCTCATCTCCGCACCGAGTTCGGACATCACAAGTCCCATGCATTTTACACTCCACTCGTCGTCTGATGACTGTCGATCTTCAGATATGAGAGAGTCTGCTGTTTCAGAGGAGGGCGCATCCCACACCACAGCCACTTCTCTCCCGGCTGGTGGTGGCGGGGAAGCAGCCTGTTCAGTAGACTCTCAGCTCGACTATTCCCAGTACTTAAACACTATGACAGAAGTACCAACCGGCGTGTAACTGGAGAGGTGCATCCCCATCCAAAGGGCAACCCCGACGACAACCACCCTACCAAGCACCACCGGAGCAGTCAGAACATCACACCAAGACACAGAAAGACAGGAGCATCAGAAACACACTCGCCCTCATGGCTGGATATGTCAATTGTCCAATGCGCGAATACTACATACACGTCCGGTTATAAGAGGTATAGCAGAGACATTGAATTTTCTACACCACGGTGCAATGAGCTGCATAGGCGTCACTTACTATGTACGTTACTAACAGTATAGCAGCATGCACCTAACTTTTGTAACAGAAAAATTAGAGATTCATATTCCGCAACATTCCCTACCGCATGAGTACAGTGAGTTCACCACCCACCGCAACCCTACCTTTCCGCAAAGTAACAGACTCTGCATTCCCCAGATTGGAAATCTGGATATGCCCACCGCGCATTACGTCAGCATCACGCAGCACCCCAACTTCCATACAACAGAACACTACCCTCATCAGAACAAGTCAACATTTTCCACAAGCACCCCCTCCCCACCACGGTATACGGAAAACTAAAAATACGGCGAGGAGGGAAACATCGCAGCCATCAACAGCACGCGCCTTCAGGACATCCCCACCTCTTACAAGCGATATACTAAACAGCTAAATATAAATATCTCATTCACACGTAATAATAGATTTCTTCATTGAGAGAGTGGATGACCGCAGTCTGTCGTCGGTAGCTAGTACGAGATATGCACAGAAAGTGAAATTCGACAATGGTGTGATTCAAGTCATGACAGGTCCTGTATCAATCATCCTTGCTCTATGTACCTCTTAAAAGAGCCAGTTAAAAGGCTCGGCTATTACAGAGAGAATACATACAATGTCCGATAAAGATGTCACCAGAAACACCGCAGTGCCCTTCCCCTCCCCATAACTGCAATAACACTTTTTGACACTCCACAACAGTGCAAGATTCATCCATGCGTATCAATCACCTTCACCAACACGACAGAGACTGAGTCACACAGGATGGCTGCTTCACAATCTCCATACGATGGTATTGTGAAAACTGTACAAATGATGCGGGCATTTTCCGAGTTGTACTGTAAGGATTAGGTTTGGTCGAGATGTGGTGAGACTAGTCCTACCCACAGGAGGATGCTTGGCAGTCTGCACACCCAGAAAATACAGTCCAGCTTGGTGGGGTCAGTAGACTTGGCGTCCGCAAGCATGGATCTGTTTAAACCAGACATTAGGTTACAGTCAACTATACTGTATTAATTTTTGATCGAGAACATCACTGTTCTAACGCGTATACAAATCATTAGCGCGCAGGCTGGCAAAGCGACAGCACAATTTAGATAGTATAACATCCCAGAGAATTCCAAATATTCTCTTACCTACACATTCCAGCCAAGAATCAACATGTGCTGAAATAAAAACACCTCACATGAAAGGAGCCGCTAGTGAGGGCAAGCGCATAAAAAGGGACGCTGTTCTAAGAACATGGTAATGAAATGGCTACATACTTCCATTTTTCCTGCTATATACTTCCTGTCAACAACAACAATTCTTGTCGCGTAAACAAAGCCATCTAAGTTTCCGATCAACGACGTGGTTTCAAAACAAGAATCACGTGATCACCTCTACTATTTTCTGGTAAATTAGACCAAAGGCTATAAACAAGAGAATCGCCCCCACCCCACCCCCCCCCCCCCACATGGCCACCACGATGTGATGGAGGAGACGAGAGGTGATAAGTCGGGGTCAAAGACTGCTGACGTAATCACGCTCTCCCACACCTCATGGGGCGTTCCAGCCTGAAATTTGAAAAGGCGAGTTTATAAGCATATAACTTGAAAACCGCGTCACACTAATTATAAGGTGAGCATCCACAGGAACAACTAGTTCCGGATTGTAATGTTGACCGGAGAGCTGATTTCCCATAGAATGAAGATGAAAGCAGCTATCCTGCCTTCTTATACTTATATTTACCTTCCTCCTATGAAGGAATATACAATTGGACTCCAGGAAAAATAAAGTTCTAAAAGGCTATACACATGTGACCGCCGGATCACCCTGGAACTACGGCCGTGGTCATCCGCCCTCATGTGACGTCATCAAAAACTATAAGAGGAGGAAAGCGTGCACTGGAATGTCATATTCCCTCCAAACTTGACACCAGGGATGACCAGGCATTAGGCCACTTTCGTGTCGCAAACCAAATTCTGCTGTTTTTCATTTATTATTCATTCATTATATATATATATATATATATATATATATATATATATATATATATATATATATATATATATATATATATATATATATATATATATATATATATATATATATATATATAGATAGATATTGGCTCAGGAAAGTTATGAAGAGTTAGGGAAAGTTAGGAATATTTAGTTACGTGTCTGCGGTTTCGCAATCAACCAATATGCAGATATAGTATGTTGCTCGCGGAGGATCTAGCTTTATCTGACAGTTCAGAAGAGCAAGCTCCTATAAACACTGCCAAGAGGTATCCGTGTACGTTGAAACTATACAATGGACAGCCTTGTAAGCGAGAATTTTCCAGGAACTCGGATCTGAAACTCCACGTTAACCGAAATAACTTGTTACAGAGAGCCTATTGTACAGCCATCAGATAACTGTACTCAGCCACTTGGTACAGTGCGACTCACGCTCTATCTCATAAACATCGTGGTGACATTAAAACCTGGTGAATTGGACGAAGCTATAGAAGATCTTGGTCCGCTATTATAAGCTCAGTTACCTTTAAAAGAGATTCCTATGAACAATGGCTAAGACAAAGTGGACGAAGAGACGTCAATCTGACTTACCACAGACGTGTCCAGCTTCCGTATCCGCACCAGCAACATGGTCAGTCATCACCACCACTGCAGCACCCATCACCACTGCACCGGTAGCACATTCAATAACAGCACCGGCTGCACCCGCAGTTTCAGCATTATCATCAACTACGGCATCCGCACCAGCAGCACCCGCAGTGACCACACCGGCAGCACGCACCACCACAACACCATCAGCATCCACGATCGGTCAGTCTATATCAGTGGTTACGACAGTGCCAATGAGAGTTAGCTATCCAGTTTTACCTGATCTTGGATTGTTCTGCTTAACCTACGGGTTTAATGATCGACGAGGAAATCAGCGTCATTGGGACCAGCACCGGGACACCTAGCATCAGTACCACGACACCCACGCGTATCACTAACGCATCTTTTGATCCCGCCATTAGGGAAGCTACCGCACTGGACAAACCCTACTTGGGGAAGCGTCGCCTCGTGCATCAACAAAATATCCGAGCGGTATCTCGTACATCCGCAAGTAGATTGATCTAGGCCACGAAATCAGTAAACGTTCTGCAACAACAGAAACCACATCCCGTAGCATCCTCGCAGCTTTCCACAACTGACCATCAGCGCATACCGCAACCACCACCGAGAACACCTCAGTGATGACTGATGCCACAATTGCCAGAGCATCCAGCACCATCACAGCCACACTGCATGTGTTAAATGTATCCGCAACTTCTTCAGACACTAGTGCAGAGACGACCAATTTCCTCAGATCGTGGCACCCAAACACGCTGGGGTAACTTGTCGGCAAACACCTGTGGCCACTATTGTCGTGGATGCAGCAGAATGTATGATTAGGTGTGCGGAAGATCGAACTATTATGTTTCTTTAGTTTTGAAATCGTTTTCATATTAATATAATTTTTCTTAAAATTTAAACCCCGTCCCGAGGCTGACCACGGTCATCCTACATAGATACGCAAATTGCTGCATAGATGTGTCTCACACAAATAAATCGCTGCGGATTCCTATGCTGTAAATACATCTTATGCGATGTAGGTGTATAGCATACCACGGCGAATATGTCTTTTAGTATCATGCCATTCATTGTGATATGTACATAGCATATATATATATATATATATATATATATATATATATATATATATATATATATATATATAACGTTGGAGCGTGGGCGTTCTCGGCGGAAATTTAAGTATCCATCGCCAGGAGAAAGCGTGCTATTGTTTTAGCATCAGGCAGTAAGATAAAATAAAAAGAGCACGCACCGTGACATCAAAAAAAAAGAAAAGGCCTGGGAATATATACCAGGCCAAAAATCAAAATCAAAATTATGTCTCCCTCCCAAAAATCTTTCGCACCTCTATGTGCTCTTCTCTGTAAATTGCGTGTTTCTCGCGTCACTACAC
The DNA here is from genome assembly GCA_034401795.1 of Chaetoderma sp. LZ-2023a. Lineage (NCBI taxonomy): Eukaryota > Metazoa > Mollusca > Caudofoveata > Chaetodermatida > Chaetodermatidae > Chaetoderma > Chaetoderma sp. LZ-2023a. Next base: position 32,652,725 of record CM067370.1, on the reverse strand, counting down.
CTCTCGGCTAAGCACCTGTTCAAGAAGCCTATAGTTCTCGCCTAGCGTTCTCCCGTGTTCTCGATATGTGTGGCGGTATTGTTTGCCATGGTTGTCAAACTAGGAAAGGTTGTGTTGTGCAGATTGGCCGGACAGGTACGGACCATTCCAGCTTGGCTGGGTATGGGACGACTGTTCCGGGTACGTTCTGAGACGCCCCCACCCCCTTGGCAGGATAGTATGCGTGTATAAAGCCATATGGGAGAGGTTTCTAGAAAATTATTAGGTCCGTAAGAACACGTAGTGTGCATGCGCGCGTGCCAGAGCTTCCAGGAGAACACGTGTAAGGGAGAGAATGCATACCAAAATGCATCGAGTTAGTGCATGTACTCCTTTGATATCATCGTCGTTCTTGCTACCTATCAGGACCGCAATAAAACTATGAATTCGAGACCGGAAACCATTTTAAAATCGATCCCACAATGGTCGAGTTACCCTTATTTTTCTACTTAAATCATGCTCAAAATAATGAAAACGTCATAAGCATGTCTATGTACTAATTGAATGAGGAGGATGTTTATCACGCGATGATGTCCTTGTCCTTATAGCTCGCACGCTGATTGGCTACAGGTTGCGCGTTGATTGGCGGAGCGTTTATTTGAAGAACTGAGAATCGAGACCCAGACCTCGTCGAGAGAGAAGGTGGAAGATTGTGTGGCTGGAGAGTTTCTGGACGCTGATACTGCCTGCTGGATCAGGTTTCATCGTAACTGCAGTGGAGCCGGACAGCTTAGAGATCTTGATATCTCTGGCGCACAACCTTCCCATCCGCATCTTATCTTTCAAATGCTCTCAGGAGGACAGTTCCCAGGGGCATATAAACTAATCAGAAGGAAGAAGCTCTCACTTCCAACAACAACAGAGGAGGCTTGCTGTGGATGAGCCTTGCGGCCCCGATGTAAGAACTCATAGTATGTGGAACGATCAAATTCCGCGCAATGTATTGTGTATAACATTTAGCTTTTAGACCTCGCGATGAGACGGTGTGGTTCAATCTCAGTGGCAATGGTCCCGTGACCCCACTGGAGCATTATCCTTCCACCGGCTCTAGAAGTCGGTCTTTGTACATTCCGGAAAGTTATGAAACATGCCCCGTCACCCAGAGAACCGACGCCAACCAGCTAACCCACTCCGGATGCTACAGTATGAAAGGTGCATACCCCCTTCCCTGCACCGATCAAGCTCTTGGTTCATTGGCCGACGCCCAATCATTCTGTACATTAGACCTGGTGTGTGGATATTGACAAGTGACCATGGAAGCCACATGCTGAGACGGCCTGTTCCTTTTCCATAAATGCCCTACGGCCTCTGTAATATACCTGGTACCTTTGAGCGGCTAATGTAGCAGGTGTTCTGTAAACTCCAGTGGCAAATCTGCTTTATGTTATTTGAATTACGTCATAGCATTTGTCCTCATTTTTCAACAAACATTGGCAAACCTAGTCGAAGTATTATAACGTTTTGAGAACGCTTATCTTAAACGTAAGCCTAAAATGTGACATTTCCTTAGGAAAGCAGTTGAATTTCTTGGCCATGGCGAAGTGGTGGCCGAATGGAAACCCTGGACACTGGAAGCAACACTCGTAGCTTCCTGGGCCTCTGTCAGTAATTTAGTGAAACAGCTGCACCATTATTTCAAATTACAGAAAAGGACCGAGTATTTGAATGGATTGGTGAGTGTGAGGAAGCTTTCATTGCATTCAAAGTAAAGTTAATATCCTTGCCAATTCTCGCACATGCCAACCCAAACCTCGATTTCACTCTCGACACGGACGTATCTGTGTTTGCCATTGGCGCCGTTCTATCCTGATTTGGAGAAGATGGAGCAGAGCAGGTATTGGGCTATGGATCGCATACCCTCAATAAAACCGAGAAACATTATGCCACCACAAAACGAGAATTGTTAGCTGTGGTATACTTTACAAAATACTACAAACACTTTCTGTATGGCCGACCATTTATCTTATGTATTGAGCACACCTCACTGCGCTGGCTCCGGAACTTAAAGAACCCTGAACGCCAGATAGTAAGGCGGCAAGAATCCCTGGAGGCATATAACTTCACAGTCACACAGCAATAATCTCTGTATGCATATAACTTCACAATCACACATCGGCATGGCAAATTGCATGGAAACGCTGATAACTTAAGCCGAATAAGACGCAAGGAAGAGGCTGAATTTGTCACCACCATAATACACGACACAGAGCCATTTTCCACCTTCCTAGAACACTGATGTGAGGGCTGGATGGGGGAAAGACTCACTCACGTACAGGCAACAGACAAAGACACCAAACATATATACATGTGGATCAATGGGGTGACCACCACGGGAATACATTAGTGCATTATCAACATTGGTCAAATATTATTATCAGCGATATACCAAAAGTTGTGTGCACAACGACATTCTCTATGTCATGGATCGCCTGATTGTCCCCGAATGATTTAGCATTCCCATACGTGAACAATTGTATGACAATGCAGGACACTGAACGTACCACAGAAAGGATTAAGAGGCGCTTCCATTGAGTGAATACATGCGATAGTGTAAAGGCATGGGTGGCCAAATATGTGCCCTGCCAATGCTGTTCTGTTGGCCAGTAACATCTCTCGCCATTACAAACCAAAATCGCGGTACGCCATGAGAGCGAGTGGCCATCGATGTGCTCATGACCTTAAATACGACGGATGAGGGAAATAAATATATCCTCGTACTCCAGGAATAGTTCACTACGGCGGATGTCCTGGCCCGAAATGTGTTCTCCCATTTCGGCATGCCCTATGAGCTACACTCTGATCAAGGTATCAACTTTGAGAGCCGTTTGTTCACCGAGCTCTGCAAATTATTCCCAATAGTAAAGACATGCACCGCACCCTATCATCCGCGCAGCAATGGGATGGTAGAATGGTTTAACCATACATTGGAAATCATGTTAACTAAGGAAGCACAGCTTGATTGTCTGGACTGGAAACTTTGTCTCCCATATGTACTTCTGGCAGACAGCAATTCAGTCCACTCCAGCATCGGTTTCACCCCTACTAAACCTATGTTAGGCCACGAGTTAGCGTTCCCACTGGATCTAGCCATGCCCATGCACCTGGTTGAACCAAACGTATCATCCCTCTACGTAGAACTCATGCGTCAAAGGATAGAACAAGCCCATGAACTCGTGAGAAACACCTTTCCTACTGTACATTGGCATCAAAAGACATGTCATGACCACCGAGTGCATGCAAACTAATATGAGGCCGGAAAGTTGGCATGGGTTCGTGATACCAGACATTCTGCAAATGTACCAGTGGAATTGTCCCTAAATAGTGGGAGGTAAGAGGTCGGACATGACTTACCAAATTCGTGCCCGGATGGCCTGATCTCCATCATCCAGTTCGATCGGTGTGCTGGTGCTGACCCATTCTCCCGCCAGCAGAGGGTTAATCTTCCGTGACGTCGTAACTCTAGACAGACCCTCTGCCACATAACTAGCCAAAATCACGGTGCGCATGTTTGCTGCGCAACGTTTTTAGCCAATCAACGGCGTCATTACTAAACTGAGCGACCCAATAAAAATCGTCGTTCTATCTACATTACGGTGATATGACCGACTTCTCGGCACGAGGCCACACCTCTTGTATCAGTGTAAATAAACGAGCGATGGATGTGTAGGCCTAGTGCAAAGCAAGGGGTAATATTTGAGAACAATTCGTGAGATGCTAGTATATTTTAAGTAGTATACATATAACATAACCCTGTTTTCGTGAAATAATATTAAATGCCTCAGATACCAGTGGCAAGCCCTTGATAACCGGATGTAATCAATTGACGCGGCTAGTCGACCTGCTGTGTTAACATTGACAGTCACGCGATGACGCGATCATTGCTAATATTGTTAATTTATTTTTCTGAGTTACTTTCTAAAGCTTTAGTTTGTTCGCTCTCTTACCCGTCACGTCACAATTTATTTTTACTTTGTGATATTCACATACTGATAAACAGAACTGAACTAAGTGGGATGCGTGTTTCACCTTCAGGGCCAGTCACTCCCATGCCAAGGTCAGTGTGCGTGTGCGTGCGTGCGAGCGAGCGTGCATGCGTGTGTGTGTGCGTGCGTGCGTGTGTGTGTCAGAAAAGTAGACAGATTGTGAAAAGTTGTTTCTCACAGTACATTAGATTTAGTCTGCTTAGTAATAATAATATTATAAAATCTGGATTATTTGTTTATTTCTATTGATTTAGAAAAATATGACCACATTTTATTGAATACATATGTTAATCAATCAATCAATCAATCAATCAATCAATCAATCAATCGATCATAGTCCATGTCTGTGAGAAGGCAGCAATGACAGATGTAATGACAACCTGTAATGACAGAGTCCTAATTTCCTATTTCAATTCGGTAATAAAGTACGGGATTTATATTGCCAGCTAACTAGTTATAGTATAGGGGTTGGTTATCCCATAGTTCATCTAATTTTGTTTCAAATGATATCATAGTTAATGGCACCACTCTCCTTTATTTTGTGTGGGGGGCGGGGGGGGGGATGCTCTCCAATTTGACTTTCTTGTGTGAGGTCATAATCCCCAGGAAAGCCATTGAAATCTATAAAATATCTATGGAATTGTTGGAAAGGGTACCTAGCACAATGTATCAGAGTTAACCCTTCGTCTGCCATTTTCACAATCATATTCTGGGTATTACAGTGGCTGAATAGGGCTGGTGAAATACATTGAAAGGATGAAGAAAATATAATGGCCACTGTGCCAGCTGCCGGGTTGAGTTAATTTTAAAGGTTATAATTAATTAATTGTAAGATTAAAAAATATATTGGTTAAAAATATGTTAATAATATATATCAGGAGGCCATCCCATGTTGATGAATATTCTGACAATATGTGTGCAGGCTACTACACCATCCTCAAATTTGACCTACACTGAACGGAATGTGGATATCATCAGTATTTGCCACAATAGTGTACTATTCAGGAATCCATGTATTTGACATTTTCCATTTCAATGCAAAAAACACCAATTAATTTTTGGTTTTACAAAACATCCTAACTTAATTTTTCCCTATAAATCTAAGAAAAAAATAAAGCTAGAATTTTAAGGTATTATTTTTAACATTCTTTCCATCTAACAATTATTTAGTAACCAAGTCATAAACACTCGGAATTCCTCAGAAATTTCTGTAACTCTTGTTCTCTGTGGTTTTGTTTACCCTTTAATGGTCAAGCCGGTCATGAGAAATGTCGATTTGCAGGCAAACAAAACATTAAATTGGCCTGGCCTAACTCAGGAAAGATGCAGAATTGTTCAAGTAAATTATTAGTTGCCACTCCCCTTGAACAAATTGCTGAATGAAACCATGACAATTTCATTTCAAAATAGTCAGCAAAATAGGTATTCAATCATACATTTTGCATACATTTTTGAAGGACTTAATTAAGCTCATAAAAGTTTTCTACAATTGTTTTCCAATTCGTAAATTTTGCAAACAGTCATTAATTTAAGGATAGCCTCATATGTCAGTCTACAATTTCAGTATACCAGTCCATATAGAAGAATAGGCCTGTGATGTCAGTATTTGAAGAAGAAACATTTAAAATTAGGTTGCAAATACACATTATGGCAAGAATCATGGAAATGTGTACTTACTGCAGAAATTGATGTTGAAATGCAACAAAGATTGTGTACTGAAATTTGTGAATTTTGTCTTAAAAGCAAAGGGTCACAGAAAAATATATGAATTTTGACAGTTAATATGCATATATCTGTGCTAAAAATTCTAAATGTTTAATGGAACATGTCATCAAATATCAACCCGTGTTTAAAATGTAACAGGACACCAGTAGATGTGGACCTAAAATGCAAGAATATGTGTGAAAATTCAAAGATTTAGTAATGAAATCTGTGACTTTGTGATTAAGAGCAAATGTTTACCCAGAAATATATATATTTTGACAGCTAATATGCATGCATGGGCTCAAAATGTTATATTTTCCAATGGAAATATGAATATATTTGCTAAATAGAGGCTAGTGTTCCAAATTTAATTTGGAAATCTGAAAACTCTGGTCAGAAACATGGACATGTTAGATCCTTAATGCACAACTCTTGACAGGAAACAAGAAAATTTAGCCCTATAGTGCACGAATACATGTATGTGTGAAAATGCAAAAATGTGTTACTGAAATCTGTGAATTTGGGATTATGAGCAAGTGTTTACCCAGAAATATATAACTTTTGATAGTTAATACGCACATATCTGGGTTCAAAACGGTATAAAGAATTTCAAATGAGGAGTAATGTGAAAATATTAACTGGAAATGTTAAGAAACATACAAAACCTTTGACAAGAAACAAGAAAATCTGAACTAAAAAGCCACTGCTTTGTTCAGTAACAAAAATATGAATGTAAAATGCAAAAGTATGAGAATTCAGGCTGGAAATTCAAACATTTCTATATGAAAAATTGATATCTAAGTTCCAAATATGAACATTTTAACAGGAAACATGAACATTTTAGGTAAAGAATGAAATAATTTAGGCCCAAAATGGAAAAACTTGGTTATGAAATGATGACCAATGACCAATAATGTCAAATTCCTATTCAACAGGTCCAAAACCTAGATGATTGACATGTTCACTGTGAAAATTCATCAACTAACAGAGACCTTTAATTGTCTATAGAGCTCTTTAGCCAACAAAAAGCAGCTTCTGCGGTGGTATTGAGAATATTTTCAAGAATTTAGCACTGGAATTCCTGGTTTGGAAGCGAGCCACGCATTCTAGGGATACATTTTCAATTCTTGGCCTGCAAATGGACATTCAATAAGTAAAAATGTCAATTTTCTTAACCAATCTTTACCATTAAAGGGTTAATTAAACAAATTCAACTGGCTAGCATCCAGAATGCACACAGTACATAGAGTCCAGGCTGAATTGCACACTGCTATTGTCAACATGATTGTGTTGTGGAAAAAACCAGCCATTCAAATGAGATGATGAGTGATGAATATACATGTGTGATGTCTGTGGGGTATGATGTATTTTTCATATAGCTGGTTTATTGGCTGAAATATAAAGAGTATTGCATTCGTAACCCTTAAATGATCAGGACTTTTCAAGAAAATTGAAATCTGCTTTTTGAAGTCCACTTGCAAGACAAGATTCTGAGGCTACTTTTGGAAAGTAACCACTGTAATCACTGATTTCGGTTATCGACCCAGTCATTCCAGGGGTAAATTTCCAAAAAGATAGTCTTATTTTGGCCGGCAAATTGACATTGACACACCTTTAGAAGCTGGTTTTGGCCGGCTTGGCCATTAACATGTTAATAAACAGAAACTCAACTTTATTTACATATTATATTATATGTGAAGTAGTAGTGTCGGTAGTAAAATGATACCACCTCCCTCAACTGGACACATGAGCCCCCACCGCCCTCTCAATCCCTGGGGCATACGTTTTTTAGAGGCGGGCCACCAGGGATCACCGATCGGCGCCAGGGAGGTAGGATCATGCCGACACTACTACTACCAGGGGCTGAACGCCCATTTAGAGACAAGCCTCCACAGTGATATACACCACTGATCGCCATCAGCCACAGGGCTTGCCTCTCTCACTCTGTTCTGTGTAGGCTCAGACAAACACGTAGTCTCCACCAGAGTCGCATCGGCATGATGGGACCACCCATAGGGGCTTCCATCTACCTTGACACCACTCACCTGGCAGGAAGCCAAAGTGATTAGCATGTGAACCACGGCAGACTCTGGTATATTCACATCTTGTGCAGAGAATCTGGTGCTGAGCAGGGGTCTCCAGCAGACAACCACGGCCTACCCTCTCCACCCCATATAAGTGGCAGACAGACTCGATCCCTTTACATGGGTGAAAGCGGTCGTAAATGTTTCTCCGCAAGGGGTCGATCCAAGGATTGTACTGGTGGTCATCCAGGAAGTGGGCCCAATTGGCATCCAATATCATGGCAGTCTCAGTACCCTGTGCCACCGCTGCAGACGCCAGCATGAGCAGTATGATGAGATTCATGGCTATATATGAAGAGTTAAACTGAACAGAGTGAACCCCTCGAGAAATATCTGTGCAAGATCGAGCCCTGTTCCATCTGGATCGATAGTGATCTTCATCCCTTCAGGGGCAGGGGCTAACTGCTTCACTCTGCTGCCGCCTAAGAAGCGTAGCTCTAGGAATATATGAGTCCTTTGCGGGCTGGTGAGTCCGACTCGCTGAAGCAGTTTAACAGCACCCTTGACTTTGGAGACATGTGACACACCATCTACCCATAGGGTGCCCTCCTGGAGGTTAACAGCTTCTTCTGGTCCATCGAATGGACGACGCAGCAGGAGCTTTCCACCGGTAACCCCACTCCGGGGACCCACCTCGTCATGGAGATACCTTCACCTATGTAGGTGAGGAAGGATGATCCCCGATTGTAGAGCTTTCGAACTGTCCCATCCTTTTTCACAACAGTGGAGAGGGGAGTAACCTCTATGTCAATGACTGTGGGAGGCCTATATAGAGGCAACCCTGTTTGCCAGTCACCACCAGGTCCAGCGCGGTACCACACTTCATTCTCCTCAAATATGAACTGCGGGTTTGTTGCCATGGTCAATAGCAGGCCATCATGGGCCATCGGTGGGGCACTGCTCGAATAGGGTTTGACCAGATGAATGCTGAGGTCGTTATTTAGCGTGTTGATGTCTGCCACCTCTGTATCCGAGAGCTCAATCAACGGCTCGAGGATGTACTTCCTCTTCAGGGAATCGTACCGAAACATGATCTTGTGGCCATCTACGTTGCGCCCCAGGTGCTACTTCGACACATCCTTGAGGTCTGTGTGCAGCTCTACCCCATCACCACCAATGGGGTGGAGGGAGAATTCTGTTGAGTTTGCTTCGTACTCTAGGGCGAATGACTTGCCATTGCTCTCTTCTACCTTGGCAGCATCAACTGCATACACATGTGCCAGGTCAGCAAGACCAGTCGAGTGAGAAAATGTGGGTTCCATAGCACGCTATAGGAGGGATTTAAACAGGACATATAACCATGCCGATGGTCCGACTGTTGCTCTCCGGTGGTGAGAACATAATCTCACCCTCACTAGAGGGGAGACGGGTGGTACAGTACTGTGTAGATGGGTCCTCTTCGAGGTGCCCCAGCGGGGCACAACATACATACACGCCGACGTGCTACATCACCCTCCATGCAGTGCACACAGCAGCTCACTGGTAGAAGTCGGCCCGGACGTAATAGAGTATCTCCCAGGTGCCAACAGCAACCTATGGAAAGCTATCAGTCCTAGCCTGTTCACACCTGTAAATCACCTGTTTGACAGCCCCTCCATTAACATATATCCCAGCACGTATGGGCTATCAGACGCCAATTTAGAGTTTACCCTCTAATTACTCATTGACCTGACATGGTATCACACCAGGAATATCTTACCTTTGACGAGATGATGAAGAGCCCGCTACAGGGTTGCCCCTTCATAACCCCTGCACAGATGCTCACACAGTAACAGATCTGTCAACAAGAAGGAGAGCGACCACAGCGGGAGAGCTGTTATCAACAGAACGCAAGCATTGCAAGGAGGCGGAGGAACAGTGAAGGTTCCCGATACTGGCAGGCCCTCCTGGATCAGAGTAAGCGGGATGATGTCTTCACATAGGACGATGAGCCAGAGGTAGCGGAGACCACAGAGACTATGGACGAGGATGAGCCAGATGCGATACAGTGGGAAGAGGAGATGGCACAGAAGTGTAAGACCAAGCATGACATTCAGCGGCGGACCTACTATCTTGGTCATAAGGTGAAGTACCAGATGTCACGTCTCAGAAAGCTACTGGCACCCGACATAGTCCTGGATGCCCCCTGTCTAAGTGACGTCTGTCTCGACACCAGCAAGCTGGCATGGGTCGCCAGGCTCTCGAAAATGAACCCTTCTATGACTCATGAGCAGATTATGCAGGTGATGCCGTTAAGCCTCCAGATATAATATGGCAAAATCAGAGTGGCGGAAGCAACCAGAAATATACCCCTCCCTGATGGCACGATCCTTGTAGACACCTTTAGGTCGCAGGAGCTGCTCGACAATACTCCCGCCCATGATAGGGTATTCGAGGAAGTAGATCTGCCACTTACCAAATCGTAGATAGAGCTTCACAGCTGTCAGCTCTTCTGTCAGCTTAGCACCGGAGAGCTGAGTGGTGTCTTCTTCTTGTAGTCCTTCAACTCCCTCCGGAAGACATTGTAGTACTTCTCGTATAGCATGAATCCGGACATGTTTAAGATGTCTCAATAGAGAGATGAATATTCCTGAGTACCAACCCAGGCAGCTGGCAGACGCAGGCTGGGAAGATCTTATTAGGTCTCTCGACAGGGCCTGCAGACATTTAACTGCATTGTATACTCAGTGCTCAAACAATGACGTCAATGGTACAGATCGTGAAGCATCTGCCCGAGAGCCAGGCGAGTTTTCAGAAGGTGGAGAACCTGCTGCGAACCAAGACACAGAAGTTACTGACTAAAGCAAACCCTCTGGCAGTCCATGTCGCCAGTAACGTGGTGGCGAATGTTGCTGTGGTGAAGATGACAGGGGAAAATGAGGTTCTTCATGTCGCCACTGTGGCTGTCTTCGCTACAGTGGTGAGTGGGATGGCTGGGCACTGTCTCGGAATAACTCACACATCCCAAAGATCACCCTCATTGGGGCTTCCTACACTGTTGCCGCCTAGATCATGGGTGAATGTGTTACACTAATGGAGGCCGAGGTTCCAGGGCTAGCAACGAGTGCAAGGGCTGAGATCATCGTCGCCGATGTTTAACCCCTCTGAATAGTGAGAGATGGATCACGAGACCCCTGTAGCATATGAGGCATAGTGTACCGGTGGGTGGTGTGTAGCCCATAGTTGAGCATGCGGACTGAGGATCGCCAATGCCCGAGAATGGTAGACTGCCCCCAAGGCGTGCCCCTGCAGAGAGAGCCAGTACCCTAAGCACTGCTACCTATTCCCTTGGTCGACTGCGTGGTCCTCCTATGCCCAGCTATTTCACTGGTGGTATGACTAGTAGGTTTAAGCCGTCTGTATATAGCACTATGACTCTGTCACTCACAGATCTAGAAAGCAAAAAGCTAGGTGATCTTGCTAACTTGGGCGAGGCACGCCTCGATTCAGAGGACTCTGTTGCCCCTATCTCCTTCCTAGACTTCGATGAGAAGGGAGACCCGCGGGAGATCCGAGGTACCATCCCAGCCCGAGATCTCATCGGGAACACTGATACAGTCGGACAATTGGCCATTAACAAGGCCAAGACTGTATGCAAGTGCATAGGCATCAAGGAGAGGGCGACGATGCGAGGTATGCTCGGAGTCGATGAGGCTGGAGCCATCAAGGTTATGGCTGAGTCCTTTGCACAGGAGCTGGTTAAGGATCTCCTGAAACCACGGAGCTCATTCCGACAGGATGGAGAGAATCTCAAGATAGACACCCTCGGCCTGAGTCATATCACTGTCGATGGGTGTCAAACAGGTGCAGGTGCTACCGCCAGCCTCTGGCTACCAGAAGTGAAGAAGTCAGGGTTCTTTGGTTTACCGCTTAAGACCACAGGATAGCTATGGCTCCCCGTACATGTATCATACCGATACTGGATGTACTAGATACTGTGGGTGCTGACACAGGCCCTCTATGCTATCTTCTCAGCTGCTGCTGGGATTTCATGCTTGACACCTCCATCGCATCCTTCATATCCGCCGGAGGTGCAGGATTCCCCACTCTGCAGAGGAAAGAGCGGGTGCAGAAAGTACTGTCGGACTTCTCACGGAAGATCCACCTTGTCCATGCGCAACGAGCATCTGATTTGCGAGCGGATTTAATGAGTAGCCCTGGCAGTTATTTGGAAATTTCAGAAATGCTGGCAGATTACTGGCCAATCTCCTGCGACCTCTTTCTTTGAAGATGTGCTCAACAGCCTAATTGCAGCCAACAGTCAACCCCTCCTGAGTACCTTCTGCATGACCGGTGTCATGGCCCTCTGCTACAGTGGCACTGACCTCATCCCTGAAATACTTATTTGCTCTAGACTGGAGGCTATCCAGCATATCTCACTCTTCCTGGCTATGGATGGTAAATAAGGCAGATCACTTCCCGACTGTTAGTAGATCCGTGGGGTCGACCCTCGCCCTTTGGAGAGCTAGAATAACAGGACTGTTGATTTGGGCCACAGGAGGTAGGTTGAGCGTCCTGCCCTGGGTGCTGTCAAATTTTCAGTAGAGTCAGGAGTTCTTTTGTACCACGAGCTGGCACTCCTTCCTCGTGGCCAGTATCTCTGCGGTAGACGGAGGTGTGACCTTGGCTCCCTCGTGGATAATGTTGATGTGATGAAGCAGTCCTCGGACCCTGTCACAGTGGGGCAGTGCTGTGGGGTGCAATGAGGTGTTCACGGAATTCGAACTATGGGCAGGTGTCGAGAAGCCTGTGGCAGTTCCACTTTTAACCATCCTCGAGAACACACACGTTAATCCAGCTGCCTTGCACGATAGGCTGTTCCTCCGGGTGTACACTAAGCAGCTTGCAGATGCGACGATGAATGCTCCAAGCCTTCATGTCTGGCATGACGAGAATGACCAGGAGCTTAAGCAAACAGGTTCCAAACAGCGGATCATGCATGTCGAGCCAGAACACCAGCAGGTCCAAGCCACAGCTAACCAACAGGTAGAGTTGACATTGCTTCGTGGTGCATCAGACTGTGTCACTGTTGCGGTCCTGATTCAGAGGGCAGGACCCATCCAGCAGGTGGATAAGCTAGATGACTTCAAGCTTGTGGTTGCTGCGACCATTGGTCTTGGTGAAGTACGTGAGCTGGCTGATTGCCAACTCTACAGACAGAAAACTTAGCCATATGCACTTCTGCGCAAACCAGTGAAAGCGACGACCTTGAGTCGGCACTCGAGGGCCGTCACCACCTCGGGGGCAGGGACACCCCACCTGATCAGGGCAACGCGCTCAGCTTCAACATCGGAAACCTCATAGCTGTGACTCGCTCATTAGGTGTGAGGGTACTTTACTTTGGCTATGCTAAGGTATGCGTGTCGAACACATCAGGTATTCAGCTTGAGTGTGCATAGAGCATGACCCATGTCGTCACAGCTGCAGTTGCCACCACTACTATAAGCTCTGCTGTCTTCTGACCTGTCGATGCTTCATAATCTAGCATTGGCTCAGATATCTTTTCCGCCTCGTAGTACTCATCGAGCCTCTCATCTGCCTTTTTGATGCTCTGGTTGGCCTGAGCTCGAAGTTGTCGTCGGCGTGCCTCCCTCTGGCGCATATGCTCGAGTTCTCCTTAGACAGCTTCTCCATCGCCTGGTTATGATGCTCACACTCGACCTCTGCTGCCTTCTTGTTGGCGAGGCTGAGTCACCAACTCGCTAAGGCAAACACACGCGCATTCAAGATTGCGGAGGCCATACTATAGACTACAGTTTAAAGCTACTATATAGCTGCCCCAGCGACGGATCCCCAGAGCGATGTATGAACCAGAGGCTGATTCAGTCGAGGATATAAATGACGAGGACTATGAGGAGGACTATGATGAGGAGGATGATTATGATGCAGACGGCTACGATGTAGCGGAGACCGCGGGTGAGTATGATGATGTAGAGCCTGAATCCCGCAAGCTAGTACACAGAGCGAAAGGAATCTATTGCACTTACGTAAAAGGTTCTATCAGTCTTCGGGCAGCAGTTGGGGCTCTGATCGCTCTGTTCACAATGAAGGCTGGCGAGATGGTCCGCAAGATCACTAACAATGCTCTCCATGGTGTGGAGAATATTTCTGAAGCCATACCAGCCATCGCCTCAGGAGTAGGTACGTTCATCGGAGTCACATGCAATTGGCTACCATATGTTGCCATAGCGCTCGTGGCCATCTGAGCCACCGAACATTTAAGCTGTACTATATAAGGATGGCGTCTCTGTACGACCTGGTCAAGTCCCCTAACTTCTGAGGGTTGGGTGATAAACTGCTGTTCAGTGAGGATCCAGCAGAGATTAGACACCAGTGTATGGAGGTGTTTGAGGAGGTCTTCAGTGATGGTCGAATGAATGACGGTCATCTGTTCGTCTGTTTAGTGTTCACCCAGGCTGTGCATGACAGGATGGGAGTGGACGTCAGTGATGTAATCCAGGAGTTTATCAACCGTCTTTCTTGAGGAACTCTACTATCAGCCTGGTGGATATTACCGTGAGCCCCCTCAACTACTCGAGGCTGCACGTCGCAAGCGCCACAACTTCACATTGGAGACAGTTAGCCAGTGGCTCAGCTGCCAGGTGATGTGGCAGATATACAAACCTCGTCCACTGCACATTTCGATTAACCTGTTCCTAGCAGAGTTCACCAGGCAGATGTTCTATTCCTTCCACATGACAGATTCTGCCATTCGGGAACATGTAAGACCTACAAATACGCCCTCACCATCGTTGATGTCGCCAGTAGGTACAAGGCTGCTGTACCGCTTACAGATACGTCTGCAGGGCAGGTGGCCCAAGCATTCGGCAGTGTCTATGATGATCCGGAAAAGCCCCTCCAGTGGCCATAATTGTTACAGGTGGATGAGAGTAAGGAGTTCAGGGGCGAGACAGCATCCCTCATTCGGAAACACAGTGTGGCAATAAGACGAGGTGAAGTTGGTCACCACCGTGCCCAGGCAATCGTCGAGCACTGGAACCAGACTCTGGCAGAAAGACTGTTACCACATCAGTATGCTGAGGAGATGGCGATCCTGGTGATCGCTCCAGGGTGTGGGTGAAAAGCGTTCCCACGGTGGTAGAGAGATCCAATACCGAGGTTACTCGGTTAACTGGTAAGAGGCCAGTAGAGGCTATCCAACACTCCTCTGTTGTGCCACCATTCGCAGGAACGAACAAGGAGAGGAGTGCCTACACCCGATGCTCTGGTTCGGTACCTGTATGAGCCTGGTGAGCTGGCAGGTGGTCGACGGCGTGCAACATACCCTGAATGGTCGATAGATGTTCACAGGCTTGACAGGTGTGTGGAGGCGGATGGGCAACCTACATTGTACTACCTGGCTAGCGGTCCTAGGCGACCGTTTCTGCGAGAGAAGCCTCGGTTACAGATACACAGCTGCCCCATCTGGAGTGCTCAAGCCCGCGAGTCACACCGTCCTCGTGGTATCTGGTGAACACGATGCTGCGGCCGCCAACAACAGCACCCTTCAGCATCTCGTAGGCTTCCTTGCCCAGTGAAAAGAGGCTAACATTCGGCATGGGCTGGGCTGTTCCACGTAGGAGGTACTGCAGTGACACACATGGGAGAGACACTGCGTCTTTGAGGATGTCTATTTCTCGTTCTGTGTAGAACTCCCGCATCTGCTCTATGGCTTTGATGAATAGACCGACGTCCAGGTTGTTGTAGTATCGCAGCCAGTCTGCGAATGTCTGCATTCCATCCTCGCTGAATGTCTGGTTACACTGTTCCCACTCTGTTCGCGTCAAGAGGTAGCCACCCTTGAGCTTAGATGCCCATGCTGAGTAGTCAGGAAGCCCTGGATAGTTGAACTTCTCATGCGTGACAAACCATTCATATGGGATCCAGCTCTTCTGATGGGTACACCCGTAAGCTTTGACCCATACATCGTATGAGACTCCTGGTCCGAGGTAGTTTGGCACATCGAGAAACCGTAGGGCAGGTGTTATGAGTAACTTTGTCTGACTAGCCTTCTTTGCGACTTTCACTGTACCTGTACTGTCAGTAAGCTCATCGACAAAGTACTTCTTGATGAGTGTCAGGTCATACCACCCAGAGTTGAACCCCAGTACAGGCACTTGGTCACACGACTCGTTGATCAGTCGCTGCTGTCGCTTTGGGAGCTTGTCCAGGTCTGTCGGTATGTACTGTGCCCTAACCCTTGTCCGGATTAGAGATGCTCGCCGTTGGATCACCAGCATGAACTCTCGGATCAGTTCTTTGGGGTCAGGATTGCAGAGCTGAGTGGGCTCACTCGTGGCGCCCTCTAAGGAGCAGCCAACTGACACATAGGTATGTGAGTACTCTCGATCGTGAGAGTCTCCAGAGGATGAGTCTTGATACCGTCTAGGAGTGCTTCGAAGTCGTAAACTATGAAGTGTGAGTATGGGACAGTCCGAACTCGTTTAGGGACGCTTGGGCAGCGTTTTATACAGCACTCCCACTGTACCACAAGCATGCATCCAGAGGCTCTCAGCTTCTACTTTCTCAGGACTGTCTTGTGGTATCTTTGTTCGGCATCCTCACCTCGCTGGTGTTGTTGAGAGTAGCAGCTGAACTGGATGGTTGGGGTGGATAGAAGGCTTTCTCATACACACTGTGGCGCCTCAACCTTCTCGCCAGGATACACGATTTTTGTTTTGCCACCTGTACAGTGATGAGCGTGGCTTTGAAGACGGCATGCATGTGTAAACCTCTGCTGACAGTGACTGCATACTAGTGTATGTGCCAGCTTGGAGATGTTCTTGATGTAGAAAGCGTGGTAGTCCCACACTCCGATGGTCATGGTGTCACACTAGTGAGCCACTTGCCTGATCATGTGCCAGGTGCCCTCTTCAGTTGGTTCATACACGCGAATCCCGATATTGGTAAAGAACTCTACCTTGTCCAGCTGATCCAGCGAGGTCTTGCGGACACCAGGTACTGTCTTGCCATAGAACTGTGTGGCAAGCTCTCGTGCAGGAGCTGTACTTCTATCAGCTCTCGCTCCTCTGTGGACCGCTAGACGTCTCCAGAGATACATGTTGTCCGTGTAGGTGTCGAGGGCAGTCATCCTCTTCTTCTGTCGTAGCCAGTCTGGGAGGGGGCCAGTCCCAAACAGAGGTTGGTGGTCGATGACAGCCCTGACCTCAACTTTGATTGATCGAACGAAAGCCCACTTGGTGTTGGGTTGATCGATATTGTCTGTGTCGAGGCGGGCTTGCTCTCTTGCTGCCACCCAGTCCTGAGCTGCTCCTATCATGTTCAGCCACAGGATCCTGGAGCATTCTTGTGGAAGAGCATCACCCTATTGTCTTCGATGTTACGGATGCGATAGGGATGGGTGTAGCGGAGGTAGAAGGCGTTCTGGACAGTCTGCTAGATCTGAAGAATATCCAGCATACTGACCAGCGTCCTATCCTTGTCTCCCTTTCGCCGAGACGCTGGTCGAGAATGTGTTCGCCTTCTCACCATATGCTCCGGGCTAAGGGTTCAGACCTCTGCTGCCTTACGCACCGGGCTGGGCTCAGAACTTGGCAGTGCTTAACGATCCGGCGTTTGAGAGGTACGCGCTCTCGTGGATGGGCCTCCATCTGCCTCACTACAGTCTTTGCTCGCAAGCTAGCAGTCGCCTCCTCGTCCAACTGACGACGCTCACGTATCTGCGGCACTTTCTTGTGGGGATTCCAAGGATCCTCGGTAAGCGCTCGAAACCTTCACGTATTCATTGCTCGGGGGAGTCGCTTCTGCCACTCCTCGGCATGGACCTGTCCTATCACTCTAAGGCCGAATTGCTTTGCAATAGCGCGATTCTGTGCAACAGTACTCATGGTGTATATCCCTGTGGATGCCGGTCTCTAAATGGGCGTTCAGACCCTATTATGTGTGGTGATCAGTACCTGTGGATGCCTGTCTGGGCGTTCAGACCTATTATGTCTGGTGCTGGCGATCAGTACCTGTGGGTGGTGTATACCCCTGTGGATGCCTGTCTCTAAATGGGCGTTCAGACCCTATTATTTGTGGCGATCAGTAACTGTTGGTGGTGTATGTCACTGTGGATTCCTGTCTCTAAAGGGGCGTTCAGACCCTATTATGTTTGGCGATCAGTACCTGTGGATGGTGTATATCCCTGTGGATTCCTGTCTCTAAAGGGGCGTTCAGACCCTATTATGTTTGGCGATCAGTACCTGTGGGTGGTGTATATCCCTGTGGATGCCTTTCTCTAAATGGGCGTTCAGACCCTAGTATGTGTAGCGATCAGTACCCGTGGGTGGTGTATATCCCTGTGGATGCCTGGCTCTAAATGGGCGTTCAGACCCTATTATGTGTGGCGATCAGTACCTGTGGATGGTGTATATCCCTGTGGATTCCTGTCTCTAAAGGGGCGTTCAGACCCTATTATGTTTGGCGATCAGTACCTGTGGGTGGTGTATATCCCTGTGGATACCTGTCTCTAAATGGGCGTTCAGACCCTATTATGTGTGGTGCTGGTGATCAGTACATGTAGGTGGTGTATATCCCTGTGGATGTCTGTCTCTAAATGCGCGTTCAGACATGTTCAGATGTGTGTGGGGAGAGAGAGAGAGAGAGAGAGAGAGAGAGAGAGAGTGAGAGAGAGAGAGAGAGTCCGGCCCTTCTGGTGTGGGTGATGGCGATCAGTGGTATATATCACTGTGGAGGCTTGTCTCTAAATGGGCGTTCAGCCGCTGGTAGTAGTAGTGTCGAGATGATCCTATCTCCCTGGCAGCCGTTCGGCGATCCGTGGTGGCCCCCGTCTCACCAACCTATGCCCCAGGGATTGAGAGGGCGGTGGGGGTTCATTTGTCTAAATGGAAATCCAGTTGAGGGAGGTGGGGACTCATTTGTCTAAATGGAAATCCAGTTGATGGAGGTGGTCTCATTTTACTACCGACACTACTACTTGTGATAAAGAGTCATCTTTAATCAAGATTCAGATCAACTATCACACAGATCTGACTCAACAGTCAACATACATAACTTTTAACCCTTTTAAGCTTTAATGGTCAAGATTTGTCAAGAAAATTTTAATTTGTGTTTAGTGAATGTCCATTTATAGGCCAAGAACAACAACAGATTCCAGTTAAACTAGCCTAAAAACATCCACCATGCCAGAAGCTTGACACAAAGTTGACACTTTGTGGTTGCAAGGGTTAAAGGATTAATGTTAGGCCACTACATACTTAGTTATGTGGGTGTTGGAGATCAGAACATTTATATGGAGTCGCTCTAGCCTAGAAGCCTATACTGGCTGTCTTGAAGCTAGCTTAATGTTGTTGACACTTTGTGGTTTCAAGGGTTAAAGGTTCAATCTCATCCACCCCCCCCCCCCCGGGTGTAGGGAACATTTTGTTGAATGTTTTAAGACAGTTTAAAGTGGGGCAGGTTCTCTCCATCACAACAACCGCTTCCAGTCAAACTAGCTCCATAACATAAGTATAGTTAATACAACAATAACAATTAGTATGGCTAGTGTTTAGCTAGACATATAATTAGCACTCTGGGTTTTCATGGTCTCTGGGATTAGATGTAGGCTTAGTCAGTCTACAAACCTGACCATGAACCCTGTATGTGCTATCTTACTGCTGCATTTCTGCAATTCACATTTATTAGATAAAGCTCAGGATATGCTTTGGGGTTTCAAGGGTTAAAGGATCAATCTCATTCCCCTCTGGTGTAGGCAACATTTTGTTGAATGTTTTTAACTTCTTAGCCCTTAAATTTGTTCAAGAAAATTTCAATTTTCTCAAAGAAAATGTCCATTTGCAGACCAAGAGAAGACTGTTTTTGAAAATTTACCACTGAACTGATTCCAGTGGTATATTTTCAAAAATAGGCTTTCTTGGTCCACAAATGAACATTTCCAGGACCACGTACTGCAGACAGCGATGTTGAGTGTTAAAGGGTTAAGCCAGTTTGGAGGCTGGCTTGCTAATTATGACAACAACTGCTTCCAGTCGGACTACCCCAAAACATTCAACCATGTCCGAAACTAGACAGATATAGTTGTCATTTTGTGGGTTTCAATGGTTAAAGCAGAAATCTTCATTCAATATATGAGTGTTACGATATGATGCTTGTTTAATAATATTAAGCTTACACAATCCACAATCCAATGTTATAGATCTTAATAAAAAATAACTAATTTTAGCAATCTCACCACTACATACCAGATACAACAACAGATCATTTATGATGTTTGAGCTCAAGCATATTATGTTGAATGATTTGAAACTAATGTGACTGGAATGTGTTTTGCTACCTATAATTAAGCCAACCGGTTCAAGTCAAACTGGTTACCAACGTACTAAAGACGTTACCTTTAATTATGTTGGGGCTTTAATATGAACATACTACGATTTCAGTGGTGAAAGCGTTTAGAGAAATACTATTCCAAATTACCGCATCAGCTGCAGTACGAAAATTGGTGTCTTGCAGTCTTATGCGATTGTTCAATCAACAAACGAACGATTAGGGAACCGAAACCATAAGATCTTCCGACATAAATGTTGCTACATTGTGATCAAAGTTAATTAGACGAAGAAAAGGCATTTAAAATTTGAGCAAATTTTTGGAGCGACGATAGCCTCCACGGGTTACGTATTGGGTTTACGTTAGTGACTGATGCCTGTCAAAATCGACCGAAAACCGTAACGAGAATTTTCATTGGTTGAGTGAAAACTACTTTCTGCGACTGAACACAGGCTTTTCTGGGAGAAAACAACCAGAGGTAACGTACGATGAATTATGACGTATTTAGTATGGTCCGATGGGGTTGCGAGAATGGTGCTGGCCCAGAGCCAGAGCACTGGCCTGGTACGCTACTGAAGGTAGGCACCCAGACCACTGTTTCTGCAGAAACCAGTATACCCGACATTAACCCTCCATCCCCCCTCCACCCCCCCCCTTCCCCCACGCATGGTGGTGCAAGTTGTACAACCTCTCCTACCAAGACAGGAGTCGGCCCATGCAACGGTTAATGATGAGGACGATGACGAGATTCATTCTCACCCTCTCCCTTGTCAGATTGTCTATACTAGGTCAGTGAGGCCATATCTGAACCCTTTTAGGTCGTTATTGTCCAAGGAGAAGGGTGGAACAACCGTTCAACCTTTTTCCTCGCGCTCCATCACACTTCACTCTATTACACGAATTATCAAGCTACACTAAGCCGAAGCAGAAGCAAGTCCCAGCCACTTTATTTCGTCGACTGCTATATACGTGATAGACAGTTTGGAAGTGAAATGGTCAGATGAATCCTCAGCATGTTATATTGACCATGAGAAATTAGAAATTCAGCAACTTCCAAACCCCGGCCACAATCCCATCCAAGATCACATACCAATACTCCGACCGTTTCCAACCACTACTACCCTAATGGCGTGAACCACGTCATCGCCGAATTTAATGATTACATTCCACCACCTCTCACACTCACCCCGTCACTGGTGATTGACCATGCCACTAGTATGTAATTCCATTCGTGACTCGCCCACGCCCTCACACGAACCAGCCCCCCAACCATGACCATCGGCTGGAAATAGCCGGATAAGTGGTCTGATTAATGAGTTCTCGAAACATTCTGATGCCCTCTCCCCTTCATCCAATGACCTTGAGTGAGCAAACACACAGCATATAAACATAACATCAGAAACACAAACAACACGACTTGCCCTCACGGCTTGAATTCCATGACCGGACCTAACGTGCCGAAGCCTCCACTTCACCATGGCAGAACATCATAATCTAATATCAAAATTGACTCGCCAAGGTATCACCATTCGCGTGCCGACCACTCTACATACCCAGCAACATAGGCCCTCTAAACTTTAAACAAGTCTTTCGCCAACACATTACACCAAGCAAGAAACATTAAACCAAACAACATCGCTTACACCTCAAGAACGTCCCCAACACTAAACATTACGCGAACCTAAAAACTATCAATTCCATCATGCTGAAACACCTGGTGTGAAACCAGGGTCGGCAAGACAAAACAGCAAATATATTAATATTGCCAGTACATGCTATAAGGACCATCCCATCTGTCTATATGAGCCACCATTATCATTTCATTAGATACAACTTCATAAAACCCGTAATCCCAGATTATTTCGTAAACACACGCTGATTCCCGCAGACTGCAATCAGTAAGCAAGTAGGATTTTGGAGGCTTGATTAAGCTAGGACTCAAGAGCTGCAGTAAGCTATGGCGGTCTCCTCATTCTAATGTACCTTTGTCACGCCATTAGACTCGCTCGTAGCAAAGTAAAATGATACATGGCTCTACGGAATATTCACTACAATGAATAATGGTAAACATCATGCCGTTTTACGTATACAAGCAAAACAGCGCCTGACCTAATGGTTAATAAACAAACAAGCGACGCTGAACACCCACCATCACTCCATGGAATACTACATATGCAGCCATTGATTATATCAGAGAGTCTGCAGACAGAGTCCATATTAGTATTGTATCATTGTATTTGAGCTATATTGTACCGTTAGTCTGCAGGTCTAGGAAAGGAGTGGCTCGATCGTCCTATGGGAGACGACAGTTTGGAGGCCAGCCTAACTCGGTAAAAGTATGTCATATGTATTGAATTGTGTCGTAACCTAGTCCATTTCAATATGATTATGCCTAAACTTGCTGAAAATACCACTGTTCATATTTCGGCTCACGCCGCTGTGGCGAAAAGGTGTACTTCGGCGCAGACCGATACGCAACGACGAAGTTCATACAGTATTCATGTCGGCGAATTTTTAAATTGTCCAAACACGGTCCCAGTATGACATATTCTTTAGGAACTGTGTTGGGACAAACACACCAACACGTTCGCCGATCAAAGAATCACAATATGTTGATCGCAATAATTGACATGCACATCTATTAATTGTGTGAACGTGTGCTTTCTTCAAAAAAGAAAGACTACCGTTATTATTATTCCGTCTTAAACGGCCCTACTGTGCCTATTCTAAACGAATTGCCTATATCCAACATATGCTAAACAACCGCCTTTCATACAAGGATTTATTCCCGTGGCTGAAATATACATCACTATAATCACACCTGCGCCACCTCGTAATGGAGACAGGCGTGGAGTTGAGACAAGAGGATTCCAACACGCCATGTGTGTTATGACGTGCATCTCGCCCTCACCCACCCCTACTGATCCCTGGCTTAAATTATATGTGGCACGTTATAAATGCCTATGCCTAAAACCACATTACACCCTGCAACTTGGACCCTCCATGGGAATAAGATCAAAATATTTCGTTAGGTCGGAAATCATCTATCCCTCGCCGGGAATAATGGGCTTTTTGTGAATGCCCACTTATATTGACTTGCTTATCGTTCTTGCGTGGCCGTGTGACTGCGTGAAGAATCTTAGCGAGTGCTCACTGTAGCCTATATACGTACAGTCGCATAGCACAGGCCGACACCAGGGAGGGACTGAAATTGGTCTCCATCTGCTTTAAGACACCAGCAGGCAGTATATAAGGAGGGACATTCGCTCATAACCTTATCTTCACAGAAGCGTTGACTCGCTCCAACAACCATCACACGGGGAAATCATTAGGCAATAGGCCACTTTCGCACTATACACCAAATTCAGTTCTTTATACCGAAAATATTGTGTCCTTTATTATTCAGGTATAAATGTTATAAGATTGTGCAACTTCGGCGCGACTTAGACAAAACGTAATGCCCTTTTCCCAAAAGGAACTTGCCTAAATTAGCGCCGACTTAACCATGCCAGTGACTTCGAATGGCGAAGTTACCAATACAGTGGGCCACAAATGTAGGTGGGAGACTACTGAAGCCGGACCACGTACTTAAACAGAAAGACGAGTTGACGTGCCACATCGATCGTGATCACAAACTGATTCGTGCATACTGCACACTGTAATAAACTGTTGACCGTGCGCTGATGTGGCGTTATCCACACCACAGCGGAAAGTCACAAAGGTTAATGTAATTAACCTTCTACCCGGCGAGGACTAGATGTCGTGGGCTGACCTAGTGGTACGAACAATACTGGCAGTAATAACGGCAACAGCAACGGCAACGTCAATACAAATGGCCACAACCATACTCGCGGTTATTATAATAATTGAAAAAACACAGACCACAAAATAGAGGGAACAAGAACTCCTGATGATGAAAATGGGGGTTCTAAGAGAAACACTGGCCCTAGAGAACAAGAGTCATGTGAACGGAGAAAGGAATTGTGAAACACCATGCTGCCCAGTCAACCAGCTTCCCCTTGGCTCCAAGAACAACAGCTCTCTGCTTGGTTAATAAAGTTAACCGGTGGACAACACAGTGGGCCTACACACGTGGGCTAGAGTCACCCCTCCACCCCCTGAAATGGACTGGAAATTTCATACAGCGGAAGATCTCTGAAGGGGAACCGAGATAATGCGATCAGTGCCCAACATATTGGAACGTAGTTCTAGTCTCTCGCTGAGCCACCTCCAGCTATGTACTCACTAGGTATGGACACATATCATGCACCAACATGTGATACATGAAAAATAAGAGCTCCGAAAAAAAGCGCATACACACATACAACAGACAAACACAAGCGGAAATACAGCTGCAACACATGCGCCCCGGTTATCCAATCCTCTGAGAGCGGGCAGAGTGGTGAAAATGGATTTATGTGACGCCACTCTGCGAGCTCGGGAAGGTTGCCAGTCTAGTCCTGCTTATCTAACCACTTAGCCAAAACACGCTTTCATATTGGGCCAAAGAAAAATCCACTCAGAGAGAAGAGATAACCTCCGGCATGTGCACATCCGATCGCTGGTTTGTCAGCAGCTAAATCTGTTAAGCCAGGCCGAAACATATTTACAAGTAAAAAAGAGGAAATTGCGTAATTTCTTATGTCATACTAAGGCATACAAGTTGACAGTTAGTTGTGGCTGTTGTGGTCGATGCTGTCTCCTTTCGTCTGTCTGGCAGGCCGAACGGTTAGGATGTCGGCAGCAGCATCAGCAGAAGAGGGGCGTACACTGTTCCAACTGAAAGAAGCGTAATGCAGCTCAATGTGGCGAGCAGCGAGAATACATTTCTTATATGCTTTCACAAACCTTATGCACTCTAACAATATGAAAGTAAAACCTACGTCCATGCAGAAGCTGCAAGCAGTGCTAGGGACAGGTGTAGGAAGGCAGCGTTATGGTTTCATACATATCCGATTTTTATAAGAGTGGGTGGTTATCCAAGTGAGGCACGGCTATTGAGTGTATATCAGGATGCGGATGAAGGTGTAAAAAAACTGCCCACACGTCTGAGGCAGATGAGTAATTTTAATAATTTGATAATAATGAAGATCCTTTTTGGTATGTTTTTTTAGTTTAGTTTTTCGTTGGTGGGAAACACGGATCTTGGGTCACTGTGATTTCTCCTTCACAAGGTGTTACTGGGTCAGGTTCACCGCTGCACACTTTTTCACCCTCTCGAGATGGAGGTGATGACAACAGGCTCGCCCACGTTTTCCATTTTATTACATTTTAGTTGTTAATTTGCCCACTGCTGCCGCGGTGTGCATAGCAAAATTGGATGCAACCAGAGTCGATCAGCTTAGGTACGTAGATAGCACAGTCTGGCAGCCAAGAGCAATTGAAAGCAGCCAAGCTAGCTGGGAGCGGCATGCAGTGACAGTGACCTAAGAGATAGATAGATAGATAGATAGATAGATAGATAAATAGATAGATAGATAGATAGATAGATAGATAGATAGATGGATAGATAGATAGATAGATAGATAGATAGATAGATAGATAGATAGATAGATAGATAGATAGATAGATAGATAGATAAGCTAGCTACTAGCTAGCCAGCCAGCCAGCCAGCCAGCCAGCCAGCCAGCCAGCCAGCCAGACAGGCAGGCAGGCAAGCAGGCAGGCAGGCAGGCAGGCAGGCAGGCAGGCAGGCAGGCAGGCAGGCAGGCAGGCAGGCAGACAGACAGACAGACAGACAGACAGATAGATAGATAGTGAGAGGGTGGGGGAGAGACAGAGTCACGTGCCTCCTCGGTCACTGCCGCCCGAATCAGATTCCATGTTTCTGCTGATCAGACGCGCTTCTGTCTAACGTGCTGGTCACTGGCTGAATGGCCATATGTCCAGCTACTGTAGCTAAGAGGAAAGTTATTATTTCCATTGATAGCTTCATCATTATTTATTATAAGTATCTCAAAACAGTTCTGGAAATTAGAATGGACCTGCTAGATTTATCAATAAGTTAGTCATGCCAGGCCAATTGTACAGCGTACGTGCATAGCGCAATGCTGGGCCTCGTCTTGGCCTTCTAACAAATCCAGAAGTAAGATGTGCACAGAAACCTACTACACTGTATTCGGTGGCTTCAGGCTTCTGGGTGACATCACCATACATGGACATCATAGAGACCAGCTAGCTTATTAGTATCCATCTCTGGCAGGCCCCGGTGTACGGAGGAAACTAGCAAGTGCCTCATGCAGACATCCAGTTTTCTAGAGCGTCCTACGTGCCTGTCCGGCTATTACAGTTGTACGGTTGTACAGCATCAACGATGCACAGGTTGCGTTGTACAAATATCATTTATTTGTCACGGGCATTTTTATCTACGAATCCACAGCTTCCAGAAGGACTGGAAAGCTGTCTTTTCCATACGCAGCATGCAACAATGACAGCGGTACTTATGTAATGGGAGACTAGCCAGTTTAACACCATAGCACAATTAAAAAGCCGGCTCGTTTTCACAAACCAAGGCCTTCGCCATCGTACTACCGTACGCTCACTCATATAAACCTGCTGTACGTTGCCGCACTTGCAGTTCTTTGATCTCCTGCTATTTGACGCAGTGGAATAAACGGCTTTCAGTCCACCAATCAGATTTCCGTTATTGCTTATCGAGCAGTTTTACCGGCATACGTTGACGGACCCCAGCTCGTTGTTTATATTTTGAAGGCGTTATCATCAGTATTAATCACACCTTCAACACAAATATCACGTCCTGACTATATAGCTACTAAACCACTACATATGTCATATAGCGAGCACCAATATAATCAATCAGAACTATCCACGCCCAATGTGCGTACCAGAGAAGCAGTAGGGGGAGATATTGAAAATAGCGGCCTAAGAAGCGAAATTAGAACAGAATTTCAAACTATAAACTTTGCAACTCCGTCTATCATTATCGCGTTATGACGCGAAGCGCGCTCGTATACAAGCCTGCGCATGGCGAAGCGGACAACCCTTTAATTTATCCCCATCAATGTTAAAGGGTAATGCGCTGGGAAACTACCATATAAATGCACCACCAGCACCACGGATGCAAAACAAGCGCATATTTTAGAAGGTCCCCCAGAGGTACATGCCAACGCTGCATCCAACCGGAATTCAATCACTTATATGGACATTTCATATCATAGGGACGGACAGTTTACGGGCGTTAATGCGACAGTTACAGGAGGACCTTCAATCAGTGCACAATGTAATGTGCCGGATACAAATATTACACAAACAGTTGATCAGCAGTTACAGAGTAATCAACCAGCGAACAACCTCTTGTCTGGCAACCAACACACAATAAATGGACAATTGACAAATTCAAATAACCTTTCACCAATACTGAAAATATAGGACACAGGGCGGGAGAACTTGCTTAGAGTATCACTATGGAATGCAAATGGATTCGTGACCAAATTCCTAAGCAAAATAACCTCTCATGTATTTGAAAATCTAACAAATAAATTTGATAAAATATTATTAACTGAATCACGGGGATCCGATACAACAGATGTCGACGTAAACGGCGTTAGCCACATTGCATTAAGCAAACCCAGGCATAGACGAGCCAAGCGGGATTCGGGTGGTCTGTTGATTTATTTGAAAAACGAAATAGCAGCTGGAATATCCTTAGAATAAAAAAAGTCTGATAATATAATATGGTTAAAATTACAGAAATAATTCTTTGGTCTAACTCCAAATATGTACCTATGCCCTTGCTATGTTCTGCCTGTAGGGTCCCCAAGGCATGTACACGGATAAATTGATGTTTTAGACAGAATACACACATTTATATGTAGCAATATGTAGAAGTAATATCATGGGTGACGAAACACAGAACATACTAAATGATATGGAAAGAGTAATCAATGACAACAATATGCTAAAGGAGGATGGCGTAAATCAAGCAGTTGAACTTTTCACAAACGCTATCGAAGTTTCGGAAGATAATTTATTTCTGAAAGATTTCGCAAAAAAAGTAATTTCGGATCAGCGAGCAAATCAAAAAGGTTTCCATATTATTCGAAAAATGCGAGACGGAACGGAGAGAATTGTGTCAGTCATTGTCCTGGTATAGAGCAAGCGAAAGCAGAAACATCAACGTATTAGTATGGTGAGTGCACGGGCAAAGTTTAAAACTAGTGTGCAGTAAATAGAACAAAGGAATTATTAAAGGTTCAATATACTAACGTAAACATGTATTGAAATTATTCAATTCCGGAGAAACAAGACAAACCAATAATGTTATTTTAAGTGAATTTGCGAAATTTTTAAAGAAATTAACAACCCGAGTAGTGAATTCTTTATAGCGGAAGACGATATTAGAAACTCTGTAGCTAGCTAATAATAATAATAATGACATACAAATAATATTTGATGAATACAACTCTAAAATTTCAGAAAAAGAAATAGAAAAGGCAATAAAGCATCTTAAAATCGGTAAACGTGCCTGTCCAGATGTACTGCTAAGTGAAATTTGCATCTATTCATCCGATCTGTTATTGACTGATCTTACACTCTTATTTAATAGCATATTCAAATCAGGAGTTTTCCCAAAAAATATGGTTTGAAGGAATTTTTGTTTCACTGCATAAAAACGGTAACATGAAGACGTAAAGAAGTATATAGGCAGTACACGTTTAAGTGCATTAAGCAAGTTATTTACGAGTGTACTCAACAACAGACTAAACGCATGGGCAGAAAGCAATTACGTATACGTCGAAGCCCAAGCTGGCTCAAAAGCAGGGCTAGGCACGACGGACAACATATTTTGCAACATATATGGTCTAATCTCCTACCTGTTAAATAAAGGCAAAAAATTATTCTATACATTTGTAGACTTTTCCAAAGCTTGATTATGTTGTGGGAGATTGCCTGTGGTATAAGCTAATGAAACTACGTGTTAAAGGAACCATAATAGATATAATAATGGCTATGTATGAAGGCGTAAAATATGTGTAAGATCAAATACAAAACTGTCAGATAACTTTGAATGTTTAACAGGAGTACGCCAGGGAAAAAAGCGCGTCGCCTTTTTTTTATTTAGAATGTATTTAAATGATCTTAAAGATGAGATTTTAAGGGCAGGTGCTGATAGTATAGACTTCGTCTTAAACTGCTGTTTATGTTACTATATGCTCATGATATAATACTTTCAGAAAATGCCAAAGGTATGCAAAAAGGCCTATATATTTTACTCTCTTACTGCAAAAAATGGCGCCTAACTGTAGATGCAGACAAAACCAAAGTATTGGTCTTTAGACGAGGTGGCCACCTGCGCCAAATCGAGACATGGTGGTATGTGACAAATGAGATCGAAGTTGTAATTAAGGTTAAATATCTTGGGATTGTACTTACCTCCAACGATTCGTTCTAGGAGCCACACAAATACCTATCCGAACAAGGCCAAAAAGCTGAATTTGCTATGGCGAAATGCTGTAATAGATTCATCAATCTAACAACTGTACATTGTTGCAGCTTATTCGATAAACTCGTTCTACCAGTACTATGCTATGAGAGCGAGGTGTGGGCTTTCCATCAGGCACACGAAATTAAAACATGTCATCTCCGTTTCCGCAAACATTTATTAGGCGTCAAACAAAGCACACCAAGCTGTATGGGCTATGGTGAGCTTGGGAGGGCGCCACTTTACATAATTAGTGACATACGAATAGTGAAATATTGGATCAAATTCTTAATTTCAAACCAAATAGAGTTGCGCGATATATATATATATATATATAACGTTCTACGCGAGGCTAAAGATAATAACAACACTTGTAAAAATGTGTTAAGCTCTTTAAGGCATATGCTCGGTACTAGACGTTTCAGCTATGTCTGGTTAGCACAAGGAAATGGTATTGACAAAAACAGTTTCATCGAAGCCTATAAACAAAGGGCAATTGAAAATTTTCATCAGAAATAAATGGGTAGCTAGACACGGGTAGCAAAACTAGGCTATACAAGGACTTTGTTGATGATGAAGCATACAAAAACTATTTGGATATGGTATCATAGAATCAAGAGGATGGTATAGACCATTGCCAATCTCTCTCTCAGAAAGGAAGTGCAATGTCTGCGACGATTTAGAGGATGAATATCATGTCATATTAGTCTGTCCAATTTATCAAAAGTTAAGAAAACACTATATAAAACAATGTTATTGGGAAAAAATCAGCGACTTTAAATTGACAGAACTACTTCAGTTTGGCAATAGTTCATGCATAAGGAAATTAGCTGCCTTTATATACCATACATTTACATTGAGAGACAAATATTTGATATACGCATCTCCTCCCCCTCATAGGTACGAACCAAAACGTCATGGGGCATAATTGGCAATATTATTGGCTCAGTGCAATGTTAGGTTAGGGTACAGGCGGGTGAGTGGTGGTTAAATTCGCAATCATTTTACGGCTTAGCCTGACTCGTTATTCATAGATCTTAGACATGCTGAATATAACAATTATGAGAATCATGATGATGGCGATGATTGACGACGGCTGATGCGGCGGTGGCGGTGGCGACGACGACGACGACGACGACGACGACGACGACGACGACGACGACGACGACGACGGCGACGACGACGACGACGACCACGACGACGACCACGACGACGACGACGATAATGATGATGGTGGAAACGATGATGATGATGATGATGATGATGATGATAACGATGAAAAGTAGTGATAATAACGAAATAATTACAATTGTAATATGTACTAGTGACATAGTGTCTGCCACATTCTTATATTATGTAACCTACACCCATGGGCCGAACGGGCCTACTGTGAAATAAACTATCTACAAAGTGCCGTAATATTAGCGCATACATCAAACGTCTGCAGGTATGGTACTCGATATTGTAGTTTAGCTGGATGGTCAGGTCCGCGCAATTGGACGATGGGTCGTCCCCTGTCGTGTGATTGGGTCTCCAAGCGTGCTGCTTCCTGGAAAGCGGCATAACAATGTTGAAGATCGTATGTATAGCAAATGCGATCAAGAATCAGTTTTGTATATTGCGTTCAATTTGGCCTAATTTGCGTATCCAATTTCACCAACATATGTATTTTTTTCTTGCAACCAATCTTCCTTCACTTAACTTTATTTGAAATGATTGACACTTAAATTGTCATATTATTACACATAATCCACAGACAATGACTAACTTTGTATCGTCTTCTATTTCAGGTGATACCGGAACTGAGTATAATCCAAGTGACACGCCAGTATCAGACGGATGCGTGGATCGTAGTCCAGGATATCCACAAATAATCATAACTACGACCACAACACCAACAACAACCACGCCAACAACAACTACTACAACCACGCCAACGACGACCACTACTACACCAACAACAACAACAACCACGCCAACGACGACCACAACCACACCAACGACGACCACTACTACACCAACAACAACAACAACCACGCCAACGACGACCACAACCACGCCAACGACGACCACTACTACACCAACAACAACAACAACCACGCCAACGACGACCACAACCACACCAACGACGACCACTACTACACCAACAACAACAACAACCACGCCAACGACGACCACAACCACGCCAACGACGACCACTACTACACCAACAACAACAACAACCACGCCAACGACGACCACAACCACACCAACGACGACCACAACTACGCCAACTACAACCACTACAACCGCACCAACAACAACGACGACAACAACACCAACAACAACAACTTCAACAACAACACAGTCAACCACAACAACTATAACCACACCAACGACGACCACAACCACACCAACTACACCCACATCAACAACTACCACAACCACACCAACAACTACAACGACACCAACGACGACCACAACCACACCAGCAACTACAACCACAACAACGCCAACAACAACTACTTCTACAACAACAACAACACCGACAACCACAACCACACCAACAACTACAACCACACCAACGACGACCACAACCACACCAACAACTACAACCACAACAACGCCAACAACAACTACTACAACAACACCGACAACCAAAACCACACCAACTACCACCACAACCACTCCGACGACAACCACAACAACAACGGCAACCACACCAACGACGACCACAACCACAACACCAACAACAACTACAACACCAACAACTACGACGACGCCAACGACGACCACAACCCCGACCACATCGACAACAACCACAACCAAACCAACAACAACTACAACACCAACAACTACGACCACACCCACGACGACCACAACCCCGACCACATCGACAACAACCACAACCACACCAACGACAACCACGACTACACCAACAACTACCACAACCACACCGACGACAACGACACCAACGACGACATCAACCACGAAGACGACAACCACAACCACACCAACGACGACCACAACCACACCAACTACCACCACAACCACGCCGACGACAACCACAAACACACCAACAACGACCACACCAACTACGACCACAACCACGCTGGCAACAACGACAACCACACCAACGACGACAAGCTCACCGACGACAACTGCGGGACCAACGATTTGCTGTTTCTTTTGGTGGTGTTGGCCGTGCCGGGTTAATTAGTCTATTTGAGCGAATATTAAGAAATTAATACGAACTCTATTTTATTCATGACATACTTTAAAGGAATACGTTCGCCTCACTTATGATATCCATTTAGCTAATACAACATTCCACACGTAAATAATGCATGGTGCTTATAGGGGCTTTAATATCTCCAATTCAATTCAAGTTTATTTTGATAACTTCTTTGAAGTACACGAATATATAAAGTAATGTATACATGAGAAAATTACTCAGTTACAGATGCACACGCATTACAACCTAGCCCTGCATATTACAGCTTTAACCCAACCGCGTTCAGTAGCGTCTGGACTACTGAGTACGTAGTAACAAGGTCAGGCGACCACCCGGCGTATGTCGAAGGCTCGCCTGCGCCCAACGCTACCGAACTCATTCTCCCGCCGGCAGAGGCTTACTCATCCGTGACGTGACAGCTGTCATCAGGATGACTTAAAAGATCAAGTTTTGTGAAAGAGACAAAAGCACTTCAAAGCACTTCAAAGGAAACACAAGGAAATGTTCCAAGCACAAATAGAAGACCCAAACCACACCCTTGATCCTCCACCCTGGGAAAACAAACTAGAGAGCATAGCTATTCGCACCACAGTACCTCATCTCACAACCAAAGATGAACACAGTGATGTGAGCAAGAAGGCCCTGACCCTAGCCATGCTGGAAGAAATGTACCCTCAGGAGACATGGATAAGGATCTACACAGATGGATCAGCCAAAGATGCAGTTAGGAGCGGAGGTGCCGGACTGCACATACAGTATCCAAATAGACTACATGAGTCAGCTGCAATACCGACAGGCAAACACTGCACAAACTACAGGTTCATGCTGCTAATACCATCAGCAGAACAGCAGACACTATTGCATAGATTGTCTTTTTATCTGATGCCTGCTCCGTCGTTGAGGCTATCACCAAAGGTAAGCTGCCACAACTTGAAGAAGCACTACAAATCATCAAATGCTTTCGGATAACACTGCAGTGGATCCCCTCACACTGTGGAGTCCAAAGAAATTAGGAAGCAGACAAGATGCAAAGGTGGGTGCAGATGAGAATCAGACAGAAAACATGGTTACCCATACAGAGATGAGGACTATCATCAAGTCACTCTATAGAACACATCAATCAGAAGATGCCTACCATCATCTCTCGAGGCCAGAGCAAGTGACCAGTGTTCGTCTCAGAACTGGACATAACAGACTAAACCAACATATGTACAGGCGGTTCCACCTTACGACACGGCCGCTTTTCCTTGTGGAGAAGCGGAACAGACCACAGAGCACATCATTCAATGTTGCAGTACGTATCAACTGCTGAGAGATGAGATCTGGCCTTTGTCAACCTCTTTTCTTGAAAAGCTGTATGGGCCTGTGGAAGAACTGCAGAAAACCACAGATTTCATCTTGAGAACGGCTCTCCAAGTGTGATACCAGCGATCGAAAAGAAGAAGAAGATCCGTGACGTCATAACTCCAGACTGATCCTCTGCCACATAACTAGGCTGGTACCCGACTCCTCATACCCTCGCTGGCGATTCTCTGGCTCAGGATATTGTGACTATGAGCAATTGGAGTCGGTACCAGCTTACCACATAACTAGACAAAATCACGGCGTGCATGTTTGCTGCGCAACGTTGTTAGCCAATCAACGCGCGTCGATACTAAATTGAACGACCCAATCAAAATCGTCGTTCTATCAACATTTCGGCAATATGACCGACTTCTCGGCATGAATCCACGCCTCTTGTATCAGTGTAAATACACGGAGCCATGGATTGTAGGCCTAGCGCCAATAGCACAAGGTAATATTTGAGAACAATTCGTGAGATGCTATTATATTTTAGGTAATATACATATAATATAACACTATTGTCGTGAAATAATATGAAATGCCTCAGAAACCAGTGGCAAGCGCTTGACAATCGGATGTAATCAATGACGTGGCTAGTCTATCTGCTGGCTGTTTTGTAGTAACCTTGACAGTCACGCGATGACGCGATCATTGATAAATGGGTTTTTTGGGTTTTTTCTGAGTTACCCTCTAAAGCTTTAGTTTGCCCGCTCTCTCCCCAGTCACGTCACAATTTATTTTTACTGTGATATTCACATATTGCTAAACAGAATTGAGCTAAGCGGGGTGCGGGGACGTGCTGTCAGACAATTAGACGGGTTGTGAACAGTTGCTTCTCACAGTACATTAAATTTAGTCTGCTTAATAATAATAATAATAATAATAATAATAATAATAATTAATAATAATAATAATAATAATAATAATAATAATAATATAGTTTTTACGGAATTCCCTTATGACGTCATTTTCACGCGTGTGCAGATGACTGACCGTCAAGTGTACGGCCAGCTGATCACTGTTTTGTTAGTAAAACAACAACGCTGTAGCGGTTGATGCTACTCAAAGCTATGAGAATTGCAATTTTACATATGCTCTACCGATAAAGTTGGCCAAATTGACAAAGTGAAGGCAAAATACTACAGCGATGATATATCAGAAACGCCCTCCCCACCCCCGCCCCCCACCCTCCCCCCACCCCATCAGTGCATGTGAATCTTGGTAAAATGCCGGTGACGCTATCTCACGACATAGATTTCAAAATATTTTGTGGGGAAGAACCAACCCTGTACCCTATATTTAGGTTGGCTTTGCACCACCCACCGTATTGTACTGTATTATATGCCACCCCCATCCCAGTAAATAAACAATTATTAATTTCAATTTAATTATGAATTAATTAATCAATATGCGAGAAACTACTCAGAGCATCTCATTTTCCATTTATTACAGGGGAAGGGGCATGACATCGCCATTGGGAACCCCACCCAGACGATGACTGCTAGGTTGGACACACCCCATGATAGCATCTTAAATCCACCATGACACAGTTGGTGAATTAATTATTAAACTCTCCAAACGTATGAGTGTTATTTTCACAAATTGTATGTCTTGTGGGGTTAGTGACAGAAACAGAGGGTGGGGTCGGGAGCATTAGGTCCCTAAAAGTGTTAGATGTTGTATGGAGGGGTAGAGGGAGGGGGGTTACTTTAGTGACAGATGTCTGTTAAATCGACCGAAAACCGTAACGCGCATTTTCATTGGTTGAGTGAAAACTACTTTCTGCGACTACGCGCGGTCTTTTCTGGGAGAAAACAACCAGAGGCAACGTACGATGAATTACGACGTAATTAGTACGGTTCGATGGTGTTGCGAGAATGTACCGAACTCGGCCCTTAACACGCCCATTGCGCTTGTTAAGTATGACGTCATTGCGCGTGATTCGCACCCGGAAGTGTGTACTTTGCTTTATTATATCATAAGTGCGTGTGTATGACGTCAGCATTTGTTGTTTAACAAAAACATTGTTTTGTGTATTAAACAATCGATTCGAACCAGGAAATACGGCATCACTTAACACGCCTTGTAAGACGTTGGATTTTCTAGTCGGTAGATTGCCGATGGGATGTCGAATGTTGTCAAATTGAACCTGACGAGTAATGTGGTGCCATTTGATTATGACATCATTTGCTTATGGTATTTGTGTTTAATTCTAAGCCAATAGATAAGTCCAGTCTCTCATTTAATCATATGACGTCACAATTAACTACGTCACATATAGGTTGACGTCATAATCAATTACGTCATATAACTAAGTCTTCATTTAAAAGGAAACACGAGACCCTCTATACTACTTTGTATAAAATGAATCTACAGACCGTAACGTTTTCAAAAATATAATTGTAAGCTCTGCGCTCAAATTACAAATATATATCTTCGTTATTTAAATATGTGATACATTAGTTAAATTTCTATTCACGGATGAGGCGGATGGCGTCATAAGCTGAACGTTTTTTTCTTGCTGTCATCCAACGCTATCGCAATAAAATTGCGAATTGCGTTTTAGAACGGGTTTCTCTTCAGCGGTGTTAGTAGGAATATATAAACAATATTTGCGGAAATTTTGAAGAATATATAATAAAAGTCCTTTGTCTGATTTCTCTGATGGTGCCGATTTTGGCATCAAGCTTTGATTTTGAGATGGATGAATGACGCGATAGTATAGGCATATTAATGTAATTCCCACTTTTGAACCAACACTCTCACTGGCGCTACGGCAGATACTGTTATTAACGTTTCATCTATGAATTTGAGAGTTTAAATAGTTGTTATCTACATCCAGTCCATCTGTAGGTACTTATGTTCTCATACTAGCCTAAAAACCTCCTGAGATATTGTAATATTCGTGTAATTGGCAGGTATCTTCATAGAAAATGGCCATCTTAAAGGGAATCACCAGACCCCCTATACTACTATATTTATATAATTAATCTAGAGGCCGTAACATTTTTAAAGATATAATTATAAGCCCTGTGCTCAGATTAGATATATTTGTTAGTTAAATATGTGAAACGTTAGCCAAATTTCTATTCGAGAATTAGGTTATGCTGTCATAGATTGAATGTTTTTCTCGCTGTCATCCAACAGCGCTATTGCAATAACGTTGCGAATTGCGTTTTATCAGGGGTTTCTTTCCAGCGTTATCTTGGTCTTTTTCGGACGGGATTCAACCTATGACGTCATAGGTTGAATTAACTCGCAGAAAATTAGAGCAACATAGCGTTGTTTAACGCAATTTTAATCGGAGTTATAATTAAATGTTACTGGAAATTTTCACACGGTATCTTAAATATAGGCTCTACAATAGAACTACGTGATTTATGTAATCTATGATGACTCTTCTTGTGTTCCCCTTTAAGGTTCGGCAACTAAAGTATGAAAATAACACATATATTCCATAAATTTGCAATAGTGTGATAACGTCTTAATCTCTTCAATCTCTACATATATAAATGATGGCGATAGCATTATCATCGATAGAGATATCGCCATCCAAATGCATGCACTCCTGTCTTCAGAGCGTCATTATCATGATTCTTGTCGGATGAGATTCAAACTATGACGTCATAAGTTTAACTTGCAGAAAATCATAGTAACAATAGAGTTTTCTAACACTATTTTAAAAGGATTTATATATAAATGTCTCAGGAATGTTTTACGCAGTGGCTTACATATGGCTCTACGCTAGAACTGCGTGTTTTCTGCCAACGATGGCGACCCTCCGTGTGTTCCCCTTTAAGCTTAATAGCCCGTCAAGATGAGGGGGCGGACACGCAAAATCTCAAGGGAGTTAGCTCTTGAAAATGGGCTCACTCCACCACCAGCAAGTAAGTAAAAAGAAATTGACAGCCATGCCGGTGGTGGGGGTGTGGGGTGTGTGGAGGCACGTGCCCTCGAGTGCCCCCCCCCCCCCCCTTGGATAACACAATCGCTATGCTTGAAAGGTAGTTTAATTAAACCTGTGCTAGTTAACCCGAGGTTAAGCTTAAAGGAACGGAAAAGGGAAATAACAAATGATGCTTATTCGTAATCTCATACAATATTAAATAAACTACCACCGGTAAAAATGGAAATGAATAGGATGTATTTGCTTAAAAAGGCATTTAATAAATCTAGGAGGGCTTAACTTGGAGCCAATTAGTGACCTCTTCTTTAGTGGCGCTTCTTTCTCCGCCTATGTCTCAAAACTGTGTACAGGTATACCGCATAGCTATACCTGAATATAACGAAAGCACACCTGAATATAGTTTTGTAAGCGGTATAAATAGTATTCTCTATAGGCGCCGATACGTGTAGAGCGATTAACTCGCTACTGCCAATTCACTATTGATCCTTTTGAAAACGTTATATTCGAAAGTAATTTTTTTCTGGTGGATGCAACAAGTTTCGGTCAACATGACTTCAAAATACGCTGCTGGTTTCCAAGGTCGCAATATGATACCTACTGAATATGTTGGCATTCGTGTGACTGAATGGAGACCCTGTCTCTGGTAACAACGGCTTTCAGTCGAATTGTTTTAAAACTAGACGGTATTTGATCTGTAGGATGCAGTGGCTAATGAGCTTATCGCGAAAATGACTGAGCTTATATGACTGACCATAGCGAGTATTATTTATTCGCTCAGTATACACCAGAGCGCATGTCCAACTTCGTCACTAATTGCCTCCCGCCAGAATGTCATAAATGGTATTTAGCTGCGTTTTTCTAATTATTCTGATTTATTTCTGTTTTTCACTGATGTGTATAGGTTGATTATTATATAAAGCTGGCATTCAAGAGCATAAATTAGTTCCCTGTTCCTTTCCTTTAACCATAGTTTGCCATTAAGCAATTTTAGTCTCATTCATACGAAAGCCCAGAAGGCTCATTCGAAATTCAAAATTCAATATTCAAAACTCGACTTCGAAATTCAAAACTCGACTTCGAGCTTCAAAACTTGAATTCGAAATTCAGCCAATCAGTTTCACGTCTGTGTAGCTTGAAACAATCATGACTGATACAAGATCGATGACGATTTCTGTTTCTGAAAAAAATGGAGAAACGTTCACTTTTTTTAATGTACTGCTATTGCTTATTGGTTATTGCTGATGTGTATGAGCCACAACGTATGCCATGGGAATCATCAACATGCACTGTGAACAGATTCGTTGTACATTACCTATCACCTATTAGAATTAGAACTGAGAATATTAGTTTCACTGCATGCATTTCAATATTAACATATCTAATTTTCACTAGGTTTGGGAAAAATCAGCGGCAATTGCATAATGACAAATTTATAGAAGGTGCTGAAACGAAACAATATAGAGACGATTTTTACTATACAGATTTTCACACGTATTTATCAATACAATCACAAGTTTCTGTGACAGCAGCGATGTGATATCGTCCTAGATTAAATATGGAGGGCTTGGTGGTAAATAGAGTAAGAGCAGGACTGAAATCTGGGAGTTTTGCCACAACCTAAGTTGTTTGACTATATATGAGTATGCATGCTGCACACATTTTGAAATGCTACCAAAACATCCATAACTACGGCACCAATACACACATAACTAGCCTATCCATACCTATCCATAGCAATGCACACGAATTGCTACCCCTAATAATAGCTATGCCCTACATACACACGAATTTCTACTCTACCCATACACCCACCGATACCATACATTACATCGGCTTATAACCATATATATATATATATATATATATATATATATATATATATATATATATATATATATATATATATATATATATATATATATATATATATATATACTGTATATATATATATATATATATATATATATATATATATATATATATATATATATATATATATATATATATATATATGCTATTACATATTACATCCATAGCTACCATTTGCCATACAATCGTCACTATCATACCATAGCAATACGCCGCCACTACACATACCAATACGCCCACCACTACCATAGCCTAGCATAGCCTACTATTCTCGCCTATCGGCCTACTACCCTAGGCTGCTTGGCTAGCCTACTTGCATAGTCTGCTAGTGTTGCATACGGGCATAGCCTGTTAGCATAGCATAGCCTACTATATTAACACAACCTAGCCTACTAGCTGACTTCCTCGCCTACCATAGCCTATCTGCCTAGCCTGGACTCATGGCCTGACATACTGGCATAGCCTACGGGTCTAGCTTACTAGGTGAATCTAATAGTTTACTGGCTTCGTTAACTATCATATTCTGCACACTTCAGCTATTGGCCTAAGCTGAAATGCTAGTGGCCTACCCCACATCTAGCCTATCATCCTGGGCAAGCATACTATACTAGTCTGCTAGCCTATCCCACTAAATAATGGAGTCGCATACTAGCCCACTGGCTTAGCATACCATACTAACTTAGCCTACTGAGTTAGCTTATGCCTATCCCTAGCTTAACGAAGTAACCTACTGACCTATCCTACTGGCAGTCTCTACTGGCCAACCACCATGAACTACTAGCTGAACCTAATAGCATATATAGTTTACACCCTGTATCCTCCAGTGCACCCCTTGATAAAGATATGTTTCTACGCCCATGCGTCCGCAGCGCATATATAAATAAGTGGGTTTTTTGGTGTTTCTTATTCTCGTAACACAGGTAATTAACAAATCCAATTCACGCTCGAAAAAGAATCTCGACATTGTTGTGATTACTATTCTGA
Organism: Chaetoderma sp. LZ-2023a; assembly: GCA_034401795.1. NCBI lineage: Eukaryota > Metazoa > Mollusca > Caudofoveata > Chaetodermatida > Chaetodermatidae > Chaetoderma > Chaetoderma sp. LZ-2023a. Next base: position 32,611,888 of record CM067370.1, on the reverse strand, counting down.
AAGCTGGATCTGTCAATTCAAGGTCGTCTGCACTTCCGCATTCTTGTCAGACCGACGACTTGCGCATCCACGTACTAGATACCAGCGTTCATTTATGACAAAAAACTTGCGACAGAAAACTTACGCATGTCTTCGTGAATCCCGGTTAAGTCAAACACGTAAGTGTGATGGCGTAGCTAACGCCAGTCGTAACTTACACTTCTTTGTGAATCCGGGCCCTGGCTGGGCACTTTAATACTCTGTTCTACTAGCCAACCTCCTAGCCTAGCCTAATGTAACGTGCAAGTTTGCTCTCTTTGGATATTAACCCAAACTGGCGTATTGGCATATCATGCAACCATACATAGCATGCATAGCATACTAGCATTCTCTAATATCCTATTTTTCCACCATGCTAGTCTACTAGTCTGGCCAACTAACATACTCTACTAGCTTTAAATGCTGGCATAGCCTACTAGCTTAACCTGCTATCCCAAGTATACTAGCAAGATAACGTACAGGACTGTCATAACTGACCAACCTACTGGCATATCTCTTTGGACTAACCTACTGTCCGTATGTGTGTACGGTTAAGGGTAGTTATAGCGCTAGGTATCTATTGGATAGGGGGACTATGGGTTTGGCTACTATATGTAGGCTAGATATTAGGATACCTGTATAGGTCTCTATATGCTTAGCTATTTAGTAGTAGCATCTATGGGAAGGTTACTCTGTAGTGGTAGGTGTAGCTATGTGATAGGCTAGAGGTTACTATGTAAATATGATAGCTACGTGGATAGGGGTAGTTGTGCAATATAACATGCTTAGCATTTGGGCAGGGTAGGAGTGTTGTAGTGTAAGTTATTGGTATGTGGTCTGGGCATAGATATGGTAGCTATATGTTTGGAGTAGCTATTGCATACGGGTAGCTATGTGTCAGGTAACGATGGGGGTATGGTAGCTATTAGGTTATTGGTATTGATAGAGACATGTTTGGCTATGGATCTCGTAGCTATGTATGTAGGGTAGTACTGGGAAAAGGGTGCTATGGTGCCATAGGGGTAGCTATGGGGATCGGTGGAGACCCAAACCATAGCCCCACCCCAGACCCCAGATAGTTACCCATACCCCAAATGCTACCAATATCACTGCCAAAATAACTAAACCTACCTCATAGCTACTTCTACCTTAAGAGTTATCCGTATCTCCATTGCTACCACTACCCACACATAGATAGATGTACATACAATACTCGCAGTGTTAACCGCTCAATATACCATAACAGCCTACCCACATACACAAGAATAATCCTATGAGTAAATTTTTGCTAAGGTTATCGGCATATTAATATGATACATATATCTACCGATGATACAAATAGTATACTAATACATATATACCCATGGCCCTAAGTCTATACCATCCATCAATGCAAAAACTGAAACGCTTACACGCTGACATCGGGTTTATAAGTAGATACCCAGGCAACACAAGTACCTAATTATGCACCCAACCTAACTACCTATAGGCACCATCCCATCCACTCCATGTACCAACCAACACCAGGTACCCTAACTCGCACACACGCACGCACGCACGCACACACACACGCGCGCACACACACGCACGGCCGCACATACAGACAAACGCACGCACGTATACATGCACAGCCTAGCAATGCACCTATTGATCCATCCACCCATGTTCCCATTCAGCCACCCATAGTACATACCCAATCACTCATTCTATCACCACCCACATACGTGTGCACGCATCCCATATAACCGCCATAATATCTAGCTACTCACAAACTCCGAGCATCCCTACACAGAGTACGGGAAGGGCATCGCAGAGCCAGTGGGATGGGGTGGGGAAGTATGGTGCGGGGTGGTGCAGGGTGTGGCTGAGTGGATGGTAGGCTGGGCCAAGCTAATATACTAGATCTTTCGGTTAGTAGGCTAAGCCAGGATAATATGTTAGACCAGGACAGTACGCTAGGCCAGTAGGCATGTCCAAGCTAGTATAGTAAAATAATTATAGGTCCCTGGGAGGAAACTAAGGAGAAAATATGATAAAGCAAGAGTTTTGCATACAGCTTCTCTATATCGTTAGTAACAACATACTAAAAGTCCCTGTGAATCCTCCTTGAGCTAAATCTAGAAATCAATTAAATATGATAATTAGCCAAATTATTTCGACAATATTTGGCAAAAATCATTAAAATTCCAGATTCTGCATAAATTGGTCGACTATGGTATCTATTTAAAGGGAATAATGTATAGATCCGAATAATAATGACTAAAATCAAAATCCCCTATAGCTAATTAATTAACAATTATTATTACCTGTCGCATAATAAACGATATGAAAATATGAAAGTATGGTTTATTGATAGGAAATCTGAAGTGAACTGGTGAATTGCAATACGGATAGATTAGATACAATAGCTAAGTAACTAGCTGTCTAAATGGGTAATTAATACTTTCAAAATATATTAAATCCATGTATCAAGATAAGATATTGCGAAGTTCATCACTGTCCACCATCAGTTTATACCATATCCGCACCGGACACTACTGCAGAACGAGTTGACAGATCGGCAACCACAGTTCTTAACACAACCTGTTTTACACCCACAGCTAATGGACATTTCCATATTTAGCTATGCCCCGCCCATCTCTACCTAAGGTCCAACCACACCTCGCTCGTGTTGGGATCGATAAATCTCTGAAGTCCCTGACTATCAATTTCCAGAAAACTGTACAGGTAAGCTGTTGAGTATAGTAGACATACAATTCTTACAACGTGTCGGACTTTTAAGAGTTAAAGACAGGCGTACAAATTATTTATAGCGTAATGATTATGACGTCATCCTACACGTGGCTTAGCTGATTATGACGTCATATGACGTAATTTACCCTGGAAAGGTGCATCGCGCTCATCAACCGCACTGGGGATGCGTGTTGGTTAGATGGTATTGGGGCTAGTAACTCATTTGTTACTGTCCAGCCCCATTGAGTGGGAGGCAAATCATCTCAAAGACAACCCTGAACCTGGTTGAACACTCGAAATGCATGCTGACTAGCTGCCGCATATGTTGGTGATAAAGTTGAGCGATGCTTTTGCTATCCCGCGTTTGTATGAAACGAAACGATCTTTGTTCAGTGTCCACATTCGGAATCGCGCCATATATTTTTATTAACAGGTCACCTGCATCGACCACTTCCGCACTAGTACTTCTATCATTAAAGAATACGTCCATTATGGGACGTAGTTCATTATTTGAGTGCACCAGTTTCCAGGCTTTTGTTTTTGTTTGGTTGTGGATGGCTGGTGTCGTGTCACACCCAGTCATGGTATGTAGCACTAAAATGTTAGGTGTCAAATCTCCCAAACTATCTTGAATCTGCTCTATATTATAAAGTTTCATAGGACTGCGAGACGTCAGCATGTAAAGATCCTCTGCCTGTTTGACCAGAGATACCAACATCACTAGTATGTTAGTATCCGTTGCAATAATTGCAAGTGGTGCTGTTAGAACTCGATCGCATGCATCAAGTGCAGTTGATAAATCAGTCTATCAGCATCGGCCACCGCCGTTTTCACCTCCATGTCATTTTGTTCGCGCTCAGATGCCAACACGTTGATTAAGCTGATTTTGTTCTTCCAATTTCACAAAATGTCCTTTTGTGAAACGGTGACGTCATTGTTTGGTGCAACTTCAATGTCCGCAGAGGTCATTTTTTATTAGCGCCTATTTTGTTCGCTTACTTTAGTAGACAATGCACCATATCCATCCACATGTGTTGCACGGTTGTAATATGTTGGCATATAATCTGTATATGCTGCACAGATATCTGTGTATATAACAGCTGGGGGAAATTGTATCAGTGCTAACCGGCGATGTGGGTGTGTGAAAAAGTTGTCCACAATCCATAACGAAGCGACCCCCGGTTGGTAATGCTGTGAGTATGCCAGCTTGTGATTTCAACAGACCGACTAAAACACTTTTAGTTGATTTTCTCATTAATCAGTCAGTAAAAAGAGACGGCGGGAAATTTGACAGTTCAAATCAGAGGGATGCGTCCAATGTGGTGCTCCTATCAATGACACCGCATATGTAACTAATAAGAACGTCAGGATTAACGTCTACCACATCAGCATGAACCTTCACCGATTTTGTTGCCGTTGTCAATGTCTGTACACGATCATTGCGATGCAACTTCAGATCAGCAATATTTTGTCCAGACACGTTTTTCTGTAAACCGTCTTCCGATTTCTGATACGTGGTCACAATTAATGTCACTTCCAGCAACTGTGTGGGTCGCAATAGACACCAACATACCTTCTTCCCGTGCAAGGGATGGAGGGTGTGTTGTGAACCACACAACACATTTTTTCGATATCTCTCATATCTCTGCCAATATCCTTTTTATTGAGGTCTTTGAGGTAGCATGAATTCTCGCAAATTGTTCAATGGCAAAAATCCAGCTTTATCATATTTTTTCCCGTGACAAATACTATGAGTCTTCTACTAGTATGCTAGACCAGTAAACTAGGCAAAGCTAGTAGGTTAGGCCAGTAGGCTAGACTATTAGTATGATAGGCCAGTAGGCCAGACCGGGCTGCAGTGCTAGGAAAGTATGTGTATATGGTAAACCACTAGGTTATGCTAGTATGCAGGTCAGTAGGCCAGGCCAGGTTAGCAGAAGAGATAAATCAGTAGGTTAGAAGGATATACGAGTACATTAGACCAGCGCTCTGGGCCAGTAGGCTAGACATGAAGGCTGGCTAGTAAGTGAAGACTGTCCAGAATGTTAGCGGGCTATTAGGTTAGCGTAATAGGCTAGGTAATTAGGTTAGTTGGCTAGTAGGCTAGGCTAGTAATCAACCCATTATCCTAGGCTAGGCTGGTAGCCTAGGCCAATAATCTAGTAGGCCTATGTGAGGCCGCTTGGGTATTAGGCAATGATAGGAGAATATGCTAGTATGTGAAGCCATTGTGCTAATCCAGTAGGCTAGGAAGTAGTAAGCCAGATCGCTCGGCTTATAAAATTTGAAAGTAGGCTAGGCTAGTAGAATATATTAATTGACTAGGCCATTAGGGTGACAGGTTAGACTAGTAGGCCAGTATACTAGGCTAGACTAGTATGCTAGGCTAGTAAGCTAGGCCAGTAGGTCAGACCAGGCTACGATGCTTAGCCAGTTGTATAGAATGTTATAGCCGTAGATTAATCAGCCTATGTCAATTGCCAAATTGGCCATGCGCCGTTTATAAACTTGCACGCCGATAACAAATGGACAGATGGCATATGTTTACAAACAGTCCAAATTGAGTATTAAATTTTGGTAGCTACAGTAACACATCAGTACCGTATACGCACGCACGTACAACAGCTTTTATATGGTATTTGGATGATGATCCCCTCTCCACCCCACCAACCCCACCCACACCCAGTAGATGCGATAACTCAGTCACCTATGCAGAGTATGCGGGCAAGACTATTTGGGGTGGGATGGGTGTGTGGGGGTCGGGTGGGGGCAATATGACAATGTTTATTTAATTAGAATTGCTAAATCAGCAATGGTGTGTTTACATTGAACGTGTTGATGAAATTAGATTTCCTCTACACGAGAGGATATATGGTTAATGGTAGAAGGGAGGAAAGCTCATCATCGTAATATGTTGTTAAATCGGTCTTTTTTAGAGATATGTTAATGTGATAGGATTAGTTTCTATGATTACTGGAATATATGATCTGATGGTGGAGGTAATAGAGGCAGTAGTGATAACAGTAGTGGCGGGTTGAGTAATAGTGGTAGTAGTAGCAGTAGTTGACATGGCAGTGGCGCTGGACATTCTTGGAGTCTTTCTCCGTACATGCTTACTATGCAGTTTTTAGTTATTTTGTTATGTGATATGAGTGTGATCACAATGTGTGTTCTTGTATAGTCTTCTGTATTGTTCCGAATATTAGCAGCGGCGTGTGATGTTCTTTGTCTGTGTTGTTCTGTTAGTAGCCGCCGTGTACGCGCGTGCGTGCGTGCGTGCGTGCGTGCGTGCGCGCGCGCGTGCGTGTGTGTGTAAGTTTTGTCTTTACTTGTGTTGTACGAGTGAAGCACACCAGCGCGAACAGTGCCAACAACTACAACCACGCCATCATAAAAAACTACACACCTACAGCAGCACCAGCAGCAGCTGCAGCCTCAACAGCAACAACAACAGCAACAACAACAACAACAACAACAACAACAACAACACCTGCAAACACACCAATGGGTGTATCCACTTTCAGCCATGCCACGCCCATCTTAAGCTAAGCTCCTCCCATGCGTTAGGATTGATTTATATACTTAGGACACTGACTGAATGCCATGTTCAAGGTAACTATGCAGGTAACCTGTTGACTATTTTGAAACTAATTTGACAGCAACAGCGCCCAGTCAAATGAATTTCTAAATATTCGACAGAATGGTTATTACGTAGTAAAGACATACAATTCGTACACATGACGGACTATTATGAGTTCCATTTAGACATATTCAATTGTGACGATGCCTAAGTATGACGTAATTGATTATGGCATCATACACTTGACTGACAGATTGGACTCAGCAATCACACCAGCAACAATAGTTATATAGATTTTATTTGCTTAGTAAAATATAATAAATCATATAATACAATTGTATTTATTAGAAAATATTTTATTGTAATAAAAATTTAGAATCATAACATTTTATCTCAAATCCAAAACTTCTATGACATAGCTGATCGATTGTCCATTAACGGACAATGAGAATAATTATAAATAATTATAAATAATTACGTCACGTGTAGGTTGACGTCACTATCTAGCTCCGCCATGAGTATTGTAAAGTCCGTCAATTGTACGAATTGCATTTCTTTAGCTACTATTTAGTAAATGTTCTGTTGGATAGTTTGAAGCTAATCCTACGAGGCACTCTTACTGCGTGTGGGTTTCTGGGAATTCAGTATTTAAACTATAAAAATGGAGTCCAACACGCGCAAAACATGGGAGGAGCTTAGCTACAAATGGGCGGGGCACAGCTAGACACGGACCCCTCCAGTATTGGTGGAGGCAAGACTATTCCCAGCTGGAGCTAGCGATGGATGGACTGGCTCTACCGTGTTGTTTATGTGGACACTGGTTCCGATCAGAGCCGTTTCTAGTACGATTACCGCTGGCATAGCGAGATTCACTAAGGACGCCATTGTCATCTCCATGTTCCATTCAAGGAACCGTTAATAATCAAAGGAACAGTTTCTGGGAGAAGTAATCATTCTCTGGCTGCATTAATTCAGCGGCTAAACTTGTATAAGGCATCGTAAGACTAAGCTGGAATATATCCTTTCCATTTTTCAAACTGTGTGGGGATAATCAGTAAAAATCATGTAACATTGTGCGTGATATTTATGTTCGACCTGCAACGGGACAGCTCATAATTCACCTTTCCAGAGTACCCACCCATCATATTACGTCATAATGAACTGCGTGGTGTGTACAATGACATCATAATGAATGACGTCATGAATGACGTCGATAAGTACGTCACGAACGCATATTTGATGACGGTCTATGGGTTGTTGTACAAATTGGTTGGTTTTACTATTTAATAAATATTCTGTTGAATATTTTGAAACTAATTTGACTGGGCGATGTTGCTGCCTATGGCAGCAACAGCACCCAGTCTAATTAGTTACAAATTTATTCAACAGCTTCCCTGTATAGTTTTCAGGAAATTGATAGCTAGGGCATTCGGGGATCGATCAATCCAAACACGGCGAGGTGTGGGTGGAGCTTAGCTAGTGATGGGCGGGGCATAGCTAAAAATGGAAAGGTCCATTGGCTAAAAGCAAGGAGTACTCACTTCGGGGACAGGTCACTAAACACGTCTCCATTAACGTGGAGACACTGGGATTTCCACAAAATTGGCATTGACATGTTCCGAGCCTTCGACACAATCAAACGCTCAAAGATACTAGATGTACTACACCAGGCCAGTTGCAATGAAGATGAGCTACGACTAGTGCGACTACTGCTTGCAAACACCTAGCTGAGACTATGAGTCAAGTCAGTGATATCTGTATAGTTTGAGACATCAATTGGCTCCCCACAGGGAGATTGTCTATCTCCCATGCTGTTCACCGTGAATATTTCGGATCTCCGGGTACTAAAATTACTTATTGTTAACAGGTAGGTGGTCCCGCTTCACTACCGGTAAGATTATGATGTAGGGTTGCTGCGACAACCACTTGCCGGTGGCGGAGAAGGATACAGGACAGTCTGGCTCGCCTCGTCGAGAAGACGGTGATGACGATATTTGTAGAAGACTGCTGGGCATAATCTTACTAAGAAGATTTGCTGGTAAGGATCGGAGGTTGCCTCCGACTCAAAGATCAGATTCCTAACGCTAAGTTTCTATCTGGATGAACTAACCAAACTCGTGTCTTACATATACGTAAGATGATGATTTTATTAATATAACTGTGAAAATTTACAAGACAATTAGTTGGAGCAAAAATCGCTCATAATCAAACTGGTACCTAACGGTACAGAACCACAAGTGCCTACTGCTACTCAATGTTTGACTACAGCTACGTTACAAAAATGAACGTCAGCGAGACGCTCAGTGAATCACGATGGGGGGCTTGATTCCTTTCTATAACTGAAAGTGTATCTTTTATAGCCCTCCGAATCTCTGATTCTGAGGTTCTATACATATCTAGATATTTAGATTCTACCCGAATCTGTTCTTATTATTCTTCTAGGTATGTTATAAGCACAGCTTGATTGGCCCGGACAATCAGTCCGCCAATCAACTTCTGCTTATCCCTTCCTAGAAGTTCCTACCTAATAAATGTTGGTCGTTCGGACCAATCAACGATTCCTTCAATTCAATTTCAACTATAAAACCTATTCTATATGATTCTTTGCTACAGAGTTTGATCGACGCTCATAGATCGTGACGTCGTCATCCTGGCCAACCAAACTGTGTTGTTCTTCTAGGGAGATGCTGCCTCACATATTCAAAGCGGTGGTGACTGATTCTGAATTGATGTGATCTGTCAGCTAAGTAGCTACATTGTGGAATGCGTTGTTGTCGCATGCCATTGTTTGATTGACATATAGTTGATACACAAATATTGATTCTGTTATCAATTCCTACAGGACGCTACAATGTCCATGTCCTGTCCACTGCCTACTGACAGGCAGCCTGTAGGATGCTAGGGTGAATTAACACATGAGCTGTAATTTCTCATTGCCAGCTTATGTTGTCATATTCTTAGGTGAGAATTCAGATTGCCTACGTCATCAACTACGTCCGTTTGTCACGTTCGATTCCACCGATTCTTATACCTTGATTATTTTCTAAACCATCGACTCACACAACTGCTGAATACTATAAAAGTGTGTGCCGGCTGAACAGCAACCACTTTCATCTAAACCATTTCCTAACACACATCAACTCAGAACCGTGGATCTATTCTAATCAATTCGACTATTTCAAAATGTGGTTATAAAACTTATCAACACTCTATCCAATAATTCAGTGCGCTATATTGGCACACTATTGGCACACCATCCATTTATCAGAAACCGAATATCATCAGCACTGGCTGATGTAATATATTATAAGTATAAATTCAACCGGTCCATTAGCTCACCTGGTATTTTCAAATCATAAATTCTCTTGGGACTTACTCGAAAATATAAGACATCCAGCGGGGTCATGACTCCCACAAGACAATCCCATATCTACAACCTGTTACCTTGCTGCTGCATTGAAATCCGTGCGGGAAAGTTCCACAAGAGCAACCGCCGCCCCCACCCCACCCCACCCAATCCGTGTCAATACTGGGTATTCCGCTAGAGATGGAATATGCCGATGATGTAAACGTGAGGCCGCAAACCCGTGCGGCCACACATGCGTCCACGTAGGCGGCCGCAAATCCGCAGGTGCGGTCTCATAACAACAACTTGCAGCAACCATTGATGTTCATTTTGAAAATAATATTGCCGGAGCTTGTTGATGCTAAAGACAGCAACAGTTTTCAACAGCACAGGTTTGAAAATCTGTTTCATCAGCTAGATCTCTATATCTGACTATTATGCATGCTTAAAGTTTCATTGTTAAATAGTGATTGACTCAAGGCCTTGTAAAGCCATCGTGTACGACATGGCAGAGATCAAGATGGAAATTGATGAATCGAGTCTATCGATCACCCATATGACGTCACAATTAACTACGTGGCATGTAGTCTGACGTCATAACCAATTACCTCATGAATGACGCAAACGCTTAATATCCCGTCAAGTTGTACGAATTGTATGTTTTTACTATTTAATAAACAGACATGCTGCTGAATATTTTGAAACTAATCTGCTTGGGCGCTGTTGCTGCCATAGGCGAATATTGCAAATTGACAAAGCAGCAAGGAGAATGTTAATTTGGATTGTAAACCAAAGTATGATGGTCCATATTTCGCATAGAAAATCTCACGATCAAACTGATGAAATTATTGTATTTTGCCAACAACATTAAATTTATAGCTACGGAAGAAAGTAATAGTAAGCATTTTTGTCTTATGCTGCAGAATATCAATAGGAAGATCATTTTACCCGTATTTATATAATGGCGTTACAGTCCAGCCCCTATTATTGACTCGTTGTGTCGCGTTCTGTATATGGTATACGTATCATCGTGTGCACGGTGTGTCCATGCTTTCAATTATATCAACATTGCTTGATTTAACAAAAAAATTGATAGAATCGTCAAAAAGCTTAGCCAATAAATTAGTAGACCACAGCCTTATAGCAATTCAGCATGGAAACCTGTAAGTAAAAACGATGTTCTCATAGATGTTCCTAGAGATAGTTTGTTTTGACGTAGCCTCTAGCTCTACCTGACGCACCTGGCTAATGACCCCATTGCCGAATTAAAGATCTGAATGAATGGCGAGTATGAGTCGCTGAATGATTGTTATCCGTAACAATGGTTGTGTAGGTCGCTAAGTAGGGTTAGTGAATAGAGAAACACGCGGTTAGACAGATCATATATACATTTTTAATAGCGTTAATACATGTGAAATTTGATCGAGAAAAACGAATTCAATAATTATAGGTTATAATTATGACAATAATTCTAGGTTATAGGTATATCTATAATTGTATGATATTATTCGCGCAGTTTATAAACTGAGCTTAGTACATCGTTTAGCCAATCAGCCTTACAGGCGTTGCATATTTCATAGACATATGAATTTAAATTTGGGTCCGCACACAATGCACGAAAGAAAAACATTTTTGCCATATTTTCTAATGTGTTTAAGTAATGTAACTCAACATCGTCGATAGGCCTTAAGAAACAATCGATACCCATACACTGGTGTTCTATCTGAGACGGGCGGTTGCGTTGACACATGTAGCGTTCGCTAACCGCTAGATTACTGATTGCTAAATTCAATTAGTTATCGAAAATAATTGTAGCATTGTCTCTGGTAGATTTGGGAATGTTTTAGAGTTAAAACTCTGATAGACACGTTCATCGATATCTTGACCTCGGAAGGTTTCGGCAGGGTATAGTGTAGATCGACGCGGGATATTGTCTAGGCGTGGCTGGCCAAGGGTTCTGGAACATTCCAGGTCCTTCTTCCTGTGTAGGCAGCGTGGGATGATAAAGTGGGTTTTTCATCATACTGGGTTTGGGGTGGGGTGGGTGTGTGATCCAGTCATTGGATCCGTCAAAATGCCATCGTGGCCCCACATCGGGTACCAGTTGTGGCTGGGTAGCCACTGTTCCACGCCTGTCCCCGTCCAAGGGGACCGGGTGGCCCGTCCTTGCGCAAGCCATCTTCGCCTTCGAGTCCCTTGAGCTCTGGGCTGGGATGTTAGTCGGGCGTGGCTGCTCTGTCGAGGTGGAGGCTGTCCACGCTACTGAGTCCTCTGGAGCGACTCTTGGGTATCTGTCCTGTTCTAGGGGCTTGTGATGCTGTCCCCTGGATGCGAAGTTTGGGCTCCCCCACAAACGTTTGCTGACCGGAGTGATCAGCTGTCTCTGCTGAATATGTCCGACATGGCATTGTGCGTGAGTTCGATGCAACCGGAAGGCTTGGCTTTCCCCGTCAGTCGGGCTGCCAGTCTTATCTCCTCCGCTATCCGTAGGCAGAAGGTCGGAACTTGGAGCGTTCATCCCTGTTATTATCCGGAGATTCCTGTGGTGGTAACATTGGCGGTGATTTCGGTGGCGGGAGTTTCTGTCGTGGGGGCTTTACCGGTGGCTCTGTCAGAGACGATGGAGGCGACTCTCCCTGGCGTACGTGGTCGAAAAGGCGTCCACAGGCCGATGAGAGGTTTCTTCCAAAAAGACGGATCCATTCGGGATAATCCTGCGGGGGACGGCAGGTGTGCGCGGATGAGGTGCATGTGAGACAGGAGGAAAAGGCCACAGGTGGCCGTTCGAGTCAAGCTCTTTCTAAGTATCTCTCTTGGGCACTAGTGTGTTGAGGAGGGGAGACTGAAGCGAGAGACAAGGCACGAGGGTAGTCTTGCTTTTATTTTGTAGGTTCCATGTAGCACCGTGTGTGGCATTTTTCCGTCGGCCGAAAGGTTACGCATGGGGCGGCGATAGGAGCAGTTCGTGTCCTAATCGTCACTGGAGAGGCGGCTAGGCCTATGAGACGACGGGGGAATGACTGTCTCCCTCGAGGGTCCTAAGGAAGGTGGATGGTGTGGGGGAGGGTTTCATTAAGAGTGTCATTGAGAGACAGCTGACTTTCTTATCAATATTGGCTACATCTCGATCTATTTGGAACCTTACAACTCTAAGAATCACATTTATCAATGCTAAGGAAACTTCAGACACAATCCGACAGGCAGTTGCTTGTGAGACTTGAATTGTATCGTCAATTGTCGTCTGAAATGACCCAGTTGCAAAAATTCGTAGAGCGACGAATAGCTTTACCTGTGGCGAAAGAGCATGGCTCAAATGTGTTTGAGATTGAAATTCCTTTTCTAGCTCATTGGCAAGGCTATTTATTGTCTGTCTAACCAGTTCGTATCTTTGATGCAACGGAACATCATTGTACTGATCTAGGCGATTAAGACGGCCGCCAGAAACGCGTTCTCCGCGTAGAAGACGGCTTCTTTCTTCATCAGTCACTGCGCCTAATATTAAAACGGCTATTTATAGTTTGTGTGCTACGCAATCTCTGATGCACAGAATATATATTGCTCTTTTGAGGGGTTTTATTTCCAAGTCGAGATTTACACGCATTGCCGCCGATAATCCGTTTCATGAATACCGCTTAAATTAAGCATGCCACTTAAATAACAAAATACGTTCCATGCTTGGACTTAAGGTGTTTCGTGACTTCGGGTCCAGGGAACTAACACCATAAACGTGTTAGTTGGTCTGTCGTTGAAAAAGTGTACCGTCCGCCGTAAGTGAGTAACGCCAAGTACTTATCCAATACGTGAGTTCCTCTGCCAAAGCAATGCGTGTACTGACCATTGTGTGTCAGATGTGTTAGTCACACCACTGTTCAGAAATAACTTAACATGTCTTCAAAATGAAAGAAGATATACTGTTGAATATTTTGAACATAATGCCCAAGACAACAATGTTTTCCTATCCAGTTATGATCAAAATAATCAACAGCACATTTCGGACAACTAACATGTTTCTGATTTTGTTATAGAAATATGATAACCTATTTATCCTCTGTACTGTAAGAAGTGTATAGACAATCCAAACCAAGACACAGCATGCTATCATGTCAATAGTTAGGCACATTTGTGTTTGCGAAAGAACAACGGTGTGTAATAAACATAGAACCTTCAATCTTATATATCTAATTTTATTTTCGAGAACGGATTTCTAATTACAATTCGAGACAAAAGTTATAAATCTCATAATAACACATTATTGGTGATGGTGTTCTTTGAATGTGATGTACTATTCTAATACCCGTGCCTCAGACGGTACTCACAAAATTCGGGTTCTAATGGAGAATTCCACTTGGGGCATCAATCACATGACGTCATAATCAACTACGCTACATGTATATTGACGTCATAATCAATGCCGTCATGAATGACGGAGATAAATTCGTCAGGATCTCTTAATTAATGACGGACTAACGTTGTTGTATGAATTGTATGTCTTTGCTATTTACTAACCATGCTGTTCAATATATTGAAACTAATTTGACTGGGCGCTGTTTTAAAAAAAAGATATTCAACAGCTTACCTATATATTCTTCTGGAAGTTAATAGTCAGAGAGTTTAGAGATCGATCGATCTCAACAGGAACGATGAACGATGTGTTGGTGGGGCTTAAGGTGGGCGGGGCATTGCTAAACTGGATTCCTCCATTTCCATGAATGGGTTACTACGAAAAGAGTATTGTATATTAATAGCATATAATTTCTGAAAACGGATGTTGTTCGCTGGCCGCATTGTTCTTATATTTAGCTGAGCACTTGACATATAACGCTACAACTAAATGGGAATTTGTATGCCTCAAACCAACATTACACGGGTCAACAATATATGCTTAATCCCTCTGAATATGACCACACAAACAATAATGTAACATAACCCACGCGTGAGTACGTATGCACTGGTTGAATGGCTCGGCAAATTAGCATATCAAACTATGATTCTATGCAATTTCTACATAAAATAAACAGTATACACAATATCTCACATCTCACATCCCACAGGGAGCAAGCTTCAAAGGGGACGTTATAGAGATGGACTCATGCAACACATCTGGTCATACAGCAATTACTCTTAGCCTAAAACCACTACGTGATGCAGCCCTATAGAAGACCGCAAATTCAGCTAAACCTAAAAGTCTGCCAATAGTCAAGATACCGTGGGAAAATATATAGCATTCCTACAAAGCACAGGTCGAGAGACAACTTTACTCTTATAGACCACCAAAAAGCGCATTGGACATAGAGATTGAGCTCCCAGCACCTTATTCGTATACTCATATCGACTGCTGATGATCTCTGCATCAAAAATCGTGTAAAGAAGTCAAAGAAAGGACTTGCAATATTCACTGGGGAGAAAAAGGCTGCTATCCAGAAGGGTAACAAGGCGTTCTATGACTGGAAATATGCAGGAAAACCAACCCCGCAAAATTACCCAAAGGTTATTGAGCAGAACTCAGAAGATTCAGAATGAAAGAATAAGGGACAATCTCTACAATAAGATCATATCCGCACATAAAGATGACTCTGTAACATCCCACAAATTAATTAGTAGACAAAGGAGCAGCAAGCATAGCATCACGTCAGAGCTGATAGTAAAGGAAGTGACTCATACCGGTAAAAGCATTCTAGAGGGGTGGGCAGATCACTTCAAGGGCTTGGCCACATAACTAGAGGATGAGAACGTTCACCCTGAGGACAAAGAATTGGTCGAACAAAGAGCGACTGCTGATTGAGAATTTTAATGCTGAAACTAGCGATGACCTCACACCTTTCTCAATGGAAGAAGTCCAATCAGCCACTAACTCATTGAATAAGAAGAAAGCAGCTGATATCGATTCTATTACAACAGACCATATTATCTTCGGCGGTGAAACAGTCAAAGTCTTCCTGCACGGGCTTCTCAACGTTATCGTATGTAAGGTCAGACGCCTCATTCTCTAAAAGGGGGCGTCATTATCCCAATTGCTAAAAAGTGAAAACAAGCAAATAATCCAAATAACTACAGAGGCAACACTATCCTACAGTTAATTAACAGAGTACTAGATAAGCTCATATTAGAGCGTCTAAAACCTATAGCTATCCAGAAACAGCACAAGATGCAGAAAGGCTTCACTCAGAACTGCTCCTCGACAATGGCGGCACTATTAGTCTCGAAAGCTACTCATGACTCATACGAAACAAAATCTAGTTTATACATCACACTGCTAGACGCACAAAAAGCACCCGACGTGGTGTGGCACAGCAAATTGATGACCACTCCCATGAGCATAGTGTTGATGGCGAGCTGTGGAATATCAAAGCAGACCAGTATAAAGAGCAAACATCGTGTGCGAAGTGGTGCGAAGAATTGGTGAACCCTTCAACCTAAAGCCGGTGACAAGGGGGTGTAGCTCATTATCAGCCGCGCTCTTTATGATCTACACAACTAGCACACTAACAGCCGTTGAAGACTCCGGACTAGGATACAGCATTGGACATGTGAACATTAGTAGTCCAACATGCGCTGATGACATAGCTTTAATCACTAAAGACCGGTGTACCATGGACGCAATAGTTAATATTGTGGAAACTTGTCTCAACCAAAAATGACAAAAAGGCAATGCAAGCAAGAATGCTCTAATTCTTCTCAATGAGAGCACAATGACAAATCACACCCCACCCCCACCATCAATGGGGAGAGGAAGTACCCCACCTGCAAACAACTTTCTACCTAGGAATACCCAGAAATGTGGAACACGTGCTAATCCCATCATAACAGCAAACATATGGGAAGTGTATGGTCTACCAAGGCTACTACATGGGTTTTAAGTATTGGATCTAAAGAAAAGTGATATTAAGCCACTTGAGGACTTCCAAAGAAGACTATGAAACAAATTCAGCACCTTCCAACCCGATGTGCAGATATGGTGGTGTTATTATTAATCGGAGCGGAAAAGACAGAATCCATACTGGATAAAAGGATAATCAATCGCTTTCTAAGCATATGCAGAAACGTTGGATTGGTGGAGCGCGACTTAGCGGAAAGTCAGATTACATTGAAAGTTGGTTCAGTAAAGTAAGACCGACCCACAAAATCATGAGCTACCTCACGCATCCCAACTAAAAGCATTAAAGTATGCTCAAATAATCAGCCACACCTAGTCTGGTTTACAGTCAATGGAGACGTCAGACGTCAAGAGAGCTTGGGTAAAGGTTCGAATTCTTAGTGAATGTGTATATACTCCAGACAAATCGTGTTAGATTTAACCAGAACGAAGTCGACCCTACATGGATTCTTTGTCACGAAGCTCCAGAAGATCGCAAACATTCCCTGTGCAAGTGCAATAGATTACAGAGCATCAGGTCAAGATATCTTCCAGAGATTGCTGATTTACTGCATGCCCATGGCTGTCTAGACCTGGTAACCTGTGCTTAGTCACTCCACCGGTAACCTGCTTCAGTTATTGCGTGATGCTTCCAAACATATCGATATAGACCCCATAAACAGACACTTAATCTATAACATTGAACTGATAAGTAAAAGATATAAATTTGAGTACCACCAAACTCGTTCTAGTATTAGCTGTGAGGACCAAGCCGTCACTCACCTCAATCGAGGGTGCTCTCAGTTAGCGGGAGGGCTCTCCAAGCAAGCAACCAACAATCAGAACAACATCCAACAACAACAACAACAACAACAACAACAACAACAACAACGTAATAACGAAAATATCGACAAGAACGACAGCGATAACGACAACCACACATGTGTGTGGCCTCATTAAACATATGCAGTCCAAAAGCGAAATTCAACGTTCCTGAATTAAAAGAATTTCTGGACAGATTGCATATAATATGTCTCACAGAAACAAATCTGACCGAATATCACCAGGTCCTGATTGAGATATATGAATCTATAAACAAATTAAGGAAAGGGGCCGCTTCAATTTTAATTAGAAAGGATATATCAGTTTTGTAAAGTAGTTCATACGGAAAACAAATCTGTATTGTGGCGACATGTCCAGGAGGGCTTAACTCATTAAAAGGAAAACCCTCTATTGGGAGCCGTCTATGTTCCATGCGAGGCATCAAGGTACTATTCAAATGTAGTTTTCGATGGAATTGAAAAAGATATAACTTTTAAGGAAAGATCTGAATTAATTTGTCTGTTAGGCGACCTCAATTCGAAAACAGGAATAGAACAGGACTTTGAAGAGTTTGACAATTTTACTCTTGCTGTGGATAATTCCGAAACTAAACCGGTTAAGGTTCCCCAGAGAGGCCAGGAGGCAATGCACGAGACGGAGCAATAATAACGGTGGAAAGATTATACAAATGTGTAAAAATACGTCACTCTTCATAGTGAACGGTAGCATTGGAAACGCTGCTAACTAATAATAGCGTTCGCGAGTACGTAATAGGAAATCGGAAATTCATTGCAAAAATAGCTAAAATTTATATGGAAGATATTGACCCAATATTATCAGATATTCATTGTCCACTGAATGTAGCAATCCATAATAATAATAATAATAATAATAATAATAATAATAATAATAATAATAAACCAACTAAGAAGTCCCAGTTCGTTCAAAACATAGATTTAAACACATTAAATGCAATTTTAACACAATTGGTGACATTACAAACATAGACCCACAAGATAATTTGAATGCAATAGTAAATATGACAAGTGAACTATTTAACAGGCGTGCACTCGTGTAAGGTCGTATAAGCGACTCGTCGTAGTGCACGGGCGGGAGCCGTACATGACTGCGTGCAGATCAGGTTGATCACGAGTCAAGTTATTGTGGCGATAGAGTAATGTCGTGTTGCCGGTGAGTCAACAGCTTGGCCCTTGGGGAAAGTTGGATACACTACCTTGTCGTCTCTCAGAAGAGCATGCGCGGTCTACAGCTCTACTAGTGACGCAACTGCTGCCAAGTTTGGTGCTATGAAATGTGAGCGGTGTTCTACAGATGTCTGTCATGTGGACATGTGGTTCCTAGCCGTATAGCCCCTGTACCAGCGGTCAATAACCTCTGGGTCAACTACAGTAGCGAGCTAACAATGTGACGTGAAGTCAAGGCGAAGTCGGATGCGCTACTTCGTCGTTTCTTAGGAGTGCATTCCAGTTCTACAGGTCTACTCTACACAACTGCTGCCAGGTCTGGTCAGTTGCTGGTGAGCAGTGTTTGAAGTCTATCACCCTAGGATGTGGTGCCTAGCCGCATATCTTCTGCTTCCAGTGGCAGTGTAGCATGACCTGTGGATTGGCTGCAGGAGTGATCTAACAACGTGACACACTGGTCTCACTCGCACAAATTACCCAGACGAAATCGGACTGTCATGCTATGAGCATTGGAGATGGCCTAGCCTGCCCGCCAAACATTCTCGGTCCATTGACAGACGTCACCATAAGCTACCAAAGGCTTATTCTACCATCCGTTACCATCAAGGGTGTCGCCATTGGCGAGAAAATAAACAGCAAAGGCCGGGAAAAACACATAGCAGGTACTCTAACCAACAGCCCTTTTCAGGTCTATAATCTGTTAATGACCCTTTTCAGAGCCACTGAGACACCTCTTAACACCTGTCACCATAGGTCACCACCAAGGGTGTCGCCAGTCGTCTCTACATCAGTAACAGCAACGTGCGTCACAACAGCAATAATGCAAATATTTAATACGGCATCCAGCCCTTTTCAGGGCTAAAATGTCCCTTTCCAGAGCCACATATAGCTATCAATTATGCCCGTCGGCAGCATAGTCATGGCGTGAATGGGGTCTGTTTAACAGGGACCCAAACTATAAGCCAATCAAACCAGCAAAACATAACAGGAGTGCAGTTAAAATGTTTGGAAATAAAAGAAAGTATAATGGTAAATTAAAAGCAAAAAATAAGCCATGGTTCGGAAAGGAATGTTCAGTAAAATGAAAAAACTAGACCGAAGCTACGAAAAAACTAAGGGCGTTGCAAAAATATGATACCAAAACCTTTTGGAAAACAATGAACAGTAAAAGCAAATGTGATGGCGATGATGAAAAAATCTCTCTCAACAGTTTATGAAAATAAATTTAGGCAGTAGAATTAGATATAACACCGTGTTCCAAGCATGATATACCAACATCTAAAGACGAAATAAGGAGAGGCGCACAAAGAAAATGCAAATAATTAGGCCAGAAGAATCAGAAGAACATGAACTTATTACAGAATTATTATATTTCGAAAAGGAAAAATTGTACTGCTGCTTCGTAGATTCTGAAAAAAACCCAGTTTATACTGTTTGCAGAGTTAGCCTATGGAGCAAACTTCTAAAAAGTGGCAAATCTGGCAAATGGTTTAATATGATTGTAACTATGGATAAATCAATCTCTTCATTTGTTTTTCAGAACTCTGTATCATCTGACTATATTCCCAGAAAAATTTGAGTGAGGCAATGAGAACATCTCTCACCCATATTATATTTTCGCATAGAAAATGTCCATTTGCAGACCAAGAGAAGACATTTTTTAAATTTACAACTGGAATAACTGGCTCGATAACAGAGCCAGTCATTCCAGCGGTAAACTTTCAAAAATCGTCATCATTATTGTTTGCGAATGGGCATTTTCCAAAAGGAAATATAACTTTTCTAGAACAAATTCGTGGATTAAAGCGCAATGAACGGGAAAACGCTATATCTCCAGCTGAGCTTCACTTTAAAACCTATTTTGCAAACATAAAGTTAAACGCATCTGCTTAGGGTAGTATAACATGTCAAATTTAATAAGCACACTGAGATACATTTTGAGCCGGTCCACTTAAAGCCGACATGGTAAAGAAATACAATAAGGGTGATGGCTATAAAAAATAACCCGGCATTAGCGGACCTCTATACGGTGTATTGGGCATTGTGGATTCCTAGAAATTCAAATAAGTGACTCTTAATCACATTGCCATTGGTTGGCCATCAGGATAACATATAATATATATATATATATATATATATATATATATATATATATATATATATATATATATATATATATATATATATATATATGTGTGCGTGCGTGCGTGCGTGCGTGCGTGCGTGAGTGCGGGAGGGCGGGCGGGCTGGCGGACGGTCAGGCGGGCGGGCGTGTATATATGCTTGAAAGTGCAGGAAAATGGACCGGATTCTGGTTCTCCAAAGACAACGCGCAAAATCAAATGGTAAACCTGTTGGCCAGTACCCCGGCGTTACATCTACCGGGGTAATTTTGTTTCCAGATATATTTTTCTAAGATAGGAAGTATGAGCCGATTTCACTCGGTCCACTTAAAATTCCGTTTTACAGCACTATATGTATACACATCAACATTTGTTCGCCTATAAATTAAAACACTTACATCCACAATTAACCAAATGTTTATATATATATATATATATATATATATATATATATATATATATATATATATATATATATATATATATATATATATATATATATATATATATATATATAATATAAAAGCTTAAATTTATGAAAAAGACATCGCCGCCGACCAAACTATTCCAAGCACTAACTATACATGATCTTTAAGTAATAATAGTAATATTAACTGTTATAATAATTAGAACCATAGTAAGTGATTGATTACGCACGTTCGTAGACATATGCTGTCATCCGAATCCACATCTGTATTAGGATCCGGTTGAAATATGATGGTTGTTTGTGTTAGGTTGTGTTGCAATATCCCTCTCTTCTCACATTTCCTCTTGCAATTATGACCTTTGCTCACACTTATATCCCCATTCGCTCACACCTGTAACCTTTCTCACACACTTATAACAAACCACCACACACACACACACGCACGCACGCACGCACGCACGCACGCACGCACACACATGCTTTCCAAATTATACGCACATCTCGCTTGCTTAGACCCCACCCCCACCATTAGGCCTACCCCCCCCCCCCCTACTATGCTTCCTGTAACACACACTTACATCTGACGTGTGCGTGCGTAGGTGCGTGCGTGTGTGCATTCGTGTGCGTGTGTGTAGGTTTGTGCTGCCACGCACAAATATTTCCCTAGCAGTACACCCAGCATACATTCCAATAGTCTATACAACACTCATCAGATGCAGGTGGTGTTGTAGGTGTTGTTGTAGGTGTAGGTGTTGTTGTAGGTGTAGGTGTTGTTGTTGTTGTCGTCGTCGTCGTTGTTGTTGTTGTTGTTGTTGTTGTTTGTGGGTAACCAGTGCTGCGGTCCACGCAGGCCTCATGTATTGGCGAGTCACTAAGATTCCAATTAGTGGTTTCATTTCCTACAATAAAAGAATGTTGATAAGTCAAACGAAAATCTTGCGTCATATATATATATATCACATAGGGTATAATAGTAGGCGCACGAGTATTCCATATTGTCATCGGTATCAGCAGTACAAATAAACTGCAAATAAATAAAATCGAACATATTGGCAGCTAATAACTTAACTCTTAATGATGAGACGCATATGTTGAACCGGTATGTTTCGCTACGGGAAATGGCACTAACGAGGGGCAGTACCAAAGTGGCAGCATAACGGCATATTTGAACAGAAAGCATAACTAACTAGAACACATTTACAGAAGTAACTGTAAATCTGCGATGACTGGGCATTAAGGAGTATTATAAGCCCTCTTCTCATATGATCATTGAACATGGCTGATGCTGATCTGATAAACAGTCTAAGTGTTGCCGCAATTCAAAGAGCCATAGTTGAAATTACCATAGTTTTACACAGGGAATGGAAAAGCTCATTTCTTGAAAACCGATAGCCTTGACCCTAAAGTATAAAATAATGTGTCCTGATTTGCTTTAGTGGAATTTTTACCAAAATCAAGGAAATTGCCATTAAATGTCAAATAAAAGCGACATTAATGAATTAAAAGTAAAGGGAGGCAATTGATGCAAAGAACTGACCAATTTTTGTTTTTGGCATGAATTACCTCCCTTAACCTGTTCAAGTTGATTGTGTCAGTTCAATATGATGAATTTCGATTCTCATGATGGTTTGAAAGTGACCCGTCCAAGGTCAAGGTCAATCAGTGGTCAAAGTAACCAATTTTAGATTTTGGCATGAATTACCTCCCTTTACCTGTTGGAGTTGATTGAGGCAATTAAATCTGGTGAATTTTGATTGTTTCTGACTACCTGGGCCAAACAAAATTAATTAATTTCTCCTTTATCTGACATTTGATGGCCTTTTCCTTGGTTTTGGGTCGGACTACGGATTCTGGAAGGATGTTAGCTTTCAACATGATTTGCAGAAATCTTAAGAGGAGTCGCTATCAGAATATCACTCTCATACATTTTCTTTGGGGCATTTTGGGCACAGATAAGTGTATTCCTCGCAAATTATTCATTGGATCCAAGAGAAAAATAAAAACATCCCAGGCCCTAAGGTGTATTGAAAGTGTCTCAAGTTTGGAGGCTTGAAATCGCAAACAATACTCAATGGACCAGGAAAATATGTGGCTGTCAGATGCGGGTTAACATATGCTAGAGGTCTGTTAAGTTTCTCCATGATCTACACGAAACTATAGGACGAGTTGCTGTCCGAATAGCACTCCCTTACATTTCCAATTGGACGTTTTGGACAAAAAAACGTGGAATTGTCTGGAACCATACACAAGATCCAATTTCTGTAGATGATCTATAGATGCCTGGTGCGTACTAGAAATGTACCAAGTTTAGATATGATATTTCCAAAACTGGATCAGTTATCATCAAATCAATTTCCAATACATTCCATATTGACATATTTGTCTACGATACAAAAATTTCAATGTATCGTGAACCGTTCAGGACATCGGAGTTCGGTAAATGGTGTCCGAGAGGCAAGTCCGCCCCAGATCAGGTGATCTAAATGCTGAAACAATCGGACCATAATCCCATCATCTATCAGCAAATCAAGGAAATATTGTTTAGTGTGCAGATTTGCAATAATAGAAATGTTAATATGTCCACTAACGATTTTATTTTAGTAAGCAATAGTAGCCTCTGGTACCTAGGGATGTCAAAAATGGCAACACTCTGACAGGAACAGAAGTAAGAATTCTCATGATGCCAAACAAATAATTGTTTTTATTCAGCATTTTCTAAAAAACGGGACACTGAACCGAAAAGATTTTTTTGGCCAACTTGCAGGTCAACAGATCCTAGAAATATCTTAGGTTTCAAGATGATCCGGGAAAAAATCCTAGGAGCAGTCAGTGACTGAATATTGCTCCCATACATTCCCTATGGGACATGTTGAGAATGGAAATGCAGCATTCTGAAAGGTTAACATGTTCGCTAACGAGTTTATTTCAGTAATCAAGAGTAGTATAATACATCTACGAATATGCCAAATGTCAACCATCTGACTGCCCTAGGAGTATGAAGTATCTTGATTCCAAAAAGTTGGGCTTATGCCGGATTTTCTCCAAATCTGGTCAGCGTACCCAAAACATATTTTCGGTGAAGATGCAGGGCAC
Organism: Chaetoderma sp. LZ-2023a; assembly: GCA_034401795.1. NCBI lineage: Eukaryota > Metazoa > Mollusca > Caudofoveata > Chaetodermatida > Chaetodermatidae > Chaetoderma > Chaetoderma sp. LZ-2023a. The sequence continues at coordinate 32,587,688 of CM067370.1, read as the reverse complement.
CACATGCTAGGAGTCTGTGAGGTTTCAAGATTATTGACGAAAAACTCTAGGAGTTGGCGCTGTCAGAATAATGCTCCCATACATTTCCTATGGGACTTTTTGCCCGCGGAAATGCGGATATCTCGGAAACCACACACCCGATCGAGAAGAAAAGTAAATGCAAAAAAGCAAACTAGATCTCAATGGGTACTACAAGTTGACGAAGTTTGAAGTTGATTAGATCAAAACTGTAGGAGGCTATAGTTTGAGAAAATCCTTGAGAATAATAATACTAAGAATAAAGATCCTGAGAAAAAACAATAATCTGCGATAGATCGCAGATTAATAATAAGAAATCCGATGGACCGGCGTGTCAACCTGCTTCTCAGGTTCACTTTGTGATTTTGGATTGGTGGACTAGTTGGCTGCAGGTTCAAATATTATTTGCAAAAGACCTTCGTCGTACCAAGCCTGACCTTGACCTTGTAGCCCCATCTAAGATATGGGTATTCATTATTTATGTCATCATCATATTGCCACTATATCGGCGGCGTCCATTGTCTGTAATTTGTATATAGTGTGTCACAGAGTTATAAACAAACGAGAAAGAGAACAGGATGACAGAATAAACTGTCTATTAGGTCCACGAATACCGGAGCATGATAGTAATATTATATTATACCTGTAAAGTAGAGTTTGTTGTAGCCATTTTAGGCTTTTATGGTTTTCATCGATGGAAATTGGTTGTTGTTATAATACATATGTCAAATAAGATTTAGCAAGATAACTAAAATTGTTCAGCACTGCCACTCATATTATTCAGCAATGGTCAGCAATATTAGGCATTGCCACAAGCAGTTGCTGTTTGTTGTTGTTAATCGTAGTTAGTATAAAAGATGCAGAAAGTCTGTTTCTGTCGCGTAAGAGCTAATTGATAATGGCATGGGTGAGGTATAACACCTTGACGTTGTTATTGTAGGATACTATAGTATAGCTGAAATATATTCATTAAAGATCAGGAAATGTTTTAATTAGCCAGTTCTCTGTGACGGCAATCGTATCTCGGTGTGCTGACTTTTACGGTCTGCATCAGTTTCTGTGAAACTCAGTAACGTGGACATGGTATGTGACAGATCAGTGATCAAGCTGAGAATGAATTGTGAAAATGGTTAGTTGCACAGTCCCGAAATGAATATCCTCTCTTCCAAATGAACCATCTAAGTTCAGAAGGAAATGTATAACTCAGTTGACAAATAGAAGTGGGCCAAGAAACTATGCCTCGTACGCTAGTTAGATCTGCTTGTCGGAACAGATTTGTTGTCATTAAACTTTCAAGCGCACATCAATTGTGTCAAGGCACTAGTATATTGAGCGGGATTACTCCTGTAATTATTTGCTCCAGGAATTAATCTTGAACGCACGTTAGTGGAGCTTGATTAGCCCATAATGATCTATTAAATGAAAGGGGTATATCCAGCTTCACGCATAGTGGGTCCGAAACAGTTCCTTGACATCAAATCAAATCAAAGCAAAGCTTATTTATTTGACAGTAACATGTTTTACATAATTGAGTCCAAGTTGGTCGCCGACGGCATACCCTATTGTTCTGGCAGACACGTTACATATACACCTGTGCAAAAGTTAAGCACCAGCAAAAACAATAGAACGTAGAAACATGATGGTACAACTAGGCTGCCATACTTTTTGTCCCCGCGTTAGCTGACATAATTCCAAGTACGAAATGCACATGCATGCATGACTTCACGCCGCTTGATGTCCGTGCGTGGCGGGAAACAGCACACGTGTTCAGTTATGTAAAAGTCCAGTTTGAGGTGTAGAACATTACATACAGATTTAGGCGACAAGATTAGGAATTTTGTGTTCATGACCGTGGTATATTTGTACAGAGAGAATTAGCTCTTGATTGTGAACCGCTTTGGCAAGACGAAGGTTAAGTGATCGTGTGAAATGGCAAATCATAGGCATGCATACCACTGGTATGTCATGCAGAGAGATTGGCAGACAGCTGAACATTAACCATACTGTAATCAGTCGTTTGATTGCAAAACATGGGCAAACTAACGAGGTGAAGGACAGGCCTAGATCTGGAAGACCGAAGAAGACTACTGCCCGTGATGATCGAGCCCTAGTACGCCTTGTTAGGAGATCTCCATTCACCAATAGCAGAGTGCTCAGCCAGCAATGGGAAACGCGCAATAGAGTGTCAATGTCTACCGTCAAAAGGAGACTGTATGCTGCTGGCATGAAAGCTAGGAGACCTGTCAGACGTCCTCTCCTCACTGCACACCACAAAGAGGAGCGTCTGAGGTGGTGCAACGAAAGAAGACACTGGAACATGAGATCCTGCAGACGGGTACACTGGTCCGATGAAAGTCGGTTCCTGCTTCATGCCACAGATGGTCGAACTCGTGTATGGAGGTCCAGACACACGGCGTACGACCAACGTAACATCATGGAAGAAGTTCCATTTGGTGGAGGTTCCGTTACGATATGGGGGTGCATCTCATTTGATTGTAAGCTGGATCTGTTGACTGTACCTGGAACACTAAATGGACAAAGATATCAAGATTCCATACTGGATAGAGTTGTGGTCCCTCATTTTGTAAATCATGCACCTGGAACCCACCCTATATTCATGGATGACAACGCCCGACCACATCGTGCTAGAGCTGTGCATGCATACCTCCGCCAGAATGCCATCGAAACCCTACCATGCCAGCAAGGAGCCCTGACATGAACCCTATTGAGCATATCTGGGACATTCTGGGAAACATGGTGAGAAGGAGGGATCCTCCTGTGCAGAACCTACAGGAATTAACAGACGCACTCCATCTTGAATGGCAACGAATACCACAATGGCGTATCAGTCGGTTGGTGACCAGCATGAGACGTCGTGTCCAGGCCGTCATCCAGGCACAAGGTGGATATACCCGGTATTAATAATGACAGTCTCAAACTCCTGCACAGATGTTAAACTTCGTTTTCAGACACCATTAATGGCAATCTAGCCACGTGTGTCAACTGTAGGGCAATAGTTGTCAGTTGTGTCAACGTAACCATATTCAGGCCTCGTTTTCAAGTTCAAACAAAAACATACAGTGTTTCCCCACCATCATAATCAGCATTCCTCTAGTTGCATTATTACCTCTCGCACTAAGACGGATGGGTACATAAATGTTTATGCTATTGCTTTCTTCATAGCACATGAATATACCCTCGCATGTGCGTAAAAATAGGGTGGTGCTTAACTTTTGCGCAGGTGTATATATAGACAGAGCAGTAACATTACAGAAAGCAGAGACAGTTACATATCAGGATATATATTCCATTTAGTAAATAGTATTGTAAAGTGCACAATGGAAGGGGTGGGTGGATGGGTGGGCCGGTTCTGGTGGTGTTATATTTACCAACCCATCCAGTAGTTTTAATATAATATTCAGTAGCGGTATTAATAGTGGTAATAGCAATTGGGTTCATCCAGTAGTAGTAGTAGTAGTAGTAGTAGTAGTAGTAGTAGTAGTAGTAGTAGTAGTAGTAGTAGTAGCAGTAGAAGTAGTAGTAGTCGTCGTCGTCGTCGTAGTAGGAGTAGTAGTAGTAGTAGTAGTAGTAGTAGTAGTAGTAGTAGTAGTAGTAGTAGCAGTAGTAGTAGTAGTAGTCGAAGTGAACGCACGCGTGTATTTAGCTCTGCAATTTTGGTAGTTTCTAGCGCGATTTTGTAGATAAATTTTATACCTATATTTCGTATTAGTATTTCCTTTCAAACTTTATGTTTAATTTGTAAATTCTTGTCTTGGTTGAAGCGAATTTTGTGTCTCGATTTTCTAAAGGCACTCCTCTTAGCTGGCGGTTTCAGCCATTTAATAAGTCTGTGGCCAATGCAATACTTTTTTCTCCGCGCCAGTATGCTATTTCTATAGTTCATTGGCTAGCGCATTATATTTGGCAAGATCGCTTGAGTGAGTGGATTTAATTCCTTTGTCACTTGTAAGCGCACGCATAGTACTTTGATTATATAAATCTTTATAGTCAGGTGGCTGTCCCCGGTCAACTCGAACAGACTAAGAAATATATGTCTGTATTATGTTAGTATGCATTAGGAAACCACTTTAATCGGTTAGGTGTTAGTGAATCACTTAGAAAGTGGTTCAAACTAACAAATATACGACTTTACTCTCTAATCGTATATTTGTTAGTAGGCGTCAGGGTTTCAAAAGGGGACACTATTTATTTAGTGCTTAGCTCTTTCCCCGACGTCTTTTTGTTATATTTTTGTAGTATATATTGTAGTAGTATGGGTTTCCTCTTTTTATAAAACACCATGTCAACGTATAAGCGTACCCTAAGCCTTAAGATAACAACCAAGGAGGGGGGGGGGGGGGGGAGGGGTCACGGCCATCGACGTGTATCATGGATTAAAGGAAGTATGGCAAAGTGGAGAAGATTGAACGGGAAACGTATTCCTTTGACAGAACGCTAGAAAACGGTGTAAGACGCATCTGGTTTGATAAAGTGGATAGGCCTTTACCAAGCAGATTGACGCTTGATGGCAGCTTTGTCCTGCCCTTATGGTATAGAGGGCAAATTAAAGAGTGCTGGATCTGCCTAAGTACTGACCATTTGGCAACAGATTGTCCCAATCGAAACAAATGTTTGCTCTGTGGTTCAGTTGACCATTTTAAATGGCGCGGTCCAAAATATCAAAACAAGCCCTCAGTATCAGAAGATACTCGCCCATTAAAAGATGCAACTGAGTCAAATGCTTGTGAAGTAATGACTACGGAAGCCGTTGTTGTGGTTCATGCCACTGAAACTGAGACAAACAAATCATCAAATCCTGTTAAAGTAACTACAGTTGATGAAATTCAAGTGTTAGAGGGGGGTATAACCTTAAGTCAAGAAAATAATCAAAATGCAGTTGCGCCAAACGTGGCTGTAAAAGACACGCAGGAAAATGATGATCTTACAGAAGAGCCAGTTTACAATTCCTTAGAAGATGAGTTAAAATTAGGACATGATAAGTTTAGGACTCAGAAGACGGAAAGCTAAGTCGATTTTCCGCTAAGCCCACTTGATTTAAGTCAGCTTGAAGATATGGTAAATGACGCTCTTGCCAAATGTAACTTAAGTAGTAATAAGCGTCAGAAAGAAAACAATAGCTCAGAATCTGAGATTGAAGTAAATGATATGGATAATGATACAATGTCAGTTGCAGAATCAGATGTGTCCATTCAAACACAGAGTTCACAGATGAAAGATGAAATGGTAATGTGCCGATCAGAAGGGAGTGAAGTGTTAGTGCCATATGTAACGGCGAGAGGCGTGAAATGTCGTCTACTGCGCCATGATTCTGATATTTCCAAATATGAATATCTGTCTGTGGTAGAACTAGAAAAAATTGAATTCGCAGGAAAATTAGGTAAATGGTCTAAGAAACGAGCTAAAAAAACCAATCAAGTTAATCTAATGATGGCGGTTGTAAACATCATTTTGCAAATTATGATTACCTGCACCATCTATTGCATGGGATTAAATACCGAATTCAAGCAGCACCACTTGCTTGAAGAATTAGAAAATGAGAGACTTGATATTGCTTTTCCACAAGAGACTAAACTTCAAAAAATTTAAGTGTATGAATCTCTCAAAGATATTTCAAAAGGGCAGATTTTGTATCCTTTATCACAAGATAATAGCGCGAGAGTGGCCATTCTTATCCTGCACCGCTGTCTCAACTATGTTGATGTTATATCGTCGCCATCAGATACAAATGGACGATGGATTTGTGTATCAATTAATGTACTAAATACAAGTTTTATTTGATGTGCCTTTATGCGCCAACCTCTCATCAATTGCGTCGTGAATTTCTAAATGATGTGTCCACAATAATTCAAGACAGAACGCCTGAAAACCTGATTATGGACGGTGACTTTAATTGCATATTAGATGAAGTTAAAGACAGAAACGCTAGGTCTAATTTTAATGACACATCTCATAATATTTTAAAAGACATCTGTGAATATAAAAACTTGTTAGACAGTTACCGGATTGAAAATCCAGAGGGCAGGGACTTTACTTGGTTTTCAAACGATGGAAAGAAAGCATCCATATTGGACAGGATCTATGTAGAACGATCACTGAAAGGTTACATGTGTAAAACTAACATAAAACCAGTAACTTTCTCTGATCACAATATGTTTTCCATCACATTAGACAATGCTGACTGGATCAAACGAGGAGATGGATTTTAGAAACTTAATGTAGCGTTGTTACGAGATAGTTGCTATCGCACATGTGTAGAAAGTTGTTGGAGGCATTGGGATGAAAAGAGAAGTTTGTATGCATGTATAACAGACTGGTGGGAGGATGTTAAATCCGACCTGAAACATGTTTCAAGTCAGTATTCCATCAGGAAAGCACGAGAAATGCGAAAGCGTAAAAGGGTGCTTCAGCGGTCGGTGTGTAACATTAATAAGAAAATTAATGATGGAGAATATAATTATTACGAACTATTAGTTAAATTAAAAGGTAGACTAAATGAAATAGAGCAATATCAGTTTGATGGAGCCAAAATAAGGTCAAGAGCACAAATGCACACCGAGGGTGAAAAGCCTACACGTTACCTTTGTAATTTGGAAAAAGCATATAGAGAAATTAATGCGCTCACTGAAGACTAATGATGGTGTATCAGTGTCCTCAAATGCAGAGATGATGGAAACAGTATCCACATTTTACAAATCATTGTATAAATCTGGGGGAAGTGATGTAGCTGCAACTAGAGATATTTTAGCTAATATTACGCAAAGACTTCCAGATGCATGTCGCGAAAGTTGTGACAAATCACTAACAATTTATGATTTGACAAAATCCCTCAATGGTATGAAGTTAGAAAGGTCTCCTGGCTGCGACGGACTTCCAGTCGAATTGTATCAAACATTCAGGCACATGTTTGGTCCAGCATTAGAAGAGGGGTGACAGAAATAAAATACAGAATTATAGACCAATCTCTCCACTCTGTGTAGACTATAAGATTATTACGCGGGCACTAACATTAAAACTTGGCGCAGTCCTAGGCGAAGTAATTGATGATGATCAAACGTGCTCTGTACCAGGAAGAACGATATTAAACAACATAATGCTTATACGAGACCGTTTTCAATTAGTTGAACAGGATTGCATCCCAGCAGCAATAATAGCACTTGATAACGAGAAGGCGTTTGACAGACTTGAATGGGATTTCTTGTTTAAGTCTTTAGACCATATTGGCTTTGGTTCCAGATTTATTAAATGGGTCAATATTTTATATACTGATATAACAAATTGCTATTTAGTAAATAATCATCTATCTGAACCTGTAGTGTTGGAACGAGGTGTCAAACAGGGTTGCTCATTGTCTCCGCTTCCATTCGTAATAGCTATGGAATCGTTGGGGCCACATTGAGGCAACGTAATGATTTTCAAGGAATATGTATACGTGGCGTAGAAAGGCCACTAAAGGTGTCTCAATATGCAGATGATACGACTGTGTTTGCAGGTAAAAATTCAGATTTTAGAATTGTAAATGGAATATTATCAGATTTTCAAAAGGCATCAGGGCGGAAAGTCAATAGAGACAAATCTAAGGGATTATTTTTGGGCGCTTGGAAGGACAGACTTGACAATGCTATGGCTATTAACTGGTCAGATGATGTCATAAAGATTTTTGGTATTTACTTTAGTAGAGAACAGGATGTAATAACAAACTGGGAAGAAAAGCTATCCAAGCTAAAGTGTGCATTAGTAAATTGGAAATGACGTCGCCTAACTGTATTTGGCAGGACATTTGTCCTTAATAATTTAATTTTATTTGGACTGTGGTATACAGCTTCTGTAGTTCATATGCCCAAATCAGTAGCGTCAAAGATCAAGACATTACTTGTGTCCTTATTATGGGAGGACAAACCCATTTAGTATCGCAGCCAGGCCTCACCAATGAAAAGCATGATGGAGGCCTGGATTTGGTTAATGTTTTAGCAAAGTGTGCTTCGCTAAAACTGAAATCCTTGAATAAGTTACTCACTTCAAACTCATCTTGGTCAAGTGATGCAAGGACACTTCTAGAAAGGTATGTAGATCCATTTCCAGTAGAATGTTTTTAATTTTGTGCAATAAACTGCTACCTAACCATCAGAAGATACCAAACGTATATATAAAGAACAGCTCGAAGCTTTAAAGATATGTACACGATCAATGCCACAATCCAGTTGTTGGGAATATGCCTTAGAGCAACGTCTTTGGGGAAACGAGTTGATTCGTGATAATGATGCCGTATTATATTTGCCATCTATGGCCAAAAATGGCATTCAATATTTACGTGATTTAGTTAATCCAAAATCTCGCAAATGGATTGCGATGCAGGATGTAGCAAGAGCAACATCAATGAGACATATTGATGCCCAACGCGTATTTCTTAGAATAAAGAATGCAATACCTGGTGAATGGTTCAAATTGCCAAAAGCACGTGGCAACAGGGATATGTTGCAACCAACATTAGTATTTAAGTCAGAGCATATAAAATACAACATGGCATCTAGAGGCTGGTATGGAATGCTAATGCAAAGTCGGAGACAGACTCCTATTGAAGTTAGGCAGTGGAACACTTTAGGATGCACGCCAAAGAACTGGGAAAATGCGTGGAAAACAATACATCTACCTTGTCTACCAGCCAGCGCATTGGACCTGTCATGGCGATTACGCAATCGAAGGCTATGGGTTGTCCATCTGACTTATATGTGCAAACTAACACGTATTTATTATGTCATACTAAGAAGGAAACAATAGACCATCTGTGTACACAGTGTTCTATAGCTACAGGCTTTTGGGTATATATCAACATGCTCCTTGTTAAATTTGGAATCAAATATGTGAAATTAATGACTGAAACAATTTTGTTCAAAGATTGCTCAACTATCGGACGAATCATTAATAGCAAGGAGAAAGATTTGTTTGTAACCCTGTTAGCTGTAGGAGTGTGGGCCATTTGGAAGCATCGGTGTTCAGAGGCCAGAGATAAAACAGGAAATAACCACCAAAGAGCCATACAAGCTATATTTCGATCATTGTTGATAAACTGCATTCATTGTGAATTTCACAGGCTAGTGGAACATGGAAAAGAAAGTAGATTTAAAGATATATGGTGCAAAACTGGCCTGATATTATATGATAATAGAGTACTTTAGCTTGCACTGTTTTGATATGTTAAGTTTGTATTGTTATTCTATTAATAAAGCCTGCTATTTCATCAGATTTTTATGGGAGTTTGCAAGCCTTTATAAAGGAGTTCCTCCGTGAAGTGCATCGGATTTTCAAAATCAAAAAAAATAGTACTAGTAGTAGTAGTAGTAATAGTAGTAGTCGTACTAGTAGTAGTAGTAGTAGTAGTAGTAGTAGTAGTAGTAGTAGTGGTGAGTGGGGGTGTGCGGGGGTGGTTCATGGTGGTGGTGGTGGTATAGTACTAGTTTCAGTGGCAGTAGCACTGTTTGTGGTGGCTATTTTTGCGCTGTGTTGCCAATGTTATTTATGCGGGTCCTAGTATATGTCGCTTATGTACGTTTTTTACTGTTTTCTTGAATGATTTTGCTATTAAAATTTTGTCACGTGTTACCTGTTTCGTACTGTTCCATAATTTAGTGACTGCAATAGATATTCTGTTTTTCCCTATATATGTTCGTGCATATTCAGCGTGTAGATTATGTCTTGCTTTTGTGCTATGTTGATGAAAGCTGATGTCGTGTGTGAAATATGGGGCGATGGCGTTGGATCTGGCATTGTGATGAAAGTCTTTAACAATAGTAAACATTTGTGATTTTCCTATGTCTTTGAGCTTAAGCAGCTTTTCAGTTTGGCCCGCTGTTGGATTAGCGAACAGTTTAATGCTTTTTCTGGAGACTTTGAATTGTGTCCAATTTATTGTTGTTCGTGTTAGTCCAAACAGCATTGCAATGCGTGAGACGCGAGAGGATCAATGTGCTATATACAATGTTTTAACAGTGGGGCGTGTGCCATATATGGTTTTAGCCCTTGGATGACACCATGCCTTTTGCTAGTTTTGCAATTACTGCGTCAATTTGTTTACCCCAAGTCAGACCATTTCTTACTAAATAACATGTTTCTGTTTTTTGTTGTGGAATCGTGGTAACTTATTTATGAGGTCTACGATTTCATTGTCTGCATGACTATATGCGGTTTGGAAACAATCACGCACACATTAATATTCGCTCAACCTATCTCTATACAGGACAGTAGTCGCTCAGCGACATTATATACGTGTGTTATACTGACCATATTTTGCTCGTATGCCAGCTATGTCATCAGTATGAAGGGTCATGTCTCCCCTGAAGATGGCCTCCATAAGTGCTCCAGACACCACAGAATGTTCTAAGCCGAGGGCATGGCCGAATTGGTGCGCGAATACAGACAGTATGTTGTGCTCTTAATAATAATAATAATAATAATAATAATAATAATAATAATAACCAGATTGATCGGTCGATGACGCGTCCGTTCACCGATTTGAACTTTTGACACAACCCTCAACCCACCCCGGGGGCGGAGCCAACTGTAAATATCCCTTTGCTCTCCGCAATCATATAGGTAACCCACATACGTCTTCTAACTAAGCTCCACATACATTCTGCGCAGGTTGGGATGAATTTTTATACCTTGAACCATGACTCCCATAATCTCAATTTCAGAGTAACCGTACAGTTAAGATGTCTGATATTTTGAAGCTAATTTTCCTGGGGACAGTGGCTGCCTATGGCAGCAACAGCTCACGGTCAGGTTAGGATCACACTTTTAAACAGAAAGGTTATTAAACTATAAATCGATCAAACATACAATTGGTACTCTTCATTGCGGACTATTCAATTGTTCCCGACTGTGTTAAACCTATTACTGATTAATGGCATTAGCCCTCTAATAAAGTGATTTACTATGACGTCAATTACTTGAGTGACAGGTCGGATCCCTCCATTAGCAACTGTGCATATTTTTAGACAGGTAGTATTCTGTCCACCTGTCTTGGAGAAGCGCCATCCTCTTGCTACAAGAGCTATGTGGCTCGTCGCACAGACTGGCAGTATTTATTATGTACTTACATGTTCGAATGATGTTTTTGTTTCTGTTTATAAATTCTAGTTAAACTGTTATACTATGCCAAATTTCAGTACCAATACATTTCATTTCATTTCATTTCATTATTAAATTTGGTTGCATTCCGTCAAACAGTGTCAGAGGACTTGCATTACAATCAATTTCATGCCCTTTTGGCCTCCTCCCCCACCCTGGGACGCGGCCAAATGTAAATGTGCTCACCCACATTGATATGGTTAACTCACATACTAAATTTGATTGAATTCCGTCCCATGGGGTCAGAGGAGATGCCTTAGAATCAATTTCAGCAGGTTAAAATTTGATCTTTTGACCGCCCTCTCCCTGGAGGTGGAGCCAAATCTAAATGTCATCTTGCACTCATCAATCATATGGGTAACTCGGATATCAAATTTGGTTGAGTTCCGTCTAACGATTTCAGAGGAGTTGCAATCAATTTCATGAAATTTTTACACCATCCCCCACCCCGTGGGGGCGGGGCCAAATGTAAATGTACTCATCCACTCCACATTGCTATGGGTAACTGACATACCAAATTTGGTTGAATTCCGTCTAAAGGTGTCAGAGGAGTTACATTATAATCAATTTTTTTAACCTTTTGACCCCACCACACCACTGGGGATGGGGCCAAAGGTAAATGAGCTCATATATTCCCCATTTATGAGTAACCCACCGACCAAATTTGGTTGAATTCAGTCCAATGGTTTCCGAGGAGATGCGTTACAATCAATTTTCGCGGGTGAAAATTTGACCTTTTGATGACACCCCCCCCCCACCCCCACCCCCAACCACCCCACCCCACCCACCCACTGGGGGCAGAGCCAAATCTAAATGGCATCTTGCAACCCGCAATCATATGGGTAACTCAGATATCAAATTTGGTTAAGTCCCATCTAACGATTTCAGAGGAGTTGCGTTACAACTGATTTGACCTATTGACCCCTGGCACGCTCCGCTGGGGACGGAGCCAAATCTAAATATCGTCTTGCAAAGCGGAGTCGTATGGGTAACCGGCATGCCAAATTTGATTTAATTCCACTCAATGGTTTGGGAGGAAATAGCGTGACGGACGGACGGACGGACACATGGGCGGACAGACGGACGTAAAGACGGAGGCGATTACAATAATCCCGACGTTTTTATAAAACGTGGGGATAATAATATCTAAACACATTTACTGATGTAACTGCAAATATGCACGCTCTGTGGAAAAATAAAGCCCGGTAGTGGGGCATTATCAAATTATGAATATTATAGTGCACTTTCATTGAGGATAAATTATGGCTAACGAGATTGTATATATTACTCTTTGATTTCCCCATCGATGCAATGTTTAGTGGCAATCCACGGAAACAGTTTGAATAGAGTGATCCATATATATATATATATATATATATATATATATATATATATATATATATATATATATATATATATATATATATATATATATATATATATATATTTATATATATATATATATATAATATGCCCGCCCACATTTAGCTAAGCCACGGCCACTAATTTGTTGACTATTTTGAAACTAATTTGCGTGAGCCAAATTAGGTGTCATTCAAAATGTATGATTAGTTACAAGATGGTGCCTTTGGAAGGCTAGACGGGACGATGTTCGAAGGCGAGGGGACACCTTTCAAAAGCGAGAGTACGCCTCTGGAAGCGGTGGGAACGCCTTTGTAAGGCGAGAGAGCTCCTTAAGAATAGATTTTTTCATGTCATCTATGGGGTTTCGTAAATGCCCGAACTACATTTAAAATCCCATTTACTTAAACTAGAATCATAATAAAAAAAGGAAATATGACACACTTTGTGTAAGCTCATGTACAAAAACTAAAGCTTATGAATCCATAAACAGAACACTTTGTTTGAATAGGATTTAATCATACCATTATTGGCATTATCATAGGAAATTTGAATACAACTTTAGAAATTGGCATAAAGTTAGGTAGATATAATGTATGTAGCCACCGACAGTTAGATGCACATAAAATAGGCACGACAGTAGAAGTGCGGATCGCTGCGCGCAATTATGATTGGTCGAGAGGTTTGTGACGTCATAGCATTTGATTATTAGGCCACGCCCCTTTTCTCCGCTGCCGTTTGCGATGTTGATATATTGATGATTGGCAGGTGTAACGCGATGTGAATGGATGGGGGCGCGTCCAAAATAGGTCACATGGCCAGCTCTCGACCTGTCAGAATTGCACCTATATCGCCACAGTTGTTCGATATGTAGATCTATCGGTGATTGTCAGGTGACACGACGCAGGAAAAGGCTGATTGGCGGTTAGGGGTGTGTGGACATAAAGATAGAGTTCCTTGGATGAAGTGACAATTGGAAGGCGGGGGGGAGGTCGTGGGTCCATTAAGTAGACCTTTTGTTCCCGGACGAATGTCACACCTAAGCGCTAAATGCGTTAACATTCAAGCTATAATTAGTTAAGCAATTCGTCAGTATATATACCTATTGTTGCCGGCTGATGAGACACTAGGAACGCTAATACAAAACTGGCATTTGGATCAGGATGATGGGTGGTGTGGAATGTGGACGAGGTATAACGTGTTTGAAGGATGGGTGGTGTGAATATGGACGAGTTACAACGTGTTCGGAGACTGGATGGTGTGGAATGCAGACAAGGTATAACGTGTTCGGAGGATGTGTGTTGTGGAATGTGGACGAGTTATAGCGTGTTCGGAGGATGGTGGTGTGGAATTTGGACGAGTTATAACGTGTTCGGATACATGACTGGACTGAGATTGTGCCTATGATTCTCACACATTAATCCAAACACGGTTAGAGAGTGAGGATTGGGGAGAATGGGGAATGGTTATAACATGTTTCCAAATGTTTGTTCATGGCTGAAGAGAGAATTGGAAGATTTGAGTTCAGTATGCACGTCTATTATTATTGAATGAAGATCGCGCCTGAAATCACGCTTGTAATTCTCATATAATCCGTTCCTTATGCAGGCGTGGCGCCGCTCTAATAGCAGTGACAGACGGCAACAACAACACCCACTCGTTGAACAAACGCAGTGACCAGAAAACTACACGTGACCCGCGAACGGCAAACCAATTTGCCAACATTTTAATCGCAAAAATGGGTGTAGTTTGCGTGTCTGCAGCAATGCGCATATTTGTCTATCGTGTTTCTCACTGGCCCCTGCGATTTTCATCATCAGCCTCAGGCATTACCCTAAAAACACAAGTAAATCTGCGAGCAGTTTCAAATCTGTTGCGTACGTACAATGGAATGCGAACTCGCTAGTGACATAGATAAAGACTTTATCTTATCTGGTATTAAAGACGTTGATGACTGCGATATTGTACCCACTCATGTATGTGTTCCTAACTCAAAATCATCTCTTAGCAACAAAGTGGACATTGAAACCAAATTAACGTTCATTAGAAGGCAATTACACAGTCGTAAAGCGCTTTCCTACTGTCATTAGCTCTTTTCGTTTAATCCACGACTGCAGCCGGCCTGTCGGCAACAGTGTTAATGCTTATGCCAGGAAAGACACTTGCCAGTACCAGACAATACAAGAAGTCATAGATATCATATAACCCGGCTGATACATGGCAAAGGTAGACTTAAAATCAGCTTATCGCAGTGTGTATATCCGCCCGTCTGACTATACGTATACAGGGTTACAATGGGAATTCAAAGACAATAAAACACCAACATTTATTTTCGATACCAAACTACCATTTGGTGCGCTTAAAAGTCACAGCATTTTAATCATCTTACACAGGCAGTCAAGCACATGATGCATCGTCGCGGATACAACTGTGTTGTTTACTTAGACGATTTGCTAGTCATGGCGTCAGCATTCTCTGAGTGTCTCGCAGCATATAACGTGTTCATCAAGTTACTGCGCTATGTTTTTTGTATTAACTGGAATAAAGTGGAAGACCTGGGACAAAACCATACATTTCTGGGTATTAACAGTACCACTGTGACTCGTAGCTTGAATGCTTGCTAGCTTCAGCATATAATCAAGATGCCATGAGATCAATGTTCTGAATGTGATTCAACTTTCGTTAATGATGAAGATAGTGAAAATCTAGACAGTGAAAACAAGGAAGCGACGGGGATGGAGAGATGGGGAGTAAAGATGATGAGACAAGGGAGTCAGGGTGTGAAGCCGAGGAATCAACCGTGTCTGAGTGTGAATATGAAGATGAGAGTGATAAAAGGCATAGGCAATCAGGAGATATTTACCGTATTCAAAAATATTCATCATGACTTTCACGCTGAACAAGCAGGGTTAGAAGATGAGGGTGGCAAAGAGAAAATAGCTATCAATGGTGTAGTTACCGCCTCTATTTCCGTATATGCCGATGCTTTAATTACAAAATGTATTGCCGTAATGCTACAAGGGATAATATTATACAATTCTCATTAAACTAATTCGTCAGGGATTTAAAGGATTTAAATGTATCACTAACGGAAATGTATGCACTGAGACAGTCATCTCTCATCTCACAGTTCTCATCCTTTCGTGAGAGGGAGAGCGGGAGAGAGGGAGAGGGAGAGAGGGGTGAGAGGGGGAGGGAGAGAGAGAGAGAGACATAAAAAGCAATCTAGACACGGGCGTTGATGGTTATTATGATGGTTCAGGTGTTGAAGATATTGCTTCTTATGCGGGAAGCATTGATATTACGTATGCATGTGGTATGTAAGGTATTGGGTCACACATCGGCTCATGAATCGCTTCAAGTACACCACTGACTATTTGTTTATGCTAGTAGCATAAGCTATTTGTGTATCTTATGTAATATTTTCTTCAATATAAATATTTGGATATGAATAACATATCATGTTTGTGTGCGTGTTGGTGTGGCGCGAGCAGTGCATATGCGAGAAGTCTAGGCTTTGTTGTTCATAAAGTCAATTCTTTACATGGTTTTCTATGGTTTTATTGAGGAATTCATTTTCTCAGTCAATCATATGATGCCATAAGCAACTACATCCCATGTAGGCTGGTGTCAAAACCAATTACGTCTTGAATGTCGTAGCTAAATTCCTCACAAACGCACAATTATGATGGACTAAACGTTGTTGTACGAAGTGCATGTCTCCACTATTTTATGTTGAATATTTTGAAACTAATTTGACTGGGTAAATGGCAACAACAGCACACAGTAAAAATTAATCAAAAAATATCCAACAGCTTACCTGTATAGCTTTCTGGAAATTGAGATTCAGAGAGTACAGGGATCTATTGATGCAGCACGTGCAAAGTGTGGATTAAGCTTAGCTAGAGATAGGCGGGGCATAGCTAAACCTGGATTCCACCATCAACTAGCATCCTAATCAACCAAATAATTTCTCGGCTGATGGATTTATTGGTTAATCAAAACCATATCAGCTGATTCAATTATGTCCCCCGTACATTAGGCTTATATCTGCAAATATGCTCTTGGAGTGATTGCTTACTACCGGTCATAGATATAGGTATTCCTATCTTATACACCTACTCGTCGGTGCGCCAAAAAATCTCATCAATCGTTTGCAAGCAATACAAAACACAGCTGCAAGAATCGTGTCACTATGTAGTAAATACGATCACATTATTCCTATACTCCGTAATCTACACTGGCTACCCGTCGATAAACGTATCGATTTCAAAATTCTCTGCTTAACTTACAAATGCCTAGAAGGTACTGCACCGGCCTACCTCGCCGAACTCTTAGTACTTTACAGTCCCCGCCGTTCACTCAGATCAGAAAGCAAAAACCAACTTAACATTCCTAAATTCCGAATGAATACATATGGCCAAAAAACATTCTCTTACTCAGCTCCCATCCTATGGAATAAATTGCCTTTGGACATCAAAACATCCCCAAACCTGAGCACATTTAAATCTAGACATGTTACTTTCAAAAATGTTATCCAACACCTTGATCTGTATTTTTTCTAGAATACTCTAGATAAGCTTTCTAAGCGCTTCGAGCATGCTGCGCATGGATTTTGGCGCGTTACAAATGGACTATTATTATACAGCTTTTGCAAACTGTGTGAAAATCCGATTAGTGGGACTCATAGCTGCTCTATTGTGGTCAGTATAACCGTATATTGGCGGGTTAATGATAGTTTAACACCTCGGTGCACATGTAGGAGGAATGTTCTCTCACGGTATTTCCCACAGGAGAATACTGATTAGTTTCAAACCTATGAAATTCTGTGAATAGCTCCCATGAATTATTATTGAAGAATCCATTAACAAAGTATGTCACCAACAAGGTGCAGTCAAATTAGTGTCAAGATATTCAACAGCGTACCTACATAGTTACCTTGATATTGGATTTCTAAGAGTGAAATACGGTAATATGCATTTGAGACATTTCATAGGATTGTAGGCAAGCAGGCACACACACCTGCACACCGGCACTCATTCATGCACACTCCCATGCATGCCGACGCGCCGACACATATTCTCGCACGCACGCCTGCTTGTGTACACGCCCGCGCGCACCCACACACGCACGCACACTGCCATTCTCCCGCCGGCAGAGGGTTAATCCTCCGTGACGTCGTAACTCCAGACAGACCCTTTACCACATCACTAGCCAAAATCACGGCGCAGCTCGGATGGGACTTTAAATTGAGGTCCCGTCATACAGTGCCCATCACTGTGTGAACGTGAGCTAGGGTTAGGTAGGCAAGAAATTTCGGCATAGTCATAGTAAACCGGATGCTGAATGGATCCCTCCTCGGATGGAACCACGCAACATACGGATTACAAAACCAAAACCAAATTGCTAGAATTAGAATCTTTCGGAATTTTCGAGGGGACTATGGAGGGATGTAACCCGGATGACTGATCGAGTTCGTCCTCGGACGGACACAGTCACCATACGGGCTACCTAACCAATCAAAATCAAACAAGTGCGCGCTGGTGCCTGCTCGGATGATGGCCAGAAGACCAAATGGGTCCCAGGACCCGAAAGACCCCACACCCCAACCTCCCCACTCCCCCCAAAGGGGCCGGGAGGTCTCTGACCTAAAGCCCCCCCCCCCCTTGGGTGCATCAGGTCATAAGACCGTACGCACCTCCCCCGACCCAACACCTACCCCATCCCTTCCCCACCCCCGTTAGGTCCAGGTTAGGCCATCCCCATTACACACGCCCAAGCATGAGGAGCAACAAAAAAAAGCCATGGAAAAGAACAGCAACATGAGACAAAATCGAGAGACAACGATCAACACACACACACACACACACACACACACACACACACACACACACACACACACACACACACACACACACACACACACACACACACACACACACACACACACACACACACACACACACACACACACAGAGAGAGACACAAGCTAATGCACAAACTGACGTCACAAGAATTCACAAGAATTCAACAGAAACCATAAAGGCCAGGCGTGAGTCTAGACCCTAGCATTGGGAACTAGCATATAAACGCCTCAAATATTACAACACACACACACACACAAATCACGGCGCGCATGTTTGCTGCGCAATGTTTTAGCCAATCAACGCCCGTCGTTACTAAATTGAGCGACCCAATCAAAATCGTCATTCTATCTACATGTCGGTGATATGACCGACTTCTCGGCACGAAGCCACGCCACTTGTATCAGTGTAAATACACGGGGCCATGGATTGTAGGCCTAGCGACAAAAGCAAGAGGTAATATTTGAGAACGATTCGCGAGATTCTAGTTTATTTTAGGTAATATACATATAATAAACACTATTTTCGCGAAATAATCTAACATGCCTCAGATACCAGTTACCCTCTAAAGCTTTAGTTTGTCCGCTCTCTCCCAGTCACGTCACAATTCATTTTTACTGTGATATTCACATATTGCTAAACAGAATTGAGCTAAGCGGGGTGAGGGGGCGTGCTGTCAGAAACTTAGACAGTTTGTGAAATTTGCTTCTCACAGCACATTAAATTTAGTCTGCTTAATAATAATAATAATAATAATAATAATAATATTATTATTATAGTTTTTACGCGTGTGCAGATAGATAAATGGCCGTGTCAAGTGTACGGCCAGCTAATCACTGTTTTGTTAGTAAAACAACAACGCGGCCGTGGTTGATGCTACTCAAAGCTATGAGAATTGCAATTTTACGTCAACTCTACCGATAAAGTTGGCCGAATTAACAAAGTGAAAGCAAAATACTACAGCGATGATATGTCAGAAACGTCCCCACCCCACCAGTGCATGTGAATCTTGGTAAAATGCAGGCGACGCTATCTCACGACATAGATTTCAAAATATTTTCTGGGGAAGAACCCAACCCTGCACCCCATATTTAGGTTGGCTTTGCACCAACCCACCCACACCACCCCACACCACCCCAACCCCAACTCCGCCCTTGGGGTGGTGGGAGATGGAGGGTGGTGGTGGTGGTGGACTGCATTATTTCCCACCCGCATCCAAGTAAATAAACAATGATTAATTTCAATGTAATTATGAATTAATTAATCAATAAGCAGGAAACTACTTCTCAGAGCATTTCATTTTCCATTTATTATAGGGCAAGGGGCATGACACCCCACCTACCCCATCACCGTTGAGAACCCCACCCAGACCATGACTGCTAGTTTGGACACCCCCAAGATAGAATCTTAAATCCACCATGACACAGTTGATGAATTTATTATTAAACTCTCCAAACGTATGAGTGTTATTTTCACAAATTGTGTGTTTTGTGGGATTAGTGACAGAAACAGATGGTGGGGTAGGAACCATTAGGCCCCTAAAGGTTGTAGATGTTGTATGGAGGGGTAGAGGGAGGGGGGGTGGTGGTTAAGACAATTTCCTTTCCTGACAGCAACCTTGAGAA
This sequence comes from Chaetoderma sp. LZ-2023a, assembly GCA_034401795.1. NCBI lineage: Eukaryota > Metazoa > Mollusca > Caudofoveata > Chaetodermatida > Chaetodermatidae > Chaetoderma > Chaetoderma sp. LZ-2023a. Next base: position 32,567,674 of record CM067370.1, on the reverse strand, counting down.
TGTATAATAGTAAATAAAATAATACTAAATACAGTCATACTCAGATAGCTGAGCAGCATAGTATATTTTAATATTCAACTGGAAAAACATCTAAAATTTACAGAGTGAACATGGTGAGCTCATATGCTATGGGCAAGGCTGTAGGACCTGGATCTAGGGATATCTGTTCGGCATTATCCCTGTAATGGTCAGGATTGGTAAATGATATTTGAATTTTTGCTTAGTAAATGGCCATTTATAGCTTAAGGGGAGATTGTTTGCGCTTAACTTTATTTTACTGTCTTAGTAACAAAGCCAGCCATTTCATTTTTCGAAAAGTAATCTTCCCTTGGCTTGCAAAGGGATATCTTTCAAGATATACCACTACAGAAGCAATCTTTGGCAAACATGACAATTGCCCCATTAATGGTCAACTTTCATTAAGAAAATTTCAATTTTTTCACACAAAATGGACATTTACACTTTGGAGATCATAAGAAGGCAATTTTTAAAATTCACAACTGAAATGGCTGTCTTGATTATGGAGCCAGGCATCTCAAGATTAATACAACTGCTAATTTTTAACCAATTTGGCCTTTAAAGGGTCAAAACTCACTCTGCTATATTACATATGTTATGCTATGTTAGGAGACAAAACTATGTTGATAAAATTATAAAATAATTGAAAAGAAATTGGGAATTAGTCATTCTTGGGGCAAAGTAATTTCAATAAGCAATTCCAATTCCTAAAAATTTACCAATTCATCCAATGTGGTAATTGTATTAGTACAACTTCAAATTACCATCAGTCCTGGTCATTGTTAAATTGAATCTGCTATCTAGAGCCTATAAATTTCCCTGTATGGGCGGAGTTACACCCCTGTCTGTCAGGAACTTGCTTCCACATACCTAATTTTCAGCATTTCCTGAGTGAATGGCACATGGCTAGATATTCATATACCACTCCTATTTAAAAGACAAATTGGTTTCTATGCTTGGGCAGATCTGGGGGCCATATTTTCAACACTGTTTTAATATTGAGTGAGTGATTCAACACTGGCAATGCTACATAATTGCTCTGAACCAAGTCATGGCATGACACTTGCAGATGCACACATCTGGTTATCTAATGATAACACATTTTATAGAATGTACACTGTTTGCATACAATGAGATAAACATTGATTGTTCTTTCTATACTATCTACTTTATCAAGCATATCTCATCAGTCACCCATATTTTATTATTTAAATCATGTTGCTATTGACTGAGATTGTTAATGCAGAATTTGAAGTGGAAGTGAGGATCTACATGGCTGGTTCTGTTATTTTAACTACATACACATAATGTATGCAATAGCAATTGGTATCATGTCTTGAGGCCCAATAAAATAATTTACCAATCACATGCCCCTAGCAATTGAGGTAAGTAAATGTAGAGAAGTATCTTTCATGTTGAAGGCTAGGGGTTCTTTCACTCTGTTTTTGCTAAGCACAGCAAAATAAAGCTAGGAAAATAATAAAACTAGGAAAATTCAATAAATTTTACAATCAGTCCAGTCTTTTTATGTAGAAATATAAATATTGCCGTATTTTTTGGAGCAGGTAAACTGTATCTGTTGTTGCAGGTACATGTATGTGATGAATCCTAGACATCCATATACGTTTAAGGAGCTGTAGCTATTCATTAACCATTTACACACTTTTTTGTGATTTAATGGAAATTGTATAGGCTTTGTATCTGTATTCAATTAAATTGTCATCCCCTAGAACAAATTGCTGAATGAAACCATGACTTCCTATCAATTTCATTTCAAAATGGTCAGCAAAAAAGTATTCAATCAGAAATTTTGCATACGTTTTTGAAAGACTTAATTAAGCTCATAAAGGTGTTCTACAATTGTTTTCCAATTCTTAAATTTTTTCGAATGCTTATATATCCAAATTATATTTTATTATATAATTAATACAAACAGACACTAATTTAAGGATGGCCTCAGTGAGATGTCAATATTACATGTCAGTCTACAATTTCAGTGTACCAGTCCATATAGAATAATAAGCCTATGATATCAGTATTTAAATCAGGAACATTTAAAATTAGGTTGCAAACACATATTCTGGCAGGAATCATGGAAATTTGTACTTAAATGCAGAAATTGATGTTGAAATGCAACAAAGATTTTGTACTGAAATTTGTGAATTTTGTGTTAAAAGCAAAGGTTTACAGAGAAATATATAAATGTTGACAATTAATATGAATATATGGGCTCAAAATTCTAAATTTGTAATGGAATATTTCATCAAATATCAACCAGTGTTTAAAATGTAACAGGAATCAAGATGTGGACCTAAAATGAAAGAATATGTGTGAAAATTCCAAGATTTGGTACTGAAATCTGTGACTTTGTGATTAAAAGCAAATGTTTACCCAGAAATATATATATGTTCACAGTTAATATAGATATATTGGCTCAAAATGTTAAATCTTTCAATGGAAATATGATTATTTTTCTAAATATAGGATATTGTTTAAATTTTAAGTTATAAATCTGAAAACTATGGTCAGAAACAACGATATTTTGGATCCTTAAATGCACAAATCTTGAAACAAGCAAATTTGGGCATATAATGTAAGAACACATGTATGTGTGAAAATGCAAAAATGTGTTACTGAAATCTGTGAATTTGGGATTATAAGCAAGTGTTTACTTAGAAATATATAACTTTTGATAGTTAATATGCATATATCTGGGGTTCAAAATGCTAAACAGAATTTCAATTAAATAGTAATGTGAACATTTTAGTCAAAATCGACCGAAAACCGTAACGCACATTTTCATTGGCTGAGTGAAAACTACATTCCGCGACTGCGCGCGGGCATTTCTGGGAGAAAACAGTTAGAGGTAACATACGATGTATTACGACGTAATTAGTACGGTCCGATGGTGTTGTGAGAATGGCGCACTGCATGCACTCAGGCCTGCCTGTATGCGTGCATGCCATAGCGTCATAACTAATTACCTCATATGCATACTTACGTATTGGAGAAATACTAATACTAACAACTAATTGGAGTATGCGCTGTTGCTGCCATAGCACACACACGCACGCACGCACGCACACACGCACGCACGCACGCACGCACGCACGCACTCACGCACTCACGCACTCACGCACGCACGCACGCACGCACGCACGCACGCACGCACGCACGCACGCACGCACGCACGCACGCACGCACGCACGCACGCACGCACGCACGCACGCACGCACGCACGCACGCACGCACGCACGCTCGCTCGCTCGCTCGCGTGTACGCATGCACGCACACAGGCACATGTACATGTACGTGTACACGCATACACACACGCACGCACACCCAAGTGACTACAACATATTCTAAGTGCGAATACGTTCATACTCGCGAGAGTGCTTTGTCATTCACATAGTCAGCCATATGTAAACCGAGAGATAACAATTTTTACAAATGTATCCCTGGAATGCTTGTTGAGCATATTGAGTCATTCATATTGTAAATTATAAGAAATAGCCTTCTCTCTGTCTGGAAATGGATATCTGCTAAGACCCCCAGCCGGAGTATGACCCATAGTCTCAAAATAGCCAGTATGGTACAGCTCTAGGTACCCAAACGCACACATAACAACACATACGCGCACACGCAAGCTGACACGCCCACACACGCACGCATGTACACACGTACATGTTGTGTTAATGTGTCAGTCAAATAAGAGGTTTCAGTGGGGTTTTCAGATACAATTGCGCACGCACGCACGCATCGCACGCACGCACGCACGCACGCACGCACGCACGCACGCACGCACGCACGCACACACACACACACACACACACACACGCAAGCATGCATGCGCCACCGCACACATTTACATACAGATGTGTGCACGTACTTGTTGTGCTAAAGTCTTAGTCAAAATTGATTTCAGTGGGGTTTTTCAGATGTGACTCTGGGTACCCTCATGCCAACATACCCGCATGCACGACTTTCCACGCACACTCACACATGCACACGTACATGTTGTGTCAAAAAAGGCCGACACACCCGGATGTACAAACGCCTGCATGCACACATGCACGCCTGTATGCACCCATGCACCCACCGCTGTGCACTTGCGCATATGTCAGACCATATGTGCTATAGATTTCCTCTGAGCCATTGCCTCAGAACAGCCAGTAATAACACTGGTTGATTTACTTCCTGGTCTGCATTCCACACCACCCATCCTCTCGGGCCCCGCCTATGTGTTTGAATTGACCGGCTCATTGTCTCCTCAGCCAGCAACAAACATGGCCGAATATGTTATACGTCATCCACATTCAGCATCACTTGTTCTCCCGACTCCACGCCACGTGCTTGGATTGGCTGCCCACTGTCTCTTCAGCCAACAACAATAGCTCTATGTTTTGAAGAATCGATTACATGTATATGGATTGAATGTTAATGCATTTAGCACTTAGGCGTGATCTTCATTCAGTAACAATATGCCTACATACTGAACTCAAACCTCCCCATTGTCTATGCAGCCAGAAACAAACATGTCCAAACATATTATAACCCCGCTATATTCCACACCACCCATTCTCCCCAACCGCCAACTACCTGCCCCACCACCCCCCCCCCTCACCCAACCCTCAGACGCCCCCACAGCCGTCACCCATGTGTTTGGATTGAGGCTCAATCATTGAGCATCCCATTGGTGAGAATTACAGGCGCAATTTCAGCCCAGTAATAAATCCGAATTCTTTATAAATCATCCACATTCCACACCACCTATCTTCCTGTCTCCACACACCCATGTTATAGTTATATGGACTGACGTATCAATTAACTACATATGGCTTGACCGTTTAAGCTTTTAGCGCTTAGGTGTGATATTCGTCCCCCACCAATGAACCCCACCCACCTTCCCATTGTCTCTTCATCCATGGAACAATACATGTATGTACACAGCCTCCTAACCCAACAAGATATTTCACGTTTCGTTAACCTGAAAATGCTCGATAGATCTGCATACCGATCGGCGTTTGCGATATAGGCACACTTCTGATTCGTCGAGAGATGGTTACGTGACTTTATTTGGACACGCCCCCATCCAGTGCATGCCTCATTACACTTGTCAATTCTCTATAGATCTACATCCTAAAAGGCTGTGGAGCGCTGCGAGCATATCTGATTAGTCGAGAGGTTTGTGACGTCATCTCACTTGAATAGTAGGACACGCCCATCTATTCTCGCCAAGGAATTATGTGGTCATGTGACTTGCTCTCGACCAATCAAAATTGAGAATTTTGCTGGGAAAGGTGGACGGGGCCTAATAGTCAAATGTAATGACGTCACGAACCTCTCAACACATCAGATTTACCTGCAGTGAACCGCACTTCAACTCATGTCTGAGGTGTCTCGTGGACTTGTATTCGTATGTGCGTATGTGTGCTAGCAAACGTATTTGTCACCAACGCACATGTCATGATATGAACTATCATGACTGTGTGCGTGCATGTGTGTATGCGTGTTCACGTATTTGCATGTTCTCTAGATTGTAATGCAATTTGACACTGCATTAGACCCATTTATATTTACGTACTCGCGTACGGCGTGACCGTCCAGTCCGTCTCGTCATCATCCATATGAACATCACCACCAATTGGATTACTGCTGGGGTAAAATGTATGTGCTAAGTCTCCCCCTAGACCGTCCAATGGATAGCCATCACCGTGGGCACCAGTTACAAACTTTATCTCAAAGTCAACATCGGCGCATATTGTAGGCGTAAAGGTGAGTGATGTCACTGCGCTCCAGAGCTAAATGAATTAATAAGTATATAATTGTATAAACAAATAATCAATTAATCACATTAAACTTAATTATTACAATATTTCACAAAAAGATTTACCATTATTTCATAATTTTCTATGCATGATAAAAAGCTAGTGTGAATTAATGATCTGACACATCTTGATCCCTCCAATCAACGGGCAGGCTGGACAAGAGATGGGCGGACATGCGGGCGGACAGATGAGTTGACATGCGGTCGAAGATGTGAGGATACGCACGGATGGACGGATGGATGAGTAGATTAGTGACCAAACCGTTGTCTATTCATTCACCATTGGCACCACGCGACACGTGCGTGCATTGAGGTCGCATATTCTTTCACCATTGGACTATTTGTGTGTGCTTAGTAACACAATCTTTCATTCTCGGGGCAAGTGTGCGCAGCGTTGATAGCTATTTGGAAAGTGAATTGAATTGTATTTATTTTTAACTCAATGACATATTCAGTAATTACATTGCGCATACACGGAGTCGAGTTGGTGTCTAACAGAGGCATGGCGTTTTTGCAGTGGCCCCCTTACAACAATTCTCTGAAAGTATTCACATAACCACGACAGATAAATGCTCGACGATCCCATTGATACTTGATACAATTATCCGGCCGGTTGACTGGAACTGATGATGTACATTCCAGATATTTTACTTTTACGTTTACTGTGAACCCTCTGCGAAATCGCTAGGCATTACCGACACACTGGTTTAACTGGAACAGATGGTGTATATTTAAGATATTTTGCTTTACGTTACTGCGATCCCATCTGCTATATCGCTAGGCACTCTCATGCATGTAGTTTTGTTTTATTGTCAAGCATTAGTTCTATAAATCCTGCCATTGACGAATCAATAGCACTAAGATATAGCTCATTCATTAAAGGAATTTAATTATGTGTTGGTCTTTCACTTTTCGACCTGTGTACGCTACCCATACAAATCAGCGAGACCTTCCCTATAGAGTTTGCGGGGCCAGCACTCTAACTATATAGCTCACCGTCCAAGGACATAAATCCTCTTTCACCGGAGTAGCTTTAAATTACCAGTCTCCGAACCACACGAATTGGCTGGAACTGATGGTGTACATTCCAAATGTTTTACTTTAAGTTTCGCTAGGCACTCGCACGTATTCAGTTTTCAGCTATGTCACTAGATGTACGGGTAAATGCACGCGTGGCGTGCTTATTACTCACGCCGCTGAAGACGGTAGATCGGTTGTGTGAGCGTACGTGTGTTCGTGTGTTTGCGTGCTTGCGTGTGTATATATGTATGTAGTTTTTTCTCTTATTGTTAAGCATTGGTAGGCTACTGCCACGTAGAAGGGAGGTGAGCTGCGCGCTTCAAAGGAAATGCCGCAAATGCTGACACATAGATGTGAAAATCTTTTGTGTCGGCTTTCCTTTGAAGCACGCAACTCTCCTCTGTTCTACTTGGATGGTAGATGTAGAGGGTGGCCATAAGACCCCCCCCCCCTCATTAAATAATGTGAGTCCTACCAGCCTATCACGTAATAATGATTGCCAAGGGTTAATGCATTGTGTAAGGATGATTGACCGGGTACATGTCTGGACTTTTCTTTTTGGACTCTGGGAACTGATTCAATCATGAAGCCCCTCCCCCTCATTAGATCACGTGACCCCTAGCGTCCTACTGCACAATGACGATTGACACAGGTTAATGAGGGTAATTAATAACTGATCTCTTCGAGAGAGTACAATGCGCAATGGTTACTGTATTGGGTAAGGATGTTTGACGGGGTACATGTCTGGACTCGACTTTTCCAGACTCTGGGAACTCATTCAATCATCAAGCCCTACCCCAACCCCTCCTCATTAAATCACGTTTCTCCAGTCATTACATCATCAATTACGCGAAATATTCTGCTATAATCGCTTAATAGGCCATCCAGTTGTACGAATGTATGTCTTTATTATTTAATAAACATTCTAGTGAATACTTTGACATTAATTTGACTCAGCGTGACTGCTGCCATAAGCAGTAACATCATCCAGTCAAATTAGTTTCAAAATATTCAACAGCTTACCCATATAGTTTTCTGGAAATTGCTAATCAGGGAGTTCAGAGATCAATCGATCACAACACGCTCGAGGTGTGGATGGAGATTAGCTAGAGATGGGCCGGGCATGGCTAAAAATGGAAATGTCCATTAGCACATGTGGACAATCAGATATTCCATTACACTCAAGGGCCTATGGCTTATTGTGGAATAAATCAATCATGCATTATAATCGCTTAATAGACATCAAGTTGTAGGAAAAAAAATTCAACAGCTTACCCATATAGTTTTCCGGTATTGAGATTCAGAGAGTGCATGGATCACTTGATCCCAATGCGCCCAAAGCAGGCAGGCTCATATGGAGAGTTGGGAGTAACATAGCTAAAACTGGATTCCTCCACTGACCAGCGATACACTTAACTCCAACAATGACGTGAGGTATTCCGCTATAATCGCTTAATAGTCTGTCAAGTTGTATGAATTGTATGTCTTTACTATTTAATAAACATTATGTTGAATACGTTGAAATTAATTTGACTATGTGTTGTTGCGGCAATAAGCTGTAACCTCGCTCAGACAAATTAGTTTCAAAATATTCAACAGCTTTGCGTGAATAGTATCTTAAAATAAAATAAAATTATAGATATAAATATAACCTAGAATTATTGTCATAATTATAACCTAGAATTATTGAATTCGTTTTCTCAATCAATTTCACATATATTACCGATATTAAACAATTGATATATTAGCTCTCTAAACGAGGGGTACTCTATTCACTAACACAGTTTCAACAAGTTTCTCTTTTTCCTCTCTCTCTCTCTCTCCCTCTCCCTCTTCTCTCTCTCTCTCTCTCTCTCTCTCTCTCTCTCTCTCTCTCTCTCTTTTCTCTCACTTTCTCTCATTCTGATTTATGTAAAGCTAAATCTAAATTGTGTATATCAGTTTAATTATATGCTGCCGTCTAACAATTCTGTAGGGAGTGGGCAAAACTAAGTTGCCAGAACGTGTGCTCGATCGTATTGTACAGATGTTAAAATAAAATATGTTTAAAAAAAAAGCAAGTTTCAAGTTTATTGAAGTAGGCATACTCCGAGGTCACTATAACAATGAGCACATTCGAGTCATGAAAAAACGTAATGACGAGTAGGCATACACATGCTTACCACTCACCCCAGGGCAATATTGGAGCCAGATGACTAGTTTAAACATGAGTTTCCCTACGCTATTCTGACCATTCTACCAGTCAAAGTGTAGCAATTATTCATTCGGCCGTACAAAGATGTGTAGAATTACAATTTATTTCAAAATCTGTCCATTCAATAGTATACAGGTCCCCTTGTCAGTACTCCAGAGACCCTGCGCAGTCAAGCGTGATTGTTTCTGGCTTTACAGACGCAGAACAATAGCCGAATTCACAATAGACTCCTAATCACATGTGACTAGCTTGCGAGAATTATCATGTTTTGTGGACATTTTTATTTCAGATTTTGAATAAGATGTATTCACTGTATTCAATGCACATTGCTATGCCATCAGCTATGGTGTTTCATCATCATCGATAATCCAAGAATGATTTTTATATGATAGGTATTGCAGTTGTATGGTCATATCAATAGGCCTACACACATTAAATAAAATAAATACATAAATAAATAAATGAGATTGAACGATGACGACGACGTAGATGACAAAAGCAGCAACAACAATAAGAACAAGAACAACAACAAGAACAACAACAAGAACAACAACAACAACAACAACAACAACAACTACTACTACTACTACTACTACTACTACTACAACTGCGACAATGTTGCTTGTTTTAGATCATTACCAATCCAGTAATAAAAATAATAATAATAATAATAATAATAAAAACAATAATAATAATAATAACTGAAGTAACTGTAAATCTGCGATGTCTGGTCATAAAGCAATAGTATAAGGCCTCGTCTTTCAAGACCATTGAACATGCCTGGTGCTGATCTGATAAAGACTATGTGTAGTCACCGGTCAAAGATCCATGTTTACACTAAAAGGTCACCTTGACCCTAAGGATAAAATGAAGTGTGTCTTCTAACTTGCTCTTTTTTGTGGGTGCATGATGAAAGGCAGGTAACTTATGGCAACCATGAAAATTGGAAAATTTTACTTATGACTGACCTTAACCCCATGGGAGATATTACAATTTCTATTGGAAATTATTTAGACCTCACAATGGTCTATAATCTGACCAGGTTTAAAGAGATGCTGAGGAAAGCTATAGGATATAACACTGTTCCAATATTGCCCACATAGGCTTAGTGTGTGGATATGTAGCACAAAAAAGCTGATTTCTCAAAAACTGTTTTATGGATCAATTTCAAATTTAATACCAAACAAAGTCACTATAAGACCCAGAGGTTCACCAAATTTCAAGTCGATCGGAGAAAATGGTGGCCATTATGAAAAGATTTCATATGTTTTTCTCCATTTGTTATCCTGAGTTCATCTCTGCAAAAAAACGAAAACTGGTATTTTTTTGCCTAAAATCTTTTCTCGGCGGCACTTTTGAAGATTTATTTTTCAAAAATAATTGTCAGTGGTAACATCTTACCTAAGCATGGTAGCGATATGATCAAAACTCCAAGTGTAGTAGCACTTTAAAGCTACATTTTTTATGGGATTTTATTGCCCACTCAAAAGCTGGTAGCTCGAAAACCTTTATGTGGATCCAATATAAAAGCAATAGCAATGCAAGTCCTAGTGGGTACTACAAGTTTACCAAGATTGGAACCGATCCTGTGGAAACTGTAGGAGGCGATAGGTGGCGAATATCGTGAGAATAATACTAAGAAGAAGAAGTAGAAGAAGAAGACGATAGATCCTGAGTAAAAACGATAATCTTCGATAGATCGCAGATTAATAATAATAATAATAATAATAATAATAATAATAATAATAATAATATATTGTCGATAAAATAATATTTAACTATTATAACGTAGTGTGCATCTCCATATCATGTATAGTGTACATATATCTCTACCGTCACCTGTTTAAATGTAAAGCCCACCTCATATGCTGCAGTTGTAGACTGAGAGAAAATGTTATCTTGCACTTTTTTCATAACATTACCTATGTACAGTACAGCTCAGGGGTAAGATAACATGTATGTAAACGTGAAAAGAAACGTGCTGGTGAGAACTGTTCCCTTGTGTATTGTGGGCGTAATTTGATTTGAAGGCAAGTGCTGCCATAGGCAACAAAGTCTTTCAATCCAGTTATGTCCACAATATTTGACATTACATCTTTATTTTGTTTTGTAAGCATGTTACATTAATTCTGTGCTGCACTGTACTCGAAATTGATTCCTAAACCGGACAAAACACGCGTGTCTCTATTTGCTAAGGCACCCCTACCCCACCCAATTATTGAAATCGTTTTCTCAATCAATTGTCCATGTATTACTGATATTAAAAATAGATAAATGATCAGTCTAAACACACGTTGCTATATTCGCTAAAGCACCCACCCCAATAACAATCAAACAGCTCGCTCAGACCAGTGTGTCGTATTCAGTGTTATCGATTGTTCTTAATGCTTTAATGTGGCAGGCCATTAGCCAGGTGGGTTGTGTGTACAGCTCAAGGACACGCCAAATTATAGGTCTTTTTGAAATATATTTTAACCTACATATGCTAAAACCGTCTAAGTTCATATTGTTAAACTATAACATCTGTAGACTCTTCAGAGGTGTGGGGCCAGGGTTGGTCGGTTTATAGTTAATAAGATGAAAAAAACAAAACAAACTAAATTTTATATGAACCGACTCGAACACCTTTGATATAACAGTGTTTTGAATATTTGAAAACGACACAAAGAATATTTCGACCGTTCTACTTGTGCTACTTTCGAGTGTACGAATAGCATTTTGTTGATAAATCTATAATGAATATAATTATGTATATAAAATCTACCGTAATGAAATATATTGTCAACTGTACAAATGCCTCATACGCCGCCTGTGCAAGGCCCGAGTGCAATGCAGTGAACCTGAACTTGATAAGTTTAGGTATGCAGATTTTAGCAAAAGCTCCTAGGATTGAAAATAATTTTTCACTAGATTATTTTTAAAAAAAGGGGTGGGTGGGGGATGTGTGTCTAAGAATCCTGTATTGCTATAGCCCCATTGTGAATCTGTTAATGCCTGCAGAGGGTGTAGATGTGTTGGGGTGGGGGTTTGCGGATATAGTTTTAATCGGCTGAAAAAATAAAAACTTAATGTAAATTCCCACAACACATAGTTATAAGTCTATAAGCAAATAATTTATTGGCTAAGCTTTTGACAATGCTATCGTTTTTTGTTAAATCAAGCAAGGTTGATATAATTGAAATCATGGACAGGCTGTGCACGATGATACAGATAATATATATATATATATATATATGGGTTACATTTAATTTAAGTCGGAGCTTGAACATTATTTAAAGTTTTGGCTATTAGCTGACATATGAGCGTTTATACTCATTAGCAAGAATTATAGATCATTCAAATATCCCCATGAATTCCAATATCAGATAAGTTAACATTCGCTTGAGAACTAATGTCATTATCAGGATAATTTTTCATTGCAAATAACCTTTTTTGCAGGGATGCATGGGGGATGATGGGGCGGGGTGTACAGGTGTATATCAGGGGGGGGGGGGGGGCGGGGGGGGGGGGGGGGGGGGTTGGCGTGTGAGGACGGGGTGGGGTGTGCATGTGTTAGTAGTTCGTGGTGATGTTAAGATTAGCGTCAATACTTACAATGTTATTAAATATCAATACTTTTCAACATCAGATCCATCATCATCACCACCGGAATCATCATCATCATCATCATCATCATCATCATCGTCATCAACGTCAGCATCTAAATTGATGATTACATACTCCATGATCAGAATTTGTCTTTTACGAAATGCTGAGAAGACGGCTTTAGTTTCACGACAAATTATTTTAATGAGTGTAGAGTTCTGTAATCTTCTCCACTGGAGCATTATGGCAGTACATTTTGCAACTAAAGCATCAGCATATATGGAAATAAACTCGTTGTCTACACCTTTGGGGTCTATGTTCGCGTCACCAACCTCATATTCTAAACCTTATTGTTCAGCGTTTAAGGTTTGCTTATTATTTTTTAATAAGGCGAAGAGCTCCTGATTGCCTATGACATCATTTTCATCTTCAGCTTCATCATCGTTCTTAGTCTCTGTTGAATCATTGTCTATGCATTCACCTTCATCATCGCTCTCACTGTCTAGATTTTCGCTATCTTCATTGCTACGGAATCGGCTCTTATGTCACTCCATGTCATGCGACCTAGCAAAAGTTCAATCACATTAAATGTGGCATACATTTATGTATTTGGCATATTGATTGTAGGATAAACCTATTATTTTTAATATAAATTTATTGTTGAAGGTTTTTTTAGGTTATAGTTGGAGAAATATTCCTACTGCCTAAGGCTCCCCTAACTACCATACAGATAAAATGCACGTCGGATCCTTTGGGCTGCTTAAACTGTAGTGAAAAAAGCGATTGAATGTGAGATATTTTATAGGACTGCATGTACACTCGAACACCACACTTGGCCGCCTGTATAAATGTGCGGCTGCAAATGCAGCCAGATGTGCAGCCGCAAATACTTGCACCCACATACGTTTGTATGTATGCATGACCACTACACTTAGCCACATGTATAAATGTGCATCTACACGTGCAGCCGCACATGCAGCCACAACTAGGTGCACATGGGGCCGAGGGTGGTTGGGGTGGGGGTGGGGTGGAAACTCCTTTAACTGCATCCAGCGGGGAAACTTGCAATTAAAACGACGTTCATATAAAAGATTTAGTTTGTTCATGTATTTTGTCTGCAGATGTTAATGTTTTAAAAATAAGAGCTTAGATTGTTTTAACATAATCGAGTTAGAATATCTTCAAAGTCGGCGTTCATTCCCAGAGATATTTTGTTTTGACGTAGCCTCTAGTAGTACACCCACCCCTGGCACACCTGCCGATTTAAAGATCTGAATGAAAGGCGACTCTGAGCGGAGACATGAGTGTTGTTCATAACAATGGTTGGGTAGGTCGTGGAGTACAGTTAGCGAATAGAGAAACATGTGTTTAGACAGATCATATATCAATTTCAATAGCGGTAATACATGTGAAAATTGATCAAGAAAAACGAATTCAATAATTCTATGTTATAATTATAACAATAATTCTAAGTTATAATTATATCCATCATTTTAACTTAAGATATTATTCGCACAATTCATAAATTGAGCTTAATACATCGTTTAGCCAATCAGTCTTGCAGGCGTTGTATAGTTCATAGACATTCCAATATAAATCGATTTTCTAATGCACTTACGTAGTGTAATTCGACACCGTCGATATGCCTTAAGAAATAATCTATCCCCATACACTGGTGTTCCATCTGGGATAGACGGTCATGTTGACACCAATGGCATTCGCTAACCGTTAGATTATGGATTGATAAATTTAAGAAGTTAGCAAAAATAGCTGTAGTATTGTCTCCGGTTGATTTGTGAATGTTTTTAGAGCCAAAACTCTGATAGTCTCGTTCATCAATATCTTGATGGAAAATATCAAAACCTATATGGTGTAGCGTTTGGCAGGGGTAAACTTCAACATTGACGAGTGAGTCTGACAATGTAAAACCTCGTCTTCATAATTAGAACTCAAACGTATCTGGCAGCGGTGTGTATCCCGAAGGTATTTCTATACCCCTTCACAATTTGGGATGGAATTATTTACCAATATTGCGTGGCCATTTGAGGCACGTTAAAAATGTAATCGGTAGTTATTACCCTAACTCGATTGACAAATTGATTCGCTGAACTTTGTACGACTCTAATGACCGTTACCCATGGTCAGAGTTGTTTTAAAGCGTGACTAGTTAATTTTATCAGTTGGAGTAATAACTAACACATTGTTCTTATGCAAGCATAAGTACATTGTCACAGCCAAAAAAAAAGGTTCAGAAGTTTAATGATCAACCCATCAAACTAACCGAGTCGTCTTCCACAATCGCTCAATAATTGTCCTTATGCAATAGATTGACCATTTAGATAACTCTCCCATAATTGAATGACTTCCCAGAGTCCAGAAAAGACGAGTCCAATCATGTACACTTTCATTTAATCTTACGCAATACATTACCCATTGCACATTGTACTCTCTCGAAGAGATCAGCGCCTAATTACCCTCATTAACCCATGTCAATCATCGGTATGCGATAAGACGCTAAGAGGCTTATGGGATGACCTGTGTCACGTGATTTAATGAGGGGGCGGGGCTACATGATTGAATGAGTTCCCAGAGTTCAGAAAAGACGAGTCCAGACATGTACCCTGTCAATCATCCTTACACAATACATTAACCCTTGTCAATCAGCAGTACGTGATAAGACCATAGAAATCTTATACAGAGAAAGAGCATTGTACCCAGTTTTGCATTTTCAAGGTGACCTCTTGGTGCTCCCAAAGAGCAAATTTTTCACTATTAAAACAAAGAGGAAACCCCCCCATATCACCCTAATTCAAACCCCCACTACATAAGAACTACTTAATATTTTTTAATCAAATCTGGATGATCCATGTGACAATGTGTCTTTTAAATGATACCAACTATTTAGCGAAAAACGCCTTATAGTTTATATACAAGGGCAGATAGAACATGACAACTGCTGAGAAAAACTACACACACATCTGTGTTATCAGTAATTTGCCAATAAGCAACACTTCATCCCTGCAGTGTGATCGTGAACCAATGACTCATTTCATTCTGCATAAATAAATACACATGATGAATTTCTAACTCATTGCGAGTAACTGGTTAATTATTTTAAACACAATTTGATTGAAAGTTGTTTTCACTAAAGGTAGTTATAGTTTCAGTCAAAATGTTTTCAAAATAAATATATTTCATATATTTAGCTCTCTTGAAAATAGGTTCCCAGGGAATTTGGAGTGAAATGTCTGTTTCATTTCCCCTGGCAAATTGACAAATATTTATGGCTCCAGTAGCTGTGTTGTCTCATTAAAATAATAATTGTATGGGATTAATGATTCAGCCTGGTAAATAATCTGTATTTGATGCTATGTAATCCTTTAGCACTCATATCAGCCAAAACCGCGTCTGCAGTGGTCTTGAGAAATGTTCATTAATATTAGTGTCGGAATTAAAAAGATACCACCTCCCTCAACTGGCCGCCGTTCGGCGATCCGTGGCCCCCACCACCCTCTCAATCCCTGGGGTTGTTGAGACATGTGGTTGGTGTATGTCTCTAGATGGATGCCCCCAGGGATTGAGGGGGCGGTGGGGGCCACCACAGATCGCCGAACGGCTGCCAGTTGAGGGAGGTAGTATCATTTTATTTCCGACACTACTACTACCACACATAATAGGGTCTGAACGCTCATTTAGAGACAAGGTCTTGAAGTGATGTCATGCTTCTCGGGTAATGGGTAAAGAGTAATCTTCCTCCTGGGGACTACGGCAGAGGCAGCCGCGCCTCCCACAGGGTCTTCAGAATGCTGAAGGCCAGCTGGTCTATACCCATAGGCACTACGACAAAGGCGCCAACGCCTCCCACAGGGGTTTCAGAAAATGGATCAATGACGAAACTAGATTATTATAGGGAGTTTGTGGACTGTCATGAAACAAAAACAAAAAACTAAAAAAACTATAAAACGCCCGCGCCCCACCTCTTCGGGAGAACCCCCGCATTATCGCCGGCCCTCTCTGGCTGGCCTCTCTCTCCCTCTCTCTATCTCTGCGGGTTGTTTTAGGTGGTTCCCCTTTGCTCCTATTTTTCGTACCGTTTCGAACTTGGTACCATCTAGCTGAGGTTTTTTGAGAGATTTGAACCATGGTTTTTTTTATTAGAATTCAGCGCTGTTATCAACTGAGCCAACGGGGAACCAATAATTACATTACAAATAATGATACTTATTTGTTGTGCAATAATAGCAAACAAATCAATTGGATTGATTACACACTGGTAACTACAAAATTACAGTCTATAAATTATGTTAACTTACTGACGGTAATCTGTAGGCTTATTCCCTCTGCCCTCTGAAACCGAGAATAATGCATCTGAGATAGTCAATTGGTTATATTATATGTTACACAATCACGGGTTCAATTATCGCCATTAAACTGGCAATACTGTTACAAAGATATAGCCCTATATATATTCCAGCCGATGTGTGTGTACTGCGTTACCTCGAAGTGACGTCAAGATCTAGAGTGGCTGATAAGCACAGCAATACATCAACGTGAGAACGCATAACTTATCAGCTATAATTACTAACGCATACATGGTCGAGGTAGTTAATGCGTTTGTTCAAATCCTCGTTTTGTGTTATTTGCAAACTTTAAAATTACAGGTTCAAATCTCGCTATGTGTTATTGGCATTTGTGGACAACTCGGCCATTTCTGGTCCGATTTTAAAAAGGTAAAACGTTTTGAAATTCTCGCTTCATTCCGGTCCTGAGTGGTACCAAGAACGACGAGAATGAAGTGATTTAAAGAAATCATCAGTATGTAACCCCGAGCCCACCAGTCAACAGAATTCGCTCTCCTAACATTCAAACTTTGACCGTTAACCTTTAACCTTGAATTAGCCCGTGAGCCCCCATCTCCATAAAGCAGAGATACAACATTAAAAAAACAATGGCTGGTGTCTAGGGGTGAATCCTGAAAGTTGTTAACGTTTACTGGAAATTGGATATCATTAGATTGTGTCTGCTAAAATGGCTAATAACCACACAACAATGCCTAAGTCAATGATAATATTATTTATTTTAAGATAATATGAGATTGAACGGTCTTACATTAGTATAAATGAATGTATATGATAGAGGTTGTGTAATATTATGAAAAATGTTAAGTATTGTTAAATGTCCTGGATACATACGATAACGGCGACTCTTAACAACTGACGATGAACATAAGCAATCCAAATATGGCGACGAACATATGTAATCCAAATATGGCGACGAATATATGTAATCCAAATATGGCGAGGCGCATCACACACTATTACTTGCAGAATATATCCTGCAAATTCTGGATCAGAACACAATATAAAACTATAATCCAACGGTAATCTCATACGAATAAATCCACTTAATCCAGACGGTAAGCGGGAAAATGATGCTCCGGGTGTTACTACGTAGATGGCGCGAAAGCTAATGTACAGATGATGAATACGCCAGTGTACAGTTGATGAACACAGGTGGTGCTAATTGACAGGTGGTGCAAATGATAATGTTCTCAAACTCAGGTGACACTAATTGACAGTTTGTGCAAATGATAATGTTCTTAAACTCACGTGGCGGTAATGAACAGGTGGTGCAAATGTATATGGTTCTAAAACTCAGGTGACTCTAATAAACAGTTGGTGCAAATGATGTTCTAAAACTCAAGTGACTCTATTGACAGGTGGTGCAAATAATAATGTTCTCCTCAAAACGCAGGTGGTTCTATTACGCAGGTGATGTTAACAATCTACAATTCCGGTATAGAAGCAACGGTATTTCTGTCTATTTCGCAGGCGACGTATACAGTCAATTTACAAATACTCTAATATAAACACACAGCTTCAAGACGACAAACTCATGCCTTCGGTGTTATCATTACGGCTCTCTGAACAACCAACGCGTCTACACTCTAACAGTTCCAAATCAGTTCTCCCTAGAATATCTTAATTTCTGCTTCAAATCCCAGACTTATCATAAAACTATCACATGCTGCATTAGTGTGAAATTAATGTGAATGCAACATGAGCAGGGACTAAATTAATCTTGACCAGGACTCCATTAATGTCAGATATCGCAAGGATCCAAACATAAGTTTCAAAATTGGCCGGGCATGGCCATGGCATTAAAATGTCAGAAGTGAAAGTGTATGGCCAGTTTTTGATTGCAGACTAATTTGTTATCAGTTGCTAACAATTGCTAGCCAGTAATAAAAAGCAGCTGCAGGCAGTTATCGTATCGCATAAAATTGAAATAGCAGACTGGCCGATAAAATTAACACGGTACATTAACGGGTGGATGCAGCAAGCTAAATTATCTACAGTACGACCAATATCTAAGGCATAACTATAAAACAAACTGTTGAAAATAGATAAGATATTTACAGTGGGCTACAAGTACCAAACTGGTACAATATAAGCACACTCTCTCTCCCAATACTGACACGTGTTGCTAGGGAAGATCTGACGTGTGCACATGCGTGCTATGCGTTCTTACGGACTTAGCCATTTAACAAAACCTCTCTCATAGGGCGTTATACACACGTTATATCCTATCCAGGGGACATGCTTGGAACGCACCCAGAGCGGGCATCCCATACCCGGCCTAGCTGGGACAGCCCGTACCCGTCCGGCCGATTGGTGCTACATGATCACGTGATTCCATGTCTACAATTACTCTTTGCCCATTATCCGAGAAGCATGACATCATGCCAAGACCAACTCGCACAGTCACATAAAACCCATGATTGCAGACCAAAGACCTTCGACTGGGCCAAAGTCAAGAATGGTAAGTTAGCCCACCTGCTATGCGTTAACACCCAATTAGACACAGCATCGATAATGGTATACCACGTGTGAACGCACAACCATACATTACGTGTAAACACTCAAAACACTCAACTACATGTAAACGCTCATCTACACACAATATTACACACACTGGGTCTGAGCGCCTTGTGATCAACCCCACACACATCTGCACGCCCATTTAGAGACAACCCCCCCCCCCACCCCCACCCCACCCCCCAGGTACTGGTCACCAGCACCGCACATAATAGGGTCTGAACGCCCATTTAGAGACAGGCATCCACATGGATATACACCATGATTACTGTTGCACAGCTTCGCGCTATTGCAAAACAATTCGGCCTTAGAGGCTACTCTAAGGTCAAGAAAGCCGACCTGCTCCAGATGATCGGACATGCCCGTGCCAAGGAGTTGCAGAAGCGACTCTCCCGAGCAATGAAGACGGGAATGGTTCCTGCGCTTACCAAAGATGATCCTTGCAATCCCCACAAGAAAGCGCAGCGGATCCGTGAGCTTCGTCAGTTGGACGAGGAGGTGACTGCTAGCTTGCAAGCCAAGACTGTAGTGCGGCGGATGGCGGACCATCCACTGGAGCGCTTACCTCCCCTATGCAGGATCACTAAGCAAGTGATGAAGGGGCCAAGGTCTGAACCCATAGCCCGGAGGATGAGGCGAGAAGGCGAACACATTCTCGACCAGCGTCTCGGCGAAAGTGAGACAGGATAGAGGATGTCGGTCAGTATGCTGAACATTCTTCAGTGGTCTAGAAGGAGACCTCTCAGGCCAGATCATGCAAAAGATCCAGCAGACTGTCCAGAACGCCTTCTACCTCCGCTACACCCATACCTATTGGATCCATCACATCGAAGACGGTAGGGTGATGCTCTTCCACAATAATGCTCCAGGGAGCCCGTGGCTGAACACGATAGGAGCAGGTCAGGACTGGGTGGCAGCAAGAGAGCAAGCCCATCTCGACACAGACAATATCGATCGACCCAACACCAAGTGGGATTTCGCTCGATCAATCAATGTTGAGTCCAGGGCTGTCATCGACCACCAACCTCTGCTTGGGACAGGCACCCTGTCACATTGGCTACGACAGGAGAGTATGAATGCCCTCCACACCTATAGGGACAACATGTGTCTCTGGAGATGTCTAGCAGTCCACCGAGGAGCGAGAGCTGATAGAAGTACAGCTCCTGCACGAGAGCTTGCCAAACAGTTCTACAGCAAGACACTGACAGTACCTGATGCCTGCAAGACCTCACTGGATAAGCTGGACAAGGTAGAGTTCTTTGCCAAGAGCGGGATTTGTATGTATGCACCAACCGAAGAGGACACCTGGCACTTGATCAGGCAAGCAGCTCACTACCGTGACACCATGACAATCAGAGCGTGGGACCACCACGCCTTCTACATCAAGAACATCTCCAAGCTGGCACATACACTAGTCTGCAGTCACTGCCAGCAGAGGTTTAAACAGGCATGCAAGCTTCAATGTCACACTGATCACTGTACAGGCGGCAAAACAACAATCGTGTGTCCTGGCGAGAAGGTTGTGGCACCACAGTCTGCGTATGAGAAAGCCTTCTATCCGCCCAACCATCCAGTTCAGTGGCTACTCGTTGAATCGAGTATGAGTTGAGAAACAGAGGCATACACATACACCATGTAGAGTGTGGGCATGGTGGCGAGCGTTGGATCGAGGGTGCTCAAATAGATGGTTATTATCCGACCACCAACACCGTTTACCAGTTCCATGGCTGTTACTAGCATGGGTGCCCACAACACCAGCGAGATGAGGATGCCGAACAAAGATACCAAAAGACAGCCCCGAGAGAGGAGAAGCTGAGAGCATCTGGATGCACGATTCTGGTACAGTGGGAGTGCTGTATAAAACGCTGTCCAAGTGTCCCTAAATGAATTCGGACTGTCCCATACCCTTACTTCATAGTTTACGACTTCGAAGCCCTCCTAGATGGTATCAAGAATCATCCTACGGAGACTCTCATGATCGAGAGTACTCACATACCTATCTCTGTGTCAGTTAGCTGCCCCTTAGATGGAGCCACGAGTGAGCCCATTCACCTCTGCAATCCTGATCCCAGAGAAGAACTTATCAGAGAGGTCATGCTGGTGATCCAATGGCGAGCATATCTAATCCGGACAAAGGTTAGGGTACAGTACATACCGACAGACCTGGACAAGCTCCCAAAGCGACAGCAGCGACTGATCAACGAGTGGTGTGACCAAGTGCCTGTACTGGGGTTCAACTCTGGGCAGTATGACCTGAACCTCATCAAAAAGTACTTTGTCGATGAGCTAACTGACAGTATAGGTACAGTGAAAGTAGCCAAGAAGGCTAGTCAGACCAAGTTACTAATAAGACCTGAGCTACGGTTTCTCGATATGCTGAATTACCTCGGCCTAGGAGTCTCGTACGAGGTATGGGTCAAAGCTTACGGATGTACACAGCAGAAGAGCTGGTTCCTGTATGAATGGTTTGACACACATGAGAAGCTCAACTACCCAGGGCTTCCTGACTACTCAGCATGAACATCTAAGTTCAAGGGTGGCTAGCACTTGACGTGATCAGAGTGGGAGCAGTGTAACCAGACATTCGGCGAGCACGGAATGAGGACATTCGCTGAGTGGCTGCGATACTACAGCAACCTGGACGTCAGTCCATTCATCGAAGCCCTAGAGCGGATGTGGGATTTCTACACAGAACGAGAAATAGACATCCTCAAAGACACGGTGTCTCTCCTAGGTGTGTCACTGCAGTACCTCCTACGTGGAACCACTCAGCACACGGTGGATGTTAGCCTCTATTCACTGGGCAAGGAAGCCTACGAGATGCTGAAGGGTGCTGTTGTTGGAGGTCCCAGCATCGTGTTCACCAGATAGCATGAGGCCGGTGTCATATGATTCTGCCAGAGTGAGCGTGTCTGCCAATGTCTACTCGGCTACGATGCAAATGCTTTGTACCTGTCAATGATCGCCAAAGAGATGCCATGTGGTAAGAAGACAGTGCACCATTCGTCCGGTGCCAGTTGTGTAGCTAGCTTTAAGGAGGCTCTCCTAGCAGACAGCTGTTTTGGGTTTGCTGAGGTGGATATAGTGGTCCCCAAGGCTATGTGGGCAAAGTTCGAGGAAATGCCTCCGCCCTTCTATAACCGCGAGATCCCAGTAGAGGCAATCTCTGCTGAGATGCTGGCATATGTAGGGCGAACAGGGGGGAAGCATCCCACCACCCAGAAGCTGGTCGGTGCCCTCTCTGGTAAGAAGCGACTGCTGCTATACTCCCCGACACGCAAGTGGTATATAACCCATGGCTTGGAGATCACTGCTGTATACCGCACCATAGACTATGAGGCCAAGTGCCCATTCGAGTGGTTTGTGGAGAATGTTACGGAGGCCCGCCACTCGGGAGATGTAGATAAGAGCTCTTGGCAGATCTCTTCAAACTCCTCGGCAACAGTGGCTACGGGAAGCTCATCGAGGCCCTAAAAAGTCATAGCAACACCAGCTTCACAAAGGATGAACGTGTGGTAGACAAGGCCCTTAGTAGTGCATGGTTCGAAGATCTCGAGGAAATCAGTGAGTCATACGAGCTCCAGACTTACAAGCCGAAACTCACAATTCGATGGCCCTTCCAGGTGGGGATAGCCGTTTATGAGCTCACGAAGCTGCGAATGCTGGAGCTCTTCTATGACTTCCTCGATCGCTACGTAGCTTGTGACAGCTTTGAGTACCTGCAGATGGACACTGACTCCTCGTATATCGCTATAGCAGGCTCCAACCTCGACGACGTCATTCGCCCTGAGATGCGAGCAGAGTACCAGGCTCATAAGCGGGACTGGCTAGCTTGGGTCAAATGGGCTGGACGGACTCCAGGACTGTTCAAGCTCGAGTTCGAAGGCTCTCGTGATATCGCTCTCTGCTCCAAATGCTAATACGTGGAGAGCGCAGCTGCAAGTAAGTGCACGGCTAAGAAAATGTCAAAGCGGCAGAATGAGGTCTCTTGGCAGAGGGTCTACAGCACCCTACATGGCGGGGTGGACAGAGCTAAAAACCGAGCCCTACGCATGTGCAACCAGGGTATGGTGACGTATGAGCAGGAAAAACTCAGACTCTCTGCTTACTATGTGCTGCCAGATGGTGTCCTTACCGAGCCCATCGAGTATCATGTTAGCACCCTAGGTGGTGGTAGCTGTGTGTCTGGAGGGACTAGCTGAAGCTCTTCTATGACAAATGGTCGCCTAGGCACTCCGTGCTGGCGTGCCGGGTAATACAGTGTAGGCCGCCTCTCCGCCTCTCCGTACCTATCAATGCTGTGAACATCTATCGACCAGTTAGGATCCGTTGCACGCTGTCGACCACCTTCCAGCCCACCAGGCTCATACAGGTACCGAACCAGAGCATCAGGTTGTAGGCACTCCTCGCTCTTGTTCGCTCCTCTAGAGCTGTGACCAGCAGAGTGTCTGATAGCCTCTACTGGCTTCTTCCCGATTAGCCTAGTAACCTCGGCATTGGATCTCTCCACCACAGCAGGCAGCCATCTCACCCATACTCTAGAACGTTCACTCGGCGTGGCCATTTCCTGGGCGTATTGGTGTGGGAACAGCCTCTCGGCCAGTGTCTGATTCCACTGCACAACGATAGCCTGGGCATGGTGATGCCCTACCTCACCTCGCCTAACTGCCACACTGTGTTTCCGCATGAGGGCTGTACTCTCACCTCTGAATTCTTTACCCTCATCAACAGCAACAATTCCGGCACACTGGAGGGGATTTTCTGAGGCCTTGTAGACAACCTGGAATGCCTGAGCCACCTGGCCAGCTGACTTGTCTGTGAGCGGTACTGCCGCCTTGCACCTGCTGGCGACATCGACGATGGTGAGGGCATACATGTAGGTCTTACGACGAACCAAGTCATGTGGAAGGAATAGAACATCTGCCTGGTGAACTCTGTTCAGGACAGTTTCCTCGAAATGGGCATGCCTGATGAGCCGTGGACGAGGTCTGTATATCTGGCACATCGCCTGGCGGCTGTGCCACTGGCTAACTGTCTCCAATATGAAGTTGTGCCCTTGCGACGTGCAGCCTCGAATGGTAGAGGGGGCTCATGGTAATATCCACCAGGCTGATAGTCGAGTTCCTCAAGAAAGACGGTTGATAAATTCCCGGAGTTCATCACTGACGTCCACTCCCGTCCTGTCATGCACGGCCATGGTAAACTCTAAACAGACGAATAGATGGCTGTCATTCATTCGACCATCACTTAAGACCTCCCCAAACACCTCTGTTCACTGGCGTCTAATCTCTGCTGGATCCTCACTGAACAGTAGTTTCTCGACCAACCCTCTGAAGTTAAGGGACTTGACCAGGACGTACAGTGACGCCATCCTTATATAGTATGGCTTAAATGTTCGGCTGCCCAGATGGCCGCGAGCGCTATGGCAACGTATGGTAGACAAGGGCCTGCGACTCTTTAGAACGTACCTACTCCTGAGGTGAAGAATGGTATGGTTTCTGAAATCTTCTCCACACCATGGAGAGCATCGTTGGCGATCTTGCCAGCCTTCATTGTGAACAGAGCGATCAGAGCCCCAACTTCTGCCAGAAGACCGATAGAACCTTTTACATGAGTGCGATAGATTCCTTTTGCTCTGTGTGCTAGCTTGCGGGATTCAGGCTCTACATCATCATACTCACCACCGACATCATAGTCCGCATCATAAGCCTCCTCATAATAGTCCTCCTCATAGTCCTCGTCATCTATATCCTCGACTGGATCAGCCTTTGGGGCATACATCGCTCTGGGGACCCGTCACTGGGGCAGCTATATAGTAGCTTTAAACTGTAGTCTATGGTATGCCATCCACAATCGTGAATGCGGGCGTGTTTGCCTTAGCGAACTGGGGACAAGAAGGCAGCAGAGGTCGAGCGTGAGCATAATAACCAGGCAATGAAGAAGCTGTCTAAGACGAAGTTTGAGTACAGCAAAGCACTCGAGCATATGCGGCAGAGGGAGGCACGCCGACGACAACTCCGAGCTCAGGCCAACCAGAGTTTCAAAGAGGCAGAAGAGAGTCTCGATGAGTACTACGAGGCTCTAAAGAGATCTGAGCCAATGCTCGATTATGAAGCATCGACAGGTCAGAAGACAGCAGAGCTGATAGTAGTGGTGGCAGCTGCAGCTGTGATGACAGGAGTCGTGCTCTACGCACGCTCAAGCTGACTACCTGATTTGTTCGACACGCATACCTTAGCATAGCCAAAGTAAAGTACCGTCACATCTAATGAGCAAGTCCCAGCTATGAGGTTTCTGATGTAGAAGCTGAGACGGTTGCCCTGATTAGCGGGGATGTTCCTGCCACCGAGGTAGTGACGGCCCTCGAGTGCCGACTCAAGGTCGTCGCTTCCACTGGTTAGTCGCAGAAGTGCATATGCATTAGTTTTCTGTCTGTAGAGTTGGCAATCAGCCAGCTCGTGTACCTCACCAAGAACATTGGTCACAGCAACCACAAGTTTGAAGTCGTCTAGCTTATCCATCTGCTGGATGGCTCCTCCCTTCTGAACCAGGACCGCAACAGAGACACAGTCTGATGCACCATGATGCAATGTCAGCTCTACCCGTTGGTTAGCTGTGGCTTGGACCTGCTGGTGTTCTCGCTCCACATGCACGATCCGCTGTTTGGAACCCGTTTGCTTCAGCTCCTGGTCATTCTCGTCATGCCAGACATGACGTCTTGGAGCATTCATCGTCGCATCTGCGAGCTGCTCAGTGTACACCCGGAGGAACAGCCTATCCTGCATGGCAGCCGGATTCACGTGTTTGTTCTCGAGGAGGGTTATGAGTGGAACTGCCACAGGATTCTCGACACCTGTCCGTAGTTAGAATTCCGTGAACCACTCATTGCACCCCTTGGTGTAGTTCCCCTTTCCCTTCGCATAGAAGGTTGGTCAACGAGCCAGCGGACCTAGGACTCGGTACTCATCGTTCACATAGCTGGTGTCCACGGTGCTGTTGCTCTGCATGATCTCCCACCTGGTCAGAACCTGCGGGAGCTCTAGCGTCTGTTATATTGTGCTCTGAAGCTTGAACTCGAGTGTCATGCTCTTGATCTAATGGATCTGTGCCAATATTGCAACGTCGATGTACTTCCCAGCAGCGGACAGCGGGTTCTCCTCGTGTATACTGGGTCGAATGACCATCAGGCAGTCCTTCCGAGAATCAGTGCAGTGCAATGTCCCCATCTGGATGTTGCACATACTGCAGAATGTTTAAAGTCTGGGTATATAGAGGTTTTAAACGGCTGCCATGTTCGGTAAAGTTCTCCAACAGATTGTCGACAGGCAGCAGGACAAGTCGGCAGGACAGTCACAGCCACAGCGTGCACTGTCCCACTGAGACACGGTCCGAGGACTGCTTCGTGACATCATCATTATCCACGAGCGAGCCAAGGTCACACCTCTGTCTGATGCGGAGATACTGGCCACCATAGAGGAACGCACGCCAGCTCGTAGTACACAAAAACTCCCAACTCGGATACTCTAGCGGAAGGTTGACAGCACCCAGGGCAGGGCACTCAAACTGCAAGTGGCCCAAACCAACAGTCCTGTTATTCTAGCTCTCCAAAGGGCGAGGGTCGAACCCAAACATCTACTGGCGGTCGGGAAGTGGGCTACCATAGTTAGCCTCCATAGCCAGGAAGAGCGAGAGATGCTGGATAGCCTCCAGTCTGGAGCAAATAACTACTTCAAGGAGGAGGTCAGTGCTGCTGTAGTGGAGAGCCATGACACCGCTCATGCATAAGGTACTCAGAAGGTGTTCACTGTTGGCCGCAAGGAGAGGGTCACTGTTGATCGCAAGGAGGCTATTGAGCACATCTTCAATGAAAGAGGGCGCAGGAGAGTGACCAGTAATCTGCCAGCATTCACGAAATTCCTAGATAACTACCAGGACAACCTCATCAAATCGACTCGGAAGTCAGATGCCAGTCGCACATGGCTAAAGTGGGTCTTCCGTGAGTAGTTCCAGAAGAAGAGAGACCCAGACAAGGACACTCAGTGTGTAGAGTTTCGGCAACAGTACGAAACTGATGAAGTAGCTTCTGACGAAGATCCTCAAGTGTCTGACGAAGGTCCTCAAGTATCTGACGCAGTAGCGGAGACCGCGGACGAAGTTCCTCAGCCTTCTGATGAATGAAAAACAAGTTGTGGCAGCTGCGACAGGCTGTCAGCGATGACACGTAGAGCAGGATATTTTCCTGGCTGAATTCAGATTATAGGTGAAGGTCTGCGCCTTTTCCAGAGATGGCTTGAAGTGTGACAGCTCACCTGTCTCCTTGTTGCTGAAGTCGAAGCGGTACAGATCAGATGCCCTCTGTACACCTGCGATAAAGTCCTCTTTGGTCTCCTTGAGGGTTAGGCTGTCGGTTATGGTCTCGACCAGGGCATGTCCACACTTGGAGCTGAAGCATAGCAAACGGGCATTGTGGCGGATGTCTGGTGAGATCTCGCGGGTGTACTTCTGAAAGAGAATGAAGACAGTGATGTTGCTGAGGTAGGTGACTGTCTTCTGGTCCATTGCAGGGTCATCAATAACTAGAACAAGTGCTTCTATCAGTCGGGCTGCCATCAGTGCTTGCAGGTTCTGCGTCTTGGTGATTGGGCCATTGTACCATTGATCATTACTGACAACCGCCTCAGTGGCGGAGTCAGACACCAGAAGGATGTATTGAGAGTGTAGATGTTCGGCCAGGAGAGCCCGTAGCAAGATTTTTTCCCATGTCCTGACGGGACAATGATCAGCACCACCTGGACAACATCAGCCAGCCTATTGTCGAATGGTACAGACGTGCGTGCAGAGGATGGTTAGCACTTGGTCGGCGGTAGCCTCGTCTATATCTGGGAGACTAAACGGCAGTACTTCCTGCACCAGCTCTTTCACCTGCAGAGCGGGGAATGCTGCACCTCCGGCGGATATGAAGGATGCGATGGAGACATCAAGCATGAAATCCCAGCAGCAGCTGAGAAGATAGCATAGAGGGCCTGTGTCAGCACCCACAGTGTCTAGTACATCCAGTATCTGTATGATACATGCACGGGAAGCCATGACTATCATGTGGTCTTAAACGGCAAACCAAAGAACCCTGACTTCTTCACCTCTGGAGGCTGGTGGTAGCACCTTTTTTTGCCATAGTGATATTGCTCAGGCTGAGGGTGCCTATCTTGAGATTCTCTCCATCCTGTCGGAATCAGCTCCATGGTTTCAGGAGATCATTAACCAGGTCCTGTGCAAAGGACCCAGCCATAACCTTGATGGCTCTGGCCTCATCGACTCCGAGCATACCTCGCATCGTCGCCCTCTCCTTGATGCCCATTCCCTTGTTTACAGTCTTGGCCTTGTCAATGGCCAATTGTCCTACCGTATCAGTGTTCCCGATGAGATCTCGGGCTGGAATGGTACCTCGGATCTCCCGCAGGTCTCCATTCTCATCGAAGTCTAGGAAGGAGCTAGGGGCAACAATGTCCTCTGAACCGAGGCGTGCCTCGCCCAAGTGAGCAAGATCGCCTAGCTCTTTGCTGTCTAGGTCTGTGAGTGACAGAGTCACAGTGCTATATACAGATGACTTAAACCTACTAGTCATACCCCCAGTGAAATAGTTGGGCATTGGAGGACCACGCAGTCGGCCAGGGGAATAGGTAGCAGTGCTCATGGTACTGGCCCTCTCTGCAGGGGCACGCCTTGTGGGCGGTCCACCATTCCCGGGCATTGACAATCCTCAGTCCACGTGCTCGACTATGGACTACACGCAGCCCTCCGGCACAGCATGCCTCATATGCTGCAGGGGTCTCGTGATCCATCTCTCACTATTCAGAGGGTTTAATCGTAGGCGACGAAGATCTCGGCCATTGCACTCGTTGCTAGCCCTAGAACCGCGGCCTCCATTAGTGTAACACATTCACCCATGATCTTGGTGGCAACAGTGTAGGAGGCACCACTGAGGGCGATCTTTGGGATGGGGTGAGTTATTCCGAGACAGTGCCTGACCTCACCACTCAGCACTGTAGCGTGATCAGCCGCAGTGGCAGCAGAAAGAACCTCATTTCCACCTGTCCTCTTCACCACGGCCACATTCACTGCCACGTTACTGGCGACATGGACTGCCAGAGGTTTTGCTTTGGTCAGTAACTTCTGTGTCTTGGTTCACAGCATGTTCTCCACCATCTGAATACTCGCCTGGCTCTCGGCCAGTTGCTTCACGATCTGTACTGTTGACGTCATTGTTTAAGCACTGAGTATACAACGCGGTTAAACGTCTGCATCCCCTGTCGAGAGAGCTAATAAGATATTCCCAGTCTGCATCAGCCAGGTGTCCGGGTTGGTACTCAGGAATATTCACCTCTCTATTGAGACATCTTAAACATGTCTGGGCTCACGCTATGTGAGAAGTACTATGATGTCTTCCGGAGGGAGTTGAAGGAATACAGGAAGAAGACACCAGATGAGCTCGCTCAGCTCTAATGTGCTGAGCTGACAGAGGAGCTGACAGCTGTGAAGCTCTATCTAGGATTTGGTAAGGGACAAATCTGCATCCTCGAATACCTTATCATGGGCGGGAGTATCGTCGAGCAGCTCCTGTGAGCTAAAGGTTTCTACAAGGATTGGGAGTATCTAGCAGATGTGTTCCAGCAGTTGCAGACCGCCATGGCATCACCGGACTCAGAGCTGAACAAGGCTCTGTGATACTACAAGCTGGAAAAAGGATGCGCTGCAGAACTCTCCAGCACTTGAATATGCATGTTGGCAGCGTGTATAGGGGCTGTAGGGCATGCCAAGCTGGTTCAGTGTCTCACCGTGGTCCCCACTGCTACTGTAGAGAGTCAGGATAGTCTAATAGCTGATTTGCTAGCGGCGGAGTAGGCTGAACCCGAGTGCCATGATAGCTAGGCCTGACAACACTCATAGAGCTGCCACGGGAAGCGGTGTCATGTCGACTGGCTACTGTGTCGGGGTCGGAATGCCTGGAGCTGCTGTGTCGACTGTCTGCAGTGTCAGGGTCGGAATGATATCTATGGAATGCCGCAGCTGGGTCTGTGCTGTAAGGAGGCAGTAGCACAGTGCTTCCAGGGACTGGAGGTGGTGTGTGGGACAAAGTACTTCCACACATCTGGATAGTCCTGCCGCAAGCCAGTGATGGGAATAGTTTGCACCAGCACTCCAGGGTCAGAGTCTGGATCGAATGAGAATGTCGCTGTCTTCTGATGGTCTACTCGTCGGGGTGTTTGATAGGGGAATCCTGAGTAGTCATGTCTCGGGTCACCATACATATCCTCTAGACCGCTGTTGTCACCACCTTGCCACCGATAGTCTGGGTGAGTGCTGAACTCTCTCTGTAGTCTGCTGGCCGCTTAGACGCTATGACTGTTGAGCTGTGGGTCGAAGTCGTTTGTATCAGGGAGGCTTGCACCCAGCTCACGGAGGATTCGTCGCACCGTGAAGTACACGTGGAATTTGAGAAAGTTGGCGATGAGCACAGTTTCAGGAGTACAAGAATAGGAGTGAAACAGGGTGGAACTTACTCCACACCCTGCCGTGGCACACCACACGGCAAGGTTCAGCTGCTGATTCCAGTATGAGAGGCTTGGAGCAGCCATCCAAGTATGAGCTTGCTTCGCATCATTGATGGTGATGGGGCAGTTGGTCAATGGTTGTGGATTGACGGAGCAGCTGGTTCGGGACGTCCATCCACTGTGGTGGAGAACGGTGTTAGCGCTGGTATATCATCCAGTAGCCCTCTCAGGCCAATCAAGGGTGCACCCTTGCGGGGACGTTGGCTCCGGATGAATGTCATGAGGTTCAGTGGGAAGGCCATCTATACTGGTGTTCTTAAAGCTACCGTACAGGTAGCACACTATGTGTACTCGTCTCGACTCCAGAGACCAGCGAGGCGACCTCGCCATAACATCTCGTTTTTTAGCTCCTCCATATCAACCTGCCCGCTGGAGCCTTTGAGGTATTGCTGTTGCAATTTAGGTTTCTCCGTGCGGTACAGGGCTTGGACCTTCACTATATGGTGGTACTCTTCATCGGTGACCTGGTCATCCTCAAGAGC
Source organism: Chaetoderma sp. LZ-2023a (assembly GCA_034401795.1). NCBI lineage: Eukaryota > Metazoa > Mollusca > Caudofoveata > Chaetodermatida > Chaetodermatidae > Chaetoderma > Chaetoderma sp. LZ-2023a. The sequence continues at coordinate 32,536,061 of CM067370.1, read as the reverse complement.
TTTGCTGACAGAATCGTCGATAGTCCGTGGCATACTCTGTGCCAGTGTCACGTACTTAGCATGCTTCTCCAGCCTCCTTGTGATCTGCTTCTGCCCCACCTCCAAGCCCATGGCCAAGAAAGTGGCGGCTAGTGTCACGCCACCCAGCGGGATGGCGATGATGGCACCCACCCCTGAGGCGAGAGTGGCCACAGCTGCCACACCAGCACTGGCTCCAATCACACCCGCAGCAGTGGTTGTACGCGCGAGGACGTTGTAGGCTGTCTTATATCGCCTGCGCGATTCTGCCTGATGGTATCTATCTGCTGGAGTCACCGGCCATGGATGGTACCGCCCTCGTCAGCCATCAAGGAGGAGTATAGTTCTGGTTGCTTCCACCACTCTGATTTTGCCATAGTATACCTGGAGATTAAACCCACATCACCTGCATAATCTGCTCATGAGACATAGAAAGGTTAATTTTGGAGAGCCTGGCGAACCGTAGCAGCTTGCTGGTGTCGAGACAGACGTCTCTTAGACAGTGAGCATCCAGCGCTATGTCGGGTGCCAGTAGCTTTCTGAGACGTGACATCTGGAACGTCACCGTATGACCAAGATAGTAGGTCCGCCGCTGGATGGCTTTCTTGGTCTTACACCTCTGTGCCATCTCCTCTTCCCACTGTATTAAATCTGGCCCATCCTCGTCTGCGAAGACACCTGGCCTATCGTCATAGACATCTGGCTCATCGTCGTATGTGAAAACATCTGGCTCATTGTCGTCTGTCAAGACATCTGCGTCCCGCTTACTCTCCTCCAGGAGGGCCTGCCAGTATCGGGAACCTTCACTGTTCATTCGCCTCCTTGCAATGCAGGCAGCCTCTTGATACCAGCTCTCCCATTGTGGTCGCTCTCCTTCTTGTTGACAGATATGTTGCTGTGCGAGCATCTGTGCGCCCTTTGGGCAAACATCTATCGGGTTCGTCATCTCGGCAAAGGTCAGATATTCCTGGTGTGATATCATGTTGTCATCAGGTCAATGAGTAATAAGAGTGTAAACGCTAAATGGGCGTCTGATATCCGATCCATGCTGGCATATATTTTAATGGAGGGGCTGTCAAACAGGTGATTTACAGGTGTGAACAGGCTGGGACTGATAGGTTTCGATAGGTTGCTGTTGGCACCCGGGAGATACTCTATCACATCCCGGCTGACTTCTACCAGTGAGCTACTGTGTGCACTGCCCGGAGGTTGATGTAGCACATCGGCGTGTTTGCATGTTGTGCCCTGCTGGGGCATCTCAAAGAGGACCCATTCTACACGGTACTGTACCACCCGTCTCCCCTCTGGAGAGGGTGAGATTACGTTCTCACCACCGGAGAGCAGCAGTCGGACAATCGGCATGGTTATATCTCCTGTTTAAACCCCTCCTATGTAACCCATATTTGCTCACTCGACTGGTCTTGCTGACCTGGCACATGTGTACGCAGTTGATGCTGCCAAGGTATAAGAGAGCAATGGCAAGTCATTCGCCTTACAGTACGAAGCAAACTCAAAGGCATTTTCCCTCCACGCCATTGGTGGTGATGGGGTGGAGCAGCTCACAGACCTCAAGGATGTATCGAAGGAGCGCCTAGGTCGCAACATAGATGGCCACAAGATCGTGTTTCAGTACGATTTCCCGAAGAGGAAGTACATCCTCGAGCCGTTGATTGAGCTCTCGGATACAGAGGTGGCAGACATCAACACCCTAAATAACGACCTCAGCTTTCATCTGGTCAAACCCTATTCGAGCGATGCCCCACTGATGACCCATGATGGTTTGCTATTGACCCTGGCAAAAACCTGCAGTTCATATTTGAGAAGAATGAAGTGTGGTACCGCGCTGGACCTGGGGTGACTGGCAAACATGGTTGCCACTATATAAGCCTCCCACAGGCATTGACATAGAGGTTACTCCCCTCTCCACTGTTGTGAAAAGGGATGGGACAGTTCGAAAGCTCTACAATCGGGGATCATCCTTCCTCACCTACATAGGTGAAGGTGTCTCCCTGACAAGGGTGGTTCACCGGATTGGGTTTACACGTGGAAAGATCCTGCTGCGTCGTCCATTCAATGGACCAGAAGAAGCTGTTAACCTCCAGGAGGGCATCCTATGGGTAGATGGTATGTCACATGTCTCCAAAGCCAAGGGTGCTGTTAAGCTGCTTCAGCGAGTCGGACTCACTAGCCCGCAAACGACTCATATAGTCCTAGAGCTACGTTTCTTAGCCGGCAGCAGAGTGAAGCAGCTAGCCCCTTCCCCTGATGGGATGAAGAGCACTATCCATCCGGATGGAACAGGGCTCGATCTGGCACATATATTTCTCGAGGGTTTCACTCTGTTCAGTTTAACTCTTCATATATAGCCATGACTCTCAACATACTGCTCGTGCTGGCGTCTACAGCAGTGGCACAGGGTGCTGAGACTGCCATGATATTGGATGCCAAGTGGGCCCACTTCCGGGATGACCCCCAGTACAATCCTTGGGTCGACCCCTTGCGGAGAAACATTTACGACCGCTTTCACCCACGTGAAGAGACCGAATCTGTCTGCCACTTCTATGGGTTGTAGAGGGTATGACGTGGTTGTCTGCTCGAGTCACCTGCTCATACCCAGATTCTCTGCGCAACATGTGAACATGCCAGAGTCTGCCGTGGTGCAAATGCTAATCACTTTAGCATCCTACCAGGTGAGCGTTGTCAAGGTATATGGAAGACACTATGGGTGGTTCCATCATGCCGATGCGACTCTGGCAGAGACTACGTGTTTGTCTGAGCCTACACAAAATGGAGAGGCCGGCCCTTCTGGTGTGATTGATCACAAGGCGATCAACGGTGTATATCACCGTGGAGGCTTGTCTCTAAATGGGCGTTCAGACCCTATTATGTGTGGTAGTAGTAGTGTCGGAATTAAAATGATACTACCTCCCTCAGCTGGCAGCCGTTCGGTTATCCCTGTTGGCCCCCACCGCCCTCTCAATCCCTGGGGGCCTCCATCTAGAGTCATACATCAACCACATGTCTCAACAACCTTTGCCCCAGGGATTGAGAGGGCGGTGGGGGCCACGGATCGCCGAACGGCGGCCAGTTGAGGGAGGTGGCATCATTTTAATTCCGACACTAATACTTCATTTGCAGAGTAAAGAAAGGACTATTTTTTTTAATTTAGCACTGGAATGACTGGCACGTTAAGCCTTTCAGTCATTTTATTGGTAAATTTTCAAAAATAGTGTCGTTGATTTGACTGGAAGCCGTGTCTGCCTTCCAGTAAAATTAATTTCAAATTTTCAACAGTTTTCTTGTATGGTTGCCTTGAAAATGAGATATGGGGAATTAGTTGGTGAAAGGGTTAATAAATATAACAGCTGTATTATTTGCAACAGATTTCTGGATGCAAGCCCACGGACGCAATCACATTCCCGTTGCAGCAGCTTTAATTATCAATAGGGTTATGAATACAACAACTTTCTGGATAGCAACAGCTTTTATGGTACACTCAATTGTTCAGTACATTTTATTTCAGTGTTGGAGTATATGTAGTGCAGTGGGCGTCATACTAGGCATGTATGGATTGGGATGCGGACGGAGAAACACCCACCCACCTGCGCCGGAATACAACCAATACTACTAATAATAATAATAATAATAATAATAATAATAATAATAATAATTGTATTATATACTAATGATGACAACGGCAATGGCGATGACGATGGCAATGTTAATTACAATGTCAATCTTTATGGCGGCGATGACAATAACATCAGCAACGGCTGTCATGTAATTAGACCAATGCTGATCCTCGCAGGATTAATGTGGTAATTCGCCATGGCATAGTAAGAATCATGATGATAACTTTGAAAACAATTTGACTGAAAGTTGTTCCTACTTACAACAACAGCAACATTCAATCAAAATGTTTTTTAAAACAATTGCATGTAGACTTGTGTTCTTTTTGGAGCCGGCTTCGTTTGAACTTTAGAATGAAATTTGTCTTAACATTTTCACTACAGTGTTGACAAGTTTATAGATATGACCCCCAGAAAGGATTGATAACGCTGATTTATTGCTGACATTAAGTTACATGAGGGATAATTTGTTTTGCTACTGTCCATGACATTTACATATTCAGCCTCATTCAACTGAATGCTGTTGCAGTTTTTACTATTACTGTTACTGATTTTGTTACAACTGGTGTTGCTGTTATTGCTGTGCCTGCTCACAGAAAATTTGCAACATCCATTTTAATGCAACTGTCTGTAACAGTGCTATGTTTGCAACATCTTTGAGTTCAGAAGCTTTATTTTGGCAACAGCTTTGAATGCTGTGGATGCAGAACATTTTTGTTTGTAAGAATTTTATGAATGGGATATCTTTACAGGCTAATTTAACAACAGCTTTATTGGCGCAGTGGCTTTATCGGCTGGATAGCAAATGTGTAATGTGGTGCAACTGTTTCTATATGTGGCAGCTTTTGTTATCAACCATATTATGAGCATGGCAACCTTCTTGATACATCGGTGATCTGTTTATACCAGTTTTATTGTTGCAATAACTTTCTATCATTTAATCAATATTAAGACACATACTCGCAAATTTGATGACATTTCGTAATTTATGCACCAGATAAAGCTTTTGCAGCTTGATTATGCACCAATGTGGCGGACGGTAAATTCAATCTAATGTATAGAGCAGATAAGCCAATGCTCTTTCTAGTTAATATAGTACATTTCTATGGATAGCACACTAGAAGTCACGTGCTTTAATGAGCGGTAGGTTCTTATGGCAACCCTCTAATCTAACATCCAATCAAAACAGAGAAGAGTTGGCGGCTTCAAAGGAAAGCTGACACAAAAGATATTCACACCTAGGTGTGAACATCTTTTGTGTAACCAGGTGTGAAAATTTGTTGTATCCGCATTTGCGGCATTTCCTTTGAAGCGGACAAGGACAAATCGTCGCTCTTCTACTCTGCCATTGACGACGCTCTGGCACTAGGATATATCTCAGTCGTCATCGAAATGTAAGTTTTACCTTTGTCAGTTCTCGACCCGAGTGGGGTTTGAACCAAGCAATTCTGCGACACCCCCAGTTTGGGAGGCGAGTAGCCTCCCAATAGACCAGCATCCAGAGGACAAAATCCTCTTTCACAGGACTAGCTTTCAACTACCTGTCTCACAGTCACAAGAATAGCCTGGAACTGATGGTGTACATTTCAGAGATTTAACCTTTTACGTTTTCTATGATCCCTCCTTCTATATGTCTGGCACTAGCATGTGTGTAGCTTTTTATTATTATCAAGCATTAGTCCTGTGTAACTTGTCATTGACGACGTACTGATATTGCATGTATACGGGCACACGTACATGTTGCAAGCCTGCCTACGTGCATGCGTGCATGCATGTGCGCGTGCGTGAGTGCGTGCATGTCTATGTACAAACTAATGTATGTGTGTATGAATGTATGTGCTTGCTTGCTCGCTTGCATGCGTGCATGCATGCATGTGCGTGAGTGTGGATGTGCGTATGCGTGGTGGTGGGCAAGTTGATGGAAGAAGATTAGTGTGTGTGTGTGTGTGTGTGTGTGTGTGTGTGTGTGTGTGTGTGTGCGTGCGTGCGTGTGTGTGTGCGGTGTGTTAACTCTCCTTAATGACTGTAAGGTCAACTATAAAAGTCTTGTCTTTAAAACATAAAATGGCTTGCTGAAGGTGTGGCGATATGTGTCTATATTCGGATGGGTGTCTATTAAGAAGTTAATTAATCGAGTTAGTTAACGCTACAATACCTCTAAAGCCGCTGCGACACTTTCCCTAACTTGCACTTGAGTCAACTTAGTAGTGTATCCTGTTATCTTGTAGGTGAAATGTTGTTGGGGCCATGTGTTTTCTGAAATAATAATAATAATAATAATAATAATAGTAATAATAATAATAATAATAATAATAATAATAATTATTATTATTATAATATTAATAATAATAATAATAATAATAATAATAATAATAGTAATAATAATAATAATAATAATAATAGTAATAATAATAATAATAATAATAATAATAATAATTATTATTATTATTATTATTATTATTATTATTATTATAATATTAATAATAATAATAATAATAATAATAATAATAATAATAATAGTAATAATAATAATAATAATAATAATAATAATAATTATTATTATTATTATTATAATATTAATAATAATAATAATAATAATAATAATAAATATAGCTGCAAGCATCAACATAGGGTGTGTTCTATTGGTTACAAATAATAAAAAAACAATCCAAATACTGAAAACAACGGTCAATGTCTACCGAAAAGAAAATAAACAAAAATGGTGCGAACGGTATCCACCCACCAATGATGAATTTTAAACATTTCAAAACTTTCCCATGGGCTATAACTCTGTATCAAGGGGTGTAACTATGTTTTTCATACACTTCAAGACAAAATGTCAAAATGTACCCACCCACCAAGTATCGGGCAAACCCGAACATAATTTTAAGCATTTTTAATCATTTTAAATTTTAGCCAGTGGCCATAATTTTGTACAAGTAGGCATAACTTCGATAATTGTTAAAAGTCTATACTAGAGTGTCTACCAAATGTCTATTCCAAGTTAACATGGTCTAGTGTCTATAAAGAACATCAAAGACATTAGAGACGTACATAGCCTTTATCGACGGGGGTTTCAAATCTAACGCCAGAAGTACGGCATACAATGGGGATTGATTTTATTTTGTACCTACTATGAAACTGTTGGCTCAATGCATGCTTGTCTCGGTAGTCATGTCCAAACACTGGGACTTCCACAAAATGGGTATTGACATGTCACGAGCCTTCGACATAATTAAACGCTCAAAGATCCTAGATGTACTACGCTAGGCCAGTTGTAATGAAGATGAGCTACGACTAGTGAGACTACTGCTTGCAGACACCAAGCTGAGAGTACGAGTCTCTTGGTGTTGGGCCGATCGATATTGTCTGTGTCGAGGCGGGCTTGCTCTCTTGCTTCCACCAAGTCCTGAGCTGCTCCTATCATGTTCAGTTACGGCTCCCTGGAGCATTCTTGTGGAAGAGCATCAACCTACCGTCTTCGATGTGACGGATGCGATAGGTATGGGTGTAGCGGAGGTAGAAGGCGTTCTGGACAGTCTGCTGGATCTTTTGCATGATCTGGCCTGTGAGGTCTCCTTCTAACCTCTGAAGAATGTCCAGCATACTGACCGGCGTCCTCTATCCTCTGTCTCCCTTTCGCCGAGACGCTGGTCGAGAATGTGTTCGCCTTCTCGCCTCATGCTCCGGGCTAAGGGCAAGCTAGCAGTCACCTCCTCGTCCAACTGACGAAGCTCACGGATCCACTGCGCTTTCTTGTGGGGATTCCAAGGATCATCTTTGGTAAGAGATGGAAACCTTCCCATCTTCATTGCTCGGGAGAGTCGCATCTGCCACTCCTCGGCATGGGCATGTCCGATGATCTGGAGCAGGTCGGCTTTCTTGGCCGTAGAGGCTACTCTAAGGCCGAATTGCTTTGCAACATCGCGAAGCTGTGCAACAATAATCATGGTGTATATCACTGTGGATGCCTGTCTCTAAATGGGCGTTCAGACCCTATTATGTGTGGTTGATCACAAGGCGATCAGTACCTGGAACCTGTGGGTGGTCCATCTTGTCGATGTGATAGTGGATGCTTGTCTCTAAATCGGCGTTCAGACCATAGTATGTGTGGTTGATCACATAGCGATCAGTACCTGGAAAAACCTGTGGGTGGTCCGTCGTGTTGATTTGATACCGATGGAGACTATGTGTTTGTGTGAGATGTGGTCGAGCTGATGTGATACGTGGGAATAGTGCACGCATTGAGAGGTTGGTGGGCGAGTGATCACTGCATTTCTTGTTCCCACTCTTGTCCCAACTCGATAGCAGCATCCACATCACGTTTCTAAATAATTCATATACTTGAAGCGATTATCCATCGCTATCACAGTCATCGGATAACATCCGCAACACGTAAGTCATGTTAGTAGAACTGATGAGCGGAATGTTGGGATCCCTGAGCTTCTCCATTTCTCAAGATTTCTATCTGCATAGTTGCCCATATCGCACAATGGCCCGGGTACTTTTTCTCGTCGTGCCACACATCCTACATCATACATGCATGACCATAGCTCTTCAGGCCAGCCCATTGTGTGTAATATTGTTTGTAGATGAGCGCTTACACATAGTTGAGTGTTTGAGTGTGTACACGTAATGTATGGTTGTGCGTTCACACATGGTATACCATTATCGATGCTGTATCTAATTGGGTGTTAACGCATAGCATGTGAGCTAAATAAACTACTATTCTTTACTTTGGCCAAGTCGAGGGTCTGTGGTCTGCAATCGTGGGTTTTATGTGAATGTGTGAGTTGGTCTTGACCTGATGTTATGCTTCTCGCGCAATGGGTAAAGAGTAATTGTAGACATGGTTACCATTTGCTAATAACACATAGCGAGATTTGACCCTGCAATTTTAAAGTTCACCATTTGCTAATAACATATAACGAGATTTATAATACAACGCATTAACTATCTCGACCATGTATGCAATAGCTGATAAGTTATGTGTTTATTGCGCTATCATGCTCGACTCACTCTAGATCTTGACGTCACTTCGAGATAACGTAATAACAGCGATTTCACAACTCAAGCTCAGAGATAAAAAGTACTAAGAGTCGAGATTTTATTGGTGTTGCGGTGGGTCTATCAATAGAGTTGATAGAGCTTGAATTGCACAGTGTTACCAGGCTGCAGACTGGGGTTCAAATCCGCTCAAAAGACCTCGCTAGAACTTACCTGAAATTTCGAAACTAGGTAAGACATTAGGGCCGGTGTAATATGACCAGGTTAGATAAAGACCCACCACTACCCCCCCCCCCCCATCCCCATGCGGGGTCAAAGCACCACAGACACACACACACACCAGCCGGCTGGAATATCAACAGGGTAGGGCAGGAGATAGGTGAGTAGGATAGGTAGAATAGGTACATAGGTAGGATAGGTACAAAAGTGTCCTACAGATAGAAAAACCTCCTCAGGATACCAGTCAGAATAGAGAGAGAGAGAGGCCGGCCACTGGCCAGTATCCTGAGGAGGTTCTCCCGGACAGTGGGTCCACACGGGAGTTTTATATTCGCCACGGCCTTCCATGTCCGGGAGAACCGCAGCTCCCATCTCCATCTAGAGGCATACACCGACCATGAAATCACATGTCTCAACAACATTATGCGCCAGGGATTGAGAGGGCTGTGGGGGCCACCACGGATCACAGAACGGCTGCCAGGTGAGGGAGGTGGTATCATTTTGACTTGTAGTAGGGTCGGAATTAAAATGATACTACCTTCCTCTACTGGCAGCCGTTCGGCAATCCGTGGTGGCCCCCACCGCCCTCTCAATCCCTGGGGGCATAGCTCCCATCTCCATCTAGAGGCATACACGAACCACATGTCTCAACAACCCTATGCCCCAGGGATTGAGAGGGCGGTGGGGGCCACGGATCGCCGAACGGCTGCCAGTTGAGGGAGGTGGTATCATTTTAATTCCGACCCTACTACTACGGGTTTGCGCTAAATAATTAAACATATGTGTTGCGGAAGCCTGGCCCGTATCGAATTAAAACCTAGCAGATATGATGATTACCGCCTGTGCTCCGAGTAGAATACATGTCAACAAATGCTGATAAAGCTGTTACTGTAATAGATTAATGTCATCGAAGCACTGGCCTGGTGTGAACAGATTAAAGTGTAGCTATTTAGTTGAGACTTTAATTAAGTGACACATCTAATCTTGGCAACGATCTACAAAGGAATGATGTTGAGGAGTGTATTATACTCTAATCTCATGTACTGAAAAGCGCGATATTAAGCCTGCGAGAAGCTAACTTATTTGCCTAAAAAAATAGTTTATATTCGACTGTAACGCACGTATTTCCGGTCCGATCTGAACCAACCTTTCACCACATATCCACCAATAGATTGTCCATCTAATTCCGAATAGGGGTTACTTGAACCTTATAGTAATGCTAGTCGAACGCCCCTGCAACAAGGTGCCCACAAACAGTCACAGTTGCGATTAATTCAAGATGACAGCCGATTCCTCTGTATTTGGTCTATTAGTCTATGTTATAAGAGTCACCATATTAGGTCTATTAGTCTATGTTATATGAGTCACTGTATTTGGTCCATGTTTGGCCATGTGTCAGCAAATACAAAGCCAGGAGAGGACGTCATTGCATAAATCTGCCAATCGTGCTACGAGGTGACCTCAAGAAAGCAGGTCTCGGTACACTCAAGTCAAAATGGACCCGAGGAAGCTAAGGATTTCGGCTGAGGACAAGACACAGTGGGCAAAGGTGAAGAGGGACTGATTGCAGCTGTAGGATGTTTCTACTACTACAGCCGCAGAATAGAGTAATCATACATACAGTCTATGTTATATGAGTCACTGTATTTGGTCTATTAGTCTATGTTATATGAGTCACTGTATTTGGTCTATTAGTGTATGTTATGATCGTTTGAGGCGAATTCTCAATATTAACCCTGTTGTGATTTGCTTTAGCTAGAGTTTCACAGGGGAATGGAGTCGATATGATTTTGTTGTAGATATTAACATTGAAATTGTTGATAATGAGGTTGTTAAAGACCGAAATTCGTTCGATAGCAATTTTTCCAGGTTGCTCTAGTTTTGCGCGTGCTCTATAGAAAACCGATGCCTGGTAATGGTCGTGGCGTTGGCACGATGAAATGGTGAGTGCCATATCTTATCTGTGAGAGTACATGCGTGCGTGCGTGCATGGGACGTGGGTGCGTGAGTGGGTGCATACGTCACCGTTTCGCTGATCCAGGCAGTAACACTGGATGTGCGCATGCCTGCCAATCGCTACTATTATTGTTAAGGTTAATCCAAACATTTAAATTGGGTATGCATTTTGGAACAATAATGTTCCATTATTGCGTAGTGCATTACCGTACACTGCAATTCTAGAATCGCTGTACGTGTACATGGATGTGCTGAGTTAGTCATGTATTACGGAGTGGTTCAATTTCTCATATGTATTCTGATCTGCATTGACGGCCGTGTTAATGCGAGCACGGAGTGATATCGGTTGCTGATATGTTCCAAGAGCATAGTTCCTTGGAACATACTGTATTTGTAATTTATGCCGCTGAAAATGTAAAAAATGTTGAATACCGTCAAAACGGGTTGTCCAGAAAGACGATACGTGACACGGCGATAGGGACCCATAAGGCTTCGTTGTTGTTCCTGTTGTTCTGAAGGCAATTTTAATAACTCCGGTCCTCGGGCCCTACTTGGGCGATATTCACTAAACTTGGGCGGAAGCTTGCTCGTGAAGTCCCAAAGACGTATACCAATTTTGGGTCAAAATCTAAAATCCAACGGTAACAGCGCTCAGTAAAATTGTTTAAAAACAGACATTTGCTCATCAAAGCTAGTTCTACTGAAGGGACCTTCTTCAACCTTGAGTGGAAGCTTGCCAGTTACGTTCCGAAGACGTATGCCAATCTTGGGGTCAAAATCTAAAACATATCAGCAACGCCTTTCAGTCCCATTGTTTTCAAAATAAACACTTCAAAGACGCTAGTTTTACTAGAGGGATTCCTCAACAACCTTGTGCGGAAGCTTGCCCAGTGCCATTTATATATATTTTTTATATTCAATTATTCTTGCAAAAAACCCACGCGAGTGGAAATATTACTAATGGCGTAGAAATCGTATCACTTGAGGAGCTATATTACCACTCGGGTAAAAACCAGTTCTCCTCAAGTAGACATACGGATACTGGAGTAGAAACTATTTCTACTGTAGTAGATACTATTTCAACTAGAGTAGGAATATTTCTACTTTAGTAGAATCTATTTCCACTAGGGTTGAAATAGTTCTACTCGAGTAGAAACGCCACTCGAGTTTAAACAATGTATACTCGAGTAGAAATAATACCACTCGAATAGAAACTATTTGCACTGGAGTAAAATATATTTTATTGATTTGAAATAGTTTCTACTCAATTAGAAATAGTTTCTACTCGATTTAAAATAGTTTCTACTCAGGTAGTAATACATTTTATCAAGTGGAAATTATAAATAAAATAATTAAATGTAAAATTATGAATGTGACTTATCAGCAACCTTATTAAGCATCTCATTTGCTATATGATTGCATGCGTGTTATGCTTTTCTATGCCATTCTAGTTTTAATTACGACAAAGAACCAAGGAAGTGAATGATTGCGACCAGCCCTATATCTCACACTGTCTGGCATATTCCTACGAGAAAAGAATAGCATTCACTCTCATCGTTTGGTTGGACTCGGTAATGATTACAAATTGCTACTTACGGTGTAATGCATAGCGCTTCCCAACCATATGTCCATGCCCATTCCCATGTTCGTCTCCATTTCCACATCGGGGTAGTCCCATTTTCCACTGTGTGGACGCATCAGGTTCTCCTGTATAGAAATGACTAAAATAGAAATGGATGGAGAGCAAGAAAGGAGAAAGAGGGAGAGGGACGGATAGAGGGAGAATGAGCCTGCCTGCCTGCCTGCCTGCGTGTATGCGTGCCTGCGTGCCTGCGTGCGTGCGTGCGTGCGTGCGTGCGAGCGATAGATGTTACTCATTGAAATCTGCAATCCGAGTACTTGAATATTAAAAACAACCATACCATAGCAACCAATATAACTGGAAGCCAGCAGTAGGGCCTCCTGTATATAACTGGAAGCCAGCAGTAGGGCCTCCCGTAGACCACTACGCCCGTGATGTGGTTATTCTAGCTGTCTAATATCAACACAGCTGTTGTGGCATCATCACTATGATTGCGAAAATGGCATTGCACAATCCTCCCCGTATCTGGATGTTCCTGTATTATCTAGCGTATGCAGGGACTGTGTGACACAAAGTTGCATAGCATATACAGGTTGAGCTCGATCGATAATTAAAACCATGGCCTCCCAAATAACTGATGGACTTCAATACAAAATTGTATTCATGCAATTATTTCAGATCTAGAAATTGAGATTATTATTTTCCTACATCTATTTTGTATCAAATTTACGTCTTATATTGATAATCGATTGCCTCACCTGACGAAGTCTGTCTGATGTAAGTTGTATATAGCTAATTATGTTGCCCTACGGTTATGCAAGTAATGAAATATTCACATAACACGAGACACGTCCACTCCACGACCAGTTTCGGTCATTTATGGTTCATCAGATGGATGCAGGATTCGGACCAGAGACCAGTAGGCTACATGCTGTGTAGAGTGTTGACTTACTCGTTATGGTGGTTAGTCCCGATATGCATTATTGACCTTTGACATATCTTAAAATTCGATTTTTATCCGATCGAGGTGTGTGCGTGTTCGTGTGCGCATGTGTGTCATTATCTACTGAATAAAAACGATCCACAGCAGCGCAGATGGCCCAGCTTCGCAAGGCAAGTTTAGAAAAGCCATTAGACTGAACAATTCCCTGTTAGAATGTTCACGACCACTCGAGCGTCAACTAGTTGAATTACCTTTAAAAGGCGTTGATATAGATAATATGAGTGTTAATGCGTGTCTATTTCATCTTGATATAACAACGCTTCAGATTGAGTCATTCAATACGTGCATTATTCAAGACATATGCGCCTATACGCCAATGTATTCCAATACAAACTAAACTGTAATTCACCTTTCTAGTTTATACATCCATCCATCATATGACGTCATATGACGTCATAATGAACTACGTGACGTGTATGATAACGGCATAATCATCACCTTATGAATGACTCGATGCAGTCCGTCTTTAACGCTTACTAGTCCAACATGTACGAATTGTATGTCTTTACCATTTAATACACATTCTGTTGAATATTTTGGAACTAATTTAACTGGGCGCTGTTGCTGCCATAGTCAAATTAGTTTCAAATATTTAACATCTTACCTGTATAGTTTTCTGGAAAGTATTAGTCAGGAAGTTCAGGGATCGATCGATGCCAGCACGAACGAGGTGTGGGTGGACCTTAGCTAGAGAAAACGGGAAAGATCCATTACGTATATCGCAATATGTCACTGCCTCGCCTTGCGTCATCAAGTTTTTAGGTAATTCATATTCTGCTAACACTGTCAATTAAACCATGCCGGAAAACATGATCAACGTAATACGTGACCAAATGATGGGAGTGGTTACCGAGTACGATGACAACTGAAACCGCGATGCACCCAGCTCAGAGTAGACCACTAGCCATAAAATTAGGATCGTCATACCAGATTAGATTCCGATCCATGAATAATTCATACCAGCAGAGTGACAAAATAAATTTACATAATTTCTCACGGAATCACACGTGCATGTCCTCGGTTGAAGATAAAACGACAAGAGTAAAAACAGTATGTGAGGGAGAGAACGGGACAATGGCTACGTGGATCTTTAACCATATGATACGATAACAAACATCTATTTAATTGGGTTTATGATTTCAACACCTTTCCAATGATACCACAAACGACTCAGTACCTATACCATTCGATTAGGATATCAATAGCTTCCCAATGATACCCGTAGCCGCCATAATAGCTCGAGGTAGTTACTCATGTCTGTAATAGCTTTCATCTAACGAGTCTGGTAATAGCTTTCACCTAACGAGTTTGGACCATAGAAAGGTGCTATATTAAATAGAACAAGCATTGGCGAATCTGCTCTATACACTTGATTGAATTTACCGTCCGTCACATTGGTGCTCTCATCCGGCCTGACAGCTAATGATAATGTAGGCTTAATAATCAGGCTACAAAAGCTATATCTGCTGCATCAACGATGAAATGTCATCAAATTTAATAAGTAAATACATACATGTTACTTTAAAAACACTTTGTCTGCAAGTATGTGTCTTGGGATTGAGTAAATGACAGAAAGCTGTTGCAACCATAAAACTGTTATAAACAGAACACTGATGTATCAAGAAAGTTGCCATGCCCATAATGCTGTTGAAAACAAAATCTGCCACATATAGAAACAGTTACGACACATTAAACAGTTGCTGTCTACCCGATATAGCTACTGTGCCAATAAAGCTGGTGCTAAATTAGCCTATAAAGATATCCCATTCATAGAATTCTTGCAACCAGAAATCGGTTGCATCCACAACGGTGTTGGATTCAAAGCTGTTGCGAAAACAAAGCTGCTGAACTCAAAGATGCTGCAATTAGAACACTGTTACAGACAGAATGGCGTTGCATTCACAAAGATGTTACAGCTTTTCTGTGAGCAGGGACAGCAATAACAGCTACATCAGCGTTAGCAAAATCAGTAACAGCAATGGTAAAAACTGCAAGAGCATTCAATTGAATGATGCTGAATATGTAACGGTCGTGGACACTAGCAAATTTCAATTATCCCTCATGTAACTGAATGTCAGCAATAAATCAACACTCGCTATATCTTTCCGGGAGTCATATCCATAAACTTGTCAAGACTGTAGTGATAATTTCAAGGCAAGTTTCATTCTAAAATCCAAGTGAAGCCGGCTCCAATAAGAACGCAAGCCTATATGCAATTTGTTTAAACAAATTTTGATTGAATGTTGTTGTTGTGAGTAGCAACAACTTTCAGTGAAATTGTTTCGAATGTTATCATCATGATTCTTACTATGCCATGGAGAAGTACAACAATAATCCTGCGAGGATCAGCATCGGTCTAATTACATGACAGTTGTTGTGGATGTCATTGTCATTGCCGCCATCCACATTGGCATTGCCATCGTCATCGTCATTGCCGTTCTCATCATTAGTATATAATGAAATTATTGTTGTTGTTGTTGCTGTTGCTGTTGCTGTTGTTGCTGTTGCTGTTGCTGTTGTTGTTGTTGTTGTTGATGTTGCTGCTGTTGTTGTTGTTGTTGTTGTATTCAGGCGCAGGTGGGTGTTTCTCCGCCCGCATCCTAATCCATACAGGCCTAGTATGATGCCCACTGAACTTAATTTACTCCGACTCACTGAAATAAAATGCATTGAAAAATGAAGTGGACCATAAAAGCTGTTGTTATCTAGAACGTTGTTGTATTCATAAACCTATTGATAATTGCTGCAACCAGAATGCGTTTGCGTCCACGCTTTTTCATTTAGAAATATGTTGCAAATGATAAAGCTGTTATATTCATTAAACCTTTCACTGGATAATTCACCATATCTCATTTTCAAGAGAACCATGCAAGAAAACTGTTGAAAATTTGAAAAAGACTTTTCTGAAAGGTAGCAGCGGCTTCCAGTCAAATCAAGAGAAAACTGTTTTTGAAAATTTACCAATAGAATGACTGGCTCGCTCATTCCGCCAGTCATTCCAGGGGTAAAGTTTCACAAATAGTTATCTCTTTGCTCTTCAAATGGGCATTTCTCAAGACCACTACCGAAGCCGTTTTTGGCTGATATGAGTGCTAAAGAATTAAATAGCATCTAATACAGATTATCTGCCAGACTTAATCATTAATCCTATAAATTATTTTTAATGAGACATTAAAGTCCCACGAGCCATAAATATATGTGTCAATTTGACAGGGGTAATGAAACAGTCATTTCATTCTAAATTCTTTGGAAACCTATTTTCAAGAGAGCTAAATATAGAAAATATATTTATTTTGAGAACATCTTGTCTGAAACTCTTCCTACCTTTAGTGAAAGCAACTTTCACCCAAATTGTGTTTAAAAATTATTAACCAGATTCTCGCAATGGGAATACTAATCATGTGTATTTGTGCGGCATGAAATGAGTTATTGGCTCACTATCCCACAGCAGTGAGGGAGTGTTGTTTATTGGCAAATTAATGATAACATACAGACGTTTGTGTATGGTCTTTTAGCAGTTGTCATGTTCTATCGATCGTTGTATCAAAAGTATAAAGCATTTTTCGCTAAAGATTTGGTCTCATTTAAAATACACATTATGCCATGGATCATCTAGATTTGATTAAAAGAATATCAAGTAGTCCGTATGCAGCAGAGGTTTAAATTAGCGTGATATGGGGTTTTCCTATTGGTTTCTATCATAAAGAAATTGGTTTTTGGGAGCACCACGAGGTCGCCCACTAAATGTAAAACTGGGTACAATGCTTGTTCTAGTTAATATAGTACATTTCTATGGCATATACTAAGACAACGATATAATTTTCAACTTGTCCGGGGAATAATAATAAAATTTTGTAATCGTCTATGTTCCAGATCCATGTTTTGTATACGACAGTTTGATATATTGTTGATGTGCGATTCCATATGTCTGAAAGCAAAGTTACGTTATTTCTCTAAATTAACTTATAGTTTACCAGTGATTGGAATGTGCATTCTACGCTGATATCGTCTCAGAGCATTTGCATAAGCATTCCAGTTCATATTACGTGGCGGTACATGTGAGTATCCATGCTTTACCAGGTGATTCTGCAATAAAGAACAGTATAACCATGGAAAAGCTGCTGTATTTGCTGCAAGGACCAGAAAGATATTAATGGAGGATTCCAGTTTACCATCAGTTATATGACGTCATAATTAACTACGCGACTTCTATGATCACGTCATAATCAATTACGTCATGAATGACATAGATAAGTTCGTCACGAACGCTTAATTGATGACGGACCAAGCGTTGCTGTACGAATTGTACGGCTTTACTATTTAATGAACATGCTGTCATAGGCAGCAAGACCTCACAGTCAAATTAGTTTCAAAAATATTCAAAAAAGTACCTGTATACCTTTCTAGGAATAAAGATTCAGAGAATGCAGCGATCGATTGATCCAAACACGGGCAAAGTGGGGGTGGAACTTAGCTAGAGATGGGCGTCCTGAACCTGGAATAGTCCGCTAGTTGTGAGAAGTGTCTGTCTTTACCGTTCAATAAACAGTATGTTGAATATTGTAAACTAATTTTACTGGGCGATGTTGCTGCCATAGGCAGTAACAGCCCCCACCCCTATCCCCAACCACAACCACCCCACCCCATCCCCACCCACCCGATGTCCAGCGAAGCAAATACAATCCTGTTGATAATACCAGATAATTGTATATTTCAGCATTGAGCATGCTGTACATTGTTCATTCCTGACGCTAGCTAGTCGTATATAAATGGTGTATAGTATGATGATATGTCAAGGAGAATGTAAGCAATGATCATGAGAACGAGTTAGATTTGGTTCATAACATTTATAACGCAATGCCACAGCTCATATCACTACTTGCAGTTGGCACCCATACTGGATTTCTGACCCATCGTCCATTTCGACAGAGTTCTTTCACACACCTACCACAATTTACTTATGAACTCGCAAGATTAACCATCCTGAATCGCCAAGGTTGCGGCTGGTTTCTGCTGAACACACTGGATTAGCAACACATCTTGAACAATGGCAGTATTGTAAAATATATTTAGAACAAGACTATAATGACAGTCAAAATGTGTTGCATAATCAGCAGATTTCTTCTGACAGAGGACTCCAGTGTAAATGTTCATTCACCTGAATGAACCTAAACGCCTAGCACATTACACGATTTGGGTGTTGACAATCTGTTACTTACTTATTTTGAAGCAGCACTGAAACTTAGCATATGGATGAACTGAATTTGTCTTAATCTACCATTCCAGCACTGTTAACTGTGGTGTTCTAGATTACGACGAGACCTGACTTCTGCCGGAAACACCCGAACTACATCAGTCACAGACGGGTCATCACTAGGGATGGACATGTAGATATTGGACTCCATGTCTCATTTATCACATAGCATAGTTAGTAGTAATTTGCAATAGATAGCTATCAATAAATATAATATCCAGTTAGTAAACAACAGTCTTGTGTAGTAATCAAATAATGAACACGACAACGGCGACGAGGATTAAAAGTTGGAATTTGTGTTAAAACTTTCGATATCAACATCGACATTGCAACATGGCAGAACATTCACCAGGCGAGCGAGCAGACTCGGACCACATAGCAGCCAGTTTAGTAAACACCAGAAATTCGACGCATATAGTAACCTGGTCAAAGGCATTAAACTGTCAGTCAGCGGAAAATTGGTCAAAGTGAAACATATTATCGCTTTGTGTAAACTGATTATAATCCGGAACAGACTGGTCCAAAATTTTAAAAAAACTGCTTTGAAAATCTTAAACGCTACGGTCACTGAAAGATAAGAAAGAGGGCGAAGGAGGTGATTGAAGCAATAGTTACACACGGTTATTAAGTCATCACCTTGTATTAATAATCAGTACCAAATTCAGTGGATCAGATCAATTGCAGGGGCATGACAGACTACGCGTCAACCATCAACGACTATGCGTCAACCATCACCGACTGCGTGTCAACCAACACCGACCATGTGTCAACCCGCAAAGACTGTGTGTCAATGAACAACGACTGTGTGTCAAGTAACAACGACTATGTGTCAATCAACAACGATTGTGTGTCAATCAACACCGACTATGTGTCAACCCTCAATGACTGAGGGTCAATCGACAATGACTTTGTGTCAACCCTCAATGACTGAGTGTCAATCAACAACGATTTTGTGTCACCCCTCAACGACTGAGTGTCAATCAACAATGACTTTGTGTCAACCCTCGACGACTGAGTGGCAATCAACAACGACCGTGTGCCAGTCCATCAATGACTACTATGATCTCGTGGACGACTGTATGTTAAACATTAATGACTGTGTGTTATGCCGTGGACAATTATATACCTTGCTCTATTAATATTTTCTCTGTGAGCGATATCCAAACATGATTTATCAATGTGTTTTATCAGAAGTCCACTGGCATGGATTACGATGGTGCCCTCCTTGTGGATATGTGTTTATTACTTCTAACAGCAAAGAAAATAAAGCATGTTTAAGTTCATAATAAATGCGTTGTCTATATAAGAGTCCACTGACACAGGAGTACAGCGTGCCCTCCCGTGGATATGTGATTTATTTTATGTTCCCTAGATCATCAATAAATATGTGCCATCTTGTGAACGAATGACTGTCATACCATCAACAACTCTGTGTCATGCAGTGGGCAATTATAATTCTGTATCATCCATGAATTATAAATCGTTATCATTAAACTGAAAGAAAGGAGGGATGTGGTGTTCTAGATTAGGACTTACGACGAGACCCGACTTCTGCTGGAAACACACGAACTTCATCAGTCACGGACGGGTCAGCACTAGAGATGGACGTGTAGATATTGGACTCCGTGTCTCATGTATCATATAGCTTAGTTAGTAGTAATTAGCAATAGATAGTTATCTATAAATAAAATATCCAGTTAATAAACAACAGTCTTGTGTAATAATCAAATAATGAACACGACAATGAAAGAAAGGAGGGATGTGGTGTCCTAGACTAGGACTTACGACGAGACCAGACTTCTGCCAGAAACACCCGAACTACATCAGTCACGGACGGGTCATCACTAGGGATGGACGTGTAGATATTGGACTACGTTTCTCATATATCACATAGCATAGTTAGTAGTAATTAGCAATAGATTGCTATCAATAATTATAATATTCAGTTAGTAAACAGCAGTCTTGTGTAGTAAACAAATAATGAACACGTCATTAACACAAGCTGCTATAGATGTGTCTTATTGTTTCTACCATTCAGTATTGGTATCCTGTCATGTTTAACCCTGTAACCCTTTAACCTTATATCAGCCAAAATGGGCTTGAGAAATGTCCATAAATTACAAACAAAGAGAAGACTATTTTTGCAACTATACCACTGGAATGACTGGCTCAATAACCAGTCATTCCAGTGGTAAATTTTCAAAAATAGTATTTTCTTAGTCTGCAAATGGACATCTTCTACCAGAAAATTTAAATTTTCTTGAACAAATTCGGCGGTTAATTGGTTAAGTATAAATCTGAACATGTTATCCCATTACACACTACAGCTATTTATTCAATAGAAATACATACATTAAAAATCCTCGTAAGCCGAATATCTAATGTGTAGTGAATTTGACATTTTTTGTTGCGACTATCACTATCGACTAGTATAAGTTGGTCTGTGTCAAAAAAGGCTGTGAGAAGTATTGAAAATTCTACATTTTCTGCTAAACAGTTTATTGAAAGTATGGAAAATTTTAATTTTATCATGTGTGGTTTCCATTTGCAAAATAACATGGACTAGATTGATCGGTCTATGACGCCTCATCGCAAGTCACCACGTTCACCGTTTTGAACTTTTGACACATCCGATTTATTGAAAGATAAATAATCGTAGACCATCCTAAATTCAAATAATTGAATAATTGACAAATATTGAAAGTAAAATTGCAAATTTATTTATGTCTAACTTTTTGTATGTAAAGCACCATGCAGAGGGTATCGATGACAATTGTGTGCTCGACGTTCAAAATCTTTCAGCTGCAGTCATATGGGCATGTATATGTATATAGTGTGAATTAGATAACTACTATTCTTCTAATTTTCAAAGATTGTATTGCTAAGATAGAAACAACATAAAGTCGAATTTCTCAAATGTACACCAGTATTTCTTTTACTGCCTCTGTAAGAGTTACATTTATGACACAGGGTGGATAAGGGTTAAGTGTCAATTAATTCAATAATCACAATTTTTCTTTTAAATAATCGCAGTTATAAAAATTGCATAATCGGGCAAGCCTGAATTCCACCTAATGGTTTGGGAGGACGTAGCGTGACGGCCAGCTGAACAGACAGACAGATGGACGGAGGTGATTACCGTATCCCCGACTGTTTTTTAAAATGCAGGAATAATAATATTGATATGAGAGTCTCACTATTATCTTTATTATTTTGCGAGCTCGGCTATTAATTGTCAGTGTTTTATAAAACTTTGTTTTGAAATGGAAATTGATTGGAGGCGTCATAAAATTGGTCTGGAATTTGATAAATTAAATGTATGGAATTTCATTCTGCAGGTCTATGAATCATGTTAACTATGTAGCATTGAACACAGCCTCTGGTATTGATGAATGTCCATTTGCTGGCCAAGAGAAGACTATTTTTGAAAATGTATCACTGGAATAGCTGGCTAAGTTGATAAGGGAGCCAGTCAATTAATCTTGTGGCGATTTCTAAAAATAGTCTAGTTGGCCTGAAAAAATGTAAATTCAGTGAGCAAAATCTTAGAATTTCTTGACCAATCTGGGCCATTGAAGGATTAAGTTGACCAATACTGACCATTAGTACATTTAACACTCAAGTCGGTCAAAACTGATTTTGCAGGGATTTTGACAAATGCTCATTTTGCAGACCAAGGACTGCAAAGATATTTTTCAAAATTTACTACTTGAGCCAGTCATTCCAGCGGTAAACTTGTTAAAAATTCATATCTTGATCTGCAAATTCACACATTCTATGAGAAAATTAAAATGTTCTTGAACAAATATGGGCATTAATGTAAAGTATTAAACTAAAGGTCGTGGCTCTCTTGGAGCTGAGCCAAGTAAGTCAGAATGAACAGATAAGTATTTATTGGCAAATGGGTTGGGCCAAATGCTCTAATTATGTATTATGCTATGGGTGTACTTATGTAAGATGAAGAACAGATTTATATGTTATGTGTTCTGAACAACTTTGTCATGCTTTAATAGTGTACCCGTATATGGGTAGCCATCCATTCTCATGCTGTGAATTGGTAATTACAATAAGGTTCGTACTGATCATAGAAATCCTGGAATGTCATGGAATTTGAAAATTTAAATTCCAGTCCTAGAAAGTAATGGAAAATCAGTGTCTTAATCAGGTCATGGAAAAGTCATGGAAAATGGTAATCATGTAAAATAAAAAGAAAGCTGTTGGCATAAATAACCTCTATGCAATAAAAAAATTACGGCAACAGCTTAAAACAAGACTGTGGCTTGGTTTTTTGCAAGAGGCAATATTCAGACATTCTGCAGAATAATCTTATTTTTGTATCGCTATCATAAATTGTATATAAATCTAGATCATGGAAAGGTCATGGAATTTCAGGCACATAAAGGTGTACGAACCCTGTAATGATTATGCTATAATGTTGATACACAGGTCTATGACCAGTTTGTGGATCTCATTCAAGAACTTACACTATCCAAAATATTAAAAGCATCATTTAGCTATGTGGACAGTGATCTCTGAGCTTTAAGGCGCCATGGTTAGCCTTTGATCTAACTACTGAATCTGATTAATTTTTAAGTTTACTATTATAGTCTTTCTAACAACTTTCAGACAAACCATTTTTTTCTGATTTAAGCAGATTTATGAACACAGTAATAGTGGATGTCTTATTCTTAATTAGAAATGCTTTTCAGAAAAATAACAACGTTCTTATCATTTCAGTGTCATTTCTCAAGGTCTGTCCATGCTCAGTAAGTTATGGCCCGCCATGTGGAAGACTGGTGCAATCTTGACATCTCACTGAGGCATGCAATCTTGACACCTCACTGAGGCAACCCTTAATTTATTGTTTGTTTGGCGATTGGAGGAACTCAAATCTTATTGATATGCCATGGACAATGCGTGCAATGTTTAGCTGACCTGGCCAGTGGTTATGCCATGGAGACCGTCCCTCTGTTAGTCGTCGTCCGTCAATCAACTTTTGCTTTAAAACCTCTAAATCGCTTTGCAGATTTTAACCACATTTGACTGAAAGCATCCTATGGTTGTAGGCTCTAGAACATTTATTCAGAGTTTTGATTCATCATTTTTTGTGGTGAAAATCTTAGATTTTACGAAAGCTATACCAGAAATTGTCAACACAACTCTCCTTATCCGCTTGACGGATTTCAACCACATTTGGTTAGAATTATCATATTGTTTTTTGTTGAAAATCTTAGATTTTATGAAAACTCTAAAGGAAATTTCCAAAAACACATCTCATTAACAGATTTATGGATGGTAACCGACTTTTGACTGGATTCTAGCATGCTAGGCTCTAGGACTTCTATTCAAAATTATGCTTGGTGAATTGTTTGGGTGAAAATCTTAGCTTTTTATGAAAAATGTACTTGATATTGTCAAAATGCATCTCTTCCTTAACCGCTTGATGAATTTTATCCAAATCTGAGTGGTAGGATCGTACTGTAGTAAAATTACCCACCATGTCATGCACCTGGGTCAAATGCTAATGGTTCAGGTGAGCGTCGCATGCCCTTCTTGGGCCTCTTGTTCTTGTTAACAGTGTGTGTAGCACAATTTCAATTAATTACGCAAATTATCATTCAAAAGGAAATTGAAAGGTAAAATCTCTCTGCTGTAATTGCTAAAGGCAATCATTGAATCTGCAAACTAATGGCTAGTTCATAATTGTCAGGGTGGCAGAATTTACTTGTTACTAGAGTCTTGCTAGCTAGGAGCCTGTGCAGCTTTAACACAGACCAGGATTTCAGTTGACAAAATAAACAAGTGCGCCACACAATAGTTGCAACATAGGCAGCTTTGTCCGAAATGTCAAAAATTGTACAGCCAGACTGACAAACTGGCTTGCGAGGCACAACTAAAATGCCATTTATCAAAATTTCTTCGTCCCCTAAAGCAGTCAAAACTTCTTGATCATAGGTACATGATTCAAAGGCTGTCTGTTGAGTACCGTGAAAACTCCCATCTGAAAATGATTATAAAGATTGTGGTAATCCTTTCGGTCCTGAATTTCCACCAATGTTTCAATTACAAGACAACTATAGATCTAAGATGTTGAATATTTGGAAAATAATTTGACTGGGAGCTGTTGTACCTCCCAGTCAAATTAGTTTCAATATATTCAACAAAATATTTCTTAGAGAAAAAATAATTTGTATTGTCTGGTCTATAAGGCGGGCTAACCCTTATGTAGAATATGATTTTACTTAACCCTTTCAAAATGCAGATCAAATACTACAATGTTTCGAAATGTTTTAAATTTGATTCTAGACTGGCAGGCCTAATATGGGAGCTAATTAAAAAAATATGTGCTTAATATTCGGATATCATATCCTGTCAATGCGAATCAATGCCATTAAAAGGGTGTACTATGTGATTGGCAATGCACCCATTCCCATAAGTACGAGTCCCAATCTGCACCAGTATTCGTGTGGCATAGAACACTTTCAGAGCACCCGTGTATAATAAATTAATAATCTCTTCGGTTTCCTATTTAACAAGTGATTATCCATTCGAGTGTATGTGCTATGTCCAACAAATAGGGCCATGAACTACCTAAAATGCAACTTATACTGTCCAGGCGTACACATTTTGTCGTATATGAGCGCGGGAATTTTGGAAAAAAAAGTAGTTCGTCATTACAAAAAGTACTTATGAATTTACACCATGTAGGAACATAGTTCATTAGTGCATACACGGAGCGGATTTGCCTATTTGATTATCATACATATTCGCTAGGAGAATTACAGTTATTTCGCCAATGTCATTTATTGAAGTTTTCTTGTACATCGCTTAAGTCTTTGTTAAGGAGGCGGGCGTTCCTTCCTCACTAAGTGGCGTCTTAAGCACTATCACATCATATACCAGATAATTATAGCTATTGAATCTGTCCGGACATTTAATCTTTATAGCAAGGATAGGTGAACCGGATTAATTAGATCCGGGTGTGATTAGGGTGTTTTATCAGTTCTGGCTTGCTGTTGCTGATTAACTTAGTAAACTAAAACCTTGACCGGGTACTTTAAAATTAGTCCCAAATCGCCTAGATTTGGCTTTTGGTATCAGCATCCTTTAGCTGCTCAAAATCCAATCCAGGGTTCACATTAAGCCAGGGCACACACCGGGAAAGTCGGGTGCACTTAATCAGAGACCTTCTCTTGATGTGTGGTATTTAACTGGTTTTCATTTCTGAAGCTATTTAAATGCCACTCTTCATCAGAAGCGTGGATTATTAATTCTGATCAGGCACACTCAACACAGGGCAGTCTAAACCCAATATTGTCTTAATTATTCTTAGCTTATTGAAAGTCCATGGTTTCGACATGTAAATTTCTTGCTTAAACTGTCCAAATTTAGGTCAGAGTTCAAAGGTCGCTTGACCGACTAATTACACTAACATTATCTGCACCCTTAAATTCCAAGAACTAGGTCAAGAGGTCTAGTATTAGCATTAGGTACTTCAGCTTGAGAAAATGTCAAATGTCACATTGTTTATTAAGTTTTCTGTTCCTCGGTCTTTCAGTAAGAGGGGTTACGATATGTGTGCTAGAAAGGTTTACCAAGAGATCTTTATTTTCTGACTCCCCTTTTGTAAGGAGATCTATTAGCTTTACTAAATCGATTCAGTAACCGGCTTCTCTAGAATTGAAGTCTCTTTGGCGTCCCTATCCAAAGTAACCATGATCTGCTGATCCACCTCATGGTTTATCAGCGGCTCATGATTGCTTTCCGTGCCAGGTTGTTCTAGTCAATTTGTAAAGTTATTTTTCCTTTTCACTTGTTATGTTTCAGAACAGTAGTTTGTTGTCAGTTCTTTCCAATTGGTACTTATTGCCGGATTGCATTCATACTTTGTACTTGTATACCAGACAACGTCACTGAGCCCATTCCCCATTTTCGGCGGTTGAAGTCTATCAGAGTGCTTTCCATTTGGTAGTCGTTGCCGGATTGTACTCGCGATACGCTGTTGCCAGATAGTGTCAACACTGTTACCCCCCCCCCCCCATTAGTAGTTGTAGTTATATCAAATCCGGATAGAATTTAAATTGGAGTGTTGTTGCCAGATAGTGCGCTCAATCGCTACCCTTTACGATACAGAACGTGAGCATCTTTAACTGTTACCAGATTGCTATCCGCACAACGTTTTCAAAATAACCGTAGGCATTATTGCTAGATAGTGCGCCCAGTCACTATCATCACGGTGTTTCATCTGTGCAGCATTTGTTATTAGTAGTCTCTAGGCTATCTATTGATTTTATAACAGCCTAGGTGACAGAATACTTGCCACCTGTATGGGAAGCAATCACGCTAGTTTTTTTTATTAAATTGATGGCTTATATGACAAAGTGTATCTCCATATCACTATAATTTAAATGAAAATTGGCAAAAGCTGTGGTGTTTGTCGTGCACCTGTTCGAAAAGCAATTTGGTTATATCAGATAGTTTAAGAAAAATGTAAGGCATGCATCGTGAACAATTATTCTAGAACCAAATTGATATTATCGCCGATACTAGAGCTAATGCGAGCGGCACGGCTTCCAATCCTGTTTGATTTTGAGTCAGTCACATGGCTGCTGTAGCTGTGAATCGTCTAACGGAGTGTCGGAAATGAAAAATATTAAATCAGAATTCCCATTGTGCGCATTTTCAAATTTTGCTTTCTCTCTTATTTCTTAGTGCATGAGCTCGCTTATATCTATGAAAGAGATCTTGTTTGCATTTCAATAGTATCGTATAAATGACTATCAAAAGTATGTTGTCATTTAGACGTTAAATGTTTCCGTTAACGTATGGAGTCTGATATGAACATCAGAATATGTAAACATGTAATAGACCGAGCACACACATACCGACACACCACAGATACACATGGGTAAACATATAATCAGGCGAATCATGTATTCATGAACACGCCTACATAACAGGTACATGAGGGGTAGACCAATAAGTAAATGAATTGCTGGTGATGTTACCATTGAATGCGCTACAATTGCATAGCAAAACGTCATTAACATAACTGTCTATTTTTATTATCAGATTGCCGCGGTCTAGAACGGCAGTTTAATATCTTATGTGATTGATTAAAGAAGATTATTTTAAAAATAATTTTCTGCAATATAATACATTTAATCTCAGATGCCATTGACTAGAGACATAATAGCTTAAAGCAAATGGAAACACTTACAAATGATCTTTCAATAGGATGCCTTTCTGCAGTAGTCGGATGCTTTAATATCCATTTCAGCACCCTCTCAGAAGGGCTGCGTCCTGGAGGCAAGCATTGGCCATCTGGGGCCAGTAGTGCCACAGTACAAATACTAAATACAACAGTTACTATTTGCATTGTGCTTGTATCTGCAGAAACGGTGAAAGGTGACAATAGTCAATCAAGTATGGTAACTATGGATTACACAAGTGTTATCAGCAATCACTTCCCAGTCCTCAGCGCGACACGGTGCTGGATATACCGTGTAATACGGTTTACTTCTGAACACACCAACCGATTAGACGACACTGCGCGTT
The DNA here is from genome assembly GCA_034401795.1 of Chaetoderma sp. LZ-2023a. Classification (NCBI taxonomy): domain Eukaryota; kingdom Metazoa; phylum Mollusca; class Caudofoveata; order Chaetodermatida; family Chaetodermatidae; genus Chaetoderma; species Chaetoderma sp. LZ-2023a. The sequence goes on along the minus strand of CM067370.1, from coordinate 32,507,835 downwards.
CGCGAATGCTGGGTACTGGTTAAATACCATTTAGATTCAGTGACATTTATCTATTGCGCAAATCCGAATACACGTTTTGTTCGGTTCCGCACTGATTCTCTCACGATGAAGTCGGATGAACACACATTTCACATGTATAGATAAGCTTGAGTGTATTATAAGATACGAGCGCAATGGCCGAGACATTGGCACCATAGTTACCCCATTACGCTATGGAAATGAGATTTTCCACATGATTCTTTATATTTTGACAAACGAAACACGAAAGGAACTGTTCACCGCCATGGTGCTCGACAATCTAAATCCGAACCCGCGCTTGCGTAAGTCCTAAACTTCTTTCCATGGGACAAAAATTTCAACAATGGACGTTGCAAGAGAACCAACTGATTTCAGTCATCCGGATGGGATTTGGTCACAGTGTCTACTAGAAACCTAAATCGTTGTGTATCACTTAATTCAGTCATTAGTGACAGGTATTCTCGCAGCACGTGCCAATACCACATAACGTTGTAAAGCAATATATGCATGTATTAAAGATATAGCCTGGAAGGCACATGTTCGTATTATATTCCAAGATGGAACTTATTACCATGGTGACTTGATATCTAGGTGGGCAGCATACTATGCATCTCTTTCGGTCCGTGTGCTTACTTAGTTCCCAGTTATTGGCGCGAGTCTTTATTGCGTGTCTTCCTCTGACCCCCGCATCATAAAAGCTTGAATAGAATCGTCAGAAAAATCATTCATTTTCTCACTCCTGCTCAGACCCCTGTTCGTGCCATATATTCGATTGCTAAGAACATTCAGTGGATGTTCTCCTGACAAATAGAAACGGTTGTTATGGGGTGGGGCGGCGTGGGATGATCCTGTTGGAAATATGTCATGGAAAACAAGTACAGAACCAATTTCAAGCTTATTCGTAGCTTCTTCAGAAGTGTACGAAATATATACACATGCAATATACATATAATGGCGGTTACATATGTTATATACATAATTAAATTTTATAGGTTTTTCTGTATTTCAGTGATCCGTCTCGTCGACAAGGTGCAATGATGGGGTTGCAGTGCGTGTCTATACATATAACGTTTATATAAATAAAAGTGATGATAGTAGTTGTCGTAAACGGATGATGGAGATGATGATGATGATGACGACGACGACGGCAGCGGCGGCGACGGCGGCGAGTAGTAGTATGATGTACTGTATAGTTACCATTACAGCCTCGAGATGTCGCTTGCAACAAGATTGTGACCAAGGCTGCGATCGTGAGAACATTGCTCATGTAAGCTGATGCGTATACCTAGTCTTCATTGGATAATTTCAGGTATTCTTCTAAGCACACTTCAGTTGACCAGTTACTGGTATAACACAAGGTGAAGGGACAACCTACAATCCAGGCGTCAACCCGAGGCTAGATTCTAGGTCTTCACTAAGAAGTATTATTATTATTATTATTATTATTATTATTATTATTTTTATTATTATTATTTATTATTATTATTATTATTATTATTATTATTTGGCACCCCACCTACCCCAACCACACACCCACACCCCACACCCACCACCATCCCTACCCCACCCATCCCAAACCCCACCCCTCTGGTATCTCCCTCACCGCGAATAATCACAATAGCGGCATCTGATCTATGAATGAAGTATCTGACGGCATACTCAGCTACGTCACAGATTAGACGTCGCAATCAAAATGATGTAAGTCTCTATGTCATGAAGTTCGAAATGTCTGTCGAGTGTACGAATTCTATGTTTTGAAGGATTTGCAATTTTAAAAAAGTATGTTGAATATTTCGAAGCTAATTTGACTGGGCGCGTTTTCTGCCATAGACAGCAACCGTACCCTGTCCAGTTAGTTGTTTTTTTAATGCAACAGCTTACCCGTATAGTTACCTTGAAATTGTGATCCTGGTAAGTCAGCCTGCAAAGTATATAAATCGATTCCAACATTTCTACACGGGTGAGCGGAGCTTATCTAGAGATGGATCGCTCTATTGTGTCAGCTGCCGATCACATCTATACACCTGTGCAAAAGTTAAGCACCACCCTATTTTTACGCACATGCGAGGGTATATTCATGTGCTATGAAGAAAGCAATAGCATAAACATTTATGTACCCATCCATCTTAGTGCAAGAGGTAATAATGCAACTAGAGGAATGCTGATTATGATGGTGGGGAAACAATGTATGTTTTTGTTTGAACTTGAAAACGAGGCCTGAATATGGTTACGTTGACACAACTGACAACTATTGCCCTAAAGTTGACACACGTGGCTAGATTGTCAGTGATGGTGTCTGAAAACGAAGTTTAACATCTGTGCACGAGTTTGAGATTGTCATTATTAATACCGGGTATATCCACCTTGTGCCTGGATGACGGCCTGGACACGACGTCTCATGCTGGTCACCAACCGACTGATACGCCATTGTGGTATTCGTTGCCATTCAAGATGGAGTGCGTCTGTTAATTCCTGTAGGTTCTGCACAGGAGGATCCCTCCTTCTCACCATGTTTCCCAGAATGTCCCAGATATGCTCAATAGGGTTCATGTCAGGGCTCCTTGCTGGCCATGGTAGGGTTTCGATGGCATTCTGGCGGAGGTATTCATGCACAGCTCTAGCACGATGTGGTCGGGCGTTGTCATCCATGAATATAGGGTGGGTTCCAGGTGCATGATTTACAAAATGAGGGACCACAACTCTATCCAGTATGGAATCTTGATATCTTTATCCATTTAGTGTTCCAGGTACAGTCAACAGATCCAGCTTACAATCAAATGAGATGCATCCCCATATCATAACGGAACCTCCACCAAATGGAACTTCTTCCATGATGTTACGTTGGTCGTACGCCTTGCGTCTGGACCTCCATACACGAGTTCGACCATCTGTGGCATGAAGCAGGAACCGACTTTCATCGGACCAGTGTACCCGTCTCCACGATCTCATGTGCCAGTGTCTTCTTTCGTTGCACCACCTCAGACGCTCCTCTTTGTGGTGTGCAGTGAGGAGAGGACGTCTGACAGGTCTCCTAGCTTTCATGCCAGCAGCATACAGTCTCCTTTTGACGGTAGACATTGACACTCTATTGCGCGTTTTCCATTGCTGGCTGAGCACTCTGCTGTCGGTGAATGGAGATCTCCTAACAAGGCGTACTAGGGCTCGATCATCACGGGCAGTAGTCTTCTTCGGTATTCCAGATCTAGGCCTGTCGTTCACCTCGTTAGTTTGCCCATGTTTTGCAATCAAACGACTGATTACAGTATGGTTAATGTTCAGCTGTCTGCCAATCTCTCTGCATGACATACCAGTGGTATGCATGCCTATGATTTGCCATTTCACACGATCACTTAACCTTCGTCTTGCCATAGCGGTTCACAATCAAGAGCTAATTCTCTCTGTACAAATAAACCACGGTCATGAACACAAAATTCCTAATCTTGTCGCCTAAATCTGTATGTAATGTTCTACACCTCAAACTGGACTTTTACATAACTGAACACGTGTGCTGTTTCCCGCCACTCACGGACATCAAGCGGCGTGAAGTCATGCATGCATGTGCACTTCGTACTTGGAATTATGTCAGCTAACGCGGGGACAAAAAGTATGGCAGCCTAGTTGTACCATCATGTTTCTACGTTCTATTGTTTTTGCTGGTGCTTAACTTTTGCACAGGTGTATATATTTTCCAATCTTGACAGCCTGTCTACATCAGCTCTAGATGAGAATTGATGACAATGGACATGCTACGTTCTATACGATTGTACAGTGCACCATGAAAAACCGCACAATAGTCATTATGACCGCGTTTTTAAATTTGCGACGTTGCAAATTTCCTTCAAATTCAAACTCGAGGGTGGCATCCACCCACCTATTTTTCTGATCCTATAATGAGGTATTTGATTTAGCATTGATGACAGGCATTAACCAAAAATGTATTTGACGTTTTTCTCATGAGCTCTTTACATGGCGAAGAGAAGACTAGCGGGCGGGAGGTCTGCCGAGAGAGAAAGAGAGAGAGAGAGAGAGAGAGAGAGAGAGAGAGAGAGAGAGAGAGAGAGAGAGAGAGAGAGAGAGAGAGAGAGAGAGAGCGAGAGAGAGAGAGAGAGAGAGAGAGAGCGAGAGAGAGAGAAAGATGTCTTATGTGTTTTTCTGTACAAATTGAGGCATATCAGTCTGCATATTGTGTTGAGAGAAGCTAGAACTGGGTGTGGGGTGGGGGGGGGGCGTGTTGAGAAGTAGAAAGGGTGGTACTTTGTGTTTCGATTGGATAAATTTAGTCGATGCCGCCAAAGGTATGGCCGACTGTGGTCATACTGCGCTGCAGAGGAATAGAATATCGTGGTGAAATATGATCCGGGTAGATTGTACGTACCTAAGCTACATTTGGTGTTTAGCCAAAAGTATGTATGTATGTATGTATGGCAGTATATGTATTTTTATTTTATTGACGCACTGGCAACGTGCGGCTTCAATGTCCATATGCTAACTTAGCCGACAGTGATGCACCCATTAGTTTAATTTGTTGATCACCATCTCCCGGTCGGGGGATCGAACCGCCATTCTGCAACTCCGCATAGCATCAGCAACCAGGCATCTTTCCACTGGACCACCGCACCAAGACTATAAGTCAAGGATTGGCCGACCAGTTTTCACATGTCTGATATACTGACACACTGACGATTCATATGGGACTATCTGCGGATGCACCCGCCACAATTCAATCCCAGGCTTTTACGCCTATTGTACTCTGACTCCAGCACGGTTCTGGCAGTATATGTATTTTTATTTTATTGACGCACTGGCAACGTGCGGCTTCAATTTCCATGTGCTAACTTAGCCGACAGTGATGCACCCATTAGTTTAATTTGTTGATCACCATCTCCTGGTCGGGGGATCGAACCGCCATTCTGCAACTCCGCATAGCATCAGCAACCAGGCATCTTTCCACTGGACCACCGCACCAAGACTATAAGTCAATGATTGGCCGACCAGTTTTCACATGTGTGATATACTGACACACGGACGATTCATATGGGACTATCTGTGGATGCACCCGCCACAATTCAATCCTAGGCGTTTACGCCTATTGTACTCTGACTCCAGCACGGCTCTGGCAGTATATGTATTTTTATTTTATTGACGCACTGGCAACGTGCGGCTTCAATTTCCATGTGCTAACTTAGCCGACAGTGATGCACCCATTAGTTTAATTTGTTGATCACCATCTCCCGGTCGGGGGATCGAACCGCCATTCTGCAACTCCGCATAGCATCAGCAACCAGGCATCTTTCCACTGGACCACCGCACCAAGACTATAAGTCAAGGATTGGCCGACCAGCTTTCAGAATTCAATCCTAGGCTTTGTGTGTGTGTGTGTGTGTGTGTGTGTGTGTGTGTGTGTGTGTGTGTGTGTGTGTGTGTATGTATGTATGTATGTGTGTATGAATGTATGTATGTAGGCATTTATGTATAGCGCTAATTCCAGGATTAACTGCTCAAAAGCGCTTAAGATTTATATGATTGGAATTTAGTAAATACAATATGCGTTTTTGTAGAAGTATGTTTTCAGTTGAGTTTTGAATGATTCGATGGTATGACAGTTCCGAATTTTTGAGGGAAGAGAATTCCAGATTTTTGGTCCAGCATTAGAAAAAGCACGTTTCCCAATAGAAAGATTAGATGCTGGTATGACACAGAGTAACTGTTCGCTTGATCTGAGTGACTTTACTGGTATTTTTCTGGAAATTAGCGATGATAGATAAGGTGGTGCCAGGCCATTTACGCATTTATACACCAGAAGCACGACTTTATAGTCAATGCGCTCCTTTACCGGTAGCCAGTCGAGCGCTTTTAGAACAGGTGTAATGTGATCACGTACTTTACAACGGGTAATTAGATGGCCTGCAGTATTCTGGGCTCGTTGTAAACGGTGCAATTGGCTTGATGTTATGCCGCTCAGCAATGAATTTCCATTGTCTAGTCGCGATGTAATTGTAGCGCGCACTAGAGTTTTTACTGTATTGTCAAATAGCATTTGAAAAGCGTGCGTGTTTTATGACCGCGTGGGCCCTACGATATCCTCGCCTTTTAGGTTAGTGGTAATAGCCGCTTCCTGAGAGTTCTCTTTCTCGGAGGCTAAATTGAATCAACTGATCACGGGAGATCACATTTCAAAAATAAGAGGAGAAACGTGTAAGGTAGTACAAGTTTGAACACGATGTAAGAAATATTTTGAACTTAATTTGATTCAAAGCCTGAACCAGCAATGGCCTTAAGTCAAATTAAGTCAAAAATATCCATAATTACGTTCAATTGTGTTAAGTTTTTTCTGAACTGTATACTGTATGCATGGTGGTCAAAATTCATATCGTATTGAACAAAACTGTTGCTCGCTTGCATCGGCGTGCATGCATTTGTGAGTGCGCACGAGTGCGCTTGCAAAGGTGCTTCAATTCTGTGTTGGTACACGTCAGCCATATTCGTATCTGTGAGTCAGTCTATTTTTCTGTTTACTATCTTTGACTTATTCGTGTGTTAAACTCACTATCTAAAATGTCGTCGACAAGTTTTTGTTACACCGGGCATCTCATAGACATTCAACAGGATCTTCGTCAGACTAGACACATACTTTTGGTACATGTCAGCGTAAACGTCACATTTAGCAATCACATGGTACCGATCTTCCGTTCATTTTCTACACATGGGCATGTCGCATCCGCCATATGCTGGTTGAACTTCGCCCCCATTTCCCTATGGTGTACATGACCCAGTTAGTATCTTCGCATTTATTGGCTGTATTAATGTACCCAGTTACAGAGATTCAACCTAATAAAATATCAGTTTCTCAGATTGGTGTAACCCTAATTGAAAACACGGTAATAGGCACGGAGCAGCTTCTGATAGTAGTTGTTTTAATAATAAGCTACGGCGGATGATAACAATATTGTCTAAACATTATATGAGAAATATCGCGGCTATGCTATTTATTATCACAAATATTGGAGGCCCATGCATTTTAGTTAATGTTTACGATATTCTATTCTATTCTATTCTATTCTATTCTATTCTGTGTGTAACTTGATGGTGCACAAGTGCCCCACAATTAAGACAAAATGTTTTTGGCGTGGGGTCCCTGGAGATCTGGGGTTCTGTACAAACGCACTTGTTGCACAGCCTTAAGTTCGACTCGGTTTACAAGATCTTGCTTTACACGTAACAGCAGTTACTATCGTAAAATACTGCTGATATATGTGTCCATTCAGAGTTACTTCGTGTACTAAGTTGCAATAGACACTATGCTGATATCTGTTCCTGTTGTGCACCCACCACAGTTGACTTAGTTTTCTCTGTTTCTTTCGATTTTGTTTGATTTTTATCCTGCTAAAATAATCAGTAGAATTTTTCAGACTGGTGTAACGTGGACGACACTGCAGGAATGTTGTCGCCAGGGAATGACCTAATAAAACTCGCGTTGTGAAGCTTATATGGAATTTGGTGAGTCTAGACCCTAGCATTGGGAAACGAACACTTATATGGAATCGCAGCACGCGAATTGGCGCCTGCCGAAACTCACACGCTCGCCGCTTTCGCACCCGCGCAAATGGAAGCCTAGCTTAAAGGCTAACTAACCTCATCTCTTGATATCTATACAGGTGATCTAATACGCCACTCATAAACTATGCAGGTGATTGTAAGCGTTTTATCATGCAGCTAAAGAAAAATATCTAGGCCTTAGTTCCTAAATGTTGGTACATTTCTACACGCTGATTTACTTTTTAACAAATCAGAAAAAAACTAGCGTGTCTGCCTCGGTATATACGCTCAGTCATAGATGTGTCATATATAGTTTGACAATGTGATGTAAAAGCAACCATACAGGGAAGCTGTTGAATATTTTGAAACTAATTTGACTGGACGTTGTTGCTTCCTTAGGCAACAACAACTTACAGTCAAATTTGTTCCAAAATATTCATCACGATGAGTGTTAGCTAATAAAGACTGTAATGTATTGGCACTTACATGACATCACACGCTATCGCTTAAGGAGACAAAATGGTGGCAATCACTGTTCAACATTTACGCGATATTACAAGCAGATACTTGTGATACAGATAAGGGGATGTGACACGATATGAATGATATACTATCTGTATACCATAATCTAGCGGTGCAATACAATAGTTGAGATGAGATTAGCATCCGTTTAAAGGTCGTTTCAGGCCAGAGGCGAATCCTCGCGCGGTTTTGAAGCGTGCTGGGAGACAAAAAAAGAACATTTTCCGTAAGTGTGCCTTTTACACCAGGCACGAGAGAATAATGTGCACGTGATTTGCGGAACGGGAAAATTCTGAAAATAGAACTTGCCCTATTTTTCTCAACACGTTCTGCTTTCCGCACGGTAGGAAGATGTTGCACGCATGAGCACAACTGATGATTAAGATGCAATTATAATAGAAGTAAAATGTAAAATATTACTATGCTTACAAATCGAAATGTGTTACATAAAAACACAAAGAAAACAGTAAAGGGTTGAAAAACATGGAGACGTAGAAGACAGCCTTCCAAATGTATCAATATTGTGCCTCAGTTTCTGGACGAGTCTATGGCAATCACCATATTTGCACCAACTTGTGACCATGGGGATGTTCCGTATCTATGTATTGTAATGTCATCAAGTACAGTGTTTACCAAAGAAGCTACAGTGTCTTCGACTGTCGTGTTTAACGCCCAGTACCATACGGATTTGCATCTAAAATACAGTCATAAATATGACAATGACTATAATGTATAGTGACCTCATGTAGAGATGTGGAGATAAAACAAATCTTCATTATACCTTTATTTATCAGTGGTGACTGAAAGAGGTTACCCTAATGTGTGGTTCCATTGTGGAGGGATTGGGAGTGGGACACTCTCTCCGGTGTCCATGAGACAGGTGGTCCTCCCACGAACCCATTTTATGCATGCTTCGAGTGACAAACTGTATAACCACTTTGCTTTCAAATATTAAACATGAGTCTCAAACATGATAATAAAAAGACAACTCACAGGGCGGTATTTGCCACATCCATCAAAACATTGCGGAGGGCTGGGATATAAAACTTCCATAGCTCGCTGCAGATTATATTATGTGGCAAAACCGCGTGTGGTACTATGATATGTAAGTGATTGTGTGTATGAAAGCGGTATTTAGCCCATCAATTTGATTAATATATTATTATCCTCGGTACAATAAGGCAATCATAAATGTGTACAATTACACTCTCCCTTGTCTGTGTGTCTGGCTGTGTCTCTGTCTTCGTCTATGTGCTCTCGAGCGTGCGTGCACGCTTGCGTGCGTCCGCGTGTGTGCGTGTTTGTGAGTGCGTGCGCGTGTGTGTGTATATATGCGTGCGCGTGCGTGTGTGTGTGTGTGCGTGCGCGCGCGTGCGCGTTCGTGTGCGTTATTACGCGCGTGTGTGCGCGCGTGTGTGTGCGTGTGCGTGTGCGTGTGTAAATCGATTGTAATGCAACTCCTCTGACACATTTAAACAGAATATAACCAAATTCGGTATGTGAGTTACTCATATGTGTGCTGAGTGCAAGAGAATATTCACATTTGGCTTCCATGCATCCGGGGTTTGGTGGAGGGTCGAAAGTTTCACCTCACCTGCGTCCGTGTCCGTGTCCCGCTGGCCATTCACGCAAATGGAATCCTGGCTTAAAGCTAGGATTCCCTAAGCGTAAATGCGGATGCGGATGCGGTAAAAATTGAATATCATTAACTTCAACGTGTGTGATTCCCTATGCACGGAAGCGGACGCGGAACGAAATGGGGATGCGGAAAGGATGTTCTCAATCGCCACATGTAGCTATCCAGATGCTCGCCGCTCACACCCACGTGGGAGGGGAGGGGGGGGGGGGGATTCATAAACTTTACGTCAAAGGTAGAGGGTTTTCCTTTGATTTAAGCATGCGCATTGTCGCAGGCTTGTTTCCCTCTCGGTATCTCCAGCGAAATGAAAGAATAAACGCTATGCTGCTTATATGAAAGCAAACAACGCGGAGTCTCCCGCACACCAAACCATGCACATCTACCTGATCCGCATCGGCGTCCGCGCTTATGGAATCCTAGCTTAAAGCTAGGATTCCATACGCGCGCACGCGGACACGAGAGGTCTGAGCGTTTCAGCAGGCTCTTTAGTCGCGAGGTATGATTCCATATAAATTGAGTAAAGCTGCTTTTACCTGGCACTCGCGGTGCGAAATGCGGAACGCGGAAAGGAAAGCGGGTATGCGAAATGCAGGTAAAATATTGTGAGTACAATTTACCTGCACGCGGTATAATTGCATTATTTTATTGCATTTTTATTGATGATATTGCGTCATGTCTATCAAATTTCTTTCAAAGGCGACAACACATTATTTTTACAGTTTGGTATCTAGATTTCCACTGACACCATTACAAAATGTTTATGTACAGAGGCCAGAGATGTAGATCCAAAATAGCGGACCTTTCGTTGCTAGGTTACATGACTTGTGCTCTATTCCGCAACGGAATCTTTTCCGTCCGAAAAAATCGCTAAACCGAGGGATCAGATTTTCCGCATCCCGCCATTCAGCGTTCCACATACCGCTTACCGCGTGCAGGAAAATGGATGAGGGAAAATAGTAAAGCAATCTGAATTATATTCCGCGTTCCGTTTCCACAACCCGCTAGTAGTATAGGGTGGGGCTGGTCGTTATTGTTCTTCCCAGCAGGGGGTCTTCGAGAACAATGGGTTTTTCAGGAGATCAAAGGAAAAGCTTGTGGAATGGAATGTTGAGAACAATGGCGACTATAACGACACGCATTCTAGAGAACAATGACGACTATAACGCCACGTTTTTCTTGATAACAATGACGCACAGCCGCACATATAGATTCACTCTGGAATGTTCTATTATTTTGAATTAGTTAACCCTTAAAAGTTTAAAAGTTGTGTATTTTACGTTTTAACGTAGTGGCGGCGCTCCCCCCTCCGTGGTTATCTACCGTTGTAAAAATAATAAGAGAGTAATGTAAAAGAATAGAGTTTAATAGGTGGTCTGATAATGGAGGTTGTATGAGTATGAGGTTGAGGATGTATGAGGAATTACGGTATTGATGTTGGAAAATATTTTGACTGTTTCGTCGCTAACGTCATTAGTAAACTGTAGAATATTTAGAGACTGCCTGTAAGCTTTTACGATCTTAGCAACAGCTACCAGACAGATTAGCAACAAAATATTAAAAATAATCTTGTATTAATGGTATGTTCGGTTGGAATGGTAACCAAGACTTGGTGGTGATGTATTCATTGGATTGTACCATGGGTTAAAAAAGTTAACCCTTTCACCGATGAATTCCCCATATCTCATTTTCATCGATACCATACAGGAAAACTGTTGAATATTTTGAAAATAATTTGACTGTTTCGTCGCTAACGTCATTAGTAAACTGTAGAATGTTTAGAGACTGCCTGTATGCTGTTACTGTCTTAGCAACAGCTACCAGACAGATTAGTAACAAAATAGAGTTTAAGAGGTGGTCTGATAGTAAACTGTATAATATTTAGAGGCTGCCTGTAAGCTGTTACTGTCTTAGCAACAGCTACCAGATAGATTAGTAACAAAATAGATTTTAAGAGGTGGTCTGATAACGGCGGTCGTAGGAGGAGGAGGTTGAGGATGTATGAGGAATTACAGTATTGCTGTATATTTTGAAAATAATTTGACTGTTTTGTCGCTAATGTTATTAGTAAACTGTAGAATATTTAGAGACTGTCTGTAAGCTGTTGCTGTCTTAGCAACAGGTACCAGACAGATTAGCAACAAAATATTAAAAATAATCTTGTATTAATAGTATGTTCGGTTGGAATGGTAAGCAAGACTTGGTGGTGATGGATTGGATTCTATCATGTGTTAAAAAGAAGTTAACCCTGTCATCGATGAATTCCCCATATCTCATTTTCATCGATACTATACAGGAAAACTGTTGAATATTTTGAAATTAATTTGACGACGCTAAAGTTATTAGAAAAACTATTTTTGTTGAATATTTTGATTGACTTTTAACCGTCATTACGTAGAAATTGTTTTTTAAATACTTTGCAATAACGTCAATCGTTTTAGATACGATGGTTAAAATGTGGTCATTATATCTCTGAGGGTTCCGTTTATAGAATTGTATGTCGAGCGTACTTATGCTAAAAAGATTATTTGTTGCATATGATTTAACCATTACTGACACATTAGCTGTGAGATCGGTCCTTAATCGAGATACAAACATACCATGTGTTAATAACGAAAGAATGTTAAAGCACCAAGATCAATCTTTAATTGAGATACAAACATGTCACGTGTTAAGGAATACTATAAGAATGTACCACACGTCTAGTTCCAAGCACGGGATATTACAATGTCCTCGCCATGAGTTTGTAAAAAATCGATAATAACGCCTGCACCCGCTCACCGGCTATTGCTGTTTACCGACTCTTAAAGATACGACAATTAAGAGCAACATTTTGAGCGTAGTAGCATAATCATAGATGACCGTTTACTACAAATATAAATATATCCTTTTGGCTACAGAGCAGTGATACTTTATAACCATGTTTTTTACTATATAAATCAGTCCTGCCCTAAGCGACCACATCGTGTTACGTCATTACATGGACTCTATTAACCCTTTTAACCCTCGAATTTCTTCATATTCATATTTGTGGTACAAGAGAAGAGTATTTTTGAAAATTTATCATCGGAATGACCGGCACTGCAGGCTATCCATTTGTCTAGTCATTGCACCGGCAAACACCCCCCGCCCCCCCCCCCACCATCAACCACCATTATCATCGCCAACACCCACCACCACCACCACCACCACCACCACCAACCACCACCACAACTACGACCTACACCCAACACCATGCATTAACCCCACCACCCATGCACCCGCCAACCCATAGCGAATTTCTTCATATTCATACTTGCATCTTTAGAGATGGCTATTTTTGAAAATTTATCACCGGAATGACTGACTCTGACAGCTATCCATTTGCTTAGACATTGTGGTCACAATGTGTGAGAGCTCTGTGTTTGAAAAAATGGCATATAGGTTGGAGAGGGTATGTCAATGAGGATTTAATAAAGGTCTCGCTCATATGCACATGTGCTAATATGCGATACTGCTAGTTATACATTGTGCCCTTGTGCGTAGGTGTGTGCGTGCCATGGTGTGCGCATACGTGCACCAGAAGACTTTGTGAAAATTTGTCATCGGAATGACTGGCTCTGCTGGCAAAAATGGATATGTACATGTGCGAACGCATGCCGTCTGCATGTTGTGAATTTGCGGGCATATGTTGCGGATTGCGGGCGCATGATGCGGATTTGCGGGCGTATGTTGCGGATTTGCGGGCGCGTGATGTGGATTTGCGGGTGCATGTTGCGGATGGCACCAAGTGTATGTACATGCCTGAACAGGCATACACGCCAAAATGCATGCGTACATGTGCGGCCACATGCGGGCTGCATTTGCAGGCGTATGTTGCGGAATGCGGGCGCATAAAGCGGATTGCGGGCATATGTTGCGGATTGCGGGCGCATGATGCGGATTTGCGGGCGTATGTTGCGGATTTGCGGTGCATGATGCGGATTTGCGGGTGTGTGTTGCGGATGGCACCAAGTGTATGTACATGCCTGAACACACATACATGCCAAAATGCATATATACATGTGCGGCTGCATGCGGGCCGCATTTGCGGATTTGCGGGTGTATGTTGCGGATTGCAGGCGCATGATGCGGATTGCGGGCATATGTTGTGGATTTGTGGGCCTATGTTGCAGATTGCGGGTGCATGATGTGGATTGCAGGTGCATGTTGCGGATTTGTGGGCGCATATTGCGGATTTGCGGCCACAGTACATATAATCCTATAAATGGTACAAATTCAATCCCTTTTTTCATTCCAGTTTAAACATCGCAAAGTGGTTGGACATGTAACTGCAGAGTAGTTAGGCAGTCAGATTTCTTTGAAGAACCTTTTAACTTGAATACTTGCTAGATTTATCCTATAATCAATATGCAGAGACATAAATGTTTTGAATGTGCTTCAACTTTTAATAGGTCAAATGACCTGAAGCGGCATAAGATCCGATTCCATAATGATGAAGATAGCAAAAATCTAGACAGTGAAGATGAAGAAATGACAGAGATGAATAGTGACGATGATGAACCAGCGGAGTCGGAGAGTGAAGCTGGTAATGACTCAGCGGAGACTGAGAGTGAAGATGAAGGTATAGATGAAAAAGATGGCATAGGCAATGAGGAACTATTTACCATATTCCAAAATATTAAGCAGCTCTTAGACGCTGAACAATCAGGTTTAGAAGATGAGGATGGTGAAGTGGACACAGACCCAAATGGTGTAGGCAATGTGCCTATTTCCGTATATGCTGATGCTTTAGTTACAAAGTGCATAAACATAATGCTCCAGTCGAGAAGATTACAGAACTCTACGCTCATTAAAATAATTTGTCAGGAAATTAAAGATTTTATCGACGAGGGGTACGCATACGATGAAGTAGTCTTCTCAGCTTTTCAAAAAAGAGTTTCTGATCAAGAAGTACATAAGGAACCATCTAGATGCTGAGGATAATGATGATGATTCTGACGGTGATGGATCTGATCCATAAGGAATCATTCATCAATTAAATGGATCTCCACAACATTGACAATTTGTTTATGCTACAGCAACTATACGTTTTATCATATGTAATATTTACTTCAATGTAAATATATGGATACAAATAAAACATTGGTTCTTTATGCGTGTGTTGATTTGATGATTGTAGAGTAGGTGGTTGCGGCCGCAATGTCCAGACAATGGTTAGCCAACTATATTATTTTTGTTGTCGGGGGTCTCATTGACTAGGTACTCATTATGCATTCATACTGTGTGTATCCAGACATGGTAATTTTTCGTAGTTTTATTACCTTTAACTGACTGACTGGCGAGGTGTCTCAGACATTCCAGGGATCTACTTCCTAGCAAAATATTTTGGAAACGATTTGAGCAAAAGTTGATGCAGACAGTCAAATTATTTTCAAAATATTCACTAAATATCATGGAAATGATTTGATAGAAAGGTGTCGCTAACACCGCAGTCAAATTATTTTCAAAATATTCGTACAACGCGCATTGCAGGCCTTGTAAACAAGTATGCTAGTATACCTCATCCCTCATGCCAGGCAGCACCGTGCTAGCATACCTCATCCCTCCTCCTCCTCACTCGTTCACCCTCAGTTATGCAACCACCCCTACACTCATTCCAGGGATGTTACTTTCTGATTTTTCAAACCTAAATCATGGCGCATTGGTAGTTTAAGCGAATAGTTTTGATACTAATTTGACATAGGAAGCTACAATTCACACTAGCGCCTTCGTGCGCACAAACTCTTAAAAAAGTGCTGCTCAATGCGACAATTTGGCATAGTAAGCCACAATTCCACTTAGTTTCAAAGTACTTTTTTACTACAACCACGAGGGACCGCATCGACCACCTAATACGTTAAACGATACAAGTGTGATCATCAGTATTCGTCAACGATGACGACGGTGGACATTGTTCCCACCATTTTTATAACAATTTTTAAAATTTAATAATTAAATGACTGACGCTTTAAAGAGCACTCCTTAAATACGAGATGCATGATTATTATCTATATAATATTATGCATACAACATCGCTTGGCTTAGCTATATATTACCCGCATAGAGATGTACTTTGCTCTCTTTAAAAAAAATCAAATGACTGGTAGGAAGCCACTTAGTTTCATGTTTGAGGGTTTTAGATGAAGGTTAACACGTTTGCATACAAATTGAAGGGTTAAAAGCGAATCATAGATGCTTTATGCACAATAACGAGGTGGTCAGAGAAAACATATTTCCCTGAATACTTTTTTAACACGCACAGATTTTTGTCATGCGCATAAACCATTTAACAATCTGATCCATCGAATATAGCCAGTGAACATATCCAAGATTTTCACCTGCATGTATGTGTCATTATATGGAGTCCAGTACGCGACAGTTTTTGATAGGACGCTAGTCATCTCATATGATATTCCTTACATTTTTTTTGTAGTAGAGCGATGTAGTATAAATGTAAATGTTAATGTACATTCGGCTAAAATGTGTTGCGGATTTGCGGGCGCGTGTTGCGGATGGCGACAAGTATATGCACATGGCTGAACACGCATACACGCCAAAATGCATACGTACATGTGCGGCCACATGCGGGTGCTTGTTGCGGATTTGTGGGCTCGTGTTATGAATGTTGACTTGTTAACTTGTTGCGGATGGTAATTAGTATATGCACATGCCTGAACACGCATACATGCCAAAATGCATGCGTACATGTGCGGCCGTATGCGGGCACGTGTTGCGGATTTGCGGGCTCGTGTTGCGGATGGCAACAAGTATATGCACATGCCTGAACACACATACACGCCAAAATGCATGCGTACATGTGCGGCCACATGCGGGCACGTGTTGCGGATTTGCGGATTTGCAGCCGCAGTACATATATTCCTATAAACGGTACAAATTCAATCCATTTTCTCATTCCAGTTTAAACATCGCAAAGTGGTTGGATGTCTAACTGCAGAGTAGTTAGGTAGCCTTAGGCAGTCAGATTTCATCTCACGTGATATTCCTTATATTGTTTTGTAGTAGAGCGATGTGGTATAAATGTAAATGTTAATGTACATTTGGCTAAAAATGGCCATATGTACAAACTTGGACCGATCAGACACTGGGTATGTGCGATGTCGTTGGTGTTCCATCGACATCCGTGACACTATATGCCTACCGTCGAAACACGAGAGGGTCTGTAGGCATACGATCAAGAAAACATAACCTAAAGAGATGGTGTACACCTGCAAGGAGTGCTATTGTCTATTACCAATCAAACAGTACCCGCATGGGTGTCCTGTAATCGGTGATACTCCGACTGATATACAAAAAGCAAACATGGCGCAGTTTGTTACCAAACTGTCAACCACGCCTGTGCGTATCTGCGAAGACCGAGAGCTATCTCAAAACACGGCCCTTTTTCAGGGCTCACAAATCATTTGAAAGAGAACTCTTTATCTATTCAAAAAATAAAATAATGTAATAAAGTCTTCACATGCAACAACCCGCTTCACACATGCATACGCAAGCACATATTCTGATCCATCAAAAGTGGTCGATGGATGCTACTGTTCTAAATGGCCATCTGTACGCTATTGTTCGTGGACGATTAATGCATTGCCATTGACTAGGAACGCATTTTGTTCATATTTTTGAAAAATTTATAATTAAATGACTGCCATTTTAAAGACATAAATACGATAGATAACACTATCCATATAATAGCATAGGAAAACTTACTGTGTACGTGTCTGATTTTTAAAAATTAAATGACTGGGGAACACATTTTGCTCATATTTTTGAAATTTTAATAATTAAATCACTTCCACTTTAAAGAATCGCCTTAAATATGTAAGATAAAATTATATATATATATATATATATATATATATATATATATATATATATATATATATATATATATATTTATATACAACGTAGATCACTATAACCCGTTTAACGCAATGCTTTGATTTTTTGAAAATTAAATGACTGGGAGTTTGTTCATATTTTAAACAGGATTTAATAATTAAATGATTGACGCCTTAATGACATAAATATGGTAGATAAAACTATCTATATAATATTATACAACATCGATCGTCAACGATGACCATTTCCATAACAATTTTGAAAATTTAATAATTAAATGACTGCCATTTTTTAAATGACTTAAACCAAGGAGGAGGTTAATGGTGCCTAAACCGCCGGCATCTTACAATCAATTATTTTCAAAATATTCGTACAGAGATATCACGCGAGACATTGCCTCAGCGAATACGCTAGCATATATGGCAGCCATCCTCCTCATCCCTCGCGACACCTCTATTAGCGACCACCTGCATCTTCTTAAAGGACCGCCAGGCGAATAAAGGTGCGCTCATGCGCGGAGAACAATATCGAGCAGAGGGTGGCTGAGATAGCATTCCTCCCTCCTCCTTCGACCTCCATTATCAGACCACCTCTCTCTTACTTAACATCGCCTAATAAGAAATTAAAATTTACACAGTCAAATCGTTTTCAAAATATTCAGCAACCAATCAATTTATTCAGCAACCAATCAAAATATTCAGCAACTGATTATCATAATATTCAGCAACCAATTATCAAAATATTCAGCCACCACTCAAATTATCAAAATATTCAGCAACAAATTATCAAAATATTCGTACATCATGCATACCTTGTAAACAAGTATGCTAGCATCGCCTTCATAATCACCCAGCAATATCAACTGAGGAGGAATGCATTCTGCCTCAAATGACACAGACAGTCAAATTATTTACAAAATATTCAACAGTTTTCCTGTATAGTATCGATGAAAATAAGATATATATTCATCGGTGAAAGGGTTAACTTCTTTTTAACCCATGATAGAATCCATCACCACCAAGTCTTGGTTACCATTCCAACCGAACATAGCATTAATACAAGATTATTTTTAATATTTTGTTGCTAATCTGTCTGGTAGCTGTTGCTAAGACAGTAACAGCTTACAGGCAGTCTCTAAATATTCTACAGTTTACTAATAACGTTAGCGACGAAACAGTCAAATTATTTTCAAAATATTCAACAGTTTTCCTGTAGGGTATCGATGAAAATGAGATATGGGGAATTCATCGGTGAAAGGGTTAACTTTTTTAACCCATGAAGAAATCCAATGAACACATCACCACCAAGTCTTGGTTATAATTCCAACGGAACATACCATTAATACAAGATAATTTTTAATATTTTGTTGCTAATCTGTCTGGTAGCTGTTGCTAAGACAGTAACAGCTTACAGGCAGTCTCTAAAGATTCTACAGTTTACTAATGACGTTAGCGACGAAACAGTCAAATTATTTTCAAACATCAATACCGTAATTCCTCATACATCCTCAACCTCATACTCCTACAACCTCCATTATCAGACCACCTCTTAAACTCTATTCTTTTACATTACTCTCTTATTATTTTTACAACGGTAGATAACCACGGAGGGGGGAGCGCCGCCACTACGTTAAAACGTATAATACACAACTTTTAAACTTTTAAGGGTTAACTAATTCAAAATAATAGAACATTCCAGAGTGAATCTACATGTGCGGCTGTGCGTCATTGTTATCGAGAAAAACGTGGCGTTATAGTCGTCATTGTTCTCTAGAATGTGTGTCGTTATAGTCGCCATTGTTCTCAACATTCCATTCCACAAGCTTTTCCTTTGATCTCCTGAAAAACCCATTGTTCTCGAAGACCCCCTGCTGGGAAGAACAATAACGACCAGCCCCACCGTCTACTACTCCAGCTTTCCGCATTCCCTGTGCCAGGTAAATGCCGCGTTCTATCAGTGTATGATCATAGTTAATTTTACAGCCTACAAAGTAATGAAAAACGAAGGAAATAAAAAAAATGAAAGCACGAGAAGAGACATCAAGACGGTGCGCCAAAGGTACTCATTCAATAACATCAGTCAGTCCAGAACGCTGCAGCTAGGATAGTATCTTTCTGTGGCAACTATGAGCACATCTTCCCCGTGCTGTACGACTTACACTGATTACCAATAGCTCAAAGAATCCGTTATAAGGTCATATGCCTGACCTATTAATGTGTACATAATACGGCGCCAACCTATCTGTCCGACCTTCTACAGTCATATGCCCCAGGCCGCACTCCACGATCAAAAAATAAGCAACTGCTCAAAATATCTAGCGCAAAAATGTCAACATATGTGAAAGTCTTTCTTTTACTGCCGCCACTGAATGGAACAATCTCCCTATAAGCCTTAAATTGTCTCCTACCTTGCCCACTTTTAAATCCAGTCTGAAAACATTCCTATTTACTCAGTCGTGATCATTAAGTACATTGTAATGTCTTCTCATATTGTAAGCGCCTAGAGCATGCTAGTTCGTGGAGTTTCGCGCGGTATAAATGTACTTATTATTATTATTATTATTATTATTATTTTTATTATTATTCACAACTAGAAAATGATAATGAAAATGTTCAGCAATATTTTTGTTTAATTGGACAACAATTTTCACACACGCTGGCACTTATTGAACATTATGAAGCATTCTCGTGGCAGAGTGATATGCCCAAAACAAAGGCTTCCTAAATGTTAAGGTGGGCTCAATAATATGTACCCTCATTACTAAATGGGCATAGGCAAGTATTATGTGGTATATGCACTCGTGCTCTGAAGACCACCTTAACTAAGATATCACCTGTCTATAAAGACAACTTTATTTGATTCTCAAGTCGATTATAATCAATATAGTAATCACTTTATTAAGCGGTCGGCTGTCGGTTTCTGATTTTCCCTTGGTTTTCTGCTCAATGTATGTTTTATAGGTTCAACTGTAAATTTTGTCCTATGTAAACAGACTATAAAATGAATGCAAAGCTTTATAAATGATGTTTTCAATGTCATGATAATAATGAATTCACTGAAATAATTGTGTGCTTAAAAGCTCCGCCAGCACCTCCTATGCACACATACAATAACATGGATGCAAAGATCTATAAATGACGTATTCCATGTTATGATAATAATGAATTGACTGGAATAATTGTGTGCTTAATGAACCCACCAGTACATCTGAGAATACGTCAGTGATCGCGTCGCATGCCTCGGCCTGGCTATATCAACGCGAAAACGCACCACCACTAAGGGTCGCGTGGTCAACGCATATGGTTCAACTACCGAAAAAGCCAAAGAGAATCCAACAATGTTAGATTCCTTCTATGCAGAACTCAGCTCCTCCATTACAATGTCAGGTAGATGGCAACTGTTCGTGTGTGGAGATTTCAACTCCAAGCTAGGTAAAGTCGGCAAAGCGGACACAAATTCAATAGACTCTCTCTCTCTCTCTCTCGCTCTCTCTCTCTCTCTCTCTCCCTCTCTCTCTCTCTCTCTCTCTGCTTGTCTCTCTATCTATCTCTCTCTCTCTGCTTGTCTGTCTCTCCTCTCAATCGTTCTATATATTTATACAAGTTGATTAGATACGTGTGCATAGGGTTATATTATATTGTATTAATTAATATTAGGTTAAATAATAATAATTTTAGATTTCGAGTTTAGCACAAGACTAATTCAAACATGGTAAAGAGACTGACGGACGCACCAGCATGGGTCTGGCGTGTACAACCATCGTTCTGACAGTACACACTCACTCACGCACATAGGCATATACTCACTCACGCACACATGTACACACACTCAAGCACGCTACATTGTTGTTTAATACGATATGAATTGTGATCACCACTCATACAGTACAGCACATGAATACTTGAACATGATTCCAAAACAAACTAAAACATATTTTTGAATGTTTTGTTGTTCTTAATTGGATTGGAAGCCATTGCTGCCTCAGGCCTCCAATTCACCTTTCCAGAGTATCCATCCATAATCTGACCTCGTATGACGTCATAATCAGCAAAGCGCGTGCATGATGACGTCACAATCATTACGTCACAAAGGGTTCCATATAGACCGTCATCAAATCTCAAATGGTCCGACACGTTGTATGAATTGTATGTCTTT
This sequence comes from Chaetoderma sp. LZ-2023a, assembly GCA_034401795.1. Classification (NCBI taxonomy): domain Eukaryota; kingdom Metazoa; phylum Mollusca; class Caudofoveata; order Chaetodermatida; family Chaetodermatidae; genus Chaetoderma; species Chaetoderma sp. LZ-2023a. The sequence goes on along the minus strand of CM067370.1, from coordinate 32,486,093 downwards.
GTAATTCATTGCTATTTAATAAAGATGCTGTTTAATAGTTTGAAACTAATTTGACTTGGCGCTGTTGCTGCAACAACACCCAGTCAAATTAGTTTCAAAATATTCAACAGCTTACCTGTGTAGTTTTTTGGAAATTGATGGTCAGGGTGTTCAGAGATCGCTCGATCCCAACACGAGCGTGATGTGGGTGGATCTTAACTAGAGATGGGCTGGGCATAGCTAAAACCGGAAAGGTCCATTGAATTAGAAGCCATTGCTGCCTCAGAATTCCAAATAAATAAAGTCCAAACTATTCAACATCTACTATTCTTACATCGTTTTCAAAATTCTACTAACACACATTTTTCTGTTCTTATTTTTTAAATGTGTTGTTGAGCTGTACTGTGTCATCTTTTGCCTATTTAATGTTACTAAATTACTAATTTAAAAAGTTAGGAAAATATCGTAAAATGACAACTTAAGAACTTTTGCTTCTATTGCTTCTACATCATCGTAGGCATCGCCGATGACATGGATTTTGGATACAGAGACGGAACTCGCTTGTCGAATTTCATCGTTTACTTTTAGAGCTCTACTTAGATGATGCTCGATGTCATCAATATTTCCGAATGCTTAAAACAATGTTTGAACAGCTTTTATGTCTGGTGGCTCCGCAGATTGTAAGGATGCATGCACCATATATAGAACCAATATATGTGGAACAGCGGCTGGTAATAGGCATATGCTTGAGGTACCGCATACAGATAGACGCTAATGATGATGATGATGATGACGATGATGGTGGTGGCGGTGATGGTGGTGGCGGTGGCGGCAGCGGCGGCGGTGGCGGCGCCGGTTGCAGCGGCTGCTGCTGATGAGGGGGAGGAGGAGGAGGATATTGCTGCTGTTGCTGATGATGACGATGATGATGTCAGTATTTACCAGGTATCCGCCCTGGCAATGGAGGGATCCATTTCGAGCTATGACCCACCCACACATAGCTAATCTCCGTCCACGCTCCAGGCTTTGGGCGTGTTGGAGTCAACTTATATATTTTGAGCTCTGACTTCCCAAAATCGCTATGCCGCGCCCATTTCTAGCTAAGCTATTCCCACGCTCTGTCTGTGTTGAGATCGATCGAGACCTGAATTCCCTGAATCTCAATATCCCAATAAAAGTGTCGAGAATAAGAGAATAGACGAATTGTTTTGGTAAAACCAGGGAATTATAAGCAGTATATATGAAATGACGAGCAGACGTGCATGGACACTTCTAGCTCTTGTTGAAGGAGACATACGAGTCAATGGAGGGATCCGATCTCTCACTCACATATGTGGCGTGATGATCAACAAGAGAGTCAGCCTCCTGACTATAGATAAGATTTCGCACGCACGAACCCAGGGCTGTGTGTAGTATTGAGCAAAGTCTGCTATATATGTCTCCAACCCCACCGCTCCTCTGCATCTGCATTTCTCGTAGTAAATACGAACCTTCAGTAATTGTCTATGAATTTATTCTAGTTTTACCCATTCCTTATGAAAATAATATAGTTGATCTCGTTGATCATGAAAAATGTGGTCACATAAAAGACACACATTTGCTCTGTGATTGGCCGTTTGCGGGGAGGGTGTGGGTCTGTTTCTGAAAATCTACCGCTGGAATGACAGGCTCGGTTATCGACTTAGTTTTTTATTTAAACATATTTTTATTGTTCAAGAAGTCTCCAACTTAGTTACGACTCGCTCCGAATACTATACAATAGATGATAATAATGACGAATATGTGCAGTTTATAACAAATTATACCATAATGAATATAAGATTTAAATGGAAATTAATACAATAATTAAAGGGAAATTCCAGTGAAAATCGGGAATAAGTCAACTAAAAATATACTATAATCCAAAATAGTTGCCGCAAAAAAATATAAAATACACTGTTCCACTGCCGAGAAATAATAAAATGAATATGCCCAAAACGCTCGAAAACGTGACTCGTGGGCGCATCCATTTTCTCGCAACGAGAGCGAGAAACCGCGAGATTATGATGTCAACGACACACCAGCAAAATATCGCCAGCGCTTTTAGATTTACCTGTTTACTTCACGTTATGAAGGCCGAATATTAATTAACCCTTTAATGACCAAATTCTGTCAGGAAAATCAGAATATTTCCTTATTGAATGCCCATTTGCAGGCCAAGCGAAGACTATTTTTGAAAATTGACCACTGGAATGGCTGGTTCGGTTACTGAGACAGTCGTTTTAGCTGTAAATTCTCAAAATAGCCTTCTTTTGGCCTGCGTCCTCAATTTGACGATTGCAAAGGCCAGTGCTGGCGTGAAATGGTTAAATCGCATCATGTCCGCATGTCAAGCATGGGCTTGCAGTAATAGAAACGACCATGGAAAGGTAACGGCAATTCACATTTTCAGATACCGGATCCAGAGAAGCATCCGCATGAAAAGGGGCTAACTGAAAGATGGCTTCATAGCATCGGCACTGGATGGATATCCTCCACATTTAAATTTTGAAGACACAAGTTTAGAACATATAGTCTGTATAAGTTTAAAATAATGTGTCATGCATTTCAAAACAAAAGGCGCCGTACTTGATTTTAATATAACAGAATTAAACTCGACAATTAACGTCGTATTTGCTTGCATCAATTGTAAAATGGGATTTGCAAACCAAAATGAAACGATGTCGCTGATTGCCCGGTCGGTCAATTATAGGCAACCGCTTAGCGGCTTACTTCGTAGACGATAGTAGGTTACAGCTAGTAAATAATGACAAGTGCACGCTAGACATAATTAGTAATTTAGTACTTTCACATTATTGAAATCCAGCGTTATTAATCATTTACAACGTTTACTCCCAATTTTAAAATAACTATGCAGAGTGTTGAATATTCTGAATTAAATGTTCCTGGAATTATGTTGCAGTAGCTTCCAAACTAATTAGTTTCACACAATTGGCCTATGCAGGTTAAATTTTAAGCTTTCTGCTTTTCTGTCCTTGAAAGAGTTAACTAATTGATCCCAAATTTTTAAATGTTGACCCATATTTACTGCCTGTTGAATATTTTGCAACTGGAATTTGACTGAGAGCAGAAGTTGCAATAGCAACAGCTTTCAGAGAAATTACATTCAACATTTATTCAACTAACATATTTTTCAAGAATTTGTTGTAGCTGGTTGATTGCAAACACGCTCCTGGCATAACCCTTCAATGTTTTTTAAAAATAGAAATTGTCCATAAGAAAACAATTTTTGACAATTTAGCACTACAATGACTGGCGCGATCATCGGGACACTAATTGCACTTTAATTTCCTCCAAACACTGTGGCAAAGTGTCAGTTGTTTAGGCAGTACGCTAATTATCCACGAGAAGCAAGATTTACCTCCCCTGGTTACAGCTATCCTCGATCGGCAAAGAGAGTAGGTGTGTCGGTGACGTCAGCTGCTTGTCCAAAATGGCGCCTCTATCTACTGGTTACTTTAGCAATTTAAATTTAGGATATCTTTTTTATTTGTTGGCATAAAATTGTGCTCTTGGTCTCACATTATTGCGGAATATTAGTACTTTATGTCAGATGCATAAAATCCCCCAGTGGAATATCCCTTTAAGACAAGATTTGAAATTGTGTTCATATATGTATGTATATGCGTGTTTTTTAAAGCGTCTCTGCGTCTCTGTTTTTACATTATTTTAGTAGTTAAGTAGTGTGTAGCATTATTGTGATCCGTGGGTGAATATGTATGTTTGCGTGTTTAAAACAACAAAGTACTTGTGATATATCTACTAAGTCTTCGCGTGTGTTATGTATGCCTATTTGTGCATGCCTGCATTCGTTCGTGTGCGGTAGCGTGTGTGCGTGCGTGCGTGTGTGAGTATATGTCAGTTTCACGTGCGCTTGCCTGTTGATTTGTTCCAGCGTGAGTGTGTGTATACGTGTTCACGTCAACCTCCTCTTAAAGGTACATTTTCACACAAAAATTCCCCAAGACAAAACTGAAGAAAGTTAACGCTTCAAGAGGCCTAAGTCGTGCGCCTACGTGAAATAAAACGAAACAGATAAGTCAATATAATTTAGTCCCCAATTCAATTTCACAACAAAAGAAAAAACCCAAAAAACCACATTAGTTCATTTGAAACGAAAGCATCAAATGTCAAGACCCATCCCGGCCCACCACACCTAGACACGCACTCCTCTCCTCCAAAAGCTTACAACCTCAACAATTCCATCCCCAAGATTCCTAGTGAAAACATACACCTCGAAGCTTTCCTAACTTTGATCAAACCTTTTGGTACTGCGAATATATTCATGGACAATTTTAAATTTAAATATATTCTGGTTATTTTCGAGGTCGGCATCGCCGTTTAGCAGTATATTCACTGGCAGGTCGTGTGGAGAAAGAGGTCTTAGACCGTTTAAGAGCTTTCCTCTTGGATTATTGTAATGATTACATATAAAGAGGTAATGGTTGTTATCTTCTAAATGGTCGCAGTCTGGACAATTTTGGTTTGCTACTATGTTAAAATGAAATAAGTGGGCATTTAATTGGCTGCATCTGTTTCTAAGTTTGGTGTGAATTACATTTAGACGTCATTCTCCGTAAAAGTAGTATGCTGGAACTGGGGATCTGGGATTAAAGTAGATTTTTTGTTTAAAAAGTGACAGTGTTGATGAATTCTGCGTACTGGCATTCAATTCGTTCCATAAATGAATTGTGCTTGGGAAGAATGAACAAATAAATACTTCTAGGTTTGCTTGTTCCTCCTGCAAATTCTTTCTATTACGTAAATTGTAATTACTGACATCACCACCATGCGGGGTACTAATTCTTTAAGGTAGTTCGGGCACTCTTCATTTATTATCTTGTATAGTTCTATTAGCGTTTTGCTTTTCCATCGTATTTTTAGTTCCTCTATGCCTGCCTCATCATACAGTGCTGAAAGTAGGGTACATCGAGGTAGTCCAGTTCTAACACAGAATACTTAATTTTGGGAGTTCTCCAGCTGGTTAGAATCTCGATCTAGATCCTAGAATGCTATTAGCCGTTGAATGTGTTTTGTCCATTTACGATTTTGGGAAAAAGTTATTCCTAAATGTTTGTATGTTTCGACAGAGGTAATCTGAGTGGTGTTAATAGTTATGATAGCTGCCTTTTGATTTGGTTGGTTTTGCCAAATTTTATTCACCGTCTGTGTTGGGTTAAAGTCGACCAGCCAATGTTTTGACCAAGTGTCTATTTTAGTATGTCTCTATTTAGAGAGGTTTAAACTTCTATTGAAGTATTGCCACTTGATGTTAACAGTGTGCCATCGGCGAATAGCCTTAGGAGGTTGTCCATAATTTTAGCAATATCATATATGTATAAAAAGAACATGAGTGGTCAAAGTACAGAAACGTGTGGTACCCCTGCGTTTATATTTTCTTGGGAGGAATATGTCTGATTGACTCTAACCATTTGTTTTCTATTAAGTAAGTAATTTGTGAGTCATTGGTGAACCCTGCCATGTATACCATATTATTGTATTTTATGTATACACCTGTGCAAAAGTTAAGCACCAGCAAAAACAATAGTACGTAGAAACATGATAGTACAACTAGGCTGCCATACTTTTTGTTCCCGCGTTAGCTGACATAATTCCAAGTACGAAATGCACATGCATGCATGACTTCACGCCGCTTGATGTCCGTGCGTGGCGGGAAACAGCACACGTGTTCAGTTATGTAAAAGTCCAGTTTGAGGTGTAGAACATTACATACAGATTTAGGCGACAAGATTAGGAATTTTGTGTTCATGACCGTGGTTTATTTGTACAGAGAGAATTAGCTCTTGATTGTGAACCGCTATGGCAAGACGAAGGTTAAGTGATCGTGTGAAATGGCAAATCATAGGCATGCATACCACTGGTATGTCATGCAGAGAGATTAGCAGACAGCTGAACATTAACCATACTGTACTCAGTCGTTTGATTGCAAAACATGGGTAAACTAACGAGGTGAAGGACAGGCCTAGATCTGGAAGACCGAAGAAGACTACTGCCCGTGGTGATCGAGCCCTAGTACGCCTTGTTAGGAGATCTCCATTCACCAACAGCAGAGTGCTCAGCCAGCAATGGGAAACGCGCAATAGAGTGTCAATGTCTACCGTCAAAAGGAGACCGTATGCTGCTGGCCTGAAAGCTAGGAGACCTGTCAGACGTCCTCTCCTCACTGCACACCACAAAGAGGAGCGTCTGAGGTGGTGCAACGAAAGAAGACACTGGAACATGAGATCCTGGAGACGGGCACACTGGTCCGATGAAAGTTGGTTCCTGCTTCATGCCACAGATGGTCGAACTCGTGTATGGAGGTCCAGACGCACGGCGTACGACCAACGTAACATCATGGAAGAAGTTCCATTTGGTGGAGGTTCCGTTATGATATGGGGGTGCATCTCATTTGATTGTAAGCTGGATCTGTTGACTGTACCTGGAACACTAAATGGACAAAATATCAAGATTCCATACTGGATAGAGTTGTGGTCCCTCATTTTGTAAATCATGCACCTGGAACCCACCCTATATTCATGGATGACAATGCCCGACCACATCGTGCTAGAGCTGTGCATGAATACCTTCGCCAGAATGCCATCGAAACCCTACCATGGCCAGCAAGGAGCCCTGACATGAACCCTATTGAACATATCTGGGACATTCTGGGAAACATGGTGAGAAGGAGGGATCCTCCTGTGCAGAACCTACAGGAATTAACAGACGCACTCCATCTTGAATGGCAACGAATACCACAATGGCGTATCAGTCGGTTGGTGACCAGCATGAGACGTCGTGTCCAGGCCGTCATCCAGGCACAAGGTGGATATACCCAGTATTAATAATGACAGTCTCAAACTCGTGCACAGATGTTAAACTTCGTTTTCAGACACCATTAATGACAATCTAGCCACGTGTGTCAACTGTAGGGCAATAGTTGTCAGTTGTGTCAACGTAACCATATTCAGGCCTCGTTTTCAAGTTCAAACAAAAACATACAGTGTTTCCCCACCATCATAATCAGCATTCCTCTAGTTGCATTATTACCTCTTGCACTAAGATAGATGGGTACATACATGTTTATGCTATTGCTTTCTTCATAGCACATGAATATACCCTCGCATGTGCGTAAAAATAGGGTGGTGCTTAACTTTTGCACAGGTGTATAGTAAACCCCTGTTCCAGACCCCGTCGAATGCCTTTGAGACATCAAAGAAGACGGTATATGCATATTTTCTTTCATTTAGAGCCTTCGACAGGACACATTTCGATTTGCTGGTGTGTGGTTGAATACGTTGGTCTAAATCTTGATTGAAATTGATATAATAGGTTATTAGAATCCAGATAATTGTATATGTGCTTAAATAGTATCCTTTCCATAATTTTTCCTAAAACGCTTAGAAGTGAAATTGGTCTGTAGTGTCCAAGTTCCTGCCAATTTCCTTTTAAAAAGAGAAAATTTATGCAGGCGATTTTCCATCAGTTCGGGAAGATACAAGCCTGGAGAGATTTATTGAAAAGGATTGTTAGAGCAATATCTATTGTTTCTTGAGCTATTTGTAGCATATGGTGACTGATAGTGTCTTGCCCTGAAGCTGTGTTTGTATATACTACCGGTGATCTCTTATGATTGGATAACTATATCAGTAAGACGGGCATCAGTTTTGTGTATGAGTTGTGGTAGATTTTTACGTGAATCATCTATATTGGATATTCTGGCAAAGGATGTATTCAGACAGTTTGCTTTGTCTAAATCAGTGTATGTATAGTCGTTATTGTCCAAGCATTTACGTGGTGGGATATGAGAAATGCCGTTACCCTTGATTAGGTGTTTCATTGTTTTCCAGTAGGATCTTGGGTTTTGAAAGGAAAGGCCGCTGAGACGGCTGTCAATTGTATCGTAAAACTGATGTTTTGCTCGTGTTATTAGGTTAGTTACCTTATTTCTTTGTTTTGTGTATGTTACCATATAAACTGCTTTGTTCGAACATAATGCTTTTGTTCTGAGGCGATCAAGTTTCCTAGATTTATGTCGTATAGCTGAGTTATACCATGGCTTGTCATTTCCGTGAATTGTGACCATTTTGTTTGCTATGCGTTCGTTAGCAATTCAATTCAATTTTTTTTAATTCAATTTATTTACACCCAGGCCACAATGTGGCATATGGGGTCCATTAGTACATACATTTACACGGTCAATGGCGATTACATGGACTGTTGATAATTATTATTATTATTATTATTATTATTATTATTATTAGTAGTAGTAGTAGTATTAGTATTATTATTATTATCATTATTATTATTATTATTATTATTATTATTATTATTATTATTATTACATGTATTATTATTATTATTATTATTATTATTATTATTATTATTATTGTTATTATTATTATTATTATTATTATTATTATTATTATCATCCTCATCGTCGTCGTCGTTATTATTATTATTATTATTATAATTATTATTATTATTATTATTATTATTATTATTATTATACCTAGGTAATCAAAACTCCCTCCCGTTAGCCAATTTGAGTAATGCAATTAAATAGTGATTTGTATATACCCGTGATGTAGATATAGGTGTTATGAAACGAAAAGTTTGTTTATGGAAAATATGATGAGTGCGTCCGGCCGGTCAGTCCAGTAGCAAAGCGCTCAAATTCCTCCAGACGAAATTCGAAAGGTTTGGAGGAAATTGGAGGTCCCTACTCCCAGAACATATTTAGAATTTGTAGTCTGTGCACATTAAACATAGTAAATTCCAGTAAATTTGGTTTACGACGGTAGCAATGAGCTGCAGGACAGACTGTGGTAGTGGTAATGGCAGCAGTAGTCGCAGTGACAGTGGCAATGGCAGGAGCAGTAGCAGTAGCAGTAGATGTAACAGTGGAGGCAGTAGTAGTAGTTGCTGCTGCCACTATCATTTACTGTTGTTGTTGGTTTGGGACAGAATGCTAAGTGCAACGACGGGCCGGACAGACCAGGAGTGAAGTGCTCCAATTCCAAAATTATGTTTCGTTGTGTTCCTTGTGATGCTCTGTCTTTCCCATAGATATCCCATTCCCACATTATTTAATATTGCCTTTACTACTCCAATCCATTTGTATTGTACGTTATTATTGGTATAGTCAGTGTACATATATTTATAAACTAGACATGATAGCTTTGTTTCTTTGCCATTTAGCAGTTTTTCCCAGTATATGATTGTTCTATGTTTTTTAGTGATATCGAGGGGGTATCTACCTAATTCACCGTATATCATGAATTTTGGTGTATGCATGTTTAGTTTTAGTAACCGTCGATAGAAGCCTATTTGTATTTTTTAAACTAGTGTTGTGTTTTCCGTAGTCCAAATTTCACACCCATATGTGAGAATCGGTAATATCATTGAATCAAACAGTTTTATTTGGCAGTTTATTGGTAGATCCATATTTTCGCATCTCCGGTATAGTGAATATAGCGCTTTAGTGGCTTGCTCTGCTAGGTGTTTTAGTGCTGTTATATACCGGGAGTTGTAAAAGAAATGTATACCTAAATACTTATATTTATCGACTATTTCAATATTTTCATCATCTAAAGTAAAATTACAATTCCCCCGTCCCCTTTTATTGCTTTCGAGTATTACCACTTTTGTTTTATCCTTATTAATTTTGAGATTCCACAATTTACAGTGACTGTTGTAGGCATTCAGACTCAGCTGTAGAGTAATATCATCTTATGCTATCAACACTGTGTCATCTGCGTATAGGAGCACCAGCAATTTAAGATAGACGTCTATGTTATCATTAATTATACTACTGTTACAATTTGAGTTTTCCAGGTATTCTTGAAGGTCATTGAGATAGATATTAAATAATATAGGGGAAAATTTTCTTCCTGCTGCAGCCACCAGTTACACGTAAAAGGCTCTGATAATTCATCATTCATACATACCCTTGATGTTATGCCAAAATATATATTGCGAATCACTCTGAATATTTTCCCATTGATATTTTCCCTTACTAATTTACCCCATAGCGCTTACCTCCAAACTTTATCAAACGCTTTCTCTAGATCAATAAAGGCACAAAATAATTTTTTCTTTTTAATTCGGTAGATTTCCAGGATCGCGTTTAGTGCAAATAGATGGTCAGTTATTGAGTATTTTCGTCTAAAGCCAGCTTGGTTTTCTTGAATAAGATTGTTTTCTTCCAGATAACTATCAATCCTTTTGCTTATGATGCTAGTAAAAAGTTTAGCCAAACAGCTCACCAGTGTAATAGGCCTATAGTTTTGCGGCTCATTTAGGGGACCTTTACCTTTATATATAGGTTTAATTAGCCCATCAGTCCATGCTTCAGGTATATTTCCAGTTTCGAGTACACAATTATAAAGCGTATAATAGATGGGTATCATTGTTTGTTTGCTGGACTTAAGATATTCATTGATTATCCCGCCCCCTCGGGCAGCTTTGTTAGTTTTCAGGGATTGTATTGCATTTCTAATTTCAGATACTGTAATTTCGGAGTTAAGCAGGTCATTTGTTGGTTGTCCTGTATCATTAGTGTGGGTTTGGATATTGGGGACATCGCCACTCTGGAGTATGGATTTATAAAATGTATACATATCGTCAATTTGGATTTTACATTTGTCAGTTTTTGGGTCTTGGGACTTTACAGAGATCGGACGCGCGAGCATACTGGAAAAGTATAATCGTTCTATTTTGATTTTAAAAATTCTTTTATTTTCAGCTATTGCTTTATTCATCGTTGTTTTATCAGTTTTACATGACTGGATCACAGTGTTAGCACTGTTAGCCGACTTTCTCTATCGATGTTCGTTTCTGTAGTGGTGATATGCTTTTCTCGCTAGTTGGCATTCGTGGTTGAACCACGGGCGGTTAGTTTTGCGATTGGTGTTACTTACTCGGTTGTTCTTTATAGGCAATGTTCCAAAAGTGCTAATGGCAGCTTTTTTCAAATATCGAGGCTATGCCATCAACTACTTCATTGACGTCATATTTAAAATGCCGGGTGTCAGTTTCGTAGTTATCAGCTTTAATCCGCAAGTTTATATACGTTGGATTATCAATTACACACTCTGCAAAATTTGTAGATTTTTCAGCCTTCCACCGGGCTGGACGTGTTTTTGCTTGTGCGTGGTTAGTCACCGTATTGTTTCAGTTGTGAATTGTGTCTCTAATTAGTGTATTATTATTATCGAAGTTTTGAAATAAAAAAACTTACTTCTAGAGCTGAGTGGATTTCCGACAGAAGGGGTGAGGGGTCCAGGACACTGAAATCTATAACATTTTCGCTTAATTTATATAATCTACTACACTACTGTTAGCCATGCCAATAAAAAGACGAGTAAAAATTTCACACGCTTCATCCATATCTTCAGACGTGTTCAGAAGAGCGTCCATTAGGGTGTTTCGAATTATCTCATGTAACCTACACTTCTCCGTGAGTGCGTAGTTGTATATCTTTCTTTGATAGATCTTAGTTTTGAGTACTGGCATGGAAACAACTACATATGTACCTATGTGATCAAAATATTCGTCAAAGTTGACTATGCCAGATTCTTCGGGCGTTACTACCATTGTTAATTAGAATAAAATCGATTAGCTTTGCTGTTGTGGGAGTTATACGGGTCGGCTCTTTTATTAGTGACGTTAGGTTATTGTTGTTTATAATCTGGTTTAACGTTGATAATTGAGAATCTAGTAAATCTTCGTTAAAATCACCTAATATTATAATTGGCAGACCTGGGTCAATAACCCGTTCGATTGTAATTTAAGATTGTTTCCCACATACCTCGTGGGGTGTTTGGGGGTGGGTGGGGGGGGGGCGATAAAGAACATAGATTAAAAATGTAAACTTGCCAAATGTTACTTCAATTACCATATTTTCTATGGTTATTATTTCGAGATCGTGACGTGACGCAATTTATTATGACGTCAATTACGTGAGTGACATGCGGGATGCGTGCAGTTATTGATCCTAGGTAGACAATTTCATCAACACGCGCGCGCACATGCACGTACACTACTGAAATTTGTATTGAAATAAACAGAGAAACACTGATTTTTCACATAAAGAGCCGCAAAAAAATGTATGTCATGTCATGTTCATTAGCTGTCTTATTTAAATATTGCGGTACATTAATTATATTACAGTATTTTCATAAGTATTGGTTATTTTACTAGCTGTTTCCATTAAAAATATGTATATTATGTATTATTTCTATTGTACTGCTCTCGACAGTGCTCAAGTTTTGGTTGGTTGGACGGATGTAATTTGATTTTTGGAAACTCCATTTCCTTGACTCTACACTACGCTACGGATACCACAACTGCTTAATCCGGCACTGACTATCGGTAGTAAATATGAAAAATATAAAAAGTATGTCCATTATAATTAAGATGATTAGAAAAAGATATATTTGGGCTGTGAAGAGTAAGCTGAGGATTAGCGGATTTATATGAATAATATAGTACTAATTAATGACGATTGAGATTCAATTTCTTGCTGCTAGATGATGACCAAGAATTTTCTCTGATGTCGGTGCTATGATAATCTCCGCAACATTTATTATATAAATGTCGGTGCTTTTCGACGCCAATTATCAGTTTCTCTTCCGTATTTCCGAATGAAAACACCAATTCAGAAAGGCAAATGTATGTCAGACGCAAATAGTTTATATAATTTGAATAGAACTTTATAAAACTCGGATCAATTTTACATTGATAAAATGAGGGTTGACTATTAAACAATTAGTTTACACTATAGTCATATGTTATAAGTAATTAAATTATCGTCATTATTATTATTTTTATTATTATTATTATTATTATTATTATTAAGTATCATCATCATAATCATCATCACCATCGCCATCATCATCAGACGATCTATCTGTATGAGTTATCCCAAGCATATTGACAGCCGCTGTTCTACATCTATTGGTTCTCTATGGTATGTGTGCATCCTTGCATTATCATCATCGTTGTTAATATCACCATTGCCCTTGTCGTCGTCGTCGTCGTCGTCGTCGTCGTCGTCGTTGTTGTTGTTGTCTGGGAAACTATTTTAAGATAAGTCTGTTAAAATTACAGTTTGGTTAATAGTTTGTGGGGTTTTTTCGATGTGAAAAGTTTTGAAATTTGATTTTAGATTTGGCCGGTTATAACAGTATTTTTTTTTAGCAGTTCCTTTCGTTAAAAAATCCACACGTGATATAATTTTCATCAGTCACCGATGTCATTTTGTGTGCATAAAGTACATAAAGCGCAGACTGACAGCATATATGAGAAATGGTGTCCACCACCACGGCATGTCACGTCAAGGCGGTAGAATCGTGCGAAGCGACGGACAGAAAGGAAGGCATTTTTCGTGCAATAGTTTAGCTACGCATCAACGCATTGCCGTTCCGCGTTCAGTGGAAACACTGTCATGACTTTGTACATTTTTCTTATTCCACGGCGGCGCGCTACCGCACCGTACCGCGTTTGGTGGGTTTCGGCCCTACGCGTCCGCATGCCATCCCGCGCCTGGGTCCGCACATATGGAATCACACATATTAAATTTAATGAAATCGATTTTGGCGCGTCGGTGTCCGCTTCCGTGTCCGCCTCCGCCTCCGCACAAATGGATGAGTTAACGCAGATGAGCTGTTGAGTATCTTGAGGGTTATTTGATTAGATGGTTAGTTTCAAGATATTCAACAGAATGTTTATTGAATGGTAGAGACATACAAATCGTCCAACGTGTCAGACTATTAATCGTTAAAGACTGGCTATATCGAGGCATTCATGACATCATGATTGTGACGTCATCTTACAGGTCACGTAGTTGATTATGACGTCATATGATCAATGGATAAACTTGGAAGGGTCCATTCTCTCAGCCTATAATAATTATTCATATTTTATCATGTATATATGTATAAATAGTAATTACTGTAATTTGTATAGATTGTCTCACGTAATTTATGCTGATTAGCCTAAACAGGCATAAAAGGCAAATACATATCATATCATAGTGGAATCCTTACCTAAGTCAGACGAACACGGTGACCGCAGATATGTGTACTTAGCTTAAATACCTCTGCAGACCAAAAGCGATTTTCCCACGCTTCTTCAAGCGACGCGAGCGAAAGAAATAAAACGTAGAATCATGGGTTAGAGCTTACACACCGAACGCTAACGAATCATACGTGTGCGAATTGCTGAGCGCGCGATTTTACAAATTAGAAATAATCCTATTTTTATCTCGTCGCTCTCCGTACTGCATGCGAGAAATGGCATCGGCCATTGCGTGAACGTGCTAAATAGTACGCGTGTTTGTAAAATGGCGGATTCGAAATGAAAGACAGTCTGTTGTAAAGAAAAGAGATTATCTTTGAAGTTGAGAAGAACGAAGTACTAGGCTATATGATATATCCTTTGTCGGATATAGAGATAAGACGCCGAAAGAGAATGTTTGGAGGTGAATAGCCTCCACATTAAACCTTGAAGGTAGGCTTTCAGACACATGTAACCATTTGTTCTATCTAGAAGTAGAATGTCAAGTTGGGACCCTTTAATGTCATGGTGTTCTACTTTTCACGCTTCACCCGCAGCTGCCGAGGTTCTAGCGACGTTGTTCTAGCCACATATACCAATGGAAAACCAATATTCATAGATGGCAATGTTATGCGATTGCGATAGGGCATACATTCTCAGTAGATACACGATGATACGAACATCAACATGAACAATTAAGATGGGAGAAACGGGGCATATACATTGGGAAGGGGTGTAGCTTCTGATCTGGTACATCTTGGCTCATGACAATGGAGGAATCCATTTTTAGCTATTACCCGCCCATTCCTAGTTAAGCGCAATACTTTGCTCGTGTTGGGATCGATCGATCCTCTACTCTAACAAATTTCCAGAAAACTTTACATGTGGGCTGTTGAATATTTTTAAATTAATTTGACTGGGTGCTTTTGCTGCCTAGCGCGCCAAGTCAAATTAGTTTCAATATATTCAACAGCATGTTTTTAAATAGTGAAGACATGCAATTCGTACAACAACGCTTAGTTCGTCATCAACTAAGCTTCGTGACGAACTTAGCTATGTCATTCATGGCGTAATAGATTATGACGTCATGCTACATGTTGTAGTTGATTATGACGTCATATGATTGATGGATAAACTCGAATCCTACATTAATAATAATCGGACACCTTCTCACGCATGAATATGGCTTGACCATCGACTTGCTTTTAGTGTCTTGAATGGTTGTTAACAAAATACGTGGAGGTTAGTAAAATATTGAAATGTAGCAATTACGATTTCCTGTATTTTGTTTAGAATCATCTCAGAGATGTAGGCAGGTTCTTGTAGACATATTTATGTCTAACGCATGCGCACCGCTCTTGTTTCTCCGGTATACAGGAAAGGCCCAAATAATTAGCCACAAACAACAGACCAATCTGGCTAACAAGTGTTTGCTGGAACACATCATTACCAATAACAGATGAACCATGGCGAGTCACACAATATATTAAACCCATTAAAGCATTGTTTCCAGGATGGTAGGTTCTGTGAAACCCAACTAAATGAATTAGCTGAGTAAGTCTCCACAATCCTCGACGACGGGAAAGAAACCGATGTCTTAGCCATGGATTTCGCAAAAGCATTTGACAAAGTCAGCCACAGCGTAATGTCTCTAAAACTGCAACACTATGGCATTCGTGGACGTGTTAATAAGTAATCATAAAGGGTTGTTGTGGATGGAGAGGTATTTGATTCTGTGAATGTCGAATCTGGCATGCCACAAGCTTATGCGCTTGGACAACTACATCAACAGCCAAACTAAATTCCAGAATTCGTCTTTTCGCGATGACACGATAACATATCTCTGCATATCATCTCCCAAAGAGTCCGAAGATGTCCAGAGCGACCTAGCCATGGTGTGTGAGTTGGCAAAATGCGGGTGCATGGCATTTCATCCTGCCAAACGCACTGCCCTATCGATCAACTACAAACTTGCGTTAATCGACACTGTACAAACCGCATGTCCTAGTCCTAGAGTCGGTATCAGCCGTGAAATACCTTTGGCTAACAATCACCTGCGAGCTTAAATGAGACCAACACATTACACACATATGTAATAAGGAAAACAGAACTCTTGCTTTTCTGCGGTGCAATGTCAATATTGCACCAGCAACCGTCAGAGAGCAAGCGTATTGCACACTTGTGCGCCCCCTCGTTGAATATTCTAGCGCCGTGTGTGGCCCATACACGCAGGCCAACATGCACACAACTGAGATGGTCCACGAAGAGCTGTCCGATACGCCACAAATAGATTGTGCAATACATCAAGCGTATCAGACATGATCACGCACCTGAAGTGACGAACTCTGCAACGCAGTCGGCAGGATGCTAGACTCTGTACGCTGTACACGACCTTACATAATCAAGTAGCAATTAACTCTGAGGGAAAACTACTGGAACCAAATCACAGATCTCGAAACGCACATGAATGCTCCTTCCAGATTCCGCGTTGGCGTACAGAATCACGCAAGATGTCGTTCTTCACGAGGACTCTCTGTAACTGGACTGCCCTACTATACGATGTTGCCGCCGCAAGCACTGTTGGCACGTTCAAACTCACGGTGTCTGCCCAGGCGTAAGTGATTAGGGTGTCGAAATCGGTAGATACTGTACATAGACAGACTTTCATCAGCCTGATTTTAGAGACACTCCTGCGTGTATTTCATTTATCGTCTTTCCGACTCATCTGCTGCATGTGTACACACCCACAAGCTAGCAGAATCGTCAGCAAGTTGAAGGAAGCTAGTCAACAGGAAGAAAAAGAAGAACAACATCGCACTTTATGCCATATCATATTCTATTCCTGTCATAACGAAAAGATAGTGCAACTTTCCTCAATTATCTAAACGGCACCTCAATCACTATTCTTTCATCTTTCTGATCTGTGTCACGAAGTAGCATAATTCAGGAATATGAACAGACACGTATGCGATCCTTAGATACCATACCATGACTCATAGTTCCATTCCTTTTCTTGTTCCAGTTTCTCTGTCTTATGAACCCATTCATTGCTATCTCTATGCAGTGCCTGAGAACAGAAAGTACGTCCAGCCACTGCAAGAAGCATACACCATATTTCAGCTTCTTTACTCTTTATCTTATCGGTTTGTCGAATTAGGTAGCTACCAGTACTGGACCGTTTCATGTCGTGTTAATGTCGTGGCCAAAATCGATCACAGGCCACAGTACCGGGGTTATTACTTGCCACACATCGACGTTTCTTGTCATCTCACTATGTTCCATATCTCCTCGGGGATAAAGAGATTCCGTTGGACAGATTGGCCGAAATAGATGGCCTTGATATGTTGCTGGACCACACTTAGGCAACATCAGTCTTCAGTCAAATTAGATTCAAAATATTCAACATCATTTTCATGTAACCAACCTATTATATTTCGAAGTAGTAGTAGTAGTAGTAGTAGTAGTAGTAGTAGTAGTAGTAGTAGTAGTAGTAGTAGTAGTAGTGGTAGTGGTAGTGGTAGTAGTAGTAGTAGTAGTAGTAGTAGTAGTAGTAGTAGTGGTAGTAGCGGCAGCGGCGGCGGTGGCGACGGCAGCGGTAGCGGTAGTAGTAGTAGTAGTAGTAGTAGTAGTAGTAGTAGTAGTAGTAGTAGTAGTAGTAGTAGTAGTAGTAGTAGTAGTCTTTCCATACATAACCCACCCGATAATGTGCCCAACAACCAATTAGTATTGGACGCAAAATAGGCTTACCCCGGCTATGTACACAAAGCTTTCATTTAGTTACCAGTTATTAAACTGGTCCCCTAGTAGGCCTTTCTTATTTACTATTTTTGAGTGGTACCGACGGTGTTCATCTTCAACGTACGGTCTTGTCGAGCCGCGATTACCTGCGCTACGCTAGAACTGTTGGCAACTGATTAGATCATTTGCGCTCAGGTCGCCTCCGATACGATTACTACTCGATTATGCTATCGGAAATACAAATTGTATTGAAATCATCCGTGATTTTGAGGTCAATGACTTCGATCCACTTCTTTCAGCCATACATTGCGCAGTGAGTTTAAAGATTAATAATAATAATAATAATAATAATAATAATAATAATAATAATAATCATAATAATAATAATAATAATAATAATAATAATAATAATAATAATAATAATAATGATGATGATAGTGATAGTAACAATAATAATAATAATAATAATACAAAACCAATAAGATGGGTGGTAGACAAAAGAGACATCTTCATTGCAAGCCTTAACACTGAAAGCATTAATCAAATTAAGCAGTGGTTAATAGAAATAGAAAATGGGGATTTTCAACAAAACTTAAATAATGTAAACAAATTAATTGTAAATCTATTTTTGGCGAGCGCAGAAGAAACATTTGGACAGAAAAAGGTTTACCAAGGAAGGCAGCGGAAAAACATTAAAACTTGATTTGGAAGAGAGTGTGCGGAAGCAAGAAAAGCATATCATAATAGTAAGAAAGCCTATAATATACACAAAACTGAACAAAACAAACTACACTTGATAAGTGCAAGTAAAGCATACAAGAAAAAAAATTCGAATATATTCACAAAATGCTCGCTTTAAGCTTCACAACAAACTACGAGAACTGCAAAAATGGGACACGAAAGCATTCTGGAAAGTCTTGAACAACAAATCGCAGAAAAACGACGAACACGTTAAAATAGAACTGGAGAAACTATTACTTCACTTTCAATCTGTAAACCAGGGTGTACACAATGGAGAACTAAATGTAATTTTAGATTCAGACATATTAGACTGCCCAGAATTAGATAAACCAATAACTCGGAGTGAAATTCTTGACAAAATCGCTAAACTAGCAAATAACAAAGTAGCTGGCGAGGATAATGTTTATAATGAGTATATAAAATCTACAGCCGATATTATGCTACCAATTTATGAAAAACTATTTAACATAATTTTCGATCATGGCAAGGTACCTGAGGATTGGCTAATTGGAAAAATTATTCCAATTTATAAAAACAAAGGTGAACCCTCTAATCCAGCAAATTACCGCCCGATTACCTTACTAAGCTGCCTTGGGAAATTATTCACATCAATTTTAAATGACAGATTGAAGAATTTCGCAGAGACACACGACATTATATCAGAATCGCAAGCAGGCTTTAGAAAAAAACGATCCACAATTGACAATATCTTTTCGCTTTATTTAATCATAGAATTGCTACAAGCACAAAGGAAAAAGTTATTTTGCTGTTTTATTGATTTTAAACAAGCCTTTGACACGTTCTGGCGGGCGGGCCTTTGGAGAAAGCTTTTAAAATCTAATATATCTGAAAAGTGTTTTAACCTCATATATAATATGTATCAAAATATAAAATCCTTCGTTAGCTACAACAAGCAAAATTCTGAATATTTTATGTGTAATATAGGTGTTAGGCAGGGGGAAAACCTCTCTCCATTTCCATTTGCTATATTTTTAAATGACATGGAAGAATTTTTTAATCTGAATAATATACCTGGGCTTCTATCAATGAATAATCTAGCAGAAGAACATTTGCATTTATTTTTATATCTTATAGTCCTATTATATGCTGATGATACAGTTTTAATGGCAGATACTCCGGATGGGTTACAAAGTGTTCTAAACGTCTTCAAAAAATATTGTGATGAATGGAAACTTAAAATAAATTACAGCAAGACAAAAACAATGATTTTCTCTAAACGCAAGACAAACTCAAACAAAACATTTTATATTGGAGACCAGGAGCTTGAAGTAGTCAGTGAGTACCTTTATCTGGGAATTCTCTTTAAAGCCAATGGAACATTCACAAGCTGTAAAGCAAGAAAGGTAAAACAAGGCACTAAAGCTATATATTCTCTACTATAGAAGACTAGAGAGCACGACATCCCGATCGACTTGGTAGCTGTATTATTCGACAGAATGATATCACCTATTCTACTTTACGGTTCAGAAATCTGGGATTTTGAAAATTATGCCCATATAGAAACGTGTAAATTAAAATTTGTTTAAATTTATTTCATTTAAAACAAAGCACTCCAAACGTAATTATCTATGGGGAATTTGGTATTTTTCCACTGGAAATTACAATTAAATGCAATATGATTCGCTTCTGGGCGGGACTTGTAAATATGGGTTACGGCAAACTATCATCCATCTTATACTTTTTAGCAACGAATTACATGACAAAACAAAATAAACGGTTTAAATGGGTTGAAACTTTCAAATCTATTTTGGAGAGCACAGGTCAACTAAGTTTATTTGAGACAGAGCAAATAAATACTAAACAATTAATAAAACAAACCAAACATATTTTAGAACAACAATATATAGAAAAACGGTTTAGAACATTAGCCGAATCATCGCGACTGACGTTTTATAAACAAATTAAATCCAATTTTGAGCCCGAAAAATACCTAAAATTACTCCCATACCCGGACGCCATAACATTCTGCCACTTTCGTACGCTAAATTACCAACTCGCTATTGAGACAAAGAGATGGATCGGAATAGAACGCAATGAGCGCCTTTGTAGTTTATGCAATGTTATAGGAGATGAAATCCATTTTCTCTTCCACTGTCAGAAATATGTGAGAGAGAAAGACACCGATATATACTTCATTATTATATAAGGGAGGATACATTTGAAAAAACCAAAGGTCTATTCGCAATATGCAATAGACCGATACTAAGCAGGATGTGTAAATACTTACGATTTTCAAAACAAAAAGCAACAGAACAACAACAACAACAACAACAACAACTACTACAACAACAACAACAACATCATCATCAACAAGAACAACAACAACAACAACAACAACAACAACAACAACAATAAATTTGTTATCAGCGACAACAACAAAAAAAAACAAAAAACAACAACAACTGCTACTGCTACAGTTACTGCTGCTGCTATTGCTATTGCTATTGCTATTGCTACTGCTGCTGCTATTGCTACTGCTACTGCTACTCCTTAAGCGGCGGCATCAACATCATCATCATCATCATCATTGTAACTAAAAAAATAATAATAATATTAATATTAATAATAATAATAATAATAATAATAATAATGATAACGATAATAATAATAATAATAATAATAATAATAATAATAATACTAATAATAATAATAATTGCAGTACTCTCATGTATACAGATCTCTACCGTCACATGTTTATCGATTTATGTACCCTCATATTCCGTTTAATAATGGCCTGAGTGACTAGCAACTATCGACAACGACTATGGGAGGGTGGAAAAAGATAAACTCATAGGCAGGGTGGCGTCCACAAATAAAAGCTTAATCGATTATGCAATAGGGAATAGGAAATTTATAGAAGTAACAAAGCAATTTGAAGTTTACAATTTTGACCCTATTATTTCCGATATACATTGTGATTGTGGTCTTCATTTGAGCGTGACACACAACAACAACAACAACAACAACAACAACAGCAACAACAACAACAACAACGAAACAAAACCAATTAGATGGATAGTACAAAAGAAGTCTAGTTTTGTAGATAATTTAAGCCGAGATAGCTTCGAGGATATCAAAAATAGCACACTGGAAATTCAAAATGGCGATGTTCAAAGTAATATAAATAAGACGATTAGTATGATTGAACATTTTTTCCTTGAAAGTGCAGAAAAATCATTTGGGCGGAAAAAACATTATCAAGGTAAACGCAAGAAAAACTGCCAACCATGGTTTGGCAAAGACTGTAATGAAAAAAGGAGGGAATATCACAAAGCGAAAAAGAGGTACAATCTAAATAAAACTGAAATAAATAGACAAAACCTACAAAGAGCTAGCAAGAGTTATAAAAGAATAATAAGAACATATGCACAAAATAGGCGTTATCAGCTGCGTGCAGATTTACGTCGCTTGCACAAAGGCGATAGTAAGGCCTTCTGGAAATTGTTCAATAAACAATCAAATAAAGAAGAAAATACACCGAACATTGAAATGGAAAACTTATTTCAACACTTTTCAAATGTAAATACAGTGGAACCTGATACAGATCAAAATGATATTCCAGTCAACAATATTACTGAGTGCGCTGGACTGGACGTACCAATTACAAGTGAAGAAATACAACGAACGAATAACTAAACTCGCAAATGGGAAGGCATCAGGGGATGACAATATTTATAATGAATATATTAAAAGCACCGTTGATCTCATGCTCCCTATATACGAAATGTTATTTAATCAAATCTTTGACACAGGGGTTGTACCGACTAACTGGCTTCTGGGAAAAATAATACTTATCTATAAAAAATAAAGGCGGTCCACTAGACCCAATGAATTACCGTCCAATAACATTATTAAGCTGTTTGGGCAAATTATTTACATCTATTCTTAACGAACGACTAAAGAGATATGCAGAAAAGCACGAAATCATTTCTGAATCCCAAACTGGATTTAGGAAAAATAGGTCTAACTTAGACAATATCCTCTCCCTCTACCTCATTAAAGAAATACTATTTGCACAAAAGAAAAATGTATATTGCTGTTATGTTGACTTTAAGCAAGCGTTTGATAAGGTTTGGCGCATTGGTCTATGGACTAAACTTCTTAAGAGCGGCATATCAGGAAAATGTTTTATAATTATATACAATATGTATAACGATATAAAATCATGTGTCTATCATAATCGTACACACTCAAATGTTATTATCAGTAACTCATTGGTGTACGCCAAGGGGAAAACCTTTCACCTTTTTGTTTTCAATATTTTTAAACGATTTAGAAGAAAATCTGAAAGAAAATGGAATTGTTGGCATAACATGTTTAAATAAACTGGCAGACTAATATTTTAATCTATAGCTTTATCTTATTATTTTACTATACGCAGATGACACTATTATAATGGCCTAGTCATTGTCTTAAATGGAAGCTTGAAATAAATACTACAAAAACAAAAGTTATGATTCTTTCCAAACGTAAATTAAAGAAATACCCAAATTTACCATAGGTGGCCAGCTACTCGAAATCGTAAATGAATACCTATATTTGGGGGTCATGGTAAAATCAAATGGGGGTGGGGTGGTTCTCTAGCTGTAAAACACGAAACTGCAAACAAGGAACGTGGGCAATGCTTTCATTATTAGCAAAAATCAAACAACTTGATATACCAATAGATTTGCAGATAATACTATTTGATACCATGATTGCGCCAATACTACTTTATGGCTCAGAATATGGGGGTGTGAGAATACAACTGGGATAGAAACATGCCATATTAAATTCTTTAAAAGTGTACTCGGCTTGAGGAAAAGTACCCCAAATGTTATGGTTTATGAGGAATTGGGAAAAATGTAACATGGTAGGGTTTTGGGGAGGGATAGTAAATGCAGGATACGGGGAAACTCTCGTCAATTCTTTATTATTTATGTCTAGACGCCATTACCCAACAGCAGATACCAGTTAATTGGATTAACACAATCAAAGCTATCCTAGAGGCAACAGGTCAGCGACATGTGTTCAACTCTGAAAACATAAACATAAATAAGGTAGTCAGTCAAACAAAGAAAGCCTTGGAACAACCATACATAGAAAAATGGACGAGACAGCTACACGAATCAACTAGGTTAACGATTTACATAGTTATAAAATTCAAATTTCAGTTTGAAAGCTACTTAAAATGACTGGCATGCAGTGATGCTATAAGCTTATGTCACTTCAGGAAACTTAATCACAAACTGGCAATTGAGTCACAAAGATGGGCGGACCTCGACCGGAATGAAAGATTATGCAATGTATGTAATGTTATAGAAGATGAAATTCACTTCCTTTTTTACTGTAGCAAATATCAGAATGAAAGAGAGCAATTTATCCCAGAATACTATACAAGAGACAATAGTACAGAAAAGACATAGGGTTTATTTGGAATAGGCAACAGGCCAGTCCTCAGCAAACTATGTAGATTTTTAAGGTTACCAAAGCAACAACAACAACAACAACAACAACAACAACAACAACAACAACAACAACAGCAGCATCATTATGCTCATCATCATAAACAACAACAACAACAACAACAACAACAACAACAACAACAACAATAACAATAACAAAGATATATATATATTTATACATCGACGACAATTATAACCACTACCCCACAACAATAACAATAACAGTAATGACGCCAACAACAGACAACGCCAACTACTACTACTACTACTACTACTACTACTACTACTACTACTACTACTACTACTACTACTACCGATACCCCTACCACTATAATAATAATAATAATAATAATAATAATATTAATAATAATAATAATAATAATAATAATAATAATAATAACTAGAACACATTTACTGAAGAAACTGTAAATCAGCGATGACTGGGCATTAAGGAGTATTATAAGCCCTCTTCTCATATGATCATTGAACATGTCTGATGCTGATCCGATAAAAAGTCTTAGTGTTGTCATCTTGACCCCAACGGCGATATTAACATTTGTATTGAAATCTTTTAGATCTCTCAATGTTCTAGAATCTGGCCAGGTTTGAAGAGAATCGGAAGAAAACTATAGGAGATAACACTGTCCTAATATAGGTTTACTATGGGTACAGTTGGCACCAAAAAGCTGATTTTCTCGAAAACTGTGGCTGGATCAACTTTAAATTTGATATCAAATCAAGTCAATATGAGAGCTAGAGGTTCACCAAATTTCAAATCGATCCGAGCGAAACTCATTTTGGCGGCCCCAAATGGTGCGCCTGGTCCACATTTTTCCCCAAAAATTTTTTTTGAGCGAAATCCCCACACATTTCCTATGGGAGCTTTCCATGCATTATGGGGGCAAAAGTCTGGCGGCCATTTTGAAAAAAAAAAATTTTTAATAACACTGTTCCAATATTGCTCCCATAGCTTTACTATAGGATATGCAGCAACGAAAAGTTGATTTTCTAGAAAACTGTTGGTCGGATCAACTTTAAATTTGATACCAAATCAAGTCAATATGAGCGATACAAGTTCACGAAATTTCAAGTCAATCGGAGCAAAATTGATTTGACCACGAGCTCATATCCGCCAAAAAAATCTTTTGGGCACGGTGACCTCAAAAGGTGCACCTGGTCCCTATGAAAATGTTTCCAAAACATTTTTCACAATTTTCCATTCTGAGTTCATTTTTTCAACAGACGAAAACTGGTATTTTTGTCCAAAATCTTTTCATGGCGGCCATTTCGAAAAAAATGTGTTTTTAAAATAATAATCCTCTGTGGCAACATCCTACCACAGGATGGGAGTGATCCGATCAAGACTCTAGGTGTAGTAGCACTTCAAACATTCATTTGAATTCCCCATACATTTCCTATGGGAGTTATTTCCATGTCAACTGTATTTTGAAAAATGCAAATATGGTAGTGATCCGATCAAATCTCTAGGTGCAGTAGCACTTCAAAGATGTACATCCCCCATACATTTCTCATGGGAATTTTGTACCCACTCAAAGGTGGGTAGCTCGAGAACTATTGCATCGCAGATTAATAAAAACGATCCTGAGTAATTATAATAATCTGCGATAGATCGCAGATTAATAATAAGAACGATCCTGAGTAATTAAAATAATCTGCGATAGATCGCAGATTAATAATAAGAAAGATCCTGAATAATTATAATAATCTGCGATAGATCGCAGATTAATAATAATAATGGCCTACCGCCTACAATAGTATAAATAAGCTTTCCCTCATATGATATATATATATATATATATATATATATATATATATATATATATATATATATATATATATATATATATATATATATATATATATATATATATATATTGTTATGAGTATGTGTCAAGTCATGGTTGGAATTGGCAGTGGTCAAGGGGGGTAACCGACCATCGTATATGGTTTCACTAATGACAGAGTGACCGGCCCTGTGGTCGAGAGGCCAGCCAAGAAGATAAAAAGTGGCTGGCGGGAGAAAGCGGGGAGTCGTCGTCTTGGTCAGCGTTCGTGACAACATGTGTATAAAAAAGAATAAATGTGAGAAGGTTTAGATGTTAAAAAGAAATGTGTTTGTTTATTTATTGGACAATTCTATTGAGCTAATACCCAGTTCTGAGGTGACCATGCGGTATATCATTGACATATGTTAGTAATCAGTGATCCTAGACTAGACACAGTTATGCAAGCTTCCACTTTAATAGCATCAGTTGCTCTCTAAACATTAATTAACCTTCAGAGTTTAAACTTGATCTTAGAGCAAAGACGTGATTCGCATTGATGATTGTCTCCAACACTGATAGGGAATAGAAATGTCCCAATAACGTTAAATAGCATGTTCCCTTGCAGAGTAGGACCAGATAAGAAAGAGACTTACTATGATAGAATGGTGTTAATAACGAACCTGAGATGTGGAATAGAAGGTGGCAACGGGATATTTTTTTTGGATGAAAGATGTTGACATGATCTTCTTCCCATCTGAATACGGTTTTAGCAAGTTTAACATTTCTATTTCTATATTACATTTGAAATATGTTTGTAGTAACGATAATTATGATTGTAATGCGATTTATATTATCATTAATGAACTTGTTTGATACTTAGATAATTATCACTATGATATTGCCAGTTCATCAATCTCCCATATGCCAGACACTCGCACATGAGACGCGTCAGCTTTAAGCTGATGACGTCAGGATCATTATCAAATTTCGATAAGGCAGTATTTGCAATTACTTACAGGCCTAAATTTGACATTTAGACGTGTCTACTATCAAAAGTTAAGGCATAAGCCAATACTATCAATATCAATATCAATAATATTTTTTTACTATTTTATGTCATTTCCATATAGTTGGATGATCAATCATTAAATATGAATGGTCATTCAACTACCATATATGGAAGTATGCACGCTTCTTGGCGGGAAATTGGTCAGAGAGAAGCGTGCTAGGTAACGACGAAGGGGGTCTGGGTAGTGGTGATGCCAGCAAGACCTGACTGGCTGTGGTTTCGAAAGAATTGTTTAAAAAAAAAAGATTTTATGAAGTGTAACTGATAGGGCTACCGTTTGATAGATAAAGATGAAAAAAGTAACCCGTCATCTAAAGTAGGAATAATATTTAAGTGTTAGCCCTAGAACAGATTCATTCGAATGGAGGACCTATGGAAACGTTATTCTTGAAATACCAAATATTATATTTTTATTATATCTGTTACCTTCATCATAAATAAAAAAAACATCCCTCCGTTACTCTAGACGTTATTCACCGTACACCCACCAATCGTCACGTCTGCTGACTCCGAGTTCGTCTCATTTTGGGGAAACAGTCTTATTACCCCTGAACTCGACATTGAACTTCTCCATCGATAGCTCACCTTCCAGTATTGAGCTAGGGTCATCATGATTTGTATCAGAACATTCGCAGCAGGCGCTTGGACCAGAGGTCTGGTCCAATAATTCCGCATATACGATTCTTCACCAGCATTCATCGGTACATGCTTCCATTTCCAGTTCCAGAATCTTACCGACTGTACCGTATCGCAGCACCTTTCAGGGATCGTATCCTGAAAACGAATCATCATTGCAGTCATTGACCTTCCTTGATAATTCAGTATCTTCTATATCGAATCTTCTTTGTCAAACCCGATCAACATACGTCACACTTCGTTCTACAACTGTGTCCGTGTTATTTCTTTTAATCTCGGTTCGTGACCCGGATTCAGCCACTCAATCCGGTCGTCTATCTTCACTCGGTGACGTCACAACACACGTCACACTTCGTTCTTCAACTGTGTCCGTGTTATTTTTAAATCTAGGTTCGTGATGCGGATTCAGCCACTCAATTCGGTCGTCTATCTTCACTCGGTGACGTCGCATCATACGTCACGCTTCGCTCTACAATCCGGGTGACTATCTTCACCCTTGCATAAAAGATACGGTAACCCTTGTTCATCACGACAGCGCTAATCCATTATTAGCGGAATTTATATAAAGACATATCAATAATAATCACCATTCATAATAATTAAACTAACTATAATATTATGTACTTTATTTTATTGATATCAGGCTTACATCATTTCCAGCGTCATTAAAGAACATCATATATGGGTGGAGTTTTGTGGAGAATATGTTCGTCTGATTATTTTCTGATTATTTTTAGTTTTAAAGTTATCCGTCGAGCATATTCATATAAAATTCAACTCATTATGACACAAGTTATGAAATCAAGGTGAGACATTTAATTTTGCTATCAAAATTACTTATTGTATCACTATTGGACCAGTAAGACAGTAGGGGTCTGAGTACAAATACAAATTCTGCAATCATCAATTTGGGTGCAATATCAATTTAAAGGTTAATATTATTTACATCCGTTAGTTAATTTTAATATCATCTATGTTTACAATTGATTCCGTTTTAAATGATGAAATGATTATGTATTAAATAGTTTTTAAACTATATTTGTTGTCTGTTTTCTTTGTGTAGGTTAATCAACTCTGCTGTCCTCCAGTAACATCCGACTTACCTGACCATTTTAAGTCCAGTTCAGTAGATTATTGTTTTTGAAACTTTAATGGGATTATCCAACCTACTGCGGGAGACTTTAATAGCCAGTCCCAGAGCTGGGGGTACAGAACACTTGATAAACGAGGAGAAGACATTGAGGCATGGCAAGATGAAAAGAACCTTTTACTTGTCAACGATCCCACAGATCAGCCTACCTTCTACTCGCGCCGGTGGCGCTCGACAACAACGCCGGACTTGGCATTTTGTACAGAAGATATTCACAGAAAACCTCAGTAGAGTGGTCGGATCGCAGCTAGAAGGGAGGAACCACCGCTCAGTCCTTCTCTCTCTTTCTGGAAGTATTTCGACAAGTTCACCTCAACATCCAAGGTGGAACTACAAAAAGGCAAATTGGAGTCTGTTCGGCATTCGTTCCAATGAGATTACCCAGAATATAGCAGTAGAAGGGAGAAACATCAACAATGTGGTCAAGGAATTTAATTCAAGTATTCTCAAGGCTATCAACGAAGCGATTCCTCGAGGGTTCAGGAAAAACTACAGCCCCTACTTCACAACAGAACTGCAAGCAGCAAATGATAAACTAGACAAGGCCAGAGAAGATGCAGAGGGTACTCCGTGTCATGAAAACCACTTCACGCTACAACAAACTAAAGCCAGGTATCTAAAGACCAAGCTGGAGGCCAAAAGAAAAAGCTGGACGGAAAAGACGGCAGGGTTTAATTTAGAGAGAGACACCACACAGCTATGGAGACTGACTAAAGCACTGAATGATGAGGGTGTCGGGGGAGAGAAGATTACTCTTGAAGAAGATGGACAAACACTGACAGGAAAGATGGCTGCAGATGCCTTTGCGAAGGCATATGCAAAGGAAAGCAAGATTTCTATACCACGAATGCGTCAAAAAGAGGTCAGAAAAGAGCAAAAGGAAAGAACAGACACCAACACTCATGATGCAATGAAAGTTGACATTAGTTTAGCAGAACTGAAGTAGGCTATCCGCCAATTGAAGAAGAAGAAATCTCCCGGGCCAGATGGCATTACGAGTGAAATGATCCAACACCTTGGTAATGCATCACTCCGCAAGTTGCCAGCCATCTTTAATCTCAGTTGGGCCAATGGAGAGGTTCCTCAGTGTTGGAAGGAAGCCAGAATGACCCTTATTCTGAAAAAAGGGAAGAACAAGACGAAAGTGCTGAGCTACCATCCTATCAGTCTTACAAGCTGCATATGCAAGGCCATGGAGCGCATCGTCAACCAGCGGTTGCAGTGGTACCTGGAGAACATTATATTTTCAGAGCAGGCTGGCTTCATAAGATACAGGAGCACAGAAGATCAAACACCACATCTTGTACAGGTCATAGAGGGCACTGTTCAAGCCAAGAAGGTGATGCTATCTGCCTTTATCAATCTGCAGAAGGCATTTGACAAGGTGTGGAAGGTTGGCCTCCTCGTGAAGCTCCGGCACACAGGCATCGGTGGCAACATGTTCCGATGGACCAAGTCATACCTACGCAATCGCAGAGGTATGATGCTGGTGATTGGACAATCATGACAGAATGTATTGCTGAGACAAGGGGTGCCACAAGGCGGAGTATTATCACCAACTCTGTTCATACTCTTCATTAATGACATTGTAGCAGAGCTGCCCAATGGGATCCAAGCAGCCCGCTATGCAGATGACCTCGTACTCTGGTGCACCGAGGAGTACACAACGACCGCCACGTACAGAATGCAGCTCGCCTTGGACAGAATTACAGCTTGGTCCAATCGCTGGTGTATTACCATCAACAAAGAAAAATCATCAGCCATGCTATTCTCACTGTCCACCAAAACCAAGGCTGGAAATCTGACACTGGGCGGTACTCCACTCGAGTATGAGGACCAGCAGACATACCTGGAGTCACCTATGGTAGAAGATTAACATGGAAGGAGCACATCCAGAACGCAGAGGCAAAGGCCAGAAGAAAGCTAAACATCATGAGAAAGCTGGCAGGAACAAAGTGGGGTGCCAATGAAAGGAGCATCAAGACCATCTGCCTAGGTGCCGTACGACAACACCTTGAGTATGGATCCAGCTCATGGATGACAGCAGCTACATCTCATCAACAGAACCTCGACAGAGTACAAAACCAGGCACTGCGCATCATCACTGGTGGAATGAGATCAACACCAATAGAAAAAATGGAGCAGACAGCAGCCATCCCCCCACTTAGCAAAGGAAGGGAATGCAAAGCACTGATCCAAGCTGCAAAGTTCAAATCATTCAACAACCACCCGATGAAGTGCAGGCAAGCACAGCTGTCATCAGGAAGACTTACAAGATCAGGTTTTGTGAAAGAGACAAAAGCACTTCAAAGGAAACACAAAGAAATAAAGAAGACCCAAACCACACACTTGATCCTCCACCATGGGAAACCAACTTAGAGAGCATAGCTATTCGTACCACAGTATTTCATCTCACAACCAAAGATGAACACAGTGATGTGAGCAAGAACGCCCTGACCCTAGCCATGCTGGAATAAATGTACCCTCAGGAGACATGGATAAGGATCTACGCAGATGGATCAGCCAAAGATGCAATTAGGAGCGGAGGTGCTGGACTGCACATACAGTATCCAAACGGACAACATGAGTCAGCTGCAATACCGACAGGCAAACACTGCACAAACTATAGAGCTGAAGTCGAAGCACTGGTTCATGCAGCTAATACCATCAGCAGAACAGTAGACCCGATTGCAAAGATTGTCTTTTTATCTGATGCCCGCTCCGTCCTTGAGGCTATCACCGAAGGTAAGCTGCCACAACTTGAAGAAGCACTACAAACCATCAAATGCTTTCGGATAGCATTGCAGTGGACCACCTCACACTGTGGGGTCCAAGGAAATGAGGAAGCAGACAAGATAGCAAAGGTGGGTGCAGAAGAGAATCAGACAGAAAACATGGTTACCCATACAGAGATGAAGACTATCATCAAGTCACTCTATAGAACACCTCAATCAGAAGATGCCTACCTTCATCTCTCGAGGCCAGAGAAAGTGATCATTTTTCCTCTCAGAACTG
This sequence comes from Chaetoderma sp. LZ-2023a, assembly GCA_034401795.1. Classification (NCBI taxonomy): domain Eukaryota; kingdom Metazoa; phylum Mollusca; class Caudofoveata; order Chaetodermatida; family Chaetodermatidae; genus Chaetoderma; species Chaetoderma sp. LZ-2023a. The sequence continues at coordinate 32,454,413 of CM067370.1, read as the reverse complement.
GACACAACAGACTAAACCAACACATGTACAGGCGGTTCCACCTTACGACATCGCCCGCTTGTCCTTGTGGAGAAGCAGAACAGACCACAGAGCACATACTTCAATGTTGCAGTACGTATCAGCTGCTGAGAGAAGAGATCTGGCCTTTGTCAACCTCTTTTCTTGAAAAGTTGTATGGGCCTGTGGAAGAACTGCAGAAAACCACAGATTTCATCTTGAGAACGGCTCTCCAAGTGTGATACCAGCGATCGAAAAGAAGAAGATCCAACCTATCTCCGTAAGACTTAGTCATTCCAACATCGTTGAGATGGGACCTTAAATTTCATAGCTCAACGGATTGTTTCAAAGTTATCAAAAAAGTAAATTGACAGCCCGCCATGTTGGTTCGATTGATCTATCATTGTATTAACTTGACGTCATTCAAATTCACCATAATGTCATTCCATAACTTTTGATTCCGGGTATCAACCTTGGCCGTCATATTGGATCTCTGTCTTCGTCTTCTTCTTCTTCTTTTCGTTCGCTGTTCATACCACTAGTCCTAAAGTGACTATCGACATGATCATAAACGCTTGGATGTCTGTCCATTTCCGCCATCTTGCTTCTCTACGAAGTCATTTTGAAACTTAGAAAGGATTCCGAGGTAGCCGTCTTGAATCTCCAGAAGTCGACGACGCTATCTTAAGTCACTTCGAAACAGAGGTCGCCATTTTGGTTCACGTAAATCTGTCATTCTAATTTTGGATTCTTTTGCATCATTATTGCATCAACTCGATATTGGTTCGGTTGGACTTAGTGAATCAAATTAATTCATCAAGGAGATATAGTTTCCCAGATGCAACCCCTAGTCAGCAATCGTCAAACTTGAGATGCTCTCTTAAGGATCACAAGGTAACCTCCTCTCCGTGACATGGGGGCTCTGCCAAAAGTCTAAACGCATACATACGCGCGCACGCACGCACTCACTCATGCACATACACACTCGCACTGACACTCGTACACACGCACTCATATATTTCATATGTATTTAAGTTTCTTATGCTTTCCATTGTATATAGGGTTATGTCGGATCTGAAATATGGATGCTATTTACTACAAAATATCTTCGGCAATTGACAATAACATGTTGCATTTGTCTGCACATTCACTGCTTATAAATATGTATAGTATACTATTAATCATTCGTAAGGTCATCATTATTGATTAATACTAACGGATATTACTAATATGTGTCATCCACATATTCATCAGTCAATCTAGAAATTATAACAATTCATTTTCATAAATGTTACTGTATGTACCTAATTGTATCATATTTCATTCTGAGGTTATTAAAAGGTTACGTGAAGGCTGGTAGTCTGCCATTTGATCTAGGCCGTATCTGTCTGTTATCATAACTGTTCTTAATGACATATTTTACAAAACTGTGATTACTGGACACATAGTGCCAAGTGCCCTTGATCCTTTCCTTTCTCACAGTCCTGTGGAGATTTATTATGCAGAGTTGTTGATTCAGGCCTGTAAACTTGATAGTTAGTTTCAATTTGATTACGTCTCAAGTTTAACTTATTTGATGTGAATGGGCGCGAATTTTCTCACCAGCTGCGCTGTTGGAGCAATCAACGACAATTACCTTCCCGGACAGTAGCTGTACACGTTAACGTCCTAGTACTTACAGACCAGACATGACAGCTTCTTTATGACACATAGACAATTCTGCCGGGTATTTTTTAATTGGTTTGATCGGGAGCTGTTGCTGTCTAGCACAACAACGGGTTTCAATCGGGGTTGTTTCAAAATATTCTGCGAAATACGCTATCTCTTATATATCACACTTGAATTCCGTACAATTTCAGTGATCGTTTAATTCCCATGACGGTTGTCAATTCCATAATGACTTATGATAAAATTGATATCTCAGTTTTAATTTAAATGTGTGGATGTTATGATTATATGTGTTAAGTCATGGTTGGAATTGGCAACGGTCAAGGGGGGTAACCACTATGGTATATGGTTTCACTAATGACAGAGTAACCAGCCATGTGGTCGAGTGGCCAGCCGAGAAGATAAAAAGTGGCTGGCGGGAGAAAGCAGGGAGTCGTCGTCTTGGTCAGCGTTCGTGACAACATGTGTATAAAAAAGAATAAATGTGGGATAGTTTAGATTTTAAAAATAAATGTGTTTGTTTATTTATTGGACAATTCTATCGAGCTAATACCCCGTTATCCATTTCAATGTATCAATATGTAAATTATAGATTTGTTAAATAGCCTGAGTGAATACAGGAAACTGAAACTGAAACTTACAAGTGCTGCCCTTTTCCCAGTCGTATGTGCTCTCATGGCAACGTAAAAAGGCTTTCCACGTGTTAACGGACCACGTGATCATTTTGAAATGACGTTTCTTATTTACAATGTATGTTTGATATGCATTATCTCCTTAAAAATCTATGTTTTTGTATCACGTTTATCCAGAGGTCAATAGAAAAATTATTCGCTAATCTGTTCTACATCTTGGCTCAAATACCAAACAGTGATAAAATAAAATTCACCTTCGGGGCACAACTCCATCCATAACGTGGATTGTTGTAAAGGGTGTTGAGATTAATTCATTTATCCCCTTATATACAATCTTTCGGCAATAAAACATGAATTTAAAATGACTAGAAAAAGGCACGTACGAGCTAAGATGCGGAACGGAACGTTCAGCAACTTGTATATATTTTAAGATTTAACGATTGGCGCCCTATCATGAGATGAATCGAATATTGGCTCCTTTATTAGGTAAATAGTAACTATTAACCTAATAAAGGAGCCAATATTCGATTCACCGCATGATAGGGCGCCAATCGTTAAATTGTTAGAATAACACATTCAAATGTTAACAGGTATCATTCATCAATAACAGAGGATGACAGCAACAAACGGTGCTGATTCAAACACAATTGACATTTCCAGTTTTAGTATTGCCCCCGCCCATCACTAGCTAAGCTCCACCTACACCTCGCTCGTGTTGGGATCGATCAATCCCTAAACTGAATGACTATCAATTTCCAGAAACCTATACAGGTAGGCTGTTAAATATTTTCTACAGCCAAATTAGTTTCAAAATATTCAACAGAATGTTTATTAAATAGCAAATACGTACAATTTGTACAGCGTGTCGGACTATTAAGCGTTAAAGACGGACTATTTCGAATCTTTCATGACGTTGTGATTATGACGTCATCCTACATGTCACGTCATATTATCGATGGATGAACTTGGAAAGGTCCATTTCCCAGACGACGTGCAGCGGCAGTCACGATATATATGCATTATGGTGCTTAGCTAGCACAATACGTTTATCTTCAATATTGAATGCCTCAATCTGGACCTCTTGTCGTGTCATTGGAGTAACTATAAGGTACTGTCTCTGTTCAGCGCTGTCGTGTTATTCATAACGTCCTCTCGTCGTGGCATTGAGTTACCTATACTGTACTGTTGCTGTTCACAACGACCACCTCTCGTCGTGTCATTTAGTCCTCTATATCTTATTGCCGCGCTGTTCATAACGACCACCTCTCGTCGTGTCATTGAATTAACTATAAGGTACTGTCTCTGTTCATAACGACAACCTCTCGTCATGTCATTTGGTTCTCTATACCGTACTGTCGCGCTGTTCATAACGACCACCTCTCCTCGTGTCATTGAATTAACTATAAGGTACTGTCTCTGTTCATAACGATCACCTTTCGCTGGATCATTGGATTGCTTATACCATACTATTGCCTTCCATAAGTCACCATCTGCCAAAGTATCCTTCTTATTTTTCAATTACATATTTCAGTACACTTTATTGGCGATTAAATGGCATTATATCATACAAATTATGTTTTGCATTGTGGTTCATCTTCAAATTTCCGATCAATTAGTTTTGATTACATATCAATTGCATATATTCCTACTTGTGGGATTATTGGACTTTGGGACAACCCGAATCTCAGGTAACCTAGGCAACAGCCACTATTATTGGTCATTGTTTTCTAGTGCATGGGTATATTTCATTTGTTTCTGCTCTATGCAGATGGGGGCTCACTGGCGAATTTGAATGACTGGTATAGTTTTAGGTAAGGGGTTTAGGTCGGCTGAAGGTCCTGAGAGTAAGGGGTTACACTTATGCAGCTTATCCGTGAAGTTAAGCGCGAGTCATTCATTCCTTTAGCATCACGTAAGCACGTGGCCAACACTGACACCGAGCCCATGATGAACCTGCTCCTCAATCTATCTGTTCCCAATGGACATGCATAGCTCTTCTTTCTCAACCTTTAGATCCACAACTAATAGTCCATGAGATGACCCTGTGATTTTTCACTTTGGCTGCACCCAAGCGGGGATTAAGGTTTTATGGTATCGTTGGAAAGAGCTTAGGGTGTCTATAATATGATTTTAAATGTTGGACTTGCCACAACGTGTCCGTTTAGGTTTGCAACAACAAAATCTGACCCACCCTCGGTATTCAATATTGACATTTGACAATAACACGTATTAGGTAAAGAATAGCAGGAAATAAGCAATTTAGCTTTCAATCTTAGAATCATTTGCAAATTTTTTGATTTGATGGATTTTGCTTACAGGCTTGTTGAAATTCAAATTAGGCCATCTGGACAATAACCAATTCGTTTCTTGTGCATGTAGTAAATTAAATCTAATCATCACACATCAGGTCACATGCCTGTTAATTACTATTTACTCAAACTAAAATGGGAAAATATACAATTCTATAAGAGTTATAGATGTTTACCACGTTTTCCTATTTATATTATTACTTCATAAAATAAGCTAACACTACAGTCAAACCCGTCTATACTGGAACCAATAAATGGACCATCAAAACATAGCCACTAAAGACGGTTGCATAATACCATTCGCTAAATTCGTTAGATAACGTCTCGGGCTGAATGATGACAGTTCTTAAAGGACATTATCTTGCAACAAGCTTATGTAAAGAACGATGCATTGTCCATCCCGTCCATAACGGACACCAACTTTTGGGCCCCAAAAAAGTGGCTCTTTATATAATCTTTGTTATAACACGTTAATTACTATATAAAAAATGTACACATGCAGCATAAAAGCATTAATGCCTTTATCAATATTTTCCAATACATTTGTACTATTGACTTAGTTGTCATCTCTTTTGCACCGGTATTGCTGGACTTGCAAACGAGATATATGCCATAATAATATTAGAAGCAATAAAACAAAATCTCAAATGGTGGTGTACGTGTTTTGAAATTAACATTTATTGTATGCATGTGTAGATCAGTTAGTTAATCAAGACATCTATGTCACGTGCCCAGTCGATGTCACTGTCAGAATCTGAATCTCCGCTTTCCTCTACACATTAAGTTCTCACAGGTTTCAGCACAGCTACAACAGTATGTACATGGTATTTTATTTCTGAAACTGGAACAAGGATTTCCAGAGCAATCAGCTTTACAACGACATTTAAGCAGTCCAAGAATCGCTTTTGGAGCTGGTAGTCGATCCATCCAGTCCACAGTAATGTCACCATTGAGTACCATCCATCCATGCCCACATGGACTGGGTATATCAGGCTTTGCTTCTAAGGAAGATCTCCATACCAGAAACTAATAATTTTCTCTTTCCGTATACCTCAGAACGGCATCTTTACATGGTGGCAATTGATGACTCTGCAATTTTACCACATAAATCTTATATCTTGGTTCATCTACATCATCTCCCAGCGTTCCATATAATTAGCCAATAAACCTTTCGACATCCTGCAGAGTGTCCTCACCCATATGAATTTAGTTTCAATGTTAGCAATTGGTTCACAATTCACTGGTTTTGTAACAACGATATCAAACTCCATCCTATTACCCTTGACCTGAAAAAGCACTGTTGGTGTCACATCCTGTAAACGAATGTAATCATGACAAAGCTTTACATATACTCGTTGTTAGCTTTTGGGAAAGAGCATTGACATCAATAAAACGCATACATGCCTTTGTTCCAGCATGTATATACAGTTTGACGTTTATTTTCTTCTGGAAGTGGCGTGCCAATACTAGCACATCGGTAGCTGATGACCAGATAACAACACTTGAGTTTTCAGCATCTCTGACATGCAAAGCACTATCTGCCGCTTCTTGTGGGGACTCCAAATCTGGGACTTCATCTCAGGTGACAGTATCATGTATAACCACATATCGGTGACACATTTGTCCATGCACAAAGTAAATGGAGCTGAAGGCAAGTTTGAGTGCATAAATGTACTTTAAATAAATAAAATAATAAAAAGGAATTCAACAAGGGCAGTTGTATTTTCACCACAGGAAAGCAACTTTTTCCATTGTTTGGGTATTTATTGTGTGACAAACTAATTTTTTATTCGAATTGCCCCCATCCTGAGCATGCCGATTCAGTTTAGCAGATTTAATCCAGACACTGGGATATTTCATGCGGATAGTCCACAGTTCAGAGAGGAACACACTTTTGACTTCGATGTCTTAGCAAATGATCCACAACATTTGTGAAAGCCCCCGGTATACACCTTTCCCACATTGACGTCATTACACCGGAATTCCCCTAAATCAAAGCACAGAGCAGAACTACTGGCTGGTAACGACGCTAACAAGCAGCTGGCCGGCTTTGAGTTACCATTCCGCTAAAATGCACTGCAATTTAAGCCGTTCGTATGATAAACTAAGATCACTAAATTATTTAAGCCATAGATCGTTCGAAAGCGTATTCAATTGCCTAAACATTCATGCATCATTTTTTATATATTTTTCAATTTTCACTGAGTTATTTGCATATATCAAATACACAATTATATCTAGATTCATTAAATTAAGTGGACATTAGGGGCTATTTTAAAATTACAATTAACTGTACTAAATTTTCACAAAACTATAATGATGAATAGAGAAACGAATAAAAAATTGGCTTAGCTTTCCAATGATCTATGACTTCAATAGTATTATGAAATTAGTTCTCTATATCACATGCTTAAACTGCGTTGTACCTGATTCCAATACTAATGTAATGCTGTTTGGGCGTCGGCTATAATAATAATAATAATAATAATAATAATAATAATAATAATAATAATAATAGTACATTTGTAATGCGCTAAATCCATGCGATTGCATGCTCTAAGCGCTGACAATAAGAGAGAAATTTAGCATACAGCTTACGGGAAAGCTTCTTTAAACAAGAATGTTTTCAAGTTAGTTTTAAATACGGATAAAGTCGGGGCAGATTTATTATAAGTTGGGAGAATATTCCACTGAGTGGCGGCCACGAATGAAAAGGCTTTATGGCCATAGGTTTTAGTGTTTACTCTGGGAATCTTCAGGAGATTTTGTTCAGAAGATCTGAGGGTTCGTGTAGGTGTGTAACTCTCTAGCAATTCAGATAGGTACGTTGGTGCAGTTTCGAAGACACATTGATATGCTAAACTTAGGATTTTGAAACGGATTCTGTATTCTAGTGGGAGCCAGTGTACATCTTGAAGAATGGGGGTAATGTGGTCATACTTATTTCTCAGTGATACAGAAGTGGTATGCACAATGTATTCTAGGAAGGTATTTCCCAAAAATACGCTAATGTGGGAAAGATCTATTGGGCCAAGACAATGTTTTAGAACTGTTTAAAGGTCAAACTTTCTAGCTTGTGCAATAACTAGCACACGTGCAGCCAGATTATCATCAGCCTTCATTAGGATATTTTGATCTCCAACTTTTATTGTCTTTATCTTGGTTAGACTGTTGAAGATTTTCAAGTTAAGTTTCTTTAGTGGATCATAGAAGGAAACATGTTTGTTGAAGGTCTTGAATGTATAAAGGAGGTTGCGGCCTCCTTGCCCTTGACATATGCCTGATTAATCTCTTCAGCTATAGGTTCATTAACAACAACTCCAGATGTCAAACTAGCTCACTAGAACATCTGTATGGATTGCTAAGATTCTGAACAAGAGCCACACACTTTTTAACATCCGCATAATCTCGCTGGATCCTGTGTAGTGTGCCTTCCGTGTTCTGATATGTGTGTATTGCCAATCATACCTCTAATCTGGAAATAATATTCTTGAATAGAATCTCGCCGCTCATGTGCAGGGACAAGCTACATTTGAACTGCTTCTTTATTCACACTGAAGCCTATTATACCACCCCTGGTTTTGGTGGATCGATTCAATGTTTGTTCAATAGGTTGGTTTCAGGGTAACTGAGCAGACACGTTTGTTCCTCTCTGAACTGTGAACTATCCGCATGAAGTATTATTATATGCTTCTGGATGTGATTTATCCAAATCCTTCATTTCACACCAATAAACTGGAAGATATCTGGCATAGTTTGTGTGATCGTAAGCAAACATCCAAAGGTATCATATCCTGGGGGTGTGGGGGGGGGGGGGGGGGGGTGTAATTGTCAGTTGCCTTCAGGTGTAGACCTAATGAAGTGAAGAAGGATTCCTACAACCTGAAGGTAAGAGTTCCAGAATGTCGCCATTGGTGTGTTTAGCATTTTGTCATAGTCAATGTATAGGTTATAGACATGATCAAAGTCATCAGAATAAACAAAATTCTTAAAGTTTTCTGATTTCACAGCAGTATTCAACACAGTACTAAACTCCTACATCTCAGTCATTTCAGGTAAATTTTGTTCAACGCGCCAGTATTTGAATGATTCCCAATGTCAGAGTGTGTGCTAACTGCAACACTTAACCACTTGAACTATGTACTACCAGTATTTTCAATGTCAAGGCAATCATTAGTCTACCGGTAAACTATTGTATATTTTTGTACTAATTTCACGGGAAGCCACACCTGCAAAAAGTTACCAGTCAAATTAGTGTCACAATATTCAGTATATCTTTTGTTTCATTGAGAAGACTTCGTTTTTAAGTGATCTGTCTGGGCGTAAGGGTTACTTTTCACTCGCTAACACGTTTAAAATGTAGAATTTATTATTCTTAATGTAGAAAAATCTATTTTAGGGTATTTGCATGTTTGTAAACCAAACAATTTGCATAAATATATATGTAACATGTAAAATTGTCTTACTGACATATATGTGCCTTCTAAAATGACAGAATTCTGCTTTTGGAGGGTATGTGTCTTTGACTTTGGTTTCTATGGTAACGGACAGCTTCTCTAATGTCCAGCATGCGAATTCTTAAAGTACACATTCAGACCAACAAACTGATACCATAAAACCTTAGTCCTCCCTGGGGTGCAGCAAAAATCATTGTAGGCCCCTTTATGGGATTTGCCCTATAGACTATAACTATTCTCTCTCATTTTCTTATGCAACGATCCCAACCTCTAGATAGGGAAGCCAGTCTCATACACGTGGTAGTCAATATGCTTCTCTGGAGGGAGCATCCATCAGTTCTTTACCAGAGTCGTATCGGTTCAGGTCACGATTGCTAAGGAAAGTGTGCAATTCTAATATAAGGTGAAGCAATAATGGATTCATTTAGCAGCTATCACACCATGAGTTACTTACGGGCTGCTAACTTAACAACATTTAATTCTAATGGGTTCTGTATTCCAATTCAGATTTCCAGAGCATCCATCCATCATTTGACCTCGTATAACGTCATAATCAGCGCAGCGCGTGTATGATGACCTCACAATCATTATGTCACAAAGGGTTCCATATAGACGTCATCAAATCTCAGAGTCCGACACGTTGTATGAATTGTATGGCTTTGTAATGTGTCTTGCTGTTTAATAAACAGCATCAACAGCACCCAGTCAAATCAGTTTCGAAATATTCAACAGCTTACCTGTGTAGTTATTTTGGAAATTGATAGTTCAACGATCGATCGATCCCAAAAGGAGTGAGATGTGGGTGAAGCTTAGCTAGAGATGGACGGGGCGTAGCTAAAAATGTAAAGGTCCATTCTAATATCCCATGTACCGGAGGACACGTGTGTCAACAGATCGAGCTAAGGCTATTGGAAATTAACCGAATCCTGTCATAAAATCATGGATGCTAAACTGATCCAATTTCATAGTCGTTGGCCTAAGGGGAGACCGGTGCGTCGCTAGTGTGAACTAGCGCCTGATAGATTCCACTACCTATCCTAGGAAACCTGGCCCACTGTAACATCTACTGGCTCAATGACGCAAGGAGTTGAACGTCCTATGTCTGTTGAAGGAATATACTGGTTGGTTTCATTAAACTGATATGGTAACAATACATGCAGGGGATATTTTGCTTGGAGATAAATAAACTCAGTCAAAATAAGAAAACCCAGATATTGAATATCCATTTCAACTGCCAGTTCATCACCATCTCAACGCGAACTGCCACTTCAACGCCACAAAGTGCACTGTTATCTCAAACCCATATTAACGTATACTGCTAGCTCAACAACAACTCAACACTCACTGTGATCTCAACATTATCTATAAGTGCACAGCCAATACATGATCATCGCAAAGTGCACTGCCACCTCAGCATCACAGGCCACCTTACTATCTGTCTTAATATTCCATCATCCGACTGGTAGGAATTCACCTTTCTAGAGTATCCATCTATAATCTGACGTCATATTACGTCATAATGAGCTAAGCGGTGTGTAAGATGACGTCATAATCACTACGTAATAAATGGTTCTATATGTCCCGTCTTTAGAAAGCAACAGCGCCCAGTCAAATCAGTTCCAAAATATTCAATAGCCTACCGGTATACTTTTCTGGAAATTGATAGTCAGGGAGTTCAGAGATCGATCGATCCCAACACGAGCGAGGTGTTGGTGGATCTTAGCTAGATATTGGGCGGGGGAATAGCTAAAACTGGAACGGTCTATTGTCAGAAGTAAATGGAAAGTGTCATACAATATATGGGAGTTCGGTATAATGACATATGGATAAGCAAGCAGACCGACAGACTGACGATGGATTTGATGGAATGGGGACGTAATCATACCAACTACCACAGACAGGACGCAACATTACAGACCGTTTACAAAAGCTTATATCGGTTGATACATATGAGGCGTGGTTAGCTGTTCAGTAATATATGATGTCCAGATACTATTATGACATGATTGTGACGTCAACTAATAACTGATGTATTATGATTATGACGTCAGATACATGAGTGACAGATCGGCAGAGTCGGATTACCCACCAGACTACTTAGACTACAGCCTAGGGCATCGCGCTTAAGGGGGCCTCGAATTTTAAAAGCAAATTTTAAGGGTTTTATCTATAGGCTACGTAACGCACCTAGGAGACAAACTCGGTACCATATATTACACTGCAGTAATACAGTCTCTTGGTTAATGTCCATTTGCAGTCCAAGAGGAGCCAGTCATTCCAGTTGTGAATTTTCAAAAATATTCTTCTCTTGACCTGCATGTGGACATTGGCTATGCAAAAACGTAAATCGTATTGTCCATATTATAACAATTTGATTGTCAAAAGAATTCTACAACAGTGGTGAGGAATGTCCGTTTGCAGGACGAGAGAAAATTGTCTTCTCTTGACCTTTAACATTGTAATTCCCTTGAAATATTGGAATATTGGCCAATTAATAATTAATAAAAAGTATGCCAAATAGGCCACAGATTGCATCTTCAAGCATCTAGATTTAAAAATCGAACCTTTAGGGCTCCAGCCTAGGGCCTCGCACCGGCCTAAGGTAGCACTGCAGATCGGACCCTTTGATGTCATACCAGTAGTGTGTCTGGTTGTCACCAGGACTGTCTCTGACATTGCATGCCCGAAAAGAGAGTTGTGTTGGCAGTATCCGTGGTTAATCCACAATCTCCAGGCGACGGTGGACCTAGATGGAGTGTAGCTAAATTGTATGCCGTATATTCTTTAGACAATGAGTTGTGTGAGAGACACGAATCGTTTCATTCGGCATCAAGAAGCTAGAGGTGCCATTGTTAGCTACACAATTATTAGCAACGCGTTCATGATAACAAATAGAAGAATAACTTAGACTTAAACAAACTAGCAGATTTGAATGATTATTCGTATTTAATATTCAAGATACTGACTATGCAGTACATATACCTGTTTCATTCTTAAGCCAGAAAGCGCGCGAGACAAGTTAGCAAAAGAAGCAGAATATCCAAAACCAACAACAAATCCTCGGCCAAGTAGCTCGCGGAGTTGTGGTTGGTGTTGTTGTAGTTGTGGTTGGTGTTGTTGTAGTTGTGGTTGCACTTGTTGTAGTAGTTGTTGGAGTGGTTGTAGTAGTTGTTGGGGTGGTTGTAGTTGTGGTTGGTGTTGTTGTAGCTGTTGTTGGCGTGGTTGTAACTGTGGTTGGTGTGGTTGTAGTGGTTGTTGGCATAGTTGTAGTGGTCGCTGCTGTGGTTGTAGTAGATGTTGGAGTGGTTGTAGTTGTGGTTGGTGTGGTTGTAGTTGTGGTTGGTGTGGTTGTAGTTGTGGCTGGACTTGCTGTAGTAGTTGTTGGAGTTGTGGTTGGTGTTGTTGTAGTAGTTGACGGTGTAGGTGTGGCTTTAGTTGGTGTGGTTGTAGTTGGCGTGGTTGTTGTTGGAGTCGTCGGTGTGGATGCTGTTGTTTTTTGCACTTGTGGATATCCGGTTGATCTATCCACACATGCCTCTGATATCGGTCGATCGCCGGGTGCATAATCTGTTGATGAGTTACCTGCGGGAAGGTAGGAACAAAACCAAATGGTTGTTTATTGTATACGGTTAAATTAATGGACCTTTCCTTGGCAGCAACAGCGCGCAGTCAAATTAGTTTCAAAATATTCAACAGAATTTGTATTAAATAGTAATGACACAATTCGTACAACAACGCTTAGTCCGTCATCAATTAAGTGTTCGTGACGAACTTATCTACGTCATTAATCGCGCCATCGAGTTGATTATTATGTCATGTGATGGATAGGTAAACTAGAAATGTCCATTAAATTTATCGATAATTGAAACAATTGAAGTAAACCCATTATTGTTAAATCTAGAGATCCAAGGTGTCTGAATCATGTGGACGACATCAACGATTAAAATACGATTCCCAGTGACAAAAATCAGTTTTGCGCCGATATTTTTTCTCCAGTCGAATAAAATTCATCGGCACGTGCTTTGATATGTATCAAATACGCTGGTGAATGTTCAGAATCCCGCTGAACTGGAAGAGGATGATATATTATCAGTTTAGCTGCCTTGAAATTGTAAAATGGTGATTTCCATGGTCTACATGGTAAGTCTGATAACGATAACCTAGATCAAGCTTATGTGTAATAAAATATGCATGGCAGGAAGTATGTTATGAATACCTAATTAGGTGGGATAAATAAATATATAACTGACCATAGAGTGACTGAATTCCAGCAATGTCGTCAACACCAAGCTTCAGTTGTCGAGCATATATAGGTTGCATAATGGCACCTGTAACATCTGAGTGCCGCAGACCAAGGGAATGGCCGATCTCGTGAATGGCAACAGATACCATGTTGATATCTCAATAATAATAATAATAATAATAATAATAATAATAATAATAAAAACTAGAGAACATTTACGAAAGTAACTGTAGATCTGCAATGTCCATCCATTAAAGAATATTATAAGGCCCCTCCAAAGGCCATTAAACACGTCTGTTGCTGGCCCAATAACAACCAGGTGTAGTCACATATCAAAGATCCATGCTTGAAATACCCATAGGTTTACACTAAAGGGTCACCGTGACCCTCAGGATAATATAAGTGTGTCTCCTAACATGCTCTTTGAAGGTGCATGATGAAAGGCAGGTAAATTATGCCAAACATGAAAATTGAAAATTGTTACCATTGAACGACCTTGACCCCAAGAGCGATATTAAAATTGTCAATGGAAATTATTTAGATCTCTCAATGTTCTGGAATCTCGCCAGGTTTGAAAAGAATCGGAAAAAACTCTATGAGAAAACGCTGTTCAAATATTTTTCCCATAGGTTTACTATATGGATATGTGGCACAGATTTCTAAAAAACTGTTAGATGGATCAACTTCAAACTTGACATCAAATCACGTCAAATTAAGACCTAGAAGTTCACCAAATTTTAAGTCGATCCGAGCCAGACAAATTTCGGAGGCCATTTTGAAAGAAAAAATGTCAACAAAACGTGTTCACCGTTTGTCATCCGGAGTTCATTTCTGCAAAAAACGAAACCTGGTATTTTGGACCAAAATTTTCACATGCGACCATTTAAAAAACGAATTTCCGAATGTCCTCACGTAGAAACATCCTAACCAAGTACGGTGGTGATCCGATCAAAACTCTACATGTAGTCGCAGTTCATAGATCCATCCTGAAATTCCCATTCATTCCATATGGGGCCATATTCCATGCATAGTGGGGTTGGGGTCAAAGGTTTGGTGGCCACTTTGAAAAATACAATTTTTTCAAAGAGAAATCTTCCGAGGTAACAGCCTCACCAAGTATGGTAGTGATCCGATCAAACCTCTAGGTGTAGTCGTACTTCAAAGATCATTATTTTAAATCTCCATACATTTCCTATGGGACTTTTTTGCCCACTCAAACGTGGGTAGCTCGAAAACCATTGGGCCAATCCGAAATAAAAGCACAAGAACACGATTCCAGACTAAGTATCAGATATTTCTCAAATTTGGAGTTGATCGGATGAAAATGTAGGAGGAGATGTGGTCCACATTTTTGATGAAGAATTAGACGAAGAAGAAGAAGAAGATGAAGAAGAAGAAGAAGAAAAAAAAAGAAAGAAGGAAAGATCCTCAGTGATTTTAATAATATCTGATTGTATCGCAGATTAATTAATAACAGAATTAATAACTGGACATTATCGGAGTAACCTCAAGGTTTTCAAAGAACGGTTTGCTGGTAAAGGATTTAACCCATTATAAATAAGGGGATAACAACTTTCAGAAATGGTGAACACACAGGCGATGCTGCAAGACAGTAAACAAACTCAAGATATGGTCAAAAGCGGGAAATTTTGCACTCAAATGACATTTTTGCACTCATCTGCATTTTGCACTCATTTCACTATTTTGCACTCAGATAAACTTTTGGTAGAACCAGTTCATCACGATGTATTCATTTCTAAGTATAATTGAGTGGAAAAAGGGACGTAACTATTGACATGCTATGAGAGGCTCTAATGTTATTCTAACTGTTGCCGATATAGGCTTCTTGCCATTATTTTTAAAGGTAACTTGCAAATTAAAACTATGTTGAATTTTTATAATGACTCGCACGACCTATTTAATAGAACGGACGATTTAATAGGCAGGGATAAAATCTCCAGCAATGCAACCTTCCTTAATTAAATCCCATGTTGCCTGCTCACATAACGCTTCTTGCTTACGCTTTCTAGGCACATGACGGGCAGATGAACATTCATTTGATCAAATTATCGTTTTAATTATATCTGCCGCGATTGTGTCCCCAAATCTTAATTATCAGCAGGGAAAAGTGCACTGGCGAATATCGCCGGAACACAGTGCATATTAAAGATTGTTTTACTTATACAACAGATTAGGGATACAATCAAGTTTGCCCACACGACGCTCGTGCGACGCTCGTATGTGGTGAGAGATAGCGTTTTGCGTGGTGTACTTTTTGAAAGATTTGCGCTCTCAAGTTGTGTTGATCAAGCACAACCACGCGCCGCCTGGGACAAAGACTGTATGATACGAACAGTGCATAATGCCTCAGTTAATATTCAACAATTTTCTTAAATTGTAGCACCATTTCTATAAGCATAGGGTCGTTGTGAAATTATGCGCTCGGTTGTCAATTTTTAACTGTGCGCTTGACATAATTAGAAACGCACGGGCTATCGCGCGTGTTTGTGCTCACTAAGTCCTGGCGCGACTGTCCATCTTTCATCATTATCCATGTGCACATCACCACCTAATGAGCCGGTAGATGGGTAGTACGCGTGTGCAAGTACACCACTAGGACCATCGAAACAACTGCCATCTCCGTGACAACCACTCACAAACCGTATATCAATCTTAACATTGCTGCACGTCGTTGGTGTAAATGTAAGTGTGGTTTGATCGCTCCATTTCTATGGGTATAATGAGTGAAAAGAAACAGATAAACATTAAATAAGTACAGCCAAATCTGATGGAGCGAACATATCTCCTTTGCTGACACAATATGCTATAGTATATAGGTCGTATGACAACTAGTATTAAGAACGTCCGTCTTGTGGCCCCAAAGTTCCTATCCTCTGGTGAGATATGTGTACTAAGGGCCCATCTTTCATTGTGTAGCAGTTATTGGTGCGCCATATGGTGGCCTCTTATTACAGGTTTGATAGCACATTAAGTGGCAAGTGATAAGGAAGTATCTTCACCTACAATTTAAAGTGTAGCTTATTCCAATACGATATACATGGCATTTATTAATCACGTCCAGTTAGCCATTGAAAACAATGTTTAGGGGACGAAGGTATAAAGGATTTATTGCGGCACATATGGTTGATTAGAACGATGTGTGTCTGCAGCTGTGCCCGCGCGCGTATGGACGTGCCTGCCTGCGTACGTGCGTGCGCGCGTTCGTGCGTGTGTGCGTGTGTGCCTGCGCGCGGGCGTGCATGCGTGTTTGCGCATTACCATACAGGTGTGCGTGTGTTAGGGACGTGCACGTCATACGTTACAGGATATGCGACTAAGATATCGTTAACATCCGCCGTACCTTGAATGCGGTAACAAAGGCTTGTCTTTGTACCGCTAGGCTGACGTCACCCGTGTGGATGGATATTTTATATGTGAAATGTTGATTTGTCCATTTAAATGCTGAAATAATAATAATAATAATAATAATAATAATAATCGGGGTTGGTGCGTGCGCGCGCGCGTGCGTGCGTGCGTGCGTGCGTGCGTGCGTGCGTGCGTGCGTGCGTGCGTGCGTGCGTGCGTGCGTGCGTGCGTGCGTGCGTGCGTGCGTGCGTGCGTGCGTGCGTGCGTGCGTGCGTGCGTGCGTGCGTGCGTGCGTGCGTGCGTGCGTGCGTGCGTGCGTGCGTGCGTGCGTGCGTGCGTGCGTGCGTGCGTGCGTGCGTGCGTGCGTGCGTGCGTGCGTGCGTGCGTGCGTGCGTGCGTGCGTGCGTGCGTGCGTGCGTGCGTGCGTGCGTGCGTGTGCAAACCATCTCCATCTCACTCTTGTCACATTATAAACAGTGTGTGGATTTTCATAGTTGTGTCGGATTTTCAGGACTCCGAATCTCGAACAAGGTTGTGGAATCCTAGAATACGGTCACGCACTTTCTTGTGTTATGATTTGAGCCAAACGGACCAATAGTTTCCGAGATAGCCATAGCTCCAGAATTGTATTCTATAGTCGCTATGCTATGTATTTTATAGCTTCTCTGTAGGATCCAGCAATGGTCAAACACTCCCAAGTAGGTAAACATGGTTGCGATATCAAGTTGTTAACATGTGTGTGGGTGCACTACCTATACCATCGTTCCTCGGGTGGCGACAACTTCGTAAGAAAAAATATTGTTTTTTGTTATTTTCTTATAGGGACTGCTAGCCATATCTTACATATCTTAAATAAAATAACAGTATAATTATGCCATCGCCGTAAATATTAGAATGTCATGTATAGGCAAACGCATTGCAAGCCGAAAAGTGGAAACGCTTTTTTTTTTGGGCACAGTGGTATGTTACTAACTTCGATGCTTTTCTACAAATGATTTGAATTCTATCCGTGCGGAAACCATAATTACACACACACACTCACCCCACCACCCCCATGCCAGCCGAGACCATTTTTGCGGGTGATATATAAGATTATTATCAGTCTTATTCAAATTTTGCGATGTATAAACCTGTTTTCCTTCAATCCCACAGTCATTTGATTAATAAGACCTGGAATTTTCCCCCAGAGTTTCATTAAACAAGTCAATCATATCCGTTCAGCAAGCTGAGAAATGGCTAACAAATATTCCAAGAGTATCTCTTATTCAAATATAATGTAATATTCTGTCCCTCATAAAAGACGGGTTTGAACATATTTTATTGCATATTAAGTAAATTGGGATTATGGTAAAGGTTATATCAACTTACTGTCTCTTTTCACTACAGAAAATACATAAGATAGCAATAATAATAATAACACTAATAATAATATTGCTAGTGATAGTAATACTAATAACAATGATTACAGTAATAATAATGCTCGATCAATCAATTAATCAATCAACTGCACGAGCAATCATTCAACACATTACTTTCTCTATGCAACTAGTTAAAGCAACACATACTCAATCAACCAATCAATCAATGGCAAGGGTGGTCAATCAATTAATCCAGAAATTGACTAGTCGCCAGGTCAATCATTGTATCGGTCAACTAATCAAGAAATCAATTGATCAATTGATTAGTCACGCAATCAAACCAGTACATCAAAATCCCAATCACTTGATCGATCACGTAATCACGCATTCACTACTTGAGCCACTAAGTTAACAAATCAATTAATCATTGAACCAATCAATCAGTGAATTAATCATCACCAGAGTAATTAGTCATCTGTCCATCCGTCAATCAATCAACCATCCTATCAATCTAACAGCCAATCAATTAATTACTGCTCAAACAACCAACTTATCGCAAATCGCGCGATCGATCGATCGATGAACAGTTGATTAAAGCATCAATCAATCCCACATATGATAGATCAACCAAACGATCAAACACCAGCTAAACTGATCAGTTAACACATAATTTAATTTTTTTTAAATGTCATCTGAATATTGTGACACATTTAGCGGGCTTTTAATTCTCAAAATACCCTATCCATGACAACTAGTGCCCCTCTATTATGGCTTATTCGATGAATCTCATTTCTATCACATGTCGTGGTAGGCAACGAGTGATCATGTCGACATACGGTTTCAGTTTAATGGACCGGTCCAGTCTTAGCCCCGCCCCGCCCGTCTCTTGCTAAGCTCCATCCACACCGCGTTCGTGCTGGGATCGAGTGATCTCTGAAATCCCTGACTATCAATTTACAGAAAACTATACAGGTAAGTTGTTGAATATTTTGAAACGAATTTTCCTGGGTGTTGTTGTTGCCTATGGTAGCAACAGCGCTCAGTCAGATTAGTTTCAAAATATTCAACAGCATGTGTATTAAATAGCAAAGAAATACAATTCGTACAGCGTGTTGGACTATTAATCGTTAAAGACTGACTATATCGAATGATTTATGACATCGTGATTATGACGTAAGCCTACACGTCACATAGTTAATTATGACGTCATATAATGGATGGATAAACTGGAAAGGTGAATCGTTTGAATGTCATAGCTATAAGTTATTCACAGTTTATCCGGTGCTGTTGCGATTAAGCATTGCTACTATCTGACCAAATTTGGCTAAGATGTTCAGCTCAATATATTTTAGCGGTTTAAATAATAATTCCAAGATGAAAACTGTCTTGTGCCCATGTCGGTTGCTCCAAAGTATATTCCCCGAGTAACCACTAGTCCTTGACATACGTCCAGCTCACAACGCCCCAAAGTCGAGTGCGTACTTGGATATGTGTAGGTGTGCTGGATATATGCAGGTATACGGGCGTCAGCGCATCAATAAGATCAATACGCGCCAGCGTGAGTTGTAGGCGTAGTACCACACTATCTTTTTTTTTATAAGAGCAACACTCATGTGGGCGAAAGCAGATGAATGAAAACATAATTACTAGTCATGGTACTCACAACGCGTGGAAAATCTCTTTTTGCGTCCACTCGGATCTGGATCAACAACATCCGGGAGGCCACATCGCGGCATCCTCATCGTCTCTATTGTCAAATCATCCGACTCACCTATGGCCCGAATGGGTTAACACATTATAAGTTATATAGGATGTGAGGAAAGTGAACTGATAGTAATGGGATATATATATATAAATAACTGGCAAATGGGCAACTCTACTAGCGGGTAGACATACAAGATTTACATACCTGTCTCTTGAATGTGTACATATTTCTGAAATTTCTTGAGCAGCACTTTAAAATCCTTGAATTTCATGTTCTTTGGGTCATGTGCATGTCCATACTTCACGAGGTAATCCTATCAACGAAATTGTTTTCAATAATGACCATACTTATCATTAGATTAATAATGAACATGATGGCCCCGAAGTGAAACAAACCCCGTGCATATCCGGAATCGGGTTGGATATAAAATGCGAGCCATATCGGGGAAAAACGATAGTAAAAGATGTTTGAGGCAGAATATCTCCATTACCACTAGGCAGATTGTCGCCAAATTTGCTACACGAATGTGACAATGACTCCTGAATGTGACAACCTAAAATAACTTTTAATATACGCTGTCAGTTATGAGTAATGACCTATTGACCACGGCTACCTCCTAGCGAGCCAGCGGATTTTGTAGGCGTGTTTTCCAACTTCATGTAACATATCTCCAAAACTAAATTGTTGCCAGTAATAAGATTTACTGTGCAAATGTGCGCTCCATTTCTGAGTTGGACCCTATTAAAATTATAAAATTATGCCAACCCACTCAAGAGAAATCACCTGCTGACCACGACCACCAGTCTATCGGAATGTGCGATTTTTTCCGGTTTTAAAGGCCTATATGCAAATTTGAAGATATATATATAGTTATAAATAACTACAGGTTAGCAAGTCACGAGATTTACTGTGCAAATGTAACTTTCATCCGCGAATACAGAGATCTAAACATTCTCAAATTATGTTCAGACGTTCACGAGCAGCAGCCTGCTGACCACGGTCATCCCCTAGCGAAACTCCTTGAAAAATGAAATTACAGTTATGGCTATCGAATTCGACATCGGCCGACCGACTCCAGCAAATCTGGACAATAAACACAAGACTACTCAAGAAACAGGTGACAATAACCTAATCACCGGCGGTAGCTCAACTAAATAATAAAGTATCATTGTGTAAGTAAATGGCCATTGTGTTACGTGTTAATCATTTAATCACCGGCGCGTGTTCGTGATTGACACGAGGAGGAAAATAATGCCAATACATGTGTATATGCACAGACTTTATTTTAAGAACACCAATGTAAATATCTTTAATTTTTTTGCTGAAAGCTGTTTCTATTATAGGCAGCTTACAGCAGACATTTTCAAAATAGACACCAATTAAGAAACCGAATAGATTTCGTTCATGCCAAAGGAACTCATCAGCTGGCTTTGCGGCTACTACTATGCAGATTACGATGGTGCATGCGTACATCTGTATCTATGATGCACAGATATACAGACGTACGATCGAAACACCGCTGTGAATGCATGCGTGAGCTCGAATCCTAACAGATTAATTGGTATGTGTTTAACATTAATTCACTCATGAAGTATCGCTACATAGTCTATAGATAGTACATGTAAAGTATTTTGAAACGAATTTACCTGAGAGACAGGCAGCCATGCTTTACAGTCAAATTAGTTTCAAAATATTTAGCAGAATATTTCATCAACCGTAATGCTATGGTCAGTATGATTGAGAGTGTTAATGTTTAGGGCAGTACCATTTTCCTAGATTTGTCTGTTTGGTAAGGCCTACACAACTTACGTGATACCTCGCGTCACATTTCGAGTTTCCAATCTTCTTCTCGCATCCAATCATGTTTTGATATGAGTCTGGGCGGTCACAACTTTGACATGTAAATTCAATAGTATACACTGAATCCGTTCGTTTAATATTTCTGCTCGTTTTTATCGTTGCAGTATCTTTCGGAAACGCTGAGAAGATTATAATTTCCAAGGCACGAGGTATGGATATGAGGATATGGAATTCATCGGCCCAATTATATATGGTTCAGTGGATGTATAAATTGTAATCACCGACCCCATGCCAATCTCGAACCCACACACACGTACGCACGCACGCACGCACGCACGCACGCACGCACGCACGCACGCAGTAGTTATGGAGATATTCTGCCTCAAGCTTCTTTTACTACCGTTTTCCCCAATCTGGCTCGCATTTTATATCCAAACTCGGGATCGTAGAAAGAGAGAGAGGGGGAGGGGGGAGAGAGGAGAGAGAGACTGGGGGGGGGGGGAAAGGGGTGAGAGAGAGGTATATAGAGAGAGAGGTATAGAGAGAGAGAGAGAGAGAGAGAGAGAGAGAGAGAGAGAGAGAGAGAGAGAGAGGGGAAGGAGAGAGAGAGAGGGAGGGAGAGATGGAGGGAGAAAGAGAGATGGAGGGAGGGGGAGAGAGAGGGGGGAGAGAGGGATAGAGAGAGGGGGAGGAGGGAGAGAGAGGGAGAGAGGGGGAGGGAGGGAGAGTGAGAGAGAGAGAGAAGGAGAGAGAGAGAGCGGGGGGAGAGGGGGTTTGGTGGTGGGGTGGTGGTCTGGGGGCAACATTGTTATAATGATTCCCACTCTTTAGAGTTCAGCCGGTGAGGCACTCGCCCTATGACAGTATTTATCATCAGTGTGTTTGCTTATATATCATCACTGTCATCATTTGAAATAGAATCATCACTGTCATCATTTGAAATAGAATCATCACTGTCATCATTTGAAATAGAATCATACCGTACCAAATTAAATGATACTAATAAACTAACTTTAGCGCGATTCCGAACAGCCAACCACAAATTGGCAATTGAAACTGGGAGGTGGGAGGGCTTAATCAAAAAGATCGTATATGTAAATTGTGTGACCAACATGACACGGGTGATGATTATCATTACCTATTTCTCTGTAAGTTTTTTGAAAAGGACAGAATGACACTACTACCAAAATACTTTCTGGTGAAACCAAACTACTACAAATTTTGCGAACTCTTATCATGTAATAAATTCTCAATTTTAAGTAAGCTATGTACATTTATAAGAAGAGTATTGAAACATTTTAAATAGCAGGACAACGACAACAGTGATGATAACAACAACGACTACGGCTAGGAGGAGGACCACGTCGACGACGACGACGACGACGACAACGACGACGACGACGACGACGACGTTGGTGACAATAGCAGCAGCAGCTGCAACTACTACTGCTACCTCTACTGCTACTACCCCTGCCGCTACCACTGTAGCTACAGCTGCTATTATCACTACCACAGCCTGCTTACAGCACATCATTCCTGTCGCAAATCAATGTTCCTATAATAACACCTATGTACAAGGTGTATACATCTATTACCTTTAAAATTGCACATCTTGCAAATTAGAAATATGTTCTGGGAGTGGAGACCGCCGAATTCCTCCATACTTTTTCGAATTTCGTCTGGAGAAATTGGAGCACTTCACTCCTTGGTCCGCCCGGCCCGTCGTTGCACTTAGCATTCTGGCTCAAACAAGCAACAGTAAATCGAAGTGGCAGCAGCAGCAACTACTACTACTGCTGCCTCTACTGTTACCTCTACTGCTACTGCTACTGTTGCTGTTTCTGCCATTGCCACTGTCACTGCGACTACTGCTGCCATTACAACTACCACAGTTTGTCCTACAGCTCATTACTGCCGTCGTAAACCAAATTTACTGGAATGTACTATGCTTAATGTGTACAGACTACAATTCTAAATATGTTCTGTGAGTGGGTACCTCCAATTTCTACCATACCTTTCGAATTTCGTCTGGAGGAATTTGCGCGCCTTTGGCGATGAGTTTGAATGGTTGTGTATTTATGGGGGTTTAGGTTGTGTGCCCCTATGAGTTGGGGTCAGGTGGGTCCTGGCACGTGGTAACTTTGTACCGTGTGGTTGATATATTATGAATCGGGATTATGCGTCCCAAAATTCAACTCAAATTGACAAAGGAGAGGATTATATTGATTTTTACTGAGTGGTGTTATCATGTGCTGGGATTCGTCTTCGTCCTACTTTCATTTGGGTGCACAACGCGAGCCTCTGTGGGTATGCAGGTTCCGCGATTTGGTCCTCAGATGTCCTGGCGTGGAGGCTCGCCTTTAAATTTGAGGGAGTTTTGATTACCTAGGTACTTATATTATGTTGAAATAATAATAATAATAATAATAATAATAATAATAATAATAAAAATAATAATAATAATAATAATAACGACGACGACGACGACGACGACGACGACGACGAGGATAATAATAATAATAATAATAATAATAATAATAATAATAATAAAAATAATAATAATAATAATAAAAATCATTGACCGTGTAAATGTATGCATTAATGGACCCCCATATGCCACATTGTAGCGTGGGTGTAAATAAATTGAATTGAAGTGAATTGAATTGTTTAATCATATAACCTGTTCTCAAACGTCATCAACGAGGAACTCAAGGATACTGAACCCACACTAACTCCTCATTGCAATATATCGTTAGGCTCCAATCATAGTACAATCACAGTATAGGAGTGAGCATGCAAAGAGATGTTTGTATTTTGTTATAAACATATTATTCATGTAACGGTATAAATGCCATTATGCAATGGACCTTTCAAGTCTTAGCCGTGTCCCGCCCATCTCTAGCTAAGCTTCACCCACACCACGATGATTCCCTGGCTATAGATTTCCAGAAAACTATACAGGTAAGCTGTCGACTCTTTTGCGACTAATTTGATACAATTCCTACAAAGTGTCGGACTATTAAGCGTTTAAGACGGACTAGATCGTGTCATTCATGACTTCATGATTATGACGTCACCGTACACGTCACATAGTTGATTATGACGTCATATGACGCCATATGATGGATGGATAACCTGGAAAGGTTCATTCCTTATTATCCCCTTATTATATATACTAACGTAGCTATTGTATAGAATACGTCCTGCTAGTATCTCACGTACGCATTCGCCAGTGTTATTGCTATTGCTTATTATCTCCATTTATTAATTTATAAGCGTTTTTTATTATGCCCTACACGGTTTAGTGAACACAATCATTACCACGACAAATTCTATCAAAGCCTGTTGTCGGCCGGTGCTCATGGAATTAAATTAACTGAGATAATCTACCTACTTTGACTACATTAACTCCCTTGGTTACAGCATGGACCTGCCCATAGTGAGTTTAAAGTTACAACTAATCAGCACTTTATGGCTGAACAATGGCATGCAACATTTGAAACATCCAAGCACGGCATGCAGACACCCACACACATTCGCACGCACGCGCTCACGCAGGCACGCACGCGCGCACACATGACATGCAACGCTACAATTCCACCACCAACATCATCCAGCCATTATCGCCAAGTCCGTTGTCGTTGACGCAACACTTACGAAGCTTTCCTTCTTCATTTTGTCCTTCTTAGTTGGATTATCTGTAAGTCCGCTAAAATAATCCTTGACGTTCGCCTCCAGGTCGGGACCCTGGTCCCATGGTAAGGGCGCACCTTCTCCCGGATTAAGCATTGCCACAACAAGCATTATTGCAGTCCAAATATAAAAAAACACGGGAACTATGGCACTCATTATGACTGGTTGCACAACTTTGCTCATATGTGACGCATAGCAGCCCTGGCACTATTCTTTTTGCCGAGTTTACTTAGTCTTCTGAGGTGATCCTTATAGTACTGTCGCAATATATAAAGGATTTTATACGGACTCCCGAAATCTTATCGACGATTCGCTAACAATCGGGGGATTGAACGCCATGCGTCATTTATTTTCATAAAAGGAACTATGGTTTTTTTTATCATTTTTGATCAAAGGTTAAAGGATAATACAGTGTGTGTCATATGGTGCCATGGTGTTATGGCTCAAGTTAAGGTGGTCGAATAGTTTAGGACAAATCTAAGAATGTAGAGCTAGAGCGAGTAGGAAATGGAAATCGCGTTCTTTATACCAGCAGAGGTTAGAATAACTATGTATAACTTTTATATCATATTGACCGTGTTTGCAAAATAGGACCAATTCGTTGTTATTAGAAATAGATAAACATATAGGTCTACAATTTCTATGATTATAGCAACAGATAGGCCTAATAATGTAATCCACGATGAAGTACACTTTTGATGTAGTTATACCGCATAAGTCGGCGTAGTGATCATGCGGTATAATTCAGGAGGGCTGCCATGGATAATGTTCACGAGGCACTCAAATATATATATATATATATATATATATATATATATATATATATATATATATATATATATATATATATATATATATATCAGCAGGAATAATAATAAGAATACCATTTATGCACTTACGCGTACACTTGCGCACGCACATACGCACGCACTTACGCATACGTTTACGAGCGCGAGCACGCGTGCGCGTACGCGTGCATGCGCGGGCAGTATAGATGGTGCACACACACACACACACACACACACACACACACACACACACTTCCGGTTGCCAAAACAAAATTGTTTATAGACCAGTGAAAAAACATGGCTATGAAATTGATTTCCGGACCTGTGAATGATTTCTGGCCGGAAATGAAGATGCTGTGCATGTCAGCTAGTATGATATTAAAATACTTAAGAGAGAAGAAAATTTTGGAGAAAAATCTGAATTACTTAAAGATGAAAGTATGGATTGGATGGTGCGCAAGTCGCCCCACTTCCGGTGCACTTCCGGATGCCAAAGGAATTCATGTTTATAGACCCCACAGTGAAACTTGAGAGGAATTTGATTTCCGTTCCTGTGAATGATTTCTAACCGGAAATGAACATCCTGTGCAGTCATTACTAAGATATTAAAAGACTTAAGAGAAAAAGAGTGTCTGCACTTCCGGTAGCCATAAAATTCATGTTTTTAGATACCCAAAAAACATGGAAAAACATGGATAGGAAATTGATTTCTGGACCTGTGATTGATTTCCATCCGGAAATGAAGATGATGTGCATGTCAGCTAGTATGATATTAAAATACTTAAGAGAAAAAAGATTTTAGGAGAAAAATTAGAATTACTTAAAGATGAAACGTATATTCTTTAGCTGGATATCCTGGGGGGGGGGGGGCATATTGCATCCTGGATTCAGTCATACACAATCTTCTGTGGTGGCGGATTCCATACTCTGGTGAAAAGTGTTGAGAGGCTACAGAGTGTTCAATGGGTTTAGTGAGTGTTGCCAATAACAAAATTAAAACCCTTTGCCATCTCTGTCCATATGTAGCACTAAAGACAGTAGGTCTCCATCACTGTGCAGGTCTTATAGTACAGTCATTAGAGGAGTCTAAGAATAGTGAAATGTGTACTGATGAATATGTAGATTTTATAAATTATGCAAGGGTCATAAGTGTACTATTGTTATGAGCTCCTCCGGCTAAGACAGAAGCTGTATAATAACTGTAGATCAATTTGCGAGATAAAGCTCTGAGATATGCAAAGGAACTGATATTCTCCCACAGCAGTAGATAGACACTATGTCAAAAAGCAGAAATAGAATAAGGAAACAGGCAGTCGGGACTTGCTAGGAAGAAGATTTTTTTTCATCCTCCAGGAAGACAGTCTATCTAGGTCTGCTAGTGTTACGAAATTTGAGATACAGATGGCTTCTATTTTCGACTCGTGTTCCGAAACAGAAGCTCATGTGGTAATCTTTAGTGACTCAGAGTTAGAGTGTTATCTTCTTCCTAGCTAGTCCCGACTGCGTGCTTTCTTATTCTATTTCTGCTTTTTGATGTAGTGTCTATATCTACTGCTGGGGTAGGATATCATTTCCTCGGCACCTTTCAAATCCTTATCCCGCCAAATTGTTCCACAATTATTATACAGCTTCTGTGTTAGCCAGACGAGCTCATAATAATAGTATAATTTTCTTATGAACGTTGTGTAACTTATAGAATCTACATATTCATCACTACACACCTCACTATTCTTAGACTCCTCTATTGATTGTACAATAAGACTTGCAAAGTGATGGATACCTACTGTCTTTAGTGCTACATAAGGACAGAGATGACAAATGGTTTTAATTTTGTTATTGCCAACACTTACTAAACACATTGAACAGTATGTAGAATATACCTCTCATCTTTAAGTAATTCCAATTTTTCGCCTAAAAATTTTTTCTCTTAAGTATTTTAATATCATACTAGCTGACATGCACATTATCTTCATTTACGACTGGAAATCATTCACTGGTCTGGAAATCAATTCCATAGCCACTTTTTTAAATCTCAAAGTGCAGACAGCTTCTTTTCTCTTAAGTCTTTTATTTTCATACTAATTGGCATGCACAGATGTTCATTTCCGATCGGAAATCATTCACAGGACCGAAAATCAATTTACGATCAATCTAAAAAAAGATAATTCACTGTGGGGTCTATAAACATGCATTCGTTTGGCAACCATAAGTGTACCGTAAGTGGGCTGTCTTGCGCATCATCCATACTTTCATCTTTAAGTAATTCAGATTTTTCTCCTGAAAATTATTTTCTCTTGAGTATTTTAATATCAGGCTAGCTGACATGGACACCATCTTCATTTCCGGCCGGAAATCATTCATAGGTCCGGAAATCAATTTCATAACCATGTTTTTTCACTGGGATGTCTATAAATATTAATTTTGTTTGGCAACCGGGAGTGCACCGGACGTTGGGGTTTGTGCCCCATCTGGCTGTTGGATGGACTACGGTAAGACGGACGGACGGACATGCATGCAGGCCAGCATACATACAGACAGAGAGACGTGTACTGGTTGCGAGTTGTGTACCTCTCTTATTGTCCTATCCATGTATTACACAATGCACAACTAAGGCCGGGGAAGGTGTGTGCGTGCGTGCGTGCGTGCGTGCGTGCGTGCGTGCGTGCGTGCGTGCGTGCGTGCGTGCGTGCGTGCGTGCGTGCGTGCGTGCGTGCGTGCGTGCGTGCGTGCGTGCGTGCGTGCGTGCGTGCGTGCGTGCGTGCGTGCGTGTGTTACAATGGGAATCCCCTGTGTAGGACCATCCTAGATATGTGTGCATCGGGTAGCTATATCGCTGTATGCCTACGTCCAATCCTGTCTTTAATCCACCAGCAGTGCAGTCGTGTGATATTAATACGAGAGGTGTTCAGTTTATTTTGTCACAAATTTCAAATAAGTATTTAATGAACAATAATTTATCACAAAATAATTTCATTGCAGAAGATGTTCAATTTGAGACCCATGAGCATGATATATCAGTCTACAGCGCTTAGGCCAAGAAGAAAGGGCTTTATTGATCACAGCTTGAGTTAGTGCCTTTCATTCGGTTTTGAGAGCACGTTTTAGACTGTTAAGACTTGTAACTTTCCGCTTTTGTAGATGGCGCTTGACAATCCTCCAGATACTAAAGTCCATAGGGGCAGCATCCGGCGACTTCGGCATCCATTCTTCAGGGCTAATGAATTTAACATTGTTCTGCTTTAAGTATGTTAAGCTCTTTCGTGCAGTATGAGAGGAGGCACTATCTTGGTGAAAAACCACGTCCTTCTGTTTGTTTCCTGGGAATAATTTGGGAACATCATGTTTCAAAAAGGGTCTCTAAACATGTTTGATGTAATAATCAGCATTGATTTTCACATTCCGATCAATGAATTTAAGACTGGTCTTTCCGTAATGACTAACGCCTGCCCATACCATGAAACCAGGCGGGAAACTGTCACGTTTAACAAACTTCAACTTATCCATAATAATTTATCCTTTTCTAACATAACAGACTCGCCGTTTTCCGTAGCTTCCACCTAGATAAAACATAGCCTCATCTGTGGTGACAAGTTTTTTCCATTTCCCAGCACACAGCTTCAGGTACAGCCTCCAGCTCCTCTTCCTCCTCTTTTCAACCTGCTCTAGGGATATAGTTTATGAACCAAACATTTTTTTTCAGTTTTTCCTTGATAACACTGTTTATGGTGTTATTTACGGATCCCAAACTAATTCCTAATAGATTGCTCATCTCACGTTGTGTCGGTGGGTTAATTCTTGCTATCATTTTCTTCACTTTGTCTATTACTTGTTTTGATACTACAGTTCGTTTTCTTCTGATTTTCAACGTAGCAGATTTTCCATGTGTTAGATTCATCAATTGTCGTTCTTTTCCGATGTTATTCTTTACGCGATAAATGGTCCTCACACTGACACTGATATGTTCTTTCAAAGGTTCATTTCTGATCAGTGAGGGCGTCATTCCCCTCCTCAAAAGAGGGTGAATTATACCCTCCGCTCTCTCGCTTATTTTATGTCTTGGCATGTTGAAAACTTTTAACAAACTAAACTAGCGTGTCGGTAAGCTCGTGGGCTTTGTAAAAAGGTATTGTGAGTGAGACAATTGACCAAAAGTGTGCAGCAAGAAATCGTGCAATCTTGTGACAAAATAAACTGAACACCTCTCGTATTCGATTGTTACGGAGAGGATCGGCACAATTGCACAACTGACAGTAGGCCCACGATAGTAACGTCTTGCGTGATGTAGCAACTACTCAAATTATAGTAACTCACATAATAAAAGATCAGTATGAATAATTTCAATCAAATTCATACCATCTAGTAACCAGGTTATTCCGCGGAGAAAAGAACTTGTGGTTGCTGGATACAGTTTAACCGAATCAGACCAGATAGGTGGCGGTTGGCGATCCTACTTTCAAAATCTAGCAATGTCTAAAGAGTCTCCCAACTTTGACGAACAATACAGGCAGAGAACCATAGAGGACAACTCTGTTATCAGAATGAAGTTGGCAGGGAGTAAGTCTCCTGACATCACCTCCAAGGAAGTGAGAGACGCAATCAGCTCACTAAATACAGGGAACGCTACTGACATCATGGGCTTAACAGCAGATCACTTGCAAAATGCTGGTGAAACAGTCATTCCATATCTCACATCACTAATAAAGCATATATTCAGTTCCGTGCGCATTCCAGAATAGTAGAGTAGTAGGATTGTCAGAACAGAGGGCTGTCAGAACAGAGGATCGCCGATCGGTGCCTACAGGAGGCAGGTGGTCTGTTAGAACAGAGGCTTGATAACGTTGCCGCAAACAAAAAAACTATAAAACTCCCGTGCCCCACTCTCCTGGAGAATACCCGCATTATCGCCGGCCTCTGGCCTCTCTCTCACTCCCTCTCTCTCTCTCTCTCTCTCTCTCTCTCTCTCTTGCGGTTTTTTATGTGGTCCCCGTTGCTCCGATGTCATGTCATTGTACCCCTACACGAGTGCGTACCCTTTGAATTTTGTTTCAAAACTGGGTACCATCTAGCTGAGGTCTTTTGAGAGATTTGAACCATGGTTTATTTCGGCGCCGTTATGAATTGAGTCAACGGGGAACCGATAACTAGCCCACAAATAATGGCATTTATCTTTATGAATTGTTTTGCAATAATAGCAAACAGATCAATCTGACTGATAACGCACTGATAACGTGATCTAAAACTTTCTGACAGTCTTACCATATAAAAAGTAGGACGTTTAGATGCTATAGTGTATAATTAAATTGCCTGGCTCTTAACATGTTTGCCCATCCGTCAGGATGTACGTATCACCACCCACACAAACGGACAACCACCCACAGCTACACACTTCCTCCCATCCCACCACCCCCACCCAGATACACAGCCACCTGCCTTTAGTGACCACCTGCATACTATTTCACATCCAGGATCTCTCTATAACATACAGGTTATCAGCAAAGATCTAGGTATTTTTCTAGTGTATGTGTGGCCGAGACGGCTAATACGATATATCTATTTTTTTTTTTATACTGAATCACCTTAAAAATTGCTGGTTCAAATCGCGCTCACGCTCGGGGAACACACAACGCCTAATTAGAGCCAAGCCTATGGCAGTGACACAACTATGGCAGTTCTGTATGTTTAGCTGTCTATCTGTCATGCTGTCTATCTGTCTGTCTGTCTGTCTGTCTGTCTGTCTGTCTGTAATGCTGTCATGCTGTCTGTCTGTCTGTCTGTCTGTCTGTCATGCTGTCTGTCTGCCTGCCTGCCTGCCTGCCTGCCTGCCTGCCTGCCTGCCTGCCTGCCTGCCTGCCTGCCTGCCTGCCTGCCTGCCTGCCTGCCTGCCTGCCTGCCTGTCTGTCTGTCTGTCTGTCTGTCTGTCTGTTCTGTTCTGTTCTGTTCTGTTATGTTATGTTATGTTATGTTATGTTCTGTCTGTTTAGTGGGCTGGCTGTGTCTGTCTGTCAGTCTGTCTGTCGCCCCCCACTCCCAGACCGGCCCCCAGGCCGGCCCCCACCAGCATGTGATACAATCAAAACCCCCATATTAGATAAACGCAACTGGATAGGTACACACATATGCTATGGACATTGATGAGGTACTTCAAATTTGGCGCGATTGTTGCAGCAGGGGCGTATTCGCCGTACCACATATGCCGAGAACCTGGCAGCTCTCCCTCCCAAGAAGCCAACCCCAGCCCCACGCTGGAAGCTACCAAGCACTCCCGAGAAGCCAACCCCAGCCCCATGCGGGAAACTGCCAGCCACTCCCGAGAAGCCAACCCCGGCACCACACAGGAAGCTACCGACCACTCCAGAGAAGCCATCCCCAGCTCTCCTTTCCGAAAAGCCACTCCCCCCACCCAGAGCTAGAAACCACACCCAAGTTCACAGATGAGGAGATCGACAGGTTTCTTGATGCTATATTCCAGGAAACGAGGGACATACCCCTATGATTTGTGAAGGTCCCACATGCAATCCAGAACTATCTGCGGGAATGGAAACTTTCTGGACATGGGGAAAAAGATCCAACAGCTTTCCTGGATAAACACCTGGACAAGATCGAGAGGAAGTTGGTGGAAGATGTCCTCGACTTGAATTGGATAAAGTTCTACCTTGATCTCAAGATCATCCTCCAGAAGGAGAAGAATGACGGGACAGAGGTCACCACAAACCCCCTGTTCTGGTCTAAGCAGCATGCCATCCTGAAGGCAAGCGATATTAGCGAGGCTGTGAAGGAGGCCTACGCCAATGTGCTGCAAGTCCTTGAGAACTACACCCACGCGGGTCCCGGCTGGGCAGTCGACCAGGTTGATGCATTGTACCTCAACATCGCCAGATATCAACCAGTACGTGGTGGGTCCTACAACGAGTTCCCCGATTCGATTAAGTGAAAACATGCCGTGGTTAATGACCAGAACAAAGATGATGACCACTGTCTTCGCTGGTCTCTCGTGGCTGATGCTTATCCAGCAGACAATAATCCCCAGCGAACATTGAAGTATGTATGGCATTGGGACACCCTTGACTTCAGCGGTGTAGACTCTCAATCCCCTCTTCACCAGCTTAAGCATGTTAAGTGGCAGAATGGCTTGGCCATTCATGTATTCGGGCACGACAAGTGTGTCTACCCACTGCAGCTGAGTGAGCCTGATCCCGTCATTCCAAGGACAAATCTGCTGCTTATCGAGAATGGTGGCAAGCAACCTGGATTAAGGACCTGCATCATCTGATCTATGATCAGAGTCGGTATAAAGAGAGAAAGCACTTCTGTGAGCGGTGTCTCCACTGTTATTCTCACGAAGACTGTCTCATCAAGCACAACCCGGAGTGATGTGGCATCAGTGGCAGACCAATGCGCATAAAAATACCTACAGAGGACAGGAAGACGCTACAGTTCACCAACTACCACAAGCAACTCAAGGTGCCATTCATAATCTATGCCGAATTTGAATCCCTAATAACGAAGATTGAGGGGCCAAAGGCGAACCCGGCTCAGAGCAGCACACAGAAAACGCAGCACCATGAGATCTCTTGGTTCTCATACATTGTGGTCCGCTGTGACGATGTCAGTGAACCATCAGTACTGTATCGAGGAGAAGATGCAGCTAAGCACTTCCTGGATCGATTTGCATGGGGAGAGGAGCAGATAATGGCCGTGCTCGCTCAACCTATGCCGATGGCGATCACTTGAGAGGCTTGGCGAGCTCATGAAACCTCGGTCAGTTGCCATGTGTGCGACAGACCATTAGATGGGGACAGTGTCAGAGATCACTGCCACATCACTGGTCTCTACCAGGGAGCAGCACACAATGTGTGCAATCTAAAGCTGCGCCTCAACCCTAGGACCACCACCATCACGGTCTTGTTCCACAACCTCTGTGGGTATGATCCTCACCTCATCATGCAGGCCATCTCCCAAACAGAGGGACACATCAACTGCATCCCCAACAATATGGAGAAGTACACCCCCCTCAGTCTCCATTGGCTGTGGTTAATCGACTCAGCCAGTTCCTCCCAGCATCACTGGACAAGCTGGTGGCCAGTTCCACAACGTTCCCACTTACAAAACAGTATGAACCTAGCACTGCCAAGCATGAGCTCCTGCTCCACAAAGGTGTATACCCGTATGAGCACATGGATGGGTGGCACCGTTTCAATGAGACCGCTCTCCCACCTCAAGCTGCTTTCTACAGTAAACTCTCCGGCGAAGGAATATCTGACAGCAACTACAACCACGAACAGGCTGTCTGAACCCAGTTCGGCTACCAGACCATTGGAGACTAACATGACCTCTATCTGTGGTCTGACACACTGTTCCTTGCAGATGTCTTTGCCAACTTCCGCATCACATGCCTCCAGCGGTATTGTCTGGACCCAGCACACTATTACACAAGCCCGGGGTTGAGCTAGGATGCACTTCTAAGGACGACAGGTGTGGAGCTGGAGCTCCTCACTGACTACGACATGCATCTCTTCATAGAGAAAGGCCTCATTGGTGGTGTGGTGTATCAATTGTTTAGCAAACGCTATCCTAAGGCAAACAACCCATACATAGCTGGCTATAATCCACAACAGCCGACAAGCTACATCATGTATCTGGACGCTAACAATCTCTGTGGCTGGGAAATGAGCCAACACCTACCGACTTGGGGGTTTGAGTGGGTGGAGGACATTGATGTTAAAGAGATTACACAACATCTTGATGATGATGAAAAGGGCTACATCCTAGAGGTTGACCTTGAGTACCCACAAGAGCTGCATGACATGCATAATGCTTACCTGCTGGCACCTGAATGGATGAAGGTGACGGGAGAGTGGCTCTCAGAGTATCAGTGTGCATTGGGCGAGTTGATAGCGGAGACGGCAGCAGAAAAACTGGTCCTAACCTGGGAGACAAAGAACAGTATGTTCTCCACTACCACAACCGCAAGCTCTACCTCAGCCTGGGTATGAGGTTGAAGAAGGTGCACATGGTTCTACGCTTCAATCAGTTGCTGTTGATGGAGCCTTACATCCGACTCAACACAGAGCACCATAAGAAGGCCAACAGCAAATATGAGAAGGAGCTCTACAAGCTGAGGAATAACGCTGTCTTCGGTAAGACCATGGAGAACATGCACAAGCAGGTGGATGTCAAGCTAGTGTGGCCATCTAAGGAGGGCAAGCTGTGCCGCCTAATAGCCAAGCCCAACGTCTTCTGTGCGAAGGTGTTCGATGATGATCTAGCTGCTCTCCACGCGTACAAGTCGAGCTTGCTGCTGAACCGCCCTGTCTATGGGGGAATCTCTATCCTGGACCTCTCGAAGCACCTCATGTATGACTTCTACTACAACGAGCAGACACGACTACATGGTGCCAACTGTGTGCTCCTGTACACTGACACAGATAGCTTCCTGCTGGAGATCCAAATTGAGGATGGCTATGCTGATATGGCTGCAAGGAGCGACCTCTATGACACAAGCGACTACCCAGTAACACACCCGTACACAGTACTGCCAACCAGAAGGTCCTGGGCAAGATGAAGGATGAGTGTGCCTGGGTGCCCATAAAAGAGTGTGTTGGCCTATGCCCGAAGATGTACTCCATCAAGCAGCCGGATGAGCAGAAAGTCAATGAGGCTAAGGGTGTGTGCAGGGCTGTGGTTAGACAGATTCACCATGAGCAGTACAAGGAATGCCTCTTCGAGCAAAGGGTCTTCCACCATGGTATGAACATGCTGGGAAGTGAGGGTCACCACCTCTACAGGGTCCATCACACCAAAACAAGCCTCAATTCCTCAGACACAAAGCGATGGATCACTTCCGATGGTATTCACACCCTGGCTTATGGTTACAAGGATGTCATGACTCCAATGGATGCTTTCATCGAAGAGCTGCTGGTATGAGCATCATGTGACATGTTCAACCGACAGTCAGTGGAGGATGTCTCCTCTCCGGGGTGGAGGTAGTTGAGTGTCTGTAGGGATAAGCTGTAATTCCTCTCGTATAAATGGCTGCCTAGGACTGCTCTTCGTCCGTGCCAGGTAGTACAGCATAGGCTGTCCAGCGTCTCCACATACCTGTCAATCGTGTGTACATCTGTCGACCAGTTGGGGTCAGTCGCCCGCCTCCATCCACCCTCCAACTCACCAGGCTCATACAAATACCGAACCAGGGAATTGGATGGAAGTCTGTCCTCCTAGCACAGCTCTTGAACAGAGCATCGAGGTCGGGCCACACAGGATCGCTGAATGGCCTTGACTGGCTTCTGTCCTATCAGCCCAGTAACCTTAGCATTGGATCTCTTCACCACAATGGGCAACCCTCTCACCCATATCCTGGAATGTCCGCCCGCTTGGACAGCCATCTCCTGAGCATACTGAATTGGGAACAGCCTGTCTGCCAGTGTCTGGTTTCACCACTCGACGATAACCTGGGCACGGTGATGTCCCACCTCGCCTCGCCTAATCGCCACAGCATGTTTCCACATGGGGCCGGCAGTTTCACCTCTAAGCTCCTTACCCTCATCCACTTACAGCAACTCTGGCCACTGGAGGGGATTTTGTGGGTCCTCATAGATACTTTGGAACCCGGAAGCCTGTCTGACCTGCAGACTTATCTGTGAGAGACACTGCTGCCTTGTACCCACTGGTGACATCGACGATGGTGCGAGCGTACGTGTAGGTCTTGCAAGTTCCTCTGGAACAGACCCGATCATGCAGAAGGAACAGCACATCAGCCTGATGGACTCTGTTCGGGACAGGTTCATTGAAGTGTGCATACCGAATGTTCCGTGGACGAGGTCTGTAGATCTACCCACTGGCTAACCATCTCCAAGGTGAATCTATGGCCCTTGCAACATGCAGCCTCGAGCAGCTGGTGAGGCTCGCGATAATAGCCGCCAGGCCAGTAATAGAAATCTTCAAGAGAAGCTGGCAGGACCTAGGACTTCATTGCTGGCATCGACTCCTGTCCTTTCCTGTACACCTCCGGCAAATTCTAGACAGATGAAGAGATGACCGTCGTTCATCCGACCATCGATGAACAACTATTCGAATACCTGTGAACACTGCTGTCCAATCTCTGCAGCGCTTGCACCATCACTGAAAGAAAGCTTTTCGACATAGGCTTGCCAGTTAAGGGACTTGACGAGGTCATGCAGAGAAGCCATCCTATATAGCACGTCTTAAATGTTTGGCAGCCGAGATGACTGTGAGTGCTATTGCAACATACGGGGGCCATGGACTGGCAATGCCAAAGATTGTGCTTAGCCCCGAGGCGATGGCTGGAATATCCTCAGAGATCTTCTAAGCTCCATGGAGAGCATTGGTGGCGATTTTGTGGACCGTCTCGCCAGCCTTCATCGTGAACAGAGCAATCAGAGCCCCTACTGCTGCTAGTGGGCCAAGAGAGCCCTTCACGTAGGTATGATAAATTCCCTTGACTCGGTGGACTAGTCAGCCGGATTCTGGCTCTACATCATCGCCATTATAGTCCTCATCATAGGCATCCTCATCATTGTCCTCGTCATCATCGTAGTCATCCTCATCATAGTCCTCATCGTAGTCCTCAACTGGATCCTCGAAAGCTTCCGGTTCATACATTACTTGCAGCTCCTGTTGACTATATTGTGAGTTTTAATCACCTGTATAGACATGGCATATGCAATCTTGAATGCAGGCATGTTTGCATTGGCGAACTGGGGTCTCAGCTTCGCTGACCATAAGGCGGCGGAGGTAGAATGAAAACGTCATAATCAGGTGATGGAGAAGCTGTCTAAGGAGAAGGTTGAGTACAGCAAGGTACGCGAGCATATGTACCAAAGGGAGGCACGCCGATGGTAACAAAAAGCTCAAGCCACCCAGAACATCCACGAGGCCGATGAGAGTCTCCATGATTACTACGATGCTGTAAAGCTCTCCGAGCCAATGCTCGGGTATGAAGCATTAGGAGGCCATGCAGTAATAGTAGGAGCTGTGATGGTAGCTTGGAGAGCTGCTGGAGTTATGCTGTATGCGCGTTCAAGGTGAATACCCCCATTTTGCGAAAAGTGAACCTTGCTATATCGAAAGTATAGCACCGTTACTCCGACTGGGCAAGTGCCGCCTCGATCTCCATGCAGGTTTCCAACATGAAAGCTGAGCTGGTTGCCATGGTTTGGCAGGAGGTCCCTTACTCCGAGATGGCACTGACCTTCGAGCATGGACTCGAGATCTTCGTGGCCACTGGTCATACAGATTAGGGCATATGACTTCGTTTTCTGTTGATAGAGACAGCAATCAGCCAGATCACGCACCTCACTGAGTACGTTGATCCCAGCCACCACAAGTTTGAAGTTATCTGGCTATCCCGCCTCATGGACCACATCTTCCTTCTGAACCAAGACTGCTACAGCTATGCAGTCCGAGGAACCTCGTTGCAATGTCAACTCTAGACTCTGGTTTGCCGTGGCCTGGAAATGCCGATGCTCTCGCTCTACATGTAGGGTTCGTTGTCTGGAGCTCGCACATTTTAGTTCCTGGATATTCTCATCATGCCAAACCTGACGTCGTGGAGAGGCCATGGTTACATCCATAAGATATTCGGTGTACACCCGGAGGAACAGCTAGTCCTGCATCAAGGCTGGATGCATGTGTGTGTTCTCGAGGAGGGAGAAAAGTGGCACCATGACAGGTATTTCTACATCTGGTTGTAAGTAGAATTCTGTGAAGCCTTCATTACATCCAACAGCATAGTACCCTTTCCCTTTCACATAATATGAAGGTCCATGGGCTAGTGGAACAAGGACCCGGTACTCATCGTTCACATAGGTTGTGTCCAGAGTGTTGTTGCTCTGCATATCTCCCACCTGTTCACCACCTGCTAGAACTCTACCTTCTTTGCCTCTGCGCTCTTGAGCTTGAACTTGAGCGTCATGCTCCTACTTTCACGGATCAGTCCCAAGAGGGCGTAGTCGATGAACTTTCCTGCTGTGGATAGAGGGTTCGCATCATGGATACTAGGTCGAATGACTGTCAGATAGTCCTTCCAAGGATCAGTGTGGTGCGAGGACACATGTTCAACTGCCCCATCTGGATGCTGTATATTCTGCTGCATGTTTAATATCTAGGTATATATGGGTTTTAAAATGGCGATGTATAAAGTACTACTTCACGAGCTCGTCATTGGTTGGCCGAAGAAACCTGTATCACTCCCAAAGAAGAAAAGAAACCAGTACAGCTGCCGATTGACAGGGTCCGACGACTACTTCGTGATGTCAACATTATCCATGAGCGAGCCAAGGTCCGTCTGATGCAGAGATACTGATTGCCATAGGGGAGACCATACCGGCTCGGAGTATGAAGGAATTATTGACTCGGATGCTCTAACGGAAGTTTGACAGTGCCCAGGGCAGGTCACTAGATTTCCCCAGGACACACAGTAAGAGTCCTGTAATTCTAGCTCTCCAGAAGGCTAGGGTTGATCCCAACGATCTCCTAACGGTAGGGAAGTGGACTGGCGTGTTCGATATCCACGCTGATGGTGAACACCGGATGTTGGATGATATGCAGGCTGGGGCCACATATTACTTCCGAGAAAAGATCAGTATAGCTGTAACTGAGTGCCGTGAAGCTGGGCATGCCACTGATCACGCCGAAGGTAGAGAGGGGTTAGCCACCGGCAACAAGGAGGCCATTGAGCACATCCTCAATGAAAAAGGTAAGAAGCAGTTAGAGAGTAATCTGGAAGTATTTCTAAAGTTCCCCACCGAGAACTACCAGGACTACCTCATCAAATGGACTCTCAAGCCAGATGCTAAGTGGGCATGGACGAAGTGTGTCTTCCGCGAGAGGCTTCAGAAGAAGAGAGTCATATCATCTGATCCTCAGTAGATACAGTTTCAGAAACACCTACCCAAACCATCTGGGGAAGCGGAGTCTATGGACGAAGCTTATCTAAGTTTAAGAAGTTCCTCAAGCTTCTGATTAAGTTCCTCAAGTTTCTGACGAAGTTCCTCAAACTTCTGACGAAGTCCCTCGACCCTGAAAAAAGCATCCCCGCCACTACTGCTGTTGGGGCTCAGCTTCCTGGGCTAATGCTTTTGCTTTTGCTTACTGGCGGGATCCAACTTGTAGCTGAAGTTTCCCGCTTTCTCCAGAGAAGGCTTGAAGTGTAACAGCTCACCTGCCTCCTTACTGCTGAAGATGAATTGGTACCATTTATCCACCCTCTGTACCCCCGCGACAAATTCCCATTTGGTCTCCTTGAGATTCAGACTGTCATATATGGTCTCCAGCAGGGAGTGCCCACACTTGGAGCTGAAGTACAGCAACCGGGCATTGTGGCGAGATCTCACGAGAGTACTTCTGAAAGAGCATGAAGACAGTGATCTTGGTGTGACGGATGCACCTTGTGATGTCGCTGAGATAGGTGACCATCTTCTTGTCCATCGCAGGGTCATCGAGGGCTAGAACAAGTTGGTCAGTCAGTCGAGCTGCTAGCAGCTTCTCCATTAGTGCCTGTAGGTTCCGCATTTTGGCTATTGGGCCCTTATACCACTGGTTGTTGTCGTCGACAGAATCAGCGGCAGAGTCAGATACCAGGAGTATGTAGCGCTCATGCAGATGTTCTGCTTGCTAGCCGTACAACAAGATGTGTTTACCGTGTCCCGAAGGGGCGATGATCAATACCACCTGCCCATCATCAGCCGGTCTACTGCTGTATGGTACGAACATGTTGTGCATGCACGTGAAGGCCAGCACCTGTTTGGCTGTAGCCCCGTCTATATCTGGGAGTTCAAATGGAAGCACTTCCTGTATGAGCTCTATTGCCTGCAGGACCGGCATCGTTGTACCGCCGGCCGAGACAAATGATGTGATGGAGGTATTGAGCATGAAATCCCAACAACAGCTGAGAAGGTAACGCAGAGGGCCTGTGTCGGTATCAGTGTCCAGAACATCGAGTATCGACATGAGGCCAGCACGCGATGTCATGTCTATTTAAGAGGTCTTAAATGGCAGGCCGAAGAACCCTGACGTCTTCACCTAGAGGAGTTGAAGTTTAGAGGCAGCCCCTTTGTCACCATCGTCGCTAGCATCACTGACCGTGATCCTACCAATCTTTAGATTATTTCCATCCAGTCGGAAGGGGTTTCTGCTCTTGAACAGGTTCTGAATGAGCTCATATGCCTGTGATTCAGCCAACAGCTCGATGGCTCCTTCATCACTCGTCCCAAAGGCACCTTTGCCAATTTCCTGGCCTCTATTGTCATGCCTTTGTATGTAGCGGTGGCACTATTAAGAACCGAGGCGCCTATAGATTGTACATTTCCGATGAGGTCTCTGATCGGTAAAGTACCACGGATTTCCTGTGGTATACCATACTCATCGACGTCCATGATGAAGAACGGAGCGACAGTGTCCTCTATGCCGAGGCATGCCTCAGCCAACTCCTCAATCTTTTTGCTTTCTAGGTCTGTAAGTGATAGAGACATTGTTAGGTATATATATACACCTGTGCAAAAGTTAAGCACCAGCAAAAACAATAGAACGTAGAAACATGATGGTACAACTAGGCTGCCATACTTTTTGTCCCCGCGTTAGCTGACATAATTCCAAGTACGAAATGCACATGCATGCATGACTTCACGCCGCTTGATGTCCGTGCGTGGCCGGAAACAGCACACGTGTTCAGTTATGTAAAAGTCCAGTTTGAGGTGTAGAACATTACATACAGATTTAGGCGACAAGATTAGGAATTTTGTGTTCATGACCGTGGTTTATTTGTACAGAGAGAATTAGCTCTTGATTGTGAACCGCTATGGCAAGACGAAGGTTAAGTGATCGTGTGAAATGGCAAATCATAGGCATGCATACCACTGGTATGTCTTGCAGAGAGATTGGCAGACAGCTGAACATTAACCATACTGTAATCAGTCATTTGATTGCAAAACATGGGCAAACTAACGAGGTGAAGGACAGGCCTAGATCTGGAAGACCGAAGAAGACTACTGCCCGTGATGATCGGGCCCTAGTACGCCTTGTTAGGAGATCTCCATTCACCAACAGCAGAGTGCTCAGCCAGCAATGGGAAACGCGCAATAGAGTGTCAATGTCTACCGTCAAAAGGAGACTGTATGCTGCTGGCATGAAAGCTAGGAGACCTGTCAGACGTCCTCTCCTCACTGCACACCACAAAGAGGAGCGTCTGAGGTGGTGCAACGAAAGAAGACACTGGAACATGAGATCCTGGAGACGGGTACACTGGTCCGATGAAAGTCGGTTCCTGCTTCATGCCACAGATGGTCGAACTCGTGTATGGAGGTCCAGACGCACGGCGTACGACCAACGTAACATCATGGAAGAAGTTCCATTTGGTGGAGGTTCCGTTATGATATGGGGGTGCATCTCATTTGATTGTAAGCTGGATCTGTTGACTGTACCTGGAACACTAAATGGACAAAGATATCAAGATTCCATACTGGATAGAGTTGTGGTCCCTCATTTTGTAAATCATGCACCTGGAACCCACCCTATATTCATGGATGACAACGCCCGACCACATCGTGCTAGAGCTGTGCATGAATACCTCCGCCAGAATGCCATCGAAACCCTACCATGGCCAGCAAGGAGCCCTGACATGAACCCTATTGAGCATATCTGGGACATTCTGGGAAACATGGTGATAAGGAGGGATCCTCCTGTGCAGAACCTACAGGAATTAACAGACGCACTCCATCTTGAATGGCAACGAATACCACAGTGGCGTATCAGTCGGTTGGTGACCAGCATGAGACGTCGTGTCCAGGCCGTCATCCAGGCACAAGGTGGATATACCCGGTATTAATAATGACAGTCTCAAACTCGTGCACAGATGTTAAACTTCGTTTTCAGACACCATTAATGAAAATCTAGCCACGCGTGTCAACTGTAGGGCAATAGTTGTCAGTTGTGTCAACGTAACCATATTCAGGCCTCGTTTTCAAGTTCAAACAAAAACATACAGTGTGTCCCCACCATCATAATCAGCATTCCTCTAGTTGCATTATTACCTCTTGCACTAAGATGGATGGGTACAT
Source organism: Chaetoderma sp. LZ-2023a (assembly GCA_034401795.1). NCBI lineage: Eukaryota > Metazoa > Mollusca > Caudofoveata > Chaetodermatida > Chaetodermatidae > Chaetoderma > Chaetoderma sp. LZ-2023a. The sequence goes on along the minus strand of CM067370.1, from coordinate 32,411,322 downwards.
AAATGTTTATGCTATTGCTTTCTTCATAGCACATGAATATACCCTCGCATGTGCGTAAAAATAGGGTGGTGCTTAACTTTTGGACAGGTGTATATATATATATATATATATATATATATATATATATATATATATATATATATATATATATATATACCTAACAATACTGTTGTGGCATGGGCCTGCCAGGCTTCCATTATATATACCCATCTTAAGATGTGATAGAGACATTGTTAGGTATATATTATATAGATGGGTATATATAATGGAAGCCTGGCAGGTCCATGCCACAACAGTAGGCTATGATGCATGGCGGGCTATGCCAGAGTCAGTAGCGCATAGTCGATCATGTGACTAAGGATTTCCAATTCCAATTCCCAGAAATGGTGATTAGCCCACAAGGCATGCCCCTGCGCTGAGGGCCGGTATCCAAACCACTGCTACGTATTGCCTTGGCCCACCGCAAGGTCCCCCTATGCTCATCTGTTTCACTGGGGATATGACTATGTGTCCATCTGTTTCGCAGTTCCCCGCTGGGTATGACTAGGGTTAACCCACCCTATATATATGAGGTTTCTGATCGGTAAAGTACCACCGATTTCCTGTGGTATATCATACTCATCGACGTCCATGATATAGAACGGTCCTCTATGCCGAGGCATGCTTCACCCAAATCCCCAATCTCTTTGCTTTCTAGGTCTGTAAGTGATAGAGACATTGTTAGGTATATCAATATATATAACAATGTCTCTATCGGGGAACTGCGAACCAGATGGACACATAGTCATATCCCCAGTGAAACAGATGAGCATAAGGGGACCATGCGGTGGGCCAAGGCAATAAGTAGCAGTGCTTTGGATACCGGCCCTCAGCGCAGGGGCATGCCTTCTGGGCTAATCACCATTTCTGTGAATTGGAAATCCTCAGTCCACATGATCGACTATGCGCTACTGACTCTGGCATAGCCCGCCATGCATCATAGCCTCCTGTTGTGGCATGGACCTGCCAGGCTTCCATTATATATACCCATTTTAAAGCTAGGCATAGGCCATGATGATCTCAGCCATAGCACTCGTCGCTAGCCCTAGAACCGCGGCTTCCATTAGAGGAATGTATTCGCCCATGATCTTGGCGGCAACAGTATAAGAGGCGCCACCGATGGTGATCTTTGGGATGGGATGTGTTATTCCTAGACAGTGGTTGACAACCATACTCACCACTGTAGTGAGGACAGCAGCTCCGGCAGCAGGAATAACCTCATTACCACACTTTATCTTTACCACGACCACATTCGCCGCCAAGTTACTGGCGACATGAAGTGCCAGGGCTTAACCTGTTACAGTAACTGCTGGGTCTTGCTTTTGAGCAGCATCTCCACCTTCTGGAGACTCGCCTGGCTCACCGGGAGTTGGTTTACAATCTGTACCATTGACGTCATTGTTTAAACCCTGAATATACAAAGCATTTAAATGTGTACATTCTACCTCGAGAGCGCTAAGCAGCTCTAGCCAGTCTGCACCTGTCAGCTGCTTAGATTGGTACTCGGGAATATCCATAGCGCTATACATAGCAGCTCAAACCATGGACCTATGCACTAAGTACTATGACGTCTTCCGCACCGAATTGAAGGGCTAAAAGAAGAAGAGCAGATAAGCTCGCTCCGATCTCTAACGCTGAGGTAATAGAGGAGCTGACTTCTGCGAAGCCCTGCCTAGGATTTGATAAGCGGCAGATCTGCTTCATCGAATATCGCCTTATGGGCGGCAGTGTCGTAGAGCAGTTCCTGCATACTAAGGGATTCTACAAGGATTGGGAGTATCTGTCCGACGTGCTCCAACAGTTGCAGGCATCCATGGCATCCCCCAACTCTAAGTTGAATAAGGCTCTGCCCTACTACAAGCTGGAAAAAGGCTGTACTACCGAACCATACAGTCCTTGGGTATGTATGCCGACAGCGTGTTTGGGGACTGTCTGGCAGGCCAAGCTAGTTCAGACAATCTCATTTACCATGACTCCCACAACCGGAAGAGAGGCAGGATGATCTATTGCTCGAAGAGCTGGATCTACTATCGGCGGAGAAGACTGGTGACGAGCACAGCAATAGTCAGACCTGACACCAGTCGTAGGGCTATCGTCCTGCTGGCACTGCTGGGCGTGGTGGTGGGTGTCAGCATGGGGTGCCGTTTGTCATCCAGCACTATGTGTGTCGGAATGACAGTCGGAATGACAGTCAGAACGACGGTAGCACTGACTCTCGTAGGAGACCACGGGAACCTAGGTGGCATGGGTGTCGGGACGACATGCGCGATCGAGTTGATGCCAGTGTTAAACCCGAAGTGGACACTTGGGGAATTTCCCTCGACTATCATGTTGTTATAACCCCTGGCCACCAGGTCCTCAATATTCATGATCAGGTTGCTCGGAATAAGCCACAGGTGTGGAGTGATGGCAAGGTCCAGCTGGTGGTGGGCCTTCTGTAAGGCGTGCACGAACTTGACAATGAGGCTGCTAGTGTCTGCAATGATGATCATATCCTCGATGAGATGGCTGAACATAGCCTGCACCTCTTTGCCACTCACCCTACCTATAGAGTGGCGCAGCTTGATCTGGGCCGCCAGAAGACAATAACATAATGCCTCTAAGGATGGGTTGATTCGAACAATCCACGCTGGTGTGAGCCCTGAGGTTGTGTGTTGGATAAAGTATTTCGAGGCATCTGGGTGGTCTTACCTGATGCTGGTTATGTGCATATTTTGCACCCTTGCTTCAGGCCCTGAATCTGGATCGAATGAAAATGTTGCTGTCTTCCGACGGCCGATTTTCTGTGGTGTCTGATAGGGAAAGCTTGAGTAGTCTCGTCTCGGGTCACCATACATAAAGCCTATGCCCTTGTTGTCACAACCATGCCACCAATAGTCTAAGTGGGCGTTGAACTCTCGCTGGAGTCTACTAGCTGCTGAGAGACTGTACCCAGCAGTTCCCACGGGCTGTGGGTTGAAATCATTCGTATAAGGCAGGCTTGCACTCAGCCCATGGAGAATTCATCTCACCGTGTAGTACACGTGGAATTTGAGACAGCTGGCAATGAGCACCGCTTCGGGGGGTACCAGAATAGGGGTGCAGCAAACCCGCGCTAATGCCGCATCCTGCTGAGGCACTCCACACGGCAAAGTTCAGCTGTTGGTTCCAGAACGAGACATTCGAGCCTACCATCCAGGTATGAGCTTTTTTCGCATCTGTGCTGGTGATTGCAAGGTTGGCCAGTGGTCGTGGATTGATGGAAAAGCTGATGCGGGACCCCCCATATCAACTGTGATCGAAATAGGTGCTAGGTCCAGTATGTCAACCAGCGGACCACGTAATCCAGCTCTCAAGCATGTCCAGAGTGAACACAGGAGGGGCGGTTGGCTCTGCTCAAGTGGCGTGAGGTTCATCGGGGAGGCCATCTATAGTGATCATCTTAAAGCCACTGTTCCAGCCGCAGGCACATCATACTATTTGATACCGTAGAGATCTTCGATGCGGCCCAGCATCTCGTTTATTAACTCCTCCATGTCTACCCGCCCGCTGGAGCCTTTGAGGTATTGCTAGCACACTTTAGGTTTCTCTATGTGGTAGAGGGTTTGGAGCTTCAATATATGGTTGTACCCTTCATCACTGACCTGACCATCCTCGAGAGATTTGCTGACAGACTCGTCGATAGCCCGTAGGCTGCTCTGTGCCAGTGTTACATACATAGCATGCTTCTCCAGCTTCCTGGGGATCTGATGCTGTCAATCTGCTGGAGTCACCAGCCGTGGGCTGTACCACCCTTCTCTGGTGTAAGGTGGGATATATATCAGGCTGCTTTCGCCAGTCCGATTTAGCCATGGTATACCTAGGTCTTAAACTCGTGCCATCACCTGTATAATCTGTTGATGAGTCATTGTGGGATTCATCTTGGCGAGTCTGGCGAACCGAACAAGCTTGTGTGTGTTGAAGCATACCTCCCTCAAACACCCCTCGTCCAGCATAATGTCAGGGGCCAGTAGCTTGCGCAGTCATGACATCTGGAACTTCACCTTGTCACTCCGATAGTATGCCCGCCATTGGTGGAATTTCCTGAATTTATACTTCCCTTCTCACTGCAAGACTTTGACAGATTCATCACACTCGTCACCCAAGTTGTCATACAAGTTTTGCACTACAACGCCCTTCTCCCGCCAGATGAGACTCTCCCATTCTTGGACAGAGTTGTAGTAACTTCGTCTCCTTGCCTCTCTGGCGCTCTGTTCATACCAGCTCTCCCGCTGCAGTCGCTTGCCTTCTTGTCAACAACGCATTTCTTGTTCTGCTATATCTACGATCCCAGAGAAGGTGTGTGGCTGCTCCTCTATCCCGTTTTTTCCACATCTCAGCGAATGCCACATAACTCTGATATGATATCTTGATGATAGGCCAATAAGTAGTAGCAGCGTAAAGTCTAATTGTGCATCCGACAGACCATCCATGCTGACATATAGACTAATGGTGGAGTTGTCAAACAGGTGTTTTACGTGGGTGAACATGTTGGGGCTGATTGCTGTCCACGGTTTGCTGGTGGCTCCTGGCAGATATTCTATTATGTCTAACCCTACTTCAGTCAGTGAGCTGTGGTAGGTACTTCCCTGTGGCGGATGTAACACATCGGCGTGTACGTACATGGTGGAATGTTATTTGCCCTCCAATATGGAGCAGACTCCAAGACATTCTCCCTCCATCCAGTCGGTGGAGATGGTGTAGGGCTCCTCACTGACGTAAAAGATGTCTCGATGGAATGTCTGGGTCGAGAGAGGGATGGGGACAAAATAGTGCTCCGGTATGACTTCCCGAAGTAGAAGTTCATCCTCCACCCCCCCTGATAGAACAGTAACTAGACAAAGCTGAGGACGTTAACACCTTGGAAGATGACCTCAGCTTTCATGTCTTAGAGCCAACTGTGAAGTGTGCCCCACCGATGTCACATGATGGTGTGGTGTTGACCCTCTTGAAACAGCTGTAGGTAGTCTTCGAAAAAAATGCTGTGTGGTACCACGCTGGACATGGTGGTAATTGGGGAGCGTGGGTGCCACTATATAGACCTCCAGCGGTTATTTATCTGGAGGTTACCTCACTCTCCACCATTGTGAAGACAGATGGCAGAGTCCAGAAGCTTTTTAACCAGGGACATCTTTCCTGACCTACATGTATATAGGACAGGTCACAACCCTAGTTGCAGTGGGTTATAGGATTGTTGTCACTGAAGGAAATCTCTGGCTGCGTCGCCCCTTTGATGGACCAGAGGAAGCTATCAATATTCAGGATGGCATCCTGCGGATAGAGGGGGGGGGTCACATTCCTTGAAGGCGAAGGACTCGCAAACAACACCCATTGTGCTAGAGCTGTGGCTTCTAGCTAGTGGTAAAGTGAAGCAGCTAAGACCTGCCCCAGATGGGATGCAGATCGGTATCGAGGCCGATACAGGGCTCTATCTGACACATATATTTCTTGAGAGGTTCACCTTGTTCAGTTTAACCCTACATGTATAGGATGCTGGTTATACTACTGCTCATACCAGTGGTGGCTGCCTCATGATATTAGATGCCAAGTCGGCCCACTTCCGAGACGAGCATCAGTACAATCCCTTCCGCGACCATATTCGGAAGAACATCTATAACTGATTTCACCCACGTGAGGAAATTGAGTCTGCCTGCCACTCCTATGGTGTAGACAGATCTGGACGTTGTTGTCTGCGGCTGAGGCGGCACCAGATCCTCTGTGTCACCTGTGAAAATGATATAGCCTGCCATGGTGCAGATGGTAGGCACTTTAGAATTCTGCCAAGTGAGCGTTTCCAAGGCAGCTGGAAGAGCCTGTGAGTAATCTCCTCATGCCGATGTGACATTGGTCGTGACTACGTGTTTGTCTGAGCAACCTCGCTCTGGAGAGCATAGGATATGTTGCCGCAGGCCACTCAAGTGCTCTGCTTGCATCTGTTGCTGCAAGCAGAGCAGTTCCAAGGAACATCAGAATGGCATCTTCTCAGCGCCCATGTATGATATTCAACTAGAGATGGTAAAGAAATTGGGCTCGATGGAACCGGGAGAGATTAGAGCGGACTGCATCCGGAGTTTCGGGCATGCTTCTTTAACCTTGGTAGCATCTAGATCGTTGCATAATCACGTTAATGTCATTTCTGTCAGTGGATAGCTTCTTAACTCCTGTACTGTTGGTGGATTTCAGTTGAGTAACTCGTCTACTACTGTTTTGATCATTAGGTCAGGAGAAGCACACCAGGACTCACCAGGACTCTATTTGCATAGTCGCTCAGGTCATGTAATAATCTTGCCACATTTCCCCGCCATGCCGCACAGCCTACACCGTGCATGTAGCTGTATAGTTCTAGTGTGTGGCTGTAAATGGCGAGAATCTTGTCTACTATTAGGTCAGGAGAAGTACTCATGTTGATCAGATTCGTCTCTGGATGCTTAGACCTGTAATGTGTTATCGGTATATCATGTAGAATGTGTGTCTCTAAATGGGCATTCGGACCATGTAATGTGTGGTTGATCATAGGTGATCGGTATACCACTGAGGATGTGTCTCTAAATGGGTGTTCGGACACGCTGCTGCAACGTTATCACGCCTCTGTTCCGACAGCCCACCTCCCTCCTGTAGCCGCCGATCGGCGATCCTCTGTTCTCACAGCCATCTGCTCTGACATCCCTACTACTCTACTACTTTCCAGACATTATCAAAGAAGGCCAAATTGCTCCGGTACTGAAGAATGGGAAACCTCCCACTCTGACAGGCAACTACCATGGAATTACCATTTTAACCGTTCTGGAAGAGTTGAAGAGTTGATCAAAAGGATATGGCTGGCCAAGACAAAGGCTACTCTGAATACACAACACTCTGAATTGCAGAGGGGATTTAGATAAGGTAGTTCGTGCACAAATGCGACACTAATGGTAGCAAAAGCAATTCTGGAGGCGAATGAGAAGAAACGTGTGTACATTGTTTCTTTAGATGGAGAGAAAGCATTCGATGTGGTATGGGTCCAGGGTATGTTGCGTAAGATGCATCAGATAGACCTCACAGGCAATGTGTGGACCCTCCTGGAAGAAATGTATGACAAACCCAAGTCAAGAGTAAAGTCGGACGGAAACCGCTCCAGTCAAGTGACGCTACTGCAAGGTGTTAGCCAGGGAGGTATTATTTATCCTCACTGTTACCTCCAATTCATAAGCCCATGGTTGTGGGAGGTAGAGGATATGAAGTTTGGCAACAAGATTGGCTGTGTCGACATTTCAGCCCCAACTTGCGCCGATGACGTCATTTGTATAACATATGCAGGTGTTGCTCACTATTGCAAACCAATATAGAACCAAGGAGCGCTTCCTACATAATACAAATAAATGTACTAGCATAATATTCACCAAGTCAGGAGGCAATATTCCTACCTTCTGAATTGAGCAAAAGGAAATTCCACCAAACAATATACTGGTCCATCTAGGAGTAACCATGACAGCAGACGGCAAGGTTGTTATTGAGCCACGATGACCAGTGCATGCCGCACACTGTATGCCCTCCTTGGTGCTGGTTTGCATGGTAAACACGGACTTAACCCTGCCATGATTCACAAGATATGGTGGCTGTACATAAGCCCAGACTGACATATGTATTAGAGCATGTTTTCTAAGTCACACAGATATCATGCAACTGGAAAAGGTACAGCGGCAGAAACTAAAATAAATCCTGTCCTTACCCGACATGTGTGCAGACGTTGCAGTAGACTCGCTTTTAGGTGCTAATCTTGTGGAAGCGGTGATTGATCAGAAGGTTCTTTCTCTGTATCTCTGCAGGAGCCTCAAGTCGAAAGAGCATAAACTAACTAGATACCAAATTGTGGTAAAGGAAATTGGAGCAACTAGCTGGTATTCAATGGTGAAAAGTGTCTTGTGCAAGTACAATCTCCCTTCAGCCTGTGTAGTACTGGAGAACGGTTATCCAAGGCAGCCTGGATGAATATGGTGACGACGGTCCTGAAGCAGCACTGGACTGTGAAGTAGTTGTCTGAAGATAAGGAAATGGTTTCTCTAAAAATTTCTGAAACCTAATGTGAGGAAGGCGCATCCTATTTGCTTCCCAGTGTGCGATGATCCGAGAGAAGTGGAGAAAGCTGCAGCCATGACAAAATTCCTGACAGGCACCTACACACTGCAAAACAACCGATCGAAGTTCAATCAATATCGGATTGGATCTACCTGTCCTCTATGTGGTGAAGAAGATGACGATCGTTCGCACCTGATCGTCAGATGGCGGCTCTACTCTGAATTATGCACCACAGATAATTTAATACAGAATATAGAGAAGTGCAGTCGTGGTTTCCGTCAGAAGATCTACACCAAACGATGCCATTTCTTGGATCTGAGGCCATAAGACGACTCGGTCTGCTACTCACTTTTCTTGCAGTTATAAATCAATACCTACAAATCAGAACTAGCTAAGTGTCACTGTGTGGTATATCTGATAAACCTGAATGATCTTGCGACGGCCAAGGAACTTTATAACTTATTTTATTAATGATTATATGATTTTCATGGAACTGGTTATTCTAACGTTTGTGGTCCTGTACCCACTATAATGGATTGTTTATCTGCGTTCAAAATATGTGTAGTCGCTTTAACCATGATACCAGGTATATATTCACTACAGAATCTGGGAGGATAATGATGCATAACGTGTTGACACATTTTTCTAAGTACATCATTGCCAGAGACGCCTGTGTGCGCCTAATGAAAAGGCGGGATTTCCTGAACAGAACAGAATAGATTGGCTGTACATTTCGGGCAGAAGTCTATACGGATTGGCTGTAAATTTCGGGTGGAAGTCAGAGTAACCGCTGCAACTGGCAATGAAATGGCATCGATCCTCTGATTCTATTCCACACAGCAGGCATGTCGCATCAACACTAAACTGGTTGAATCTTGGACAGCTCAGCTGCAAAGGAAAGCATCCTGTTAATAGCTTCCCTTTGACCGCCACTTTCTTGAAATCTTTGGTGTCGGTGTGTACTGTTGACCACACGTTGTGGACAGTACCCATGTTGATCGCTAACAGGTTTAGGAATTTCAAGGATGCTTTCTCGCGCACCTCGAGGCCACGTTTCTTTGTCCAGAAATCTGTCAGTGTCTCCTTCGCTCGATTTATCCATGCCAGCTTTGACATGAGCTCTTCCAGGAAGGTTCCTGCAGACGGGATGTTGTACTTGTATAACACTCTCTGCATAAACCAGCTTGGTGCCTCCAGTTTATTTTGACTTGTTGAAGAGGCAACTGGTGCTCTATGGTTCTAATCCTGGTGTCTGCATATATTCCTATATACAGAAATCGAGACTGAAAGACCAGTATGTTACATTTGTTTCAGCATAAACTTCTCAGCAATACAGAGGCGGGTGCTTAGCCCTTTAATGATTCTAATTTTGCCCAAAAAAATCAAACTATTTGCTTATTCAATGCCCATTTGCAGGGTACGTGAAGACCTTTTTTGAAAATTTACCACTGGAATGACTAGCTCGGTTACCAGCGGTAAATTGTCAAAAATAGTCTTCATTTAGCTTGGAAATGGACATTCTTCAAGACCACAGCAGAAGCTGGTTTAACGGGTTAATGGTTCGCGTACGGCCAAATAAGGAAGCTGATTAGAGATCATCTAGCTGTGAAACCTGCCACATATTGTGGATTTGGATGAGCTGGTGTGATCAACCAACTCTGATATATTCATTTATGGCCTGATATAATTAACCCTTGTGCACGCGGAATCTCGAGGTGACTAGCACCTTGTCTAATCGTCTAGTAAGACGTAGCAGCATCTTTTAGGAAACAACATCGGTCTGTCCATGCGTGTGTGATTATGCAATTATGTATATTAATGATTGAGGCAAGTACGGCCATAATGTATTTATAATCATGTAGGTGTACTTGGCAACGGGATGAGAAGAGTCGCACTTGGTAACAGGATGATAAGAGAGCTAATAATAGTTTGTGCATGTAGGCTATTATAATGAATCACAGTTCAGATATGAATACAATTCGACACAAAATTAGAAATGGTGTAATATAGAGAGGTGAGCATGTTGCACAGTTGCCCGCCCTGAATAACGTTTAGCGACGTCATATAGCAATGTAGGATAATAGCAACAGTTATGAGCAACGCTCATGATCGTCATATATCAAGGGTTGATAAGTGCTGTTGGTTCGGTAATCATTGTGTACATTTAGGATTAGAATAACAGGAATAGATTATAATGTGTGGTAACAATACGCAGACATGATATCATTATAATGCAGGAATGGACCAACGATAGACTTTGGAACTATCCAGTTTCCATTGTAACGGAATTATCCTCCATGAATAAGTGATCTGAATTAGATTATAATAGACACCATGATATAATTGCATAAGGTCACTAGGGACGAGGTACAGGGCTGTAGACCACAAACAAGTATGATTATGTAGAATAGCTATAAAAATATCATACAGTTCGTCAATGAGAGATATAATTATGTAATATATGGATAGCTGAGTTTCGTACGTCACCGAACAAAGTGTGTTTGCGTAGAATGAGCTATAGAATGTCATACAATTCGTCAAGGAGAGATACTAGTTATGTAATATATTGGCAGCTGAGTTTCGTAAGAAATGCCTTGCGTATATATAAGTGCGTAGAATAGACTATAGAAAATACATACAATTGATAGATCAGAATTATTGGGCATGTAATTTAGTGGTGACCGAGTTTCTTAAGAAACTAGATTAGTTAGTGACGTGAAATGACACTCTTTACATAGAGTACGGTCTATTAATATCTCTGATGAAACCTCATATGCTTCAGACCTGAGTTTCCCGACAAATCAGGAATGTGATCAGCGACAGACTTGCTCAAGCACAAATTAGGGGTGCTCGGGTTCTATGCTAGTGTCACATGCTGACGCGCAGACTAGTACGCATGTGGCAACAAGGGGAGCAATCAGATAGGTGTGCGTGAACTGTGACGTAGTCAACTAGATGAGAGCATGAGTGTGCGCAAGAGAGAATGTATATAGACTACTGCAGAGCAGTATTAGTATAATTTTACCACTGTTCATCCAGGAGCACAGGTTTGAGGTATCTCGTGTTAGTAAGTAGGATAGGCTGTTGGCTTGGATTGTTTGAATAGAATAACTTAGAAATTATCTGTACATTTTGTATAAAGTTTTATTTGATGACGATTTTCCCTTGACATTCTTATCTATAGTACCGTAGTAAAAGTATATATATATATATATATATATATATATATATATATATATATATATATATATATATATATATATATATATATATATATATATATATATATATATATATATATATAATCAAGTTAAAGCGTTGCTTTTTTATTTGTCGTCAAAGGAGAACTACACACTCCCGTTCCTGGATGTGTCAGATAGGTTAGGCAGGCCCAGATAGTCAATATAAATATTCTTCAGTGTTACAACTTGAAGGAGACGAGTCGACTCTAATCTTCGTTCACCATAGCAGGAAAGTGCAGTCGCAGCTATACAACCAGTTTACCTCTAGTAGCGACTAATCAGTTCAGCATCAGAATAGATTGTGTTTTGGCGTGAATCGACACCAGATCAATTTAGTGCCAGAATAGATTAGCTTTAGGCAGGATTCGATTAAGAGTGAAAAGGCGACCGAAATGTACAATATGTTCACAAGGAGGCGAGGAGCTTCCAGCATTATGCATTAAAAAGATACTGAAGCTGTGGAGCAGGTTATTACTGTTCTAGAGGATGTTCTATCTAACCCGTGGAAAGGTGGGGAACTAACACTTTTGCCAACTGGGATTGAGGCTGCTGGTATTGTTCATGATAACTTACTCAATGCAATGAAAAATGTAAAGGATGCCTACAACTGTTTTGCGAGTGGCGGTTGTGTTTCTACCAGTAAAACGGATTTCATTGACACACTCCAGAAGTTGAATCTCGAGACGTTTAGCAGCCTGCTGCTCAGGATTAAGGCAATGACCAAGGAAAAATTAATTTCATTGAAGCTGGGTCAAAATCTTTTTGCTCTAATAGCTCTGTTAGGTAAATCTAAAGACTTTTATCTCGGAAAATTAGCAAAGCCCAACTCCTTAATTTACTGACGAAGGGCACCCCTCTATTGGAAACATATCAACAGAAAGCAGTAAGCATGCATAATGGCATTGCTTTTCTTCGAGAATTCAGACCTGTGTCTGGTGCAATATGTGCCCTTCTTGCACAAACCATCTTCAATATGGTAACTAGTACGTGCAGTATGAGAGTGGATGCCGTATTTGACGTATGTAAAGAGATATTCATCAAACATGCTGAAAGAGCACAGTGATATCAATGTACAGATCACCAGGCAGCATTTACAAGAACATTATTGAAGGATAACCAATATTTTGTTATCGCGTCTTAACGAACTTAGTCGGTTTTACGACGTGATCTCTCTCATAGGCTCATATACGCTTATAGGTCTACCTAGGGGGGGGGCGTGTTCATTGAACGAATCTAGGACGGGTGGCGCGTACCAAACTTAGCTGGTACGGCCGGCACCTGACCGGTCGATCCGAACTACACTAACGTAAAGCTCACGATCTAGTCAGAGCATCACTCCAAAATTAGCATGAAACCATTCCACTCTGAATTCCGAAGACACCAACCGTATGATGAGAATCTCAAAAACAGGCTATCAGAATCGAGTGGTTAACGTGTCAGCCTAGCTATGACTTGATATGCAAATCTGGAACCTAACAAAAGCCACGCCGTCTAAAATTCACGTTCCTCTCCTATGAATAGTCGTTGATAACTATTCCTCAAGTGAACACATTCCAAGATAAATGTATTCAAGCAAATGCGTGCATCTGATAAGCACTCAAATAAACTCCATCAATAGTAAGTCCGTCGAACAACAAATACGGTCATTTCACAAAAATGACCGGTAAACAAACGGGAGAGGAATATCCCTCCTATGTAAGGAGCGCCGCAATCGAATAATGAAAATTGGTTCAAACTCACAGTTCAAATGAAATGTAAGTTTACACAATCTCACAATTCGATCCGGCTGCAGTTTGATTACACTGTCATCTACACAGGAAGAGGCAGACATCAGAATACTGCTCCATGCATCCTAGTCAGTCCTGTCGGATTGTTATTCAGGAAATTGCTACATCCGTGTTTATCATCCTGCTTAGACATAATACCAGCTTGAATGAGAACGTGTTTACGAAGGTTAGTACAGGAAGCATGTACATACAGTCATTGTCGAGTCAACGAGAAGCATCGACAAGGAAATTGGTAGTTAAGACCTACTGAAGTCATTAATTGGCCTTCGTGCAGACATTGTATGCGACACGGTCTCGGCTTTCTATGGCATATGAAAGTTTAAAACTCTGAACCTACCCATATAAAGTTCAAAGTATGTCAAAGCATTGATGAAACGTGGAGGCACTTGGAAAGTAAGATGCCACACTTAATACCTTAGATGAATTCCAGTGTCACATCTATGTGAAGAAGTTGGGCGGTATAAATTTACTAGGTTATCAATTATATTGTGCGGCAGGTGGAAAGATAGACCCACACACCTTCCCACGGTGGCAGTCTTCATCAGAACTGCATGTTCAGTGAGCCTATTATGAGACTGGTATTTGGAGCAAGAGATGGTGTACAAGTCTATGCTGTCAAATCATAATGTCATAGACGACAAGTACACAAGGAAAAGGAACAATATATTTGTGGTTTACATCATATTGGCGGGAACACTGTCGGCACGGTAACTTGTCATAGACCTAGTCATTTGCATATGTGAATATCCACGAATATTTTTAAGGGACTCCATCTTCTATAATGATTACCACATTCATTAAATGATGTGACCTTATATTGTTATTTCTGTCCCATATTGGCTGTTGATCTACGTCCGATGTAGGTCATAATCATAATTAAAACAAATACTCCGTCATGAAGCTGGAATAGTCCACCAAGTGTACGAATTGTATGACTTTGATGGTTTCACTGTTTAAGAAACATTATGTTGAAAATTTTGAAATAAATTTGACTGGGCGCTGTTGCTGCCATTGGTAGCAACAGGACCCAGTCAAATTAGTTTCAAGATATTCAACATTTTACCTGGATAATTAGTATTAATCACCTTGATATTGGAATTCTGGTTGGAACGATCCCAACACGGGCAAAGCTTACCTAGAAATGCGAGGGGCATAGCTAAAAGTGAATTCATCCATTAATGCAAGTCCGAATGCTGGGATTCATTAATGAAATGGAATGAAACATATACGTAAAACATTCAATCGTTGGAAAAAAACTGTCCGGTGATCCCTGACGCAAAATGGTCAATATTTAAAAACTTCTATTTAGTAATATACCTTTACGGGCAGCTGTTTACGGCACATATTAAACAGCGTGTAAATCGGTTATTGCCGTTGACTGTCCATGATGGTGCCTGGCACATCCTTTCCAGGTGATTGCTTTCTGCTTTACGATGTATGCTTGCTCAATCGGTCAATGACCATGTTAATTCGTCCTATAGACCAATGAAATGTGCCTTAAAGTCAAGTGCATCATCATTTCTCTTTCAAGGAATGTTTATGTCGATGTCTTGACACTTCATTGCCTAGTGTCTGTTCTAACCGATATTTCGTATTGGAGTGTCCTGTGCCCTTCGGTTAAGATCCGGGATTATTGTATAAGTGCTGTCATCCATACATCCGTGTGCATGCACACTTAGGTCTATGTTAGTGCGTGTATATATATACTACCCTACAGGCACCCCCCCCACCACCACCTCCACCCCATGAACAACAATGACGTCGAAAGTCAAGTACACATGCGCAGGATTGCTCGTCTAACTTGGTCAGAAATGTACTACATAACAAAGAGGAGATGTTCATACAGTCCTTATTTCCCTATTCTATTTATATTTTATTTGTAATTTAACACATATGCTCAGAAAGGGCCAACGCTCACTCAGTCATTCGCCACTTGATTGAATGAGCATGGCACGCATAGCCAGGTCA
The DNA here is from genome assembly GCA_034401795.1 of Chaetoderma sp. LZ-2023a. NCBI lineage: Eukaryota > Metazoa > Mollusca > Caudofoveata > Chaetodermatida > Chaetodermatidae > Chaetoderma > Chaetoderma sp. LZ-2023a. Next base: position 32,396,213 of record CM067370.1, on the reverse strand, counting down.
TGAGCCGAGGACCACGCGGCGAAGGGAGTATGGCGCGCTGTAGCTCTCATCTTCTGCAGACCGCTACAGACGTTTAGTATAACATTAACCCACTAGGGAAACATCATGCTTTTGCCATTGTGAAAATGGGTGTAAATTTCTATTTCCCTTTAATCAAAATATATCAGATCAGAAGTGAAAAATTTCCATTTCATATTTTGAATCCATATTATAGTAACAGTATTCAATAAAACACTCAAAATTTGCAATGAAACAACAATTTCAGTTGCTTTTCAGATTTTTAATCCATGTTTTCGTGAAAACTAACTAATCAACTAACCATCTAGGAACACCAAAACTGGCCGATATATGCCTTCTGACTAATTGTTATTAACTGTAGAGATAAAAGCGGCGGCCATATGGATTCGTGTATATGGAAGTATCCAATCATCATAAAATATGGGAATCGGAGTCCCTGGCCTGAAAAATATATAGATCAAAACTTATTTGACAAAAATATGCAAATTATGTGCTGAGATATCTGTTTACGTATTTATGTGTAAATGGCGGCCATCTTGGATTTATCAAATTCCTTAACGGTGACAGGGTGGCACCTGCTGGATTATCATTATATACCAGTCAAAGATTCAATACCCAGTGTAAACAATTATGCACCATAAATGTATTGGTTCATCTTCATTTCCACCAGACTACATGGGAAAACGTTAAAAGAGGAACACTTCAATGTTTCCAAAAATGTATATGTTCACAAATCTCAAAAAGATACTAACACAATTCTAGATCGAGACATAATGAACCTGACTAGAACACGTTCTAAGGAAATCAATTAAGGCTAGTGTTGTTCATATCTATCGTATGCCAGTCACTAAGTAATTACAATGGATAGCTGATTGACTTAACAAGAACATGATATGATACGTCTCTGTGAGCGGTAAACATTAGGAAAGCAACTAAATATGATGTTTATCAGTTAATAATAAAGAGACGTATAGAAGACAAATGTGTGCTTCTTAATAACCAACCCAAATACCAGAGATATTGTTACCAGAGCTTTACTCCTAAGATGGATTTATAAAGAATAGTGAGTGAAGAACCAGTAAGTAAATGAAATATTAGGAATACGCGTAGTGTTTTCTGAATTGCGCCAGCTTCCACCAAATAATGATCTCTTGTTTTCGCTGTATCAACATCCAGACCCGCTACGGACCTCCATGTCCGTAACCGGATGGATGGATGGATGGATGGGTGGGTGGGTGGGTGGGTGGGTGGGTGGATGGATGGATGGATGGGTGGGTGGATGGATGGATGGATGGATGGATGGATGGATAGATAGATAGATAGATAGATAGATAGATAGATAGATAGATAGATAGATGGGATCGGATGGATCGCTTGGCGGACGGATGGACAGGTTAATGGACGGACGAACGAACACACGAATGAATGGGCGGTTGGATGGATGGAAAGGAAAACAGGCAGACGAATGCCATTTTGGCGTAATAACATAGTTTAGAATTTGCTGAAAAAGAAATACCATTTATCAATGAGCTTGGACCTGGTTAAAATAAATGCCTAATTTTGTAATTCTTTCTGTCTATATGAAACTTCAAAGATCGTTGGCATTCAAAATAGCCTGTGGCTTAATAAAAATTACTTTCTGCAGTGAAGGTTTTGGTGGCCAAAGGATTGCAGATTTTTAAAGATGTGTGGTCTTATGACCACCTATCTTACAGAGCTACAACCGTGTATTCCTCTAAACCTTTAACCCGGCAATAGCGTACTTTACATTATTTACGATGTAAGAATTTATTTGTTAACTATTTTGAATCTCATTTGACGTAAGGATGTCGATTCCATTGAGAGCATGAACTTATAGTAGAATTTAAGTTAAAATATTTAACGTGGTATCACAATATGAGATACTGGAATGTCAAAGTTGAAAAGATTGTATCGTCTTTCCCCAGATATTATTCCTAGTAAACTTAATACTAATACTAATATATGTTTGTCAATGTCACTATAATAATGATAAGAATATTGCAGGCTACCATGTCCTAATGTTGGACACTAACGTCCAAAATATGTTGCAACAACTACATATTAATAATATAAATTTTTCGAGTTAGTAAAATAACAACCGATTTGTGCCATGAGTTTAAATTCTAACTCAGACTGTAATTGTCGTTAATATCTATAATATTTATAATAATGATGATATATGAATAAGTTATAATACTGAGAATACTGTATAGCTGTGTACCGATTCCTACTCAATGCAACTGAATGTAAATGTTCCCAATATGTCGCAGTCTGACTTGGGAGTAATAAAACAAACTTGAAACTTGAAACTTGAAACTTGAAACATAGTTAGGACTGGCGAGGCTACAACTTGTCATCGTCCGGCTGGTTTGCAGGTTGACAAAAAGAAATAGTCCCATACTGGAAAGGTGTGAAAACGATGTGAATGTCGTTAATCATTAATCATCATCATCACAGTCATCAATCAACATCATATAACTGTGTAATGTAAATACATACGGTACCTGCACATACGCGCGGGGCACACGTGGTGGCACATTATATCTAAAAATATGTTTTGGTCAAAATATTTTTTGCGAGAGACCGTGGAGTAGTGTAGGCGATTTGGTATGCAGTATTCTATCTAAATACACTTATCGACCCAAGTTTAAGCGTTAAGTAGAACGGGCATTTTAATTGTATTTGTAATCCCTTCCAACCTGATCAAACTATTTCATCATAAATGCCGGTGATTGCGATGATATGCATATGTGTATTTAAATATGAATTTGACCGAAAGTCGTTAATTCCTTAAGCATCGTTGACATCAGTCGGACTCGTCGACTATTCTTAGTGCCTCTCTAAGAGTATCGTTGCGAATATCGCCAAGACATCGATCCTGAGGCTCAGTCAAGTTACGTGTTTTTGTAACTTTCATCCAACCTGGAAGCCTGTGAAGAACATTTCGAGATCTCTAAATCCGCTCGTTGCCATTATCATCAGAACTTTGTTCTCGATGATTTTCGTTGTTCTGTTGACGACAGAAGTGAGTTTCAGGTAGACTATATAACCCTCCACCCACCCAACTCCTCGAAGACCATAGACGTGGTTGCACACCACTCCAAGAACATTAAGAGAATCCTATTATCAATTAAGTCAACACGATTTATCAATAATATGTTTAAGTAAATCTCTATGTATTATTAAGAAGGTTAATATCATTTGAAAACTATAGTAATTTTAGCTTAATAGTATTTGTAATAGCCTTTCGTTGTTAATGGTCGTTCTAGTAACCGTTTTTCATAAGTGTTTGCATGTATGTGCTTGAGTTAGTTGCCGTCGCCTGTGTACATTTTCATTCTTCCCTTCCGCCACTGACGTTCATTAATGACGAACTGAAATGGTCCTCCTCCTTTGTACATCCTGTTGTGTAGAGATCCGTTGAATTCTTCACGAATTAGTCCTTTGTATTCAACAACTAAACTTCCTCGGATGATGTACGAAAGACGCAGCGACGGGCAGTCGTAATAAAACGACAACTGGACTAAAGTTTAACCGAGGAGACGCGAACGAATGCGATCAGTAAAGCGGTGACGTCTCTTTTGTGACAAGTTCAAATTAGTTAGTTTCCTCATTTCCTCGTTTCGTGTAAACGACACATTTAGCTTGGCATGCTGACGGAAGGTTTTTAGTACACGAAAATGTCAATACAATAGGGTTTGAAATCGTTTATATTTAACGTATATTAAGTTGTTTTGATGTGAAGAAATTATTGTATATCATAGTAACTCATTGACTACCGTTCTCAAACCCTTCTTTGAAACCTCTACTGATAATTTGACCTGGTGAGACCGCTCCTGCTGGACTGCCCGTTTCTGTATGACGTCATAAGAACATGTTCGAAATCGGCCGCAGGATTCGATCACTCCATGCTACGTGCACTTCATATCGGATGCTTTCCAATTAAACTGCTGGAGTGAAAGTACTACCAACAAAGTGTTGGAAATTATGTTTCAAAGTAGATTCTTCACGAATCATAGAGGTCATTTTGCTGAAGTATACTAGTTACCTAGACGTATACTCACTTAAGACACTCAAACAAAGGATTCTGTAATATCTGTGCTACCTGTAAAATGTGTGTTCAAGTAATATGTCCATGTCAACGTATCGTTGTGTAATTTCCAAAGCCCTTTGAAGAAGTTTTCAGAAATAAACTTCTTCGCAAGCGGTTCCTTCGGGAGACACACACTTCCGCAACTTCCACAAGGTATTAGCGGAAGCCTTCCATCCAGCACAATAGTATCATTTAATTTCCAACCTCCGTTGCAAAAATCAACGGAAAGAATCTTCTTCATAAGTGGTCCTCCCGGTGGACATATACCTCTAGAATTTCCGTAATAGATTAGCGGTTTCTCATCATTCCTTGACGATAGTATTCAAATTGCTACGGGTATTTATGAATTCCAAACTTAGTCAATGGAATCAGTGTGCCCTATAGATAAATCGTTATATATGCTCCTTAATATAGAGGACCATCTGCGGCCAGTTACCGAACAGTATCCGCCATGCATAAGAATATTGGTGTGAATAAGATAGAATGTAATTAGTAATTATCCTATAGACAAGTAAAGGGTAGATGTCCGCATTTGTTAAAAGATGGTGTTCATTGTACTCATTTCTGGACATGGCGGAGCTCCCGACTTGTCTGACCCTGATGAGGAAAGCTTAAGCCTCCGTACACCTCCTCAATTATCGGTGGTCCACCCAATGAGAGGGCGTCCGGAGCTTAGCCTCCGATGCCGCCATTAACATAATTCTTGTAGGTGTGAATGCACATCAGGACCCATAGGCACGAAGGCGTTTCGCCGACTCATTATGCAGCCGAAATATTCGTTTGTAGCCGATCAACCTCTGCCCCCTCACTACGAGAACAACACCACCACCGGCACCCAGCCACTCACACATACTCACCTCCCTCCCCACGCACATTCGACGGGCGCCGTGTAGCGGAGAGCACGTGGGACGGATACGCCGTCGGCGTCCGTCACTGACGATGGTAGGGCGCCCGTGTCACCGGGCCGACCAGTGGATGAGGCGAGCGTGGGAGTGACGTTGGGCCGGTGCCTTACACACTGTATAAATAGTATATTAAATCTAGGTTGTTTTGATTCTCTAGCATGGTTGTCACATTATATTAATGTCAATTAGAAATTATGAAAAGAAATTAATTTTAATTTCACTATACCGCTGCGAGAAGCAGAAAAGGATACGGATATTCAACATCGTATAAGTTGTAAACCAATAACCCGTAATAGACAAATAATATCGCATAGGCTAGCCAATACAGGTAGGATGTTTCTGAGAAAGTATTACCATTCTATCCACATTAGATTTTTAACAGCTAAATATTGAGTAATTCTGCTTTAAGCAAAAAAGTAGCAAAATTGTACCAACATTTTTTAAAATAAACTATGAATCAATGAATCTGAAATTGCCAATACTAGTGTAATTAATAATACCCTCCCTACGTACATAACAACCAATATATGACCTCCTCTTGTCATTGGCATTTAGTTTGTATTGACTCAAGTTATATAAGACGTCAGAATTCAGAATTGCGGTTTACAGTAGGAGCGTACAATGATGAAATCTCAATTTCAAACATTCTTGTTAACAGGCATTTTCCCCCAAGCACATACCCACGTTGATGGAAAAAAGCATTGATATATACTATATCTCTCCGATAGGTGAAACTTCAATTTTTAAAACTTGGCTCCCTACTATCTGGATCTGGATATGTATTCATATGTCTAGAAGGTGCATCAAATAAATGCAGCTTTGATAGGCAGATATACATCGTCAAATGTTGAAAATATAAACAACTATGCTGGATTGAACACTGTCTATAATTGATTCACCAATGTCCATTGTGGGTTCCCCATTTTCCCCGGTAGAAAGGCAGGTACAAAATTAAGCTGACACATTTCAAATGCCATCAACCTGAAGAACCTAGCTCAGGTACGAACTGATATAATTTTTCTTTCGAAATGCAAACGTAGCACCCTCATTTCGATTACTGCATTCTAAATAGCACGACTGACTCTTGTAATTGAGCTGCATTATGTCTTGTATATAAATCTTGCATATATTGGACTTTGTAGTAATATTGGATCTAGCTAGAAACATATACCCCTATCACATTACCACTCGCTATAAGCCAACTTATATATTTACTGGTCTACATATAATCTCTCTCTGTTCTATACCGCACATCGTAGTGAATACATCTATGATTAGCATCATATGTTGTCCAGTTGTGTATAATTAAATCTTTAAAACACCCCACCCACGATATTGAAACATGGTGGCAGTGGTGGTGGTAACTTAGTTGTAACGATATGAGTGTTAACTTTAGTAATTTGGGATAGTCTTAGCCTTAATAAAGCTAACTTTTCTTTTCGTTCATAAGTAAAGTTAGGACAGCCATTGTCTCTGTTATATACAGTGAACTACTCGGACTAGCGCTGACTACATGTTGGGAATTTGTTTGACCTACATACACTTCTACAGCTGCAGCCTGTAGTTATGGATCTATTCCATGTTCATGCCTATGTGAGGCACAGTCCCTGATGCTGTGAGTATACCAGTACAGCTCTCTCCTCTCCCGCGCGCGCCAGTGTCTCTCTCCGCATGAACACTGCCTCAAGCGAATGCACGCGCTGACTGCTTCCTCGCGCGTGCTGAAAGTTTGCTGCATTCCCAGGCGTGTCTGACTCATGATCGTTGTACGTTTATGTCGCCTTAATGATGCTCTCTGACTAAAGCCGGCCGGCTCGCGCAGAATTCTACGGCAGCCGTTAAGGACCATCGTCCTACTATATCAAACTATCACCTCATCGTAAGAGCCTCCTCCACCTATTTGTGATCATTGGGATACATATGTTATCGCCAATTGGAGTATATGTGTTTCTTTAATATCATTACGCCACGTGGAATAATATACCTGTGTTATTGTGTTGTGTTTAATAATCGTCGTATCGGTTGGAATATCTTATTACTGGAATACATAAGTCACCCTAAATATCATCACCTTGCCATTGAACCGGTCTGTGTTCTATCCATACTTCTGCTCTCGGTACACATTTGGCGACTAACATTGTCTATCTTGACATGGCGAACAATCAACCACCATATCCACCAGCTGTGCCAGCTCCACAAGTAGCAATCCAAAATTTGTCACCGCCGTTACCTTTAGATATAGATCGGCCAGCTGTTAAAGAACGGTGGCAAGAGTGAAGGGACCCCTGGAAGAGATACATCTTTCTTTCTGGTGTTGGGCAACAGCCCAAAGACTTCCAATGTGCATTATTGTTGCACTCCATCGGTCAAGATGCTCGCAGGATTTATACTGGAATGCACTTTACAGACGGCGAAGATAAAAATGATCCAACAACTGTTATTAGTAAATATGACGAACACTTCGTGAGCGAAACTCGTGATTTCATCGAGAGAATCAAGTTTTATAGACGGTGTCAATATACCAGCGAAACATTTGAACACTTTTTGTCCGAACTCCGCAATCTAGCAAGACATTGTAGCTTCTGTAATTGTATGTCTGATGTCCTTATTATGGACAGAATAATCATTGGACATAAAGAGGAAAAAGTACGAGACAGACTTACTCGACAGGACAAGCTTGATCTTAAGACGGTTATAAACATTTGTCGTGCTATGGAGATCACTGACGAAAATGTGAAGGTTGCCAAGTGTGAAATTTCTGAAATTAACAGAGTAGGGTCCGATACAAACAGGGGCCTTAGAAACCCAAAGAAAAAATGTTTTGCAACAGTAAAGGAAATTATGGTGTGTGTAAATTTTGCACATACGAACATGAATTCCAGAAAGAAAAATGCCCTGCCTGGGGAAAGACTTGTAACGCATGTGGAAAACGTAACCATTTTTCAAAGTCAGATATTTGCATAAACAAATCTAGCGAAAGATCGCATTTGTCAAAACAACGTCAAAAGGTTCATGCAATGGGCGAGTGCACTAACCGCTCTAAACAAGCAAATGTCGAAGATTATGAATCTGATAGCACATCCGGTTCTGTCTGTGTTGTATGTGATAACCTAGTCTCAGCGATTTCTGACCCAAAATCAAAGCCCATTTACTGTAAAATGGTGATTGGTAATCAGACAGTAGTGCACCAAATTGATCCTGGTGCTACTGTCTGTGTACTCCCTGTGGGATATGTCAATCCACAGGATATCAGGTCTGAGTGTGTTGATTTGAAGATGTGGAATGGATCCACAGTCACCGCATTGGGCAAGTGTAAACTGAAGGTAAGAAATCTTAAGACGGATGAGAGATGGAATATTGATTATGTCATCGTGGATGACCCTCGATTAATGCCCCTTTTGAGCAGGAAGGCAGCAGAGTTGATGCACCTGATAACAGTGAATTATGACAACTTTGAGACCGTGAACAAGGTTGTTTCAGCGGGTGTTGATTTCGTCAAGAAATTTCCTGAAGTTTTTTATGATAAACTTGGTACTTTGCCGGGTGGCAAGGTTCATCTGACTGCAGCAGAAACTGCAGATCCAGTAGTTCGACCAGCCCGTACGTTGCCGGAATCAGGAAAAATGGCCGTTAAGAAAGAGCTTGATAGACTCGAGAGTATGAATGTGGTTTGCAAAGTGGATAAACAGATTGGGTAAATCAGCTGCCGATTGCAGAGAAGAAGTCAGGTGACATGAGGATATGCTTAGACCCTATACCTCTCAATGCACACCTAAAACGTGAACATTATAGATTGCCCATCTTAGATGATGTCTTGCCTAGATTAAGTAAAGCCAAGAAATTCTCAGTGTGTGATTTGAGACACGGATACTGGCACTGTGAGCTTGATGATGGCTCTAGCTATTTGACAACTTTTGGTACACATTTTGGTAGGTACCGCTGGCTTCGCTTGCCTTTTGGTCTGAGTGTGAGTAGTGAAATATTTCTAAAGCGTCTGTGTTCTGGACTAGAAGAACTCGATGGTGTCCAGTGTGTTGCAGATGACGTCATTGTACATGGAGTCAATGACACCGATCATGATGAAAAGATGACCAGATTCCTTCAGTGTTGTTTGAAACATGGAATCCAACTAAATGCTGAAAAAGGACAGTTTCGTCTGAATGAAATTAAGTTCCTGGGTCATGTGATCACTGCTAAAGGGCTCAAACCTGATCCAGCAAAAATTGAGGCTGTTCGCGACATGGATAGACCCAAAGACGTTGAAGCTGTCCTGAGACTTCAAGGAACAGTTAGGTACCTGTCTAGATTTGTACCTAAACTTTCTGAAGTAATCAGTCCAATCACCAGACTCACTCATAAAGATGTTACGTGGGATTGGACACAGGTGCAAGAAAATGCCTTTGTTGAGTTGAAGCGGCTGTTGACAGAAGACCCATATAGGCATATTTTGATCCAGAGAAGCAGCTGGTCATCTAGTGTGACGCTTGCAAACTAGGTATATGTGCGGCTTTATTACAAGATGATCAGCCAATTGCTTATGCCAGTCGTGCGTTAACAGACACTGAGACCAGATATTCAATCATGGAGAAAGAAATGCCAGCCATAGTGTTTGCACTTAAAAAGTGGCACCAGTTCACCTATGGTCGACCTGTAGTTGTGAATTCTGGCCACAAGCCTCTGCAATCAATTACACGCAAACCTCTAGATAGAGCGCCAAAGAGAATGCAAGGTATGCTTATGAGAGCATTAACTTATGACATTAATGTGAAATACATGGAGGGTCAGAAGATGTTTTTAGCAGATACTTTGAGTCGTGCTTATTTGCCACAGAGTGTCAACCGGTCCAACCATACAGAATTTGAGACAGTAAATGCTGTCGATTCTGTGCCCATGAGAAGTGAACGAATAGCCCAGATTCGTCGTGCAACAGATGGTGATTCCACATTGTCTTTGTTGAAGAATGCAGTTCAAAACGGATGGTCTGCAAAGGATAAGTCCCCTCTCTGATTACTTATTTCTACAGCATTCGTGATGAATTGGCTGTTTGTGATGGTTTGATGTTTAGATGTGAGCGACTTGTGATTCCTCAGTGTATGAAGGAACAGATCATGGATGAGATCCATAATAGTCACAGTGGTATTGAAGGTTGTCTGAGATTTGCTCGAGATTATGTCTATTGGCATGGTATGACAAAGGACATAAGTGCAATGGTGCAGAAGTGTGCGGTGTGTAGAGAATTTGATGTCTCTCAACCTAAAGAAACTTGTGTGCTCCGACATCCCAGAAAGGCCATGGCAGGTGGTAGGCATTGATCTACTCTCATTTGAAAAGAAGTCCTATCTTGCTACTGTTTGCTACCATTCAAATGTCTGGGAACTTGATCGCCTGTATGACACAACTACTAAAGCTGTTCTCCGTAAGTGTAAGACACATTTTGCTCGCTATGGGAAGCCAGACACCATAGTTAGTGATTGTGGGCCGTAGTTTACATCTAGTGAGTTCCAACGATGTATGGTCGAATGGGATCTTGATCATAATATGAGCTCACCTCATTATCACCGATCAAATGGTAAAGCAGAAGCTGCAGTGAAGGCTGCGAAGAAACTGCTTATGAAGACAGCAAATCTGGCACAGATTTCTATAAAGCTCTATTAATAAGTAGAAATATTCCACAACAGAAAACTGGTTTAAGCTCAGCCCAGGTGCTTTTTGGGCACAGAACAAAAACAAGCATGCCTGTCTCACAGAAACATTTAGCAACTGAGGTTGACAAGAGTGGTATCGTTGAGAAACTTGAAGCTGAGCAAGCGCGCCAACAACACAGTTACAACAGAACAGCGAAAGATCTCCGCCATCTTGAAGTTGGTGATGTTGTCCGCATAAAACCTAATAAGCTTGGTGACAAATCATGGAAGAGAGGCAGCGTTATTGAGAAAGTAGGTCAGCGTTCCTACACTGTTGAAACCCATGAGGGCCAACGACGTAGACGAAACAGACGTGATCTGAGAGCAACACACGAGTCACCATCGCATGATATGCTGTCTGGTGATGACTATGTCCAACTGGGAGTACAACGCCAATTAACCCCTCCTCAATTAATTCCGGTATGTCCCAATGCTGAAATGACTGAGACTGAGGGTATCATTCGCAATAGGAGACAGCATTGTTCACGGTCCCCAGATTCGAGGTCAAATACCACAAGGTCAGGTCGCAATATCAAAATGCCACAAAGATACCCAGATCATGAATCACGACCTTCTCTTCGTTAGCGGAGAGGATCTAGCAATATTGGATCTAGCTAGAAACATATACCCCTATCACATTACCACTCGCTATAAGCCAACTTATATATTTACTGGTCTACATATAATCTCTCTCTGTTCTGTACCGCACGTCGTAGTGAATACATCTATGATTAGCATCATATTTTGTCCAGTTGTGTATAATTAAATCTTTAAAACACCCCCACCCACGATATTGAAACAGACGTGTTGTCCTGAAGAAGTGTATTTATGTGCGGAGGCTTGTCAAAAAATAATAGTTAGTTTTCGTGTCATATAAAATAGAAGTTGAGGTCCAAGTCAAGTCAATTGGACCAATACAATCAATGTGTCTATTAAAAAACAACTGCTTTCAATTTAGCTCAATTTCAGTTTTCTTTTATTCATTCAGACCATTACCAAATGGCATGTGAGGCAAATAAAGTAATGCTACACTTGTGGTGATAGATATATACATATTATTATTATTATTATTATTATTATTATTATTATTATTATTATCATCATCATCGTTATTATCATTATCATTATCATTTTAATGTTGTTGTTTTTGCTGTCTTTGTTGTTGCTGTTGTTGTTGTTGTTGTTGTTGTTGTTGTTGTTCTTGTTCTTGTTGTTGTTCTTGTTCTTGTTTACTAATTTGTTTGATTTTGTTTGTGTCTATCTTCCTTCTTTGAGCATGGTATTAGTTTAAATGATTTATACAAAACTGGCTTTTTGCATATCTGAAATAATCTCTTAATTGTGTCGTCTGTATAATTTCTTGTATAATAATCGGGGAATAAATTTATGTCGTTCGGTTTCAAATTGTGGGCATTCGAAAAGGAAATGAATTTCATCTTCTAAGACATTGCAGAGTTCGCAGACTCGCTCGCTTCTCTCAATTGCCAAATAATGATTTAGCGTTCGAAAATGGGAGATTATTAGGGCTTCTCTTAAGTATTGTTCAAATTTAAAGTCTTGTTTTATCGGTGTGTAAAATGTGAACCTGTTGGAGCTGTTGATATCATGTCCCCAGTTGTCTATAAATTTGTTCTCTAGAAATGGTTTTGTTTGTCGAACATCGTGTTTTTAGTTTATATGGATTAGAATAAAATGGTTGTCTTGTCCTGTTGTGTTTAGGATGGCCTTGACATTGTTAATCCATTTGATAGTTACATTATGTTTTCTACATATTCCAAATGGGCAAAAATATAGAAGTGATGACAGATTGCTATAACCGGAATTCACAAAACTGACCCATTATCGGATTATATTACATTGAATTATAATTTTCAGGGTGAATTTGCCAAGCTCACCGTAAATCATTGAATGTTGAGTGCATTGCTTTAATTTTAGCACAAGGTTATAATATTTTGTTTGACAATTTCAAACAGGTCGACATTTTGAAAAAAAACACCCATACTTCTAATGCATACAGTAATACAGGCTGGATCATTGAGTCAAACAATCTCAATTGTAGGTCAATGGAGATATTAAACTGTTTAATTGTTTATATTAATGCAAACATAGCTTGTGTTCCCTGTTTTATATTAAGTTTCCATTGTATATACTTCAATAGAACACCAAGAAAATATATCATCTTGGCAACGGGATTTCATTTCTGCCTAGAATTTATGTGATTAAGTAGTGTTCATTTAAGCAAACGACGAACACTTTTCCCTTGCATTTCAGATAAGTTCAGTTTGGGTGCAGAAATGTGCTCGACAACATTTGAATGGATCTAAAAGACCAGCAGGAGTAGGAAAGGAAATAAGAAAGAAAGAATAACAGAACTAAAGTAAACATAGAAATAAATAAAGATCATCAGTAATAACATAAATCCCAGTTGACGCGCCAACCTAAAATAATTAAGATAATATACCATGTAATAAATGTGCATTCTCACTGAATAATTATTTACTGTTAAAGAAAACGCATAGGAAATTTGAACTTACTACAAAATACGACATTAATCCGATATTGAGTGGAGGGCATAGACGTACAAGGAAGTGTGTACGTTTATGTTGACAGATTAATTGCTTGATTGTCACGACGTTGTGTGCACGTGTATGGCGGAGATGCCGTTTGTCATCTAACTATGCGTTATAAAAAGGGGTTGAAAGCGATTAACCGCGCAAATATAACGTCTATAAAACATGTTACCACGATTAAAATGTTATTTGTCGGAGTGGGGTGGCCTGGGGTGGGGTGGGGTGTTGGTGGTGGGTGTGGGGGACTATGCTTTTCAGTGTTCAATGGTGCAATGGCTGTTATCAAATACATTATTTTTTATTAATAATCTTAGAATGAATATTTGTATCGCGTTAACGTTGTCCATTCGTTATGCACTGTTAGACACGATTTTCACAGTAGATCCTTCCAGCGGTTACGTGTCTACGAGTATACGTGCGTATACTATGCGGCCTAATAATGAAAAGAATTGGTAATCATAGTCGAACTAATGGAACTTTACAGTTTTAGCTATGCCCCGCCCATCTCAGGCTAAGATTTACCCACACCTCTCGTATTTGGATCGATCGATCCATGAACTCCCTGACCATCAATTTCCATGAGAACTATGCATGTAAGCTGTTGATTATTTTGAAACTAACTGGGCGATGTTGCTACCATTTGCCCAGTCAAATTAGTTTCAAAATAGTCAACAACGTGTTTATTAAATAGTAAAAAACATACAATTCGTACAAAAACGTATAGCCCGCCTTCAATTAAGCGTCCGTGACGTATATATCTACGTCAGTCATGACGTCATTGATTATGACGCTGTCCTACACGTAATTGATTATGACGTTACATATTGGATGGATAAACTGGAAACATTTTATGAGCTAGTCTTGATATTAGACCCGAGTTGGTGTGTAGCCTTGTTAGTTTGTTTTGTATCACCGAGAAAAAGGCAACCAATGTCATAAACGACAGGAATCCAGTCATCAACTAAAGCTAGTTAGTTTAATGACATATAGGACCACCATCTGTCAACAACTAGAGGTAGCTGGTTTATTGCCATATAGGACCACATCCGCCATCACCCAGAGATAGCCGGTTTAAAGCCATATAGGACCACATCCGCCATCACCTAGATATATCTGGTTTAATGCCATATAGGACCACCATCTGTCATCGTCTACAGATAGCTGGTTTATTGCCATATAGGACCACATCCGCCATCACCTAGAGATAGCTGGTTTAATGCCATATAGGACCGCATCCGCCATCACCCAGAGATATCTGGTTTAATGCCATATAGGACCACCATCTGTCAACAACTAGAGGTAGCGGGTTTATTGCCATATAGGACCACATCCGCCATCACCTAGAGATATCTGGTTTAATGCCATATAGGACCACCATCCGTCATTACCTCAAACTAGCTGGTTTAATGTCATATAGGACCACCGTCCATCATCACCTAGAGCTAACTGGGTTCATGTTATATACGACCACCATCCGTAATTTCAGTGATGAAAGTGTTAACGCAGGCCTATGCGCTGTTATTGTCAGAATGAACTGTGCGCGAGGGAAATGTCTGTGAGTGTTTATTTCATACCCGTGACATTTATCAGGCTATTCTATGTACGCCCGGCGACAAGTCTAAATATGAGATCAAGTTATCTTAGAAATTAACTCTTCTTAGCCTAGCAACACAGAAAACGTGTTGTCACTTAATAAATAAATTGCATAAGCACAAAGGCCGCTGGGCCTAGATGGTGATAGCGATGACGAAGCTAATGCCGGTGACAATAAATCTGCTGCCAACAGGGGCCGGCGACGATGAACTCTATCCACCATCACCATCCCCATAATCATCATCATCATCATCATCATCATCATCATCATAATCTTCATCATCATCCCAATCATGATCATCCCATTCATCATCTTCATCATCATCATCATCATCATCATCATCATACTCTTCATCATCATCCCAATCATGATCATCCCATTCATCATCATCATCATCATCATCATCATCATCATAATCTTCATCATCATCCCAATCATGATCATCCCATTCATCATCATCATCATCATCATCATCATCATCATCATCATCCACAGCAGCAGCAGCAGCAGCAGCAAGAGGAGCAGCAGCAGCAGCAGCAGCGGCAGTAGTAGCAGCAGCAGCAGGAACGGGGGCAACAGCCGCACCTTCGTCACCGCTCTCACTATAGCCAGTGTTACTATTATCACCAGCGGCGGCGGTGCCGGAGGCGAAGACGACTACGACAAGAGCAATCAGCGATTGCAGAACGGCCAGACACTGGTCCTCTCGTTTTTGTCACCTTATAAAAGGTTTTATGATTTTCCAATTTGTTTTCGGATTTTCCGGATTTTGTCGCATCAGGCCCAAATGTGGAATCCTAGTGTATGTGGTCAAACCCTGTCCTGGTTTAAGATTTGCCCCAAATCTGTACAGCAATTTGATCCGATCCTGATCCGGATGTGTTTATCCGGATCATGGCAAATGTCTGGCAATCCTCTTGCATGACAACATTCTGTGTTATTTCAAATCTGAATCAGTACTTTTTTAAATACAGCTCCGGACAGACAGACGGTTAGACGGACGGATGGACAGATAGGACAGGCAGGCGGGCGGATGAATGGACGGATGCCTAGACGGACGGAAGGACGGACGCATGGATGGAAAGACGGACGAAAGGCCGGACAGACAGAGACAGACAAACGGGGAACCACTACAACCACCACCAAAACCACCACCAACACCACCACCACCAACAACAACAACAACAACGACGACAACAACAACAACAGCAACAGTAACAGCAACAGTAACAGCAGGAACATCATCACCGCCATCTTCATCATCAGCATCAGCAGCAACAGCGGAAGCCGTAGCAGCATCACAAGCAACATTGCTATCGTCGCCATCATTATCAACATCGTACCGTCGTCGCCATCTTCATAGTTCGGTGCTGTCGTCGTCAACATTACCAGCTTCAGCTGCGTCACAATCACCAGCATCAGTAATAGCAGCATGAATTTGTCACAGGATCATCATTACATATAGGAAGGAACACAATACAGAAGGTCACCTTCATCATATCTATGTCTGGTTCAGCTATATTTGTAAAAAGAAATGTGTTCCCTTCGAATAACCCTTATAGCCACATTTCAATTACGAATATCGCGAAATGCTTCTATTCTGGCATTGTGACTTAAACCGAGTTCTAAACTATCCCCCCCCCCTACATGCTTTACATTTGTGTAATATTTTTTACCTGGTGTATGTGTTAAACCACCTTACGGCAATTCGTTCAGCTTGTTATAATCTTTATTACCTAGTTTGTCATTTGGTTTAAAATTTTATATTCTCATAAAATTTTCCAATGGCTTTAGCAGAATCATTTAAGTGTATAATTATACTTTTTACCTTGTAGTCAAATGATTTTTTATTTAACTGGTATTTAAAATTGGTCTAAATGCAGGTCTAAATCTATTAATAACTAGACCATGTTTAAATCCCTAAACCTCATCAATACAATATTCACAAATAAAACTACATACAAGTTGATACGATCTTTACCACGTAGTCCTTTGAATGCTTTGTAACCATCTATTAATTAAATGATACCATGTCTCCCCTTTAAGAGATGACTTTGTAGATTGATGGCCTGAGTATACCAAACTTGTATTGACACATCGATACTAGGCGTAGCCCGTGGGAAGATTTGACACCTTTTTTTTTTTATCTTTGGCGCCGTTCACTTAAACAAATCTTTCTTTGTGGGGGGGGGGTGTGTGTCTCCACTAAAATTGCTGAAATTGATCATTCCATACACATGGAATCATTTTACACTATTTGTATGCTATGCGCTAAACCATTTAAACGAACATTTTCTACTCCGTTTCGGGGCGTTTTGATGAGGTGGGGGTTTAGGGGAAGTAAGGTTCCGCCAGAAACGTGGCAGCAGTGCATTTTGATATGTCTGTGGTTACTGTAGCTCTGTCTCCGCGCCGTCCGTCACGATCCTCAGGATCCAATTAGTAATCAGGGTACGAGTCAGCCCGATGATGCTGGCTAGCTAGCCTCGAAGCTTCTCGGGGGCGGGCCATACAAGACCCGATCTCATGGATCGGCGGAACAATGAGGTTCCAGTGGGGCCTGGCGAGCATTTTGTAGCTCCGGCGCTTCATTGTTCCATTTCTACCGCCTCCTGGTTAGCGTGGCTCGGGGAATTTATTGGGAGACTTTGCGCGACCCGGGTGTGCAAAAACGGACCTTTAGGGCCGGTGGAACGAGTATGTTCCAGCGGGGTCGGGCGAGCATTCCCGCCAGTGCGAAACACCACCGTCTAGTCCCAACTGTTAGTGGGACCGGTATGGCATTGCATCTTCGTATTACCTACCTATCAGTCTTTATATAAATGTATCCCTTGATAACAGGGATGGCGGGTTTTTTCGAAAATGAGAGTTACTGATCAAGAAGTACATAAGGAACTATCTAGATGCTGACGATAATGATGATGATTCTGTCGGTGATGGATCTGATCCATAAGGAATCAATCATCGATAAATGGATCTCCAGAACATTGACTATTTTTTATGCTACAGTAACTATATGTTTTATCATATATCATATTTAATATTTTCTTCAATGTAAAAATATGGATACAAATAAAACATTGGTTCTTTATATGCGTGTTGATTTGATGAGTGTAGCTTCGCAGCCGGGTCACCCCACATCCCTCGATATACAAATCGGAGTGGGTGTTGTTGAACTTGGTGGCGATGGTGGTGGGGTTGGCTGTTGGTGAAAATAGGCGTTGTGCTGGATGATGGTGGTGGGGTTAATACTTGGTGGTGGGTGTTGGTGCTTAGTGGGTGGTGGTGCTGGTGGTTATAGAGGGATGGTGATGGTGGTAGTGTTAGTGGTGATGATGGTGGTGGTGTTGGTCGGTATTGGTAGTAGGTAGTTGTGGCCACAATGTCTAGACAATGGTTAGCCAACTATATTATTTTTGTTGTCGGGGTCTCATTGACTAGGTACCCATAATGCATTCATACTGTGTGCACCCGGACATGGTAATTTTTTCTAGTTTTATTACCTTTAACTGGCTGACTGGCGAGGTGTTACAGACATTCAAGGGATCTACAGCCTCGCTAAATATTTTGGAAATGATTTGAGCAAAAGTTGATGCTAACACCGCAGTCAAATTATTTTCCAAATACTCACTAAATATCTTGGAAACGATTTGATAGAAAGTTGTTGCTAACACCACAGTCAAATTATTTTCAAAATATTCCTACAACAATAACGTGCATTGGCGGCTGACGCCTTGTAAACAAGTATGCTAGTATACCTCATCCCCCGGGCCAAGCAGAGTTCGGGCGCGCTAGCATACCTCATCCCTCCTCCTCCGCACTCGTTCGACCTCAATTACGCGTTCATTCCAGGGATGTTATTTTCTGATTTTTCAAACGTAAATCGTGTCGCATTGGTAGTTTAAGCGAATAGTTTTGACACTAATTTGGCATAGGAAGCTACAATTCACACTGGCGCCTTCATGCGCACAAACTCTTTAAAAAAATGCTGTTCAATGCGACAATTTGACAAAGGAAGCGGCAATTCCGCTTACTTTCAAAATACTCCTTAATACCAACCACGAGGGAGTGCATCGACCACCTAATTAATACATTAACCGATACAAGGGTGCTCGTCAATATGCGTCAACGTTGACGATGGTGGACATTGTTCGCCAACATTTTTATAACAATTTTTAAAATTTAATAATTAAATGATTGTCACTTTAAAGGCCACTCCTTAAATACAATAGACGCTTGATTATTATCTATATAATATTATACATACAACATCGCTTGGTTTACCTATATATTATCCACATAGTGATGTACTTTGCTGTGGGTTTTTTTGAAAATTAAATGACTGGTAGGAAGCCACTTAGTTTCAAGGTTAACGCGTTTGCATACAAATTGAAGGATTAAAGGCGAATCATAGATGCATTATGCACAATAACGAGGTGGTCAGAGAAAACATATTTCCCTGGATACCTTTTTAACACGCGGAGATTTTATGCGCGTTAACCATTTAACAAACTGATCCATCGCGTCAACCCCGTGAACATATCCGACATTTCCACCTGCATGTATGTGTCACTCTATGGTGGCCAGTACGCGACAGTTTTTGATAGGTCGATAGTCATCTCACGTGATATTCCTTATAGTTTTGTAGTAGCGCGATGTAGTATAAATGTAAATGTTAATGGGCATTCTGCTAAAATGGCCAGCAGTACAAACTTTGATGGATCAGACACTGGGTATGTGCGATGTTGTTGGTGTTCTATCGACATCCGCGACACCATATGCCGATGGTTGAAACACGAGAGGGTATGTAGGCGTATGATCAAGAAAACAGAACCTAAAGAGATGGCGTACACCTGCAAGGAGTGATATTGTCTATTACCAATCAAACAGTATCCGCATGGGTGTCCTGTAATTGGGGATACTCCGACTGATATACAAAAAGCAAACATGACGCAGTTTGTTACCAAAACTGACAACCACAGCCCTTTTCAGGGCCCACAAATCATTCGAAAGAGAACTCTTTATCTGTTCAAAAAATAAAATAATGTAATACAGTTTTTAGACACAACAGCCCTCTTCATACATGCATACACAAGCACACATTCTGATCCGTCAAAAGTGGTTGATGGATGCTACTGTTCTAAATGGCCATCTGTACGCTATTGTTCGTGGTCGATTAATGCATTGACATTGACTGGGAAATTAAATGACTGGGGAACACATTTTGTTCATATTTTTGAAAATTTAATAATTAAATGCCTTCCACTTTAAAGAATCACCTTAAATACGTAAGATAAAAAATATATATATATATATATATATATATATATATATATATATATATATATATATATATATATATATATATATATATATATATATATATATATAATATTATGCATACAACGTTGATCACTATTTCCCGTGTAACGCAACGCCCTGATTTTTTTTGGTGAAAATTAAATGACTGGGAGTTTGTTCATATTTTAAAAAAATTTAATAATTAAATGACTGACGCTTTAAAGACATAAATATGGTAGATAAAACTATCTATACAATATTATACAACATCGATCGTCAACGATGACTATTTCCATAACAATTTTGAAAATTTAATAATTAAATTTTTTTAATGACTTAAACCATGGAGGGGGTTGATGGTGACTAAACCAACAGCAGCTTACAATCAATTATTTTCAAAATATTCGTACAGAGATATCACGCAAGACGACGCCTCGGCGAATACGCTAGCATACGTCAGCCATCCTCCTCATCCCGCGCGACACCTCTACGAGTGACCACCTGTATGCATTTTCTTAAAGGGCTGACAGGCGAATAAATGCGCGCTCATGCATAGAGAACAGTCTCGGGCAGAGGGCGGCTGAGATAGCATTCCTCATTCGACCTCCGTTATCAGACCACCTCTTAATCTCTATTTTACCTCCTATTATCGGACCCCTCTTAAACTCTATTATTTTTACCTTACATACCACACTACCGTGGAGGGGCCATGGAGGGGGTGCACGCCACCAAGTTAAAACGTAAAATACAAAACTTTAAGGGGTTAACATTTTCAAGACATGCAACGGGTTTTTACCATGAGTCACATATACTAAATATAGATTCTCAAGTGTGTGCGGATGATCGGCATGGTTCGCAAATCTCTCTACCATGAGGGTGGGGTGGGGATGGACGCCATTGTTCTCACATACCAGTTCGTACGATCGCCCTTGTTCTAAAACCTCGAAATCGTGTGCGGCTGATCGCCATTGTTCTCAAAAACCAATTCCTCTGTGTGCCTACGATCGCCATTGTTCTGCATACGATCGCCATTGTTCTCAGACGTCTGCTGAGAAGAACAATAACGTCCAGCCGCAACCTTTACTACTGATGACGACGTGCCCATCTTGTCCTGCTTCAACATCTGTGCGGTTTTGAAGCAATTACACCTAATAAACCTACTAATGTCGATCTATTGAGTTGTCGGACTAATAGGTTTGTAAATTTTCTGTTGTGTTGGACTGGTGGGATTTCGGATTAATGGATATAATTAGAACCAGTCTGTAAATGTGTTGGACTATTGGGCTGTCTGTCGTACTAGTGGGTAAAATTGTCGGAATACTGGGCTGTCGGACTATTGGTCTCTCGGAATAATGGATAAAATGGTCGAACTATTGAGTTGTCAGACTATAGCGCTGTCGGATTAGTGGGTAAAATTGTCGAACTATTGGGCTGTCGGACGCTTGGGATGCCGGACTAGTGGGTAAAATTGCTAGACTATTGGATGGCCAGACTATGTGGTTGTCGGACTACTGGGCTGTCGGATTAGTGGAGCGTTCCCAAACAATGAGTGCAAGTTTGGAAGTAAAACGGCACCCCCACCCCAGGAAACTAAGCATAAATATTACCTAAATATCTGATTGTCAGAATAGCCAAAGCACAGTCCTATTATTTATCAAGGTGAGAAACGAATGATTTAAAGTGGGCCGCTTGAAAACCTACCCGCACCCCCACGAAGACTACAGCCATGGCAGAAAAGCAGACTGCCAAGATATCATGTGCTCAATATTGGTCGACTAAGGGAGTAGAGGTTGGCGCACAATTATGCTTTGTCGATAGCACCAGTTACCCACACTACGGCACTATGGTCACGTATCTCATAATATCACCATATCAGGCACACAGAGCATTGCTACTGACAGCTTCTCAATGTTAACATATGCTTTCCTTTACGATCACAACACCCTGTCCTTAAGGTGGGTGGTCGTTTATTATTGATTGGTTACGCGTCATAGCTTTTACCTTCATATACAGGATGGCTTTCTGGCGTTTATTCAGTAAATTATGAAAGCAGTGGAGACCTGGGCCCATATTCCCGAAGCTATCGTTATTAGGGCTGTTAGCGATATGGTTAACTAGGATAACGACACTATAACGAGAGTGCTAATGAGAGTTAGCCGAAGCACCCGCAAACGTCTCGCTTTTCTGTCGTTAGTAATCACTATTAACGAGGCATTTGCAATTGGGGCGCTCTGATAATTAGATTTCTTATCTTGCATGATTACCTGTGATTTTGGCATTGTCGAAATTGACACGCATAAGGCCTATATCCCCATTTATACGGCGCGTTCACTCATAAATGAACCGTTTTGTCTTAAGGATCGGTACGTGCTTTTACCCATATTTACTAAGGATACAATGTGGTTGGTGTTATTTGCCTGCCTGCCTGCCTGCCTGCCTGCCTGCCTGCTTGCCTGTCTGTCTGTCTGTCTGTATGTATACATGTGTATGTATGTATGTATGTATGTATGTATGTATGTATGTATTTTTATTTTATTGACGCACTGGCAACGTGCGGCTTCAATTTCCATGTGCTAACTTAGCCGACAGTGCTGCACCCGTTAGTTTAATTTGTTGATCACCATCTCCCGGTCGGGGGATCGAACCGCCATCCTGCAACTCCGCATAGCATCAGCAACCAGGCATCTTTCCACTGGACCACCGCACCAAGACTAAAAGTCAAGGATTGGCCGACCAGCTTTCACATGTCTGATATACTGACACACTGACGATTCATATGGGACTATCTGTGGATGCATCTGTCACAATCAATCCTAGGCTTTTACGCCTATTGTACTCTGAATCCAGCACGGCTCTGGCAGTATATGTATTTTTATTTTATTGACGCACTGGCAACGTGCGGCTTCAATTTCCATGTGCTAACTTAGCCGACAGTGCTGCACCCGTTAGTTTAATTTGTTGATCACCATCTCCCGGTCGGGGGATCGAACCGCCATCCTGCAACTCCGCATAGCATCAGCAACCAGTCATCTTTCCACTGGACCACCGCACCAAGACTAAAAGTCAAGGATTGGCCGACCAGCTTTCACATGTCTGATATACTGACACACTGACGATTCATATGGGACTATCTGTGGATGCATCTGTCACAATCAATCCTAGGCTTTTACGCCTATTGTACTCTGAGTCCAGCACGGCTCTGGCAGTATATGTATTTTTATTTTATTGACGCACTGGCAACGTGCGGCTTCAATTTCCATGTGCTAACTTAGCCGACAGTGCTGCACCCGTTAGTTTAATTTGTTGATCACCATCTCCCGGTCGGGGGATCGAACCGCAATCCTGCAACTCCGCATAGCATCAGCAACCAGGCATCTTTCCACTGGACCACCGCACCAAGACTAAAAGTCAAGGATTGGCCGACCAGCTTTCACATGTCTGATATACTGACACACTGACGATTCATATGGGACTATCTGTGGATGCATCTGTCACAATCAATCCTAGGCTTTTACGCCTATTGTACTCTGACTCCAGCACGGCTCTGGCAGTATATGTATTTATATTCCCACCACTACCCCCGAGGACGGATCACAAAACTGTGTAGTCGGATAACGTAAGATAAATTGCTGAGGCATAAGCCACTTATCCTGCACTTTACCTGAGCATATCTGTAGAATTTTACTACTGCATTGTATGAGACACTATGGCTAAGGTAGATTAATACATGGAGAAAACGTAACTTCGGCTGTCACTATAAACATGGTTTGATTTGAGTTCGTGGAAACTTTCACCTGCTCATACTACAAACCATCTCAGCGAAATATGCTTTGATTTGATTCATGTCAAGTTTGTGTCCAGGTGTTCCCTGCATCTCGACAAAAGTACAAATCTTCTGTAGCGTTCTCCTGCCCCATCGCTTTGTTGATGTCGATGGCAGCCATGCCAGAATCATCATGATCTTATTTTGGTTGACGTGTGAATGTATTTACTGGAGCTTCGTTATTGCACCACTCACCTTCCGACCATAGAGCACATAATGAATACATACGGTGACTGTCATGTGTACTAGCCTAGGCTGTTGATCAGAGGTGTTTCTCGTATGCGTAGTGTGGTGCCTCATCCTTCTCTGCTGGTCACCCATTGATGGTGCGTCTGGCTGTACAGCGACCTGCACGGCAAGATCATGTGATATTCCCATTAGATGATCATAGGCTTTAATGAGAGATTTGAGTGTACCATTGTGGCTGGACTACGCACTGTCACCTAATTTCTTGAGTACAGTGAAAATGGAGTTATCCTCATGGATAGTATCAATGTGCGTCTTATACCTTAATGTTAATGATGTAGAGAAAGCATACAATGCCTGCACGAAATGAAAGATTGAATTGGATTCAGTACAAAAATTAGTTGCATCCTTGCCAAGCAAATTGCGATAATGTCAGAAGCATGCAATAAGTTAATCTGATATCATTCATACCTGCAATACATTAGGCTTGCCAAGTTTGTTACTCAAGAAAGGCGAAGATGCGTTCACCATATTATGGTCCTTTTAAGCAGTCTAGTTGTACTGCTATTTTTGTAGTTGTTTTCCTGTACATTATGATCAGATAAGTCAACCGTCGCAGAATTGTATTGCGCTGCCTTTAAACGATCAGCTATAATATGTGTTATGTGTTGGCCTATAATTGCAATCAATACGTTCACAAATGCGAGATGATTAATATTGTGTACATACTGTGCTCTTGTTAGCATGGGTGTGATATGGTATGGTAGAGAGTCATCATATCCTGGAATAAGCTCTAAACAACAGCCCTACTTAGGTCTCAATTTATCTGAAGAATAAACGGTGACATTCCAAAAGTCAGACTATGCACAGAAAGAAGTTTATGACACTGTCTAGGCGCTGTAGTAGTCGTAATCGATTTATATATATATATATATATATATATATATATATATATATATATATGAGTACTGTATTCTGCGGCTGTAGTAGTAGAAACATCCTACAGCTGCAATCATTCCTTCTTCGCCTTTGCCCACTGTGGCATGTCCTCAGCTGAAATCCTTAGATTCCTCAGGCCCACTCTTGACTTGAGTGTACCGCGTCTTGCTTTCTTGAGGTCACCTCGTAGCACGCTTAGCAGATTTATGCAATGGCGTCCTCTCCTGGCTCTGTATTTACTGGCTCCGAGCAGGGTGAATTCAAAGGCTCTCTGTGCTCGTGTCTCTTCTGGAATCCTTAGCACATGGCCAAACATGTACCATCTTTGCTGGGCAACTTTTGCAGACAGCGGCGACGTATTACACATCTTGTATAGTGCATCGTTGGAAATTATACTGTCTGGCCATCAGCGTCCATTGATGGTGCGTAGGTGTTTGCGGTGGCAGGCATCGAGTTTGTCCAGAGCTGCCTTTGGAGATGCCCAGCTGTTACAGTTATACAGCACCAAGGATACACAGGTTGCATTGCATAAACGTAGCCTTTTTATAAAAGGCATCTTTGATCTACGAATCCATAGCTTCCAAAAGGACTGGAAAACTATGTTCCCCATGACGCATTACTGGACAGGTAATTACGCATAGCGAGATTTACATGACCAGGGCGCACAATATGCATATTTAGACCTGTACAGGCACGCACCTTTCACTTTGCACGCTCACTAGGTCTTCAGTAGCGTCTGACCAGCATTGGAATCCTTATCAGGTATGTACTGAGAAGGTATGGCGTATGCCATAATCTGGAGGAAAAAGGTTTTCTGATTATTTTTTCAAAATTTCCGAAAAAAACTTATTCCAGCATTCATGGCTTGCAGTGGCAAGTGTCCAAAATCTAGCAAGGCTATGGGAATTAGCCTCGTCATCGTTATAGGTATGTGATCCAGTAACTAGGGCTCCGCTAATTAATTCCTAAACATTACTGAGGTCTCACTTCTCGGGCACCTGACCAACTGTACGTCGTGTGCACGTGTTGCACAGCCTATAGTTCGTTTCTGGGTAGCCCATCGTCGTACCACATGGGTACAAATTTTTGTGTTCAGCTCACAGCCGTGTCATTATCATCTGTGTGTGCATGGATATTTGATTTTGAAATATGGGCTTCGTCCACGTACCGAGGTAATAGTTAACCCTTTTCTGTGCTCGCGAAGGCAAACACTTGGTGGAGGATTTTTTAGTCGATGCATTAAAGGACCAAGTTTGAGCTGTGCTTCTACTATGTGTTTGCCTAGGACACGTTACGTGTGTGCGTGCGTGCGTGTGTGTGTGTGTGTGTGTAACGCAGATTGCTCAGTCAGGTACGAACGGCCCGGGTACGAAACGACCAGGTCTGAGATGCTCCAGGCCCATCCCCATTGGTTTTATAGACCACCGCGTACAGGAGGAACCTTTGCTAAGTTGCGTACGAACCAGCGCGGGTTAGCTGGGTCGGAACGACCTGGTCTGAGATGCTCCAGCCCCCTCCCCGTTGGTTCAATAGGCCAGCACGTGTAGCCACAGAAGAGAGAGCTCAAATAAAGAGTCCGCGAGAATGCCTACTGCGCATGCGTGCCAATAAGAGATACCTCGCCCACGCTGTACAGGGAATGTGGGGGAATGGCATTTCTATGTGTATAGTTGCCTATATTTTGGCAACTCCTTAATACTGGACCCCTTTGAATCATCTTGGTATGATTCGACACCAGGATTCGTTAATACAAACGAATCTCTTTACAGAATTGAAATCCGTCGAGGATTGGCAGAGATATCAGTCAAATAGGAATTGGCCTTATTACTTCTTTCAAAGTTGATTAGATTGCCATCGCGCATGTGCTAGTAGGGTGAAAGGTATCGTGACGTCATAAACATGTGTTCGTCTCGTGCTATCCCCTCTACGAAGTGTGCGATGATTGGTTGAGCTCTGCTATGGTGACTGTTGATTGGTCACCATACAGTATAAAGGACTCGCTCTGCCAGTTTTCTTCAGTCGGACGGGGGCCATCCAGAGTGAGGAACATTATCCATGCCTACGCTGTTCTAGCAATCTACATCAATGCAGCTTATTTCAGTTCCTGTACTCGGTTCAGATTCTCGCACACAACGCGAACGCTGACTCAATTTGTTTAAGCCCAATGCCAACAGGGACTAATAAACTAATTCAAAAATTAGCTTACCCATCCGCCAACTGTAGAGACCTTCTACAAGTCGCGTCGCCGTTTCGGCCTTAATCATTATGTGAAACGATTGGTCTGTACTGATATCTCGCCAATCCTGCCGTACCACGCCGACCAGTGTGGACTAGAACTAGCACGTATCTAGTGCATCATTATGTTTTAATCTTTCGCTCCTGACTGCGAACATTGCCTTCAACGCTGCTAATGAGCTAAATGGCATGGATCGCCTTGTGCCATACAACTATAACTAAGCCTCTTTAACCAACAGAGGCATCTTCACTTCAGCACCAGGTTTCGTGTGCTTCAATTTCCGCAGTAAATTAGAATGTTGTGTTTTTAGTTTGGTGCCAATGACTATGAAGCGCCAACAACTTCGAGTACTGCACTGATTCCAGAGAACCTCACCCACACATGCCAATATGCGCTGATGACTAACAGGCGCCAACAACCAACTTTGCAAACAGATGCTAAAATGCTCTAATGACTAACAGGCGCCAAGAAGGCATTTTGTACTGTAAAAACGAATATTGCGTTGCTGACTAATAGGCGCCAATTTCATTGCAACGTAGTTTATTTCCCGTAGCGCTGATTATAAGTAAGCGCAATAGGTCAGCTTCGCCTTATTATATTTTATGAAACTTTTAATACTGTTGCTTTTTGTTAGCTTTAATAAGTTATATTTATTTTCTTAAACCACGCAGATGCTTAAAACTTATACTATACAGCGTCATACACTGCAACATTTACTTTCTCAAAGACGGCAACACTTTTTCACTAGAGTTGTCTCTCATGCCTGCACCCATAGGCTCGAGAAACGGCGATTAATCCTAATAGTCCAGCGGCTAAGACCAAAAATATGGCAGAATATTTCACTTTGTGGAGAAATTATGAAACTTGGCACACGTGTAGGGGACCCCTATAGGATTATTTTTCGATTAGGACCCAACTCTGAAACGCCCCTTGGTGGCCGCCATCTTGAATTTCAATATGGCCGCCATATTGGACATACTTTTGCCTATAACTTTGAAACTAAGACAGATAGAAATGTGATTTCTGTGGCTAACCCCTCATTTTCAGGGTCAAGGAATCCAATAGAATCATTACTTTGAACTTCCGGTGGCGGCCATATTGGATTCCAAGATGGCCGCCGTATTAAACATAATTGCCTATAACTTCGAAAGTAAGGCAGATAGAAAAGAACTTCCATTGCTAACCCCCCCCCCCCCCCCATTTTCAGTGTCAGGGATCCAGTAAAAGATGAAGCTGTCAGATATCTGCAATTTTAGAATCCAAGATAGCCGCCCTCTATATCTATAAGGCATGTAATGCAGTCCACTGCTGTACCTCGCAGTTAAGGTAACTCAGTGTGCATAACACTGTCCATCGCAAGCGCATAGTGAAGTACACTGGAGGTTTGCCCTGTAACACTTGCAGTTCCCCTTGCAGGTCTTCTTGCACTTGCAGCTCAGCAACGCGTAGCAAGCCTTGGCGGCCTCGGGAAGCGTGGTCCATATAACTTTCCATTGTCCATCGCCCTTCTCCCAACCCCAGTCACCGGGTGAGGGAACAACTGGATTGGCGACTAAGCACTAATCCCAGATGTGGCCTGCTTGGAATGCAGCTCTCTTTGTGTGTTCTAATAGAGCTGCTGCAGTTGGAGGAATGTTCTCGATTTCCCTTGACTTCTTGGAGAAGAGATAGCGCCTTGCCGCATCTACACCTTGAAGTTCACTGGTGCGGTCATACATTAAGACAACAAACCGCTCCAGAATCTCGATGACTGTCTTTGGTACGTCAGCAGGCCTCGAACACAGTGCGTGGAAGGCGTCTGTAGCTTCAGGATATGCCTGCCATGCCTGCCAAGCAGACTTCTTCCTATGTTTTGAGAAGAATGACACCGTGTCACAGCCTGTAAATGCATGGAAAAATGCCAGTGCCTGCGACTTCTCTGCCCCAATGTGCTGATTATCTGGTGTACTGCAATGTGTCTGTAGTTTTTACCAGTACCGAAGGCAACCCAAAGCTCCTCCAGGCCAATCTCCAAGAATTTAGCAACTGCTATGACCACCACATCAGTGTCCACAGTGCGGATCATCACTTTCGTGTGTCCTTGCTGAGCCATGTCATTAACATGGACGAAGATCCTGGAGTCTGCTTCCTCATGGGAGCAAGGATCAAGCGCTGAAGTTATGGTGCCTTTGGATGAGCACACAACTTGATCATCCACCGTGCTGTAGATTGTCTTGTCACCTTCAGTTTCATAATCCACACATTTCTGTGCAAGAAACCGAAACAACTCCTGTTTGTTTTCATTGTTTCGAAGAAAGCCTGGCCAGTTGCCTAGAATTCTCGTGGAGGATGAAACCCGACGCCGAGTGCCACAGCCCCTCTTCTCTCTTGTTGCGTTTTTCAAGCTGTCTGACTGATAAACATCCCATACAATATCGATTCGACTGACAGTGTCTAGTTCCTTCACCACATATGGTAGGAAGACCTCCTTGGCATAATCCTCGAAGGTACCGCAGGTACCAGGAACTAGAAAGTGAACAACAGCAGGTCCATCGAGGACTTTACCATCAACTACCAAGGGAGTTCCATGAATGGGTGTCACATTTCCTTCGAGGCAGTCCAAGAGGTGATGCTTGTCACCCTGGTGCATCTGACCTCCCGTTGCCAGTGATGGTGGAGTAGACTGGTTCTCGTGCCTGAAGAATTCATCAACATCGCCTTCTCTAGGTTGACTTGCGATGTACAACCTTGAAAACAGAGCCCTGTCATTTTTCAGTTCAGTCAGCCTCCCTGCTGCCTTGGTCTTCTCCGTACCAGGCTTGCTAAACATGGACAGATTGTTGCGGGGAATGGTGTCTCCAATTGACTTCGAATTGGACTTGAAACGCTCTTCCATGAATTGGTGATATTTTGCCTTCCCCAGTGAATAGACATTCTTCATCGCGTTTACAACCTTCTCTGGGATGATGGCTTTGGAATTTATATTCAAAAGGTCCATGCTCTCCTCCA
The DNA here is from genome assembly GCA_034401795.1 of Chaetoderma sp. LZ-2023a. Taxonomy (NCBI): domain Eukaryota; kingdom Metazoa; phylum Mollusca; class Caudofoveata; order Chaetodermatida; family Chaetodermatidae; genus Chaetoderma; species Chaetoderma sp. LZ-2023a. Next base: position 32,365,855 of record CM067370.1, on the reverse strand, counting down.
TGAATGGATTTCCCATCTCTTCAATTGTGGCCACCAGTGACTGTACATCATGAACTAATTTCTCCTGGACACTCTTTGTCTGCTCATGGTGACCATCTGGAGTTGTGGTATCAGAGGTAGTCCGATCTTCGAAGTCGTCCTCAAACTCCTCAACTAGTCTGGCTATTTCGGGTCCAGCCACCATCCATCTCCGAAGTGCTCCGGGGTTTTCTGTTAGGCCAACAGCTCCACCGTCGCCCTTAACCATTGCATTCATCTGTTCGTGTGCCTGGTCTAACGAAATGGCAGAGAACGGTCGGCCTGTTTTCTTGGCAGTGAATGCTCCGCGTTTGAACTCACGAAAGACATCTGGACATCTCTCTTCCAAGGATGACATATCTCGCACATGCACCGGTACCCAGCGAGCATAGTTTGGGTGGTCCAATGCGAAAAACCAGGGTACCAACTGGGCTTGCGATGCAATGTACAGGTCAAAATCGGACACTCGCAGGGACCTCACAAACTGGAAGATAGTCATTTCAAAGTCTAGCACTGTCTGCCAAAAATGGAACTGTGGGTACATTTCAGACCTCTCAGCACACCAATCTGTGAATCCATCTGCTTCGATCTGACCAATGTCACTGGTTTCCATCTTGGAATTCAAGTAGGCTTTCTGCTGTAACTGATACAAAGCTGCGGCAGTAACCTGATGTGCCCTGCGGGTTTTGGTCACATGAGACGCGTGAAGGAATCCTTCCCAGGTACCTGCAGTCGTAATGTCTGCTTGGGTTAAAGCGTCTGTCCATCCGCTTCCGTCAAGAAGATCTCCGATGGTCCTCAAGGCAGCCATCTCTGTATGCAATCCCCCTAGTATTATCACATACTTGTCCTCCCCATATAAGTTTGGAAACCGCCACTGGAGCTGCTTTGCTATGGCATATAACGGTTGATCCATCGTGAGGACGGGTGTCTGTCCGGGGTTGAGGAATTGAGTTGCAGGGGCATTATTGTTCATGATATGGGAGAGCATGGCCACAGAGGTTGACTTCTCACGGAAAAACGGGAGCAATGACACATTTGTCTGTACAGTCGGAGGATCCTCTTGTCTGGAGGCATGGTAGGCTGCCCATGACGCATTATCGGTTGCACACAGCTGCTGCTCCTTTTGACAAATGGTCATCTGATGTTCCAGCCACATATACTCTAGCTTACGGTCCTCCTTCAGATCTGGCGCTTCATCTGTAGGTGGCCTAACGGGTCCATAGTAAACAGGAACATGCGCATCCTTAGGAAGGGCCTGTGTAGCAGGAATACTTGTGTACTTTGCTGGTAGCTGTTGGACGTGTTTAGATTGACTTGATTGGTCCTCAAATAGTGACGCATCTGAGCGAATTTGGCCGGAATTAGTTTCATCTGGATGTTGACAGAGAGAATGAGCAGTCCCGTGAAAGGAGTCCTTTGCAGACACTGAGCTAGGATTGTGATCTATATTATCAGCTTGACCTGTAGTGAATTCACCCGTCCGAAGCTGCGGTGGGCAGACCACACCATCTCTTTCACACTGTTTGCAAAGACGGTTTGCTACACCAGAAGACATCCTCAGCAAGTGGTCATACGAAATGCTGAGCCCCAGACTATGTAATCGATCCACAAGATCACGCTTCCTGGTCTCTGAATGCATCTTCAGGCCAACATAAATTGGCAGAGGGGTTTCCTGTGATTTGTTGTGTCGAACAGCATGGCCTTTGGGACTTGCGTGCTTAACACTGTTGAAGACAAGCAACTGAGCAATTGTTAATCCAGCCATTCGCTGGATCTTTGTCCGATCTATCTGGTCCTTTATGTTAGGTCCTTCAAGTAGCATACTCACGAATGCAAGCAACACGCTGGGCACCGATTTCATTTGTTCCTCATGACTTAATTTTCCGTTAAACGTGTAATCGTTTTCGAAAATTTGTCTGCGAACTATTGTTGCTGCTTTTGCCAAGAACATGATATCGGAATCTGTGGTGCAGGCTCTAATAACTGCATCTCCAATGTCACGTTCAACTACAAAGAGGATTTCACGACCATGCTTTGTTGCCGTCAGATATGGACAGTGTAACAGGAGTCTCTCCTTTAATCGCGTTAGATTGACTTGAACCCCAGGAGTCATACCGAGATCAATCAGACGTTGGCGATACGTCTCGGCGAGGTCAGCTAGACGGAAGACTGGAGCTGTGTCTTGAACACTTCTGGCTTCATCAATGTGAGCTATAAGTTCTGCCAATGCTATGCCATCAAATGATGAAATGTCTGTTTCTTCACGGCATTTCTACGCAGCCCTTGCATCGTGAAAAGGTTTTGTCATACAGGCTTTGTGATACTTGGCTTCTATCGCCACCAGATCACCACCAGCAATTTTTCTGAGCAAATTTGTGTCCTTCAGTTTAATTGCATATTGTCGCACTGTATCATCAATTGCAAAGGTTGACGCAGTGTGAAGGTCGCCGTCCGTACCTTCGCAGAACAGACATGCGTCCATTTCGCCTGTTTTTCTCTGATTTTCACTCATTCTACGAGTTTTGCAAGGAGATGCTTCAGCTGTATCGTCACTAGGAGCCCTACGTTTTCGCCACCTATCTAACTTCAGCTGAGAATATTCATTTTTACAGAGTTTGTGCCAGCAAGCGTCATGTGCACGAAGTGTTTGCTGAATACCAGGTCCATCATCAAGTCTATCGAAATCAATTTTGAGTGGGTTGAAGCCGGCATCTCGAGCGCAATAAGTTCTCGGGCCAATGTACCATATCCCATTCCTTTGGCAAACCGCTTTCCCCTCCCTGGCACGACAACGGTTTCTTTAGTTTGGCTTTGGCAAATGACACAGATACTCCAGTTGAAATCAGGTTTTTCCGCTGCTTCAGATGCACCATTTGTTGACGTTGAAGGCACGATCTTGAACGACTTGGACATTGTTAGTTAGTTAGTTTCGGCACCTAAAACATAAAAAAAAACTTGCATTAATATTGCACCATCGTGTGCTATAATCAAATTATAGTTTACTTTAAACACCACTTTATAAATGTATCCCGGCCCATATATTATGTATTAAATAATATAGTGAAAACAATAATGTGAGTGGCCTTTCTAGGCTTTTTACTCCATTTACCTGGCAGAATCTTGGTTTTATCAATATGGTCACATACAGTGTCTATGACATCAGCTGATCATGTCATCATACAGGTCTGTAATATTTCCTTACTCAGAAACAATGATAATTAAATTCTTTTGTTTTAACTGACTCATGCAAAAAGGTGGCAGCACTGTAAACATGTATGGGAAGCTAATATGGATGATCCAGATCTTAATGAATTCCTTGACCATGAAAATGTGGGTTAGCCACTGAAATTGTATTTGTAGCTGCCATATTTTCAAAGTTATAGGCAATTGTATTTAATACGGCGGCCATCTTGGAATCCAATATGGCCGACACCGGAAGTTCAAAGTAATGATTCTATTGGATTCCTTGACCCTGAAAATGAGGGGTTAGCCACAGAAATCACATTTCTATCTGTCTTAGTTTCAAAGTTATAGGCAAAAGTATGTCCAATATGGCGGTCATATTGAAATTCAAGATGGCGGCCACCAGGGGGCGTTTCAGAGTTGGGTCCTAATCGAAAAATGATCCTATAGGGGTCCCCTACACGTGTGCCAAGTTTCATAATTTCTCCACAAAGTGAAATATTTTTGGTCTTAGCCGCTGGACTATAACTAATATTATGCTCAGCTATTTTGCTAGGATAGAGTAGATAGGCACAACTGCTCGAATGAAGGAGAGCTATATGTTGTAAAGCTTCTTTCCCTTCACTGCTGCCAAGTTACATAAGCAGGCCGACTTTTACATAATTGGCCACCAACTTTAAGGCCTCCTAAATTACTTCTAGAGCAGCTGTCTCTTCTACAACTCACCGGGCTTCTGGGCAACTAAATGTCTGGTAGACCTCTCCACTGGTTTGGTTAGCGCCGACCCTAGAAATCGCAGAGGTTACTCAGTGGCGAGAATCGAAACGGTGATGCTTCCCCTTCACTGATGCCATTAGCTTGTCTTTAATCCAAAGTAGGATTCACTGCGCAAACAATAATTATAGTAGGTACGTCCTAGCAGTGGACCTCAGGGCAATAATGTAACCCTAACGCAGCTAAAACGTTAGCCTCAAGAGAGCAAATCTCATCTGGTTTGTTCTCGACATGCTTGGCGCTGGCTTACAACGTGGTTCGCAGACTAACAGTGACTGGGAGAAATCAATCAGCTCTCCACGCCTTCTTGGAAGGGCACCTCAGTCTGTCGCCCGCTTGTTCAACCTCCGCCGTAACTAGATACATTGCTTGCTCAATGCATGTGTGTTATCTGTTCATGTCTTGTTATTTGTTGTTGCGCTGACACGTGGTTAGAAGTCGGCCATCAGTTTCATACTCGTCGCCCAGGCAACATGTACGCACCATCGCCCTGAGGAAATGGTCCACTGGGTACATGCCGCGATAGCTACCCAGGCTCATTCAGCAGGAAGACAACCTGTCATAGCGTTAAGTAGGTCTAAGCCGTTCGAGGCATAACCAATACATGTAGGGATTAATACTTAAATGTTAGCCTGGCTCCTCAAGAAGGACCGCCAAAATAATGACAGTATGGGATTCTTTTGAAGCTGGCACTCCCGCCTCCATGTAAAATAGCGCGCATCCCTTACTAAATAATTTACCGTATATATAACACACTTTAGCGTTGTTCTAGATAAGGAGTGCTGTTTTGGCTGTAACTCCTCCGCTACGGTGTAGTAGACATTTTCCTGTGATGGTGGCCACGCGAGGCACTGCTCTCACAAAACCAATTTATTGGCCTGCGTGAGACATTAGTTTATATTAAACAAGTTAGCCGCACTAGGACTCCTCCTTGGTGCCAGCACGTCACTTCATTATATTGCGTGTAATGATTCACCTTTATTAGCTCAGAAATACCTTTGTAGCTAGAAGCCAGCTTTCGACTCGATGTGCTGTAAATTATATTCAAATCTAATAACACACCATGCCCAGACACATCGGCTACACCAATAGTTAAGCTGATATGGTCGGGTTCACCACTGGCGGCAATGGTGGCCCGGCCCTACCGGAATGTGAATTTTCCACCGACCTTCCAGGTCAGTCTTTGTGGTCGCCGGTTGCTTGCATGCCCCTCTCTCCATCCGCATGGCTACTGCAGCCGCCATTCCACCTTGACGAGTGTTCCCCTGAACACTATGGGGAATACATGGATAGGTGGCACGTGCAGTAACCAGTTACCTGCCTGACCAGCACATCCCATGTGCAGGATCAACTGCACCACAACGACAAATATATCCGCCAATCAGTGGTGGTGCAGTCATTGATGCATCAGAAGTGGATATTGTCAGACTTTCGTAATCAGCTGATGGAATGGCCACACAACCAGAGAAAATGTGTGCGGCAGCCAAATGTAAGACTCCTTCAACAGTAATAAACACACAGAGCTTCCTTGGTCTATGTCAATACTATTGGCATTATATTTGCCTCTTTAGTGAGTTTGCCGCACTGTTGTTCCAAATAACCGAATAGGGCAGACACTTATAGTGGACGAGTGAGTGTGAGGAGGCTTTCAAGGTGCTGAAAGAACAACTGACCCCACATCAATTCTTGCCCACCCAAACCCTAACCTCGATTTCATCCTGTACATGGACGCCTCTGCTTTTGCCATTGGCGCCATTCTATCCCACAGTCACAGAAGATGGAACAGAGCAGGTATTGGGTTATGGTTCGCACACCCTACATAATGCAGAGAAACACTATGCAACCACCAAGCAAGAATTATTGGCAGTGGTTTACTTTATAAAGTATTACAAACACTTTCTACACAGGCGGCCATTTACACTACATACAGACCATGCCTCCCTATGATGGCTCAGGAATCTGAAGAAGCCGGAGGGTCAGATAGCGAGGTGGCAGGAATCTCTACAGGCCTATAACTTCACGGTCGTTCACCAACCCAGCAAACTGCATGGCAATGCCGATGCCCTAAGCTGAATCAGACTAGAGGGTGAAATTGAAATGGTTGAAACCATAACACATTGCGAATATGGGATTTAAGGAGTAGCTACCTTAAGACCCACTGAGACCCTTGAGAATCTTTTGGGACCCGTACAAATATTTGCTTATGACCTTTGACTCTGTGTACTTGACATTGCATTTGACCAGTTGTAAATATGTCATCTCATTCGTGAATATTCATGTTGCATCTTTGTAGTATAATTAGCAACGCGCACCACTAAGTAACTGGTTGAATTGGAAAATCATTGAATATAGGTTTATATATGAAATTAGGTTAGTCATCAACGATAGCAGGCAATGCTGTGTGTAATGCGTGGGTTGTGAATGACTGTTTTACGAGTTATGAGGGACAGTATTATGAACTGAATAGACAATAGCGTGATATTGTTACAGCAATAGAAAGTAGCTTACCATGAGCTGTTGCTGTGTAGCAGGTTCCTACACGATGTAAATTACTTTGTACCAGTATTCTGTTTGAATTAATCCATGTTAGGAATGATAGCGATTTGGTTGCTGTAACCAAAAGCTGTGTATAAACTGAATACTGTTATACTAGCATGCTGCCAATGTTGTTGCTGTGTACCATCTGGAAATAAGACCTTTATCTTTAGGAAGGGCTAAGTATAAAATGCGGAATAAGGCATTGTGCGGCAAGGCATTGATAGATCAGGTACAAGGATGTCGTTAAGATGTTTTCTCAGTATGTGATGTATCAATATCTTGCAAGACGAAGCTTTAGAGGATTATTATGAGAATTGTGCATAGTATGTGTCTGGATGTAGTAGCACAGTCAATAAAACCAGTTCTGTTTCTAGTAACTTATTGAGATGACGAATTCGAGCAAGCACTGCAGGAACGTTAGAGGATTTCTATGACCACATCCCTCCACACGTGGTGGGTCAGGGATCAGATTGCGGTGTAGGTTGATGGATAAGGACCACTGGTGGCCAAATATGCGTATGCATCACTACGGCGCAATCATGATGATTTAGGATTACAGTCATCAGCAGTGTTGTCACAACAAAACAGAATTCGAAGAATGTGAAAATATGATTGATATGCTTGGTTGACGAGCTTGTCAAACAGTAAATGTTTGGAGAAAGCTGTCAATCTTCATCACTTTCAAACTAGTTAGAACCACTTTGATCTGATCGATTTAGATGTGTGGGCAACTAATCAAATCATTGGAAAAGTTGGGAATCACAGGGGAGGCCCTGTTTGACGTCATTATATGGTGTCATGCACCTACTCAGTTCGAGTCCTATATAATGCCTGTGCACCGTGTATGTGCAACCTTTTACCGTCTCGCTTCCGTAATGAACAGTACGAACGTTTTGTGAGTATTAAGTTAGAGATCTAGTTTGTTATTCTTGCAAGAATTACTTTGATAAATTGTACAAGCCTGCAATACGGTCATATTATTATGTGTTATAAGTTTAATAAAAAGTTATCATTTTATAAATAGGTTCTTTGTTATTGGTAGATTTAAGAGAGGAAATTTCTTTCAGAATTCAAATGAGTTTGAGTTGATCTAGGAGTGTTAGATTTAGATGAAAGAGTACCTGAAAATCTTCATTGGCAACCACGACGAGACCAAGAGTCAGCTATGGTTGCGGACAGTTAGGTCATACTGAGCATAGGTTCCCAAATAAGCGAAAGGGCCAACAAAAACCAAACAGGGATATTACTTGTTTCAATTGTTGCAAGAAGGGCCACATAGCGAGAGAATGCCAATCTGGCCAATCACCCAGCCAGAATGTGCGCAAACAGGACGGACTGCCACCACAAAGACAAGGACCTAATAGACAACATACAACACCAAGACGACTGGACACTAAAACATCCAACCCAAGGGATTCGAATTATATCAAGAAATGTTGGAAGTGTGGACCCACGAATGATCACGCTGATCAATGCCCGATCTATGATCAGAGATGGAGCGTACCATATGTAGTCATTAAATGCTCGCAGAGGGAATGTGCAACCAACAGGTTCCTGGTCCAACTCATACTAGACACCATTCAGGGTTGCAATATTGATACTGGTAAGCATAGTATCGATGTTCTTATAGCTACTGGTGTCAATACAGACCTTGCTGGGTACTAGACCTTTAAGGAAGGCACAGGTCTTGTTAGCTGTAAATGGTTCCCCCATAGATGTGTTAGGTGAAACTCAGGCCATGTGTTATGGCACTAGGCTCATCCCCGTCAAAATCATTAAGAAAATGAGGCATGAGGGATTGACTGGGGCAAACGCATTATACGAGGGGGGGGGGGCGATCATTAATTACAAGAAAGCAGAAATGGAGTGGGGTGAGCAAAAATACAGACTACACTTACCATATAGGCACCGTGATCAGTATCACTGAGACGACCAGTCACAAGGCTATCGACAGTGTTCTGAAGGAATATGCTAATATCTTTGATACCGCACCTCCCACGGAGCTAGATAGGAATCCATTAGTCCAGTGTACAATTCCCACTAATTCACCGCCAATAAGGCAGCATGCATATAGGATACCTCTAATGAAAGCTCACGTTGTAGAGGACCAGGTTAAAGAGATGTTAGACGGGGGAGTGATTAGACCTATATCATCACCCTGGGCATTGCCCATCATATTTGTTCCTAAGAACGATGGAACGACACAGTTTTGTATTGACTACAGATGTCTTAATGAAGTAGTACCTCATGATAACTACCCATTGCCGAATATATCAGATATTTTTTATGGAATGCAGGGAGCAACTCTGTTTTCTACAATGGACTTGTAGTCTGGAAATTGGCAGGTACCCATGACCAGTTATGACATTGAGAGTACAGCGTTCGTTTGCCCTGCAGGGCAGTTCGAATGGCTTCGTATACCTTTCGGTTTTTAGGAATTCAGTGACTGTCTTTCAGAGAGCAATGAATGCTGTTTTTCAGGGCCATGTTGGTAAATAAATGTTTGTTTTCGTGGATGACATAGTAGTATACTCTATGAACCCTAAAGAACATGTGCATCATTTGGCTCTCGCAATGGAACACTGGAGTGCATAATCTACAACTCAAAAGGAAGAAGTGTAATTTTGCAAGTGAATCAGTAGACTTGCTAGCTTATCACGTTACAGTCAAAGGATCTCACCGCAGAAACAGTAGGTGAAGGTCATTTGCTAAATGGCACTCCCACAGGATGTGGCTGGGGTCAGAACTATATTAGGTGCTACAGGACATGCGTGTCCAAGAGTTGGGCCAAGCTTTGGTTAAAATCTTCAACATGACTTACAGCCAAATGGGTTTAGAGAACTGGAATGTGGCTGAGCTCGCTCATGAACAGCCAACAGATGCACATGCACAACATATATATGCATGGATCCAGGTGGGTGTTCACAGCTTCCAAAGAATCGGTTAGTCCCTTGTCGACCGCAGCAAAGTATTATTACCAATGATATGCAGAATTCCATGCACACAATGACATTCTGTATAGCAATAACTGCATGATTGTCCCAGAGCATTTCCGAGTCATGATTCTAGAACAACTGCATGCCTATGTTGGACATCTACCCATCGAACATACAACTGAATGAATCAAAAGTCGATTCCATTGGATTAATATCTGCGATAGTATAAAGGCATGGGTGGCCAAATATGTACTCTGCCAACATCGTGCATCATGCTGTTGACCAAAAATCGCAGGTGCACCATGGGAGTGAGAGGCTATCGATCTGCTTGTGCCCTTAAAATGATGGATGAAGCCAATAAATACATACTTATACTACAAGATTATTTCTCGAAGTGGGTGGAGGCATTCGCTTTGCTGGACCATGAGGCAGGCACTGTGGCTGATGTCCTAGGTAGCAAGGTCTTCTGACGTTTCGACATGCCCTATGAATTACACTCTGACCAAGGTAGCAATTTTGAGAGCCATTTAATTGCAGAGCTCTGTAAATTGTTTCATATAGTCAAAGCTCTCATGCCGCCCTATCATCCGCATGGCGGTCATGCTGACTAAGAAACTCACCTTGATTGTCACAATTGGGATCTTTGGCTTCCTTAGGTTCTCATGGCATACAGCACTTCTGCACATTCCAGCACTGCCTTCATGCCTGCTAGGTTAATGTTAGGCCACGAGTTAGGCTTACCCTTGGATCTATCTCTGACTACGCTCACTGGAAAACTGAACTCACCATCTCTCTCCATGTCGAACTCATGCACCAAAAAGATAGAACAGGCCTATGAGCTCAGCAGAGACCCCCTTTCCACTGTGCATCGGCGCCAGAAAACTCCTATGAGGCTGGAAAGATGGTTTGGGTTCGCGATACCAGATGTTCTACAAATGTACCGAGTGAGCTGAGGTACCAGTGGAAAAGTCCCTATGTGGTAGTAGGTAAGAAGTCGGACATAACCTACCTGATCGGTGACCTGGATGGCCTGACCTCAGTCATCCACCTCGATCGACATGAGCCATGTGTTCATGCAGATCCAGAGCCTGAACTCAGGCTTGGTGAAACACAAGACACAGGCAGCCCAGATCAATGTCTCCATGGAGACGAGTTCTCCCGACATTAACCGCTGACGTGATGGTGCGAGATCGGCCCCTCTACTACCAAGCCAGGAGTTGGGCCAAGCTTTGGTTAATGATGAGGATGATGACGATATTCATGCTCGCTCTCTCCCTCATCACCTCGGGTCTACTAGGTCTGGTAAGCCATATCTGAAGACCTTTCATATGTGCTGTCCAAGGAGAATGGTGGAAGAGTTGTTCCACCTTCTTCTTCCCACTCCCATCCTCTTCGTGCAATGCACCAGATTATTGAGTTGCTGCAGGCTGAAGCAGAAGCTACGCACCGCAGTTCTGCTTCCAGAAAAGTGGGACATATAATAGCTAGCATGGAAGTGAGAGGGGAAATGCCAAATTCGACGCCAATCCACACCTATCCAAATTCATCCAATTCCCAGCCAAAATCCCCTACTCACCATTCCAACCCTTTTTCTAACAGCACCAACTCCATACCATGCCGTACCAACTCCCTTTCAAATGGTACCCCCACCAACCATGTCGAGTTCGGAGATCACGTTTCCCATTTCCCTCAAACTCCACTCATCATCAGAAGCTAGTGATGCTTGTGATATGAGAGAACTTACATCCCTAAGTAGATCGGTTCCCAATGCACCAGTCGCTGTTTTGGCGACTGGTAGCAGGTGAGTAAGTGACCTGATCAGTAAGTTCTAAAACCGCTTGTTCCCCGTGCATCAAAAGTATGAGACTGTACCGACAATTGTGTAATGGAAGACTCCACCCAATGTTCCAATGCCAACCCCATCCTATGTCAACCCCCTTCCGCATGAGCGATCAGGACAAACATCAATACATAATGGCATCTACCTCATCACCACTTCCTTTTAAGGCTTCGTTATTAACCATTCGCAATGCGTAAAAATCACCAAAAACACCTGCTTTAAATACACCTCCTGAGGGGCCATTAAGTACGGAGATAGACACCAACTACACCATGGTGACAACCCTCGTAGGTCATCAAGCGGCCAGCCATTAATAGACGCATATCCCATACACACCACTGGATAAGCCATTAAGAAAAGCTTTCCTCCTCACACCAGAAATGGTGACCAAATACTATCTATGTCGTCAATGCATAAAAATTGTTATCAGCAAAAGGTAGCATGGCTAACCTGGAGAATTAACCCCTGCTTTGCATCACATGATCAGCTCAACTATCAAACTCATATTTTCCCTGCACCAGTCATCACCACATACAAGAATAGCCAACATTCATCATGTCACCAACAAACTGCCGAGTCGCCAACATTTGCTAATTCGCGGAGTCGCCAACATTAATGATTCGCTGATTCACCAACACTGGCTGATTCACTGATTCACCAACACTGGCCTATTCATCGATTCGCCAACATAACACTGGCCGATTCGCCAACAGTCGCCGAGTCACCAACACTAGTCGAATCGCCAACACAAACCTCGGGGATTCACCAACACTCGGCCACCTTTCACCAATGCTTGGCGAGTCACCAACATGTGTGATTCACCAACACGCGCCAACAGTTACTGTGAACCATGCACGGTGAGGTGGAAAGCAGCAATAAATATTGTCAATCTACACCAACATGGGACATCCCACCCCTCGAATGCAACGCCAACTTTATACAAATTAAATGTTACAGCAAACATAATACACCTAATCCTAGATAACGTTGTTAAGAGAGAGAGAGAGAGAGAGAGAGAGAGAGAGAGAGAGAGAGAGAGAGAGAGAGAGAGAGAGGGGGTGGGGGGGGGGGGAGAGGGAGAGAGCGAGAGAGAGAGAGAGAGAGAGAGAGAGAGAGAGAGAGAGAGAGGAGAGAGAGAGAGAGAGAGGGGAGAGATGTCATAGGATGCAGTCAGTAAGCGAGTAGGAGTTTGCCACCCAAAGCTGAGGCTCGATTACGATTACAGCCTAGTTCAAGAACTGATGGCATACGCGCTCTAAATAACTCTGTCCATAACAGAGTGGAAACATACAAATATTTTACAAAGTTGTCACTGCGCACACATTACGGCAACGCTTCCCGCCATAAAACATTTGCAAAATATTACAGCACTGTATTCCCTCGGTATACAGCAAGCCCACGCGAACTATATACACCCATCAACAACCCAGAAAACACAGACATGCAGAATGATCGTTTCACACGTCTTCAAACAATGGGATATTGTGTATTGTTACTATTGTCACTGTTTTACGTACTGTACTGTACCAATTAAGTTCATGTCTAGGAACGGCGATGCTATTTCCTCCCATGAGAAATGAATGCTTGACAGCCGCCAGTGTGGTAAACGCAGATCATAGTCTATTACAAGTGGTACAGTAACTTGGCCCTTAAAGATATGATCCTATTTGAACTAGAACATTTAATTGGTACAACTCATGACTGTTACAATGTTGGCTAGCAAACTACCATGCTTACCAATCACGGGCCGTGCATAAGTTGCGTCAAAATCCAAACAGTCCTTACATAGTGAGAATTTCAAAAAGTCCCTCACATCTTTTCCTAGTGGCGACTCTCAGGAGTTTGGCCAAGGAATGACTCGCACACACCTGCGCAGTTGGCGATTCGCCAACGCCATAAATTGAGTAACTCGTTAGAAGAAAGTATAAAAGTTCTCATATATTATAATGGACCATTTTCATAGTCCCTATCAGTTCCACGTACATAGTCTGTATAAGGAAAGAACTAGCAAACCCTCCAATAAACTCCATATTAAAACAACAATCTTAAATTCCGCTGAACTCCTTAGATAGCTATTGATAACCCTACCACGTTCTCGAGACGGGAAAACGAGATGAGGATGTGATCAGGCCACCTGCGGTCGGTGCCATCATCTCGCTCTCACCTACCCCTTCGAGCGACCCAGCTTAAAAATAATTAAGTATCATTCTATAAGCATCTAGCCGGAGGACGACAGCACGCCGTAAAAGAACAAGTACTACTCAGGAATAAGTAGTCACTTGCTGTAAAGTTGATTGGAAACCAATGATCTTGGGATAAATATGATGACGTTTGTGTACCTCCCTTTCTTTAAATTAATTATATGATAGGTGGTCGCATTACACAGGGTGTTACTCGGTGATCATCCGGGGTGTGGTCTCCCTCCGCCCTGTGACGTATGTATAAAATGTATAAAAGGCAGGATTCTCGCCCACAACGTCATCTTCCCTTCAAACTCGACACCAGGGAAGATCATTGGCAATAGGCTACTTTCATGTCGCAAACTAAATTCAGCCTTTTTAATACAAACCGCGGATGTTCCTATTATTGCATTATGAAAATGTTAGGAGTAGTTATAGTGTAAAAGTTTGCGTCGCGAACACAGGATCAAGTAGATGTCTTTGGCCAGCGATTTGGTGTTGTTGGCCACCTCCGATGATGAGTCGGTGCATGTGCAATCAAGTGCACACACGTGTACATGAATCGCTTTAGGAGATAGGCCAGCATGTGGCTGTAACTTTCATCGACACACCGAGTTGACACATTATGTCAAGAGAGACCACCTTCTTCAGCGAGCTTACTGCCCAGATTGCCACATCATGTTTTCTGCGCGCCGTTTTGGCACCACACACGCGTCGAGTTCAGGACACGCCATATTCGTGATCTACCTTGCCAGAGGAGAAGAGACAAATGATTGGGCAACCATTGGCCCATGAATAGCTCTCTGCATTGTGAAATGGACAATTTATGGCCGGTCTAAGAGGCGCCATAATCATTTGCCGATCACCACATCGACGCCCAAGAGCAAACTGGAATGTTAGAATATGTCCGCCAGAATTAGTGACTGTGACTGAACCCGATATTGCTAGGATTATTCCACCAGTGACGTCGGTGCCGGAAAGTGCAGTAACATTATCCGATCCGGCGGTTCGGAAAACCACCACGCCATCAAAGGTGTATAGCTAGGAAACAGCGCAGGATTACCTTAATGCCGGTTCCGAGTCCGATCTTCCCTGTCTCTCGCACAACCATAAACCACCTATTCCTCACACCACACCGGCATCGCAGAACAGTATCAGCAACAGCACCCAATCCAAAACACGCATAGACAACCAACACGAGCAGAACCACGCCAACCAACAACACGAGCAGCATCAAGCCAACCGCCAATGCGAGCAGCACCACGCCAACTGCCATCACGAGCAGCATCACGCCAATTGTCACCACGTGCATTACTAGGCCACCTCCGACTGTGACAACCAGCACCAGGGGTCGTATTCACGAAGAGGGCGTAATTTACACCTGCCATAACTTACACCCTAGAGTTATGCCTCATAGTTATGCCATATTCACGCAGAGGGGCGTAAATAAATGCGTCACGGTAATGCATGTAGGTCAGAATTCGTTGGTCATATAGGCCGCTTAGTGAGGTAGAACCGTACGCGTCAACAGCTGTCAAAATCTGTACCCTTCATTACAACATGGAATACTGAACAGGCCATCTACCATCGACTCAGAATTTAGTATGTACGCTGTCGCTATAATACTAACAAATAGATAAATAAATAAATAATATTCATTCTATCGAGTCTGACTAACCTAGCATATAACTATTCATTAGTAAATGCTCGTCATTACAAAAGCTAAGTGATACGAAAACATGTAATCTTTATGTTCTTACAACTTTTCCTTAGCATTCTAAAGCTTTTGGGGAAAACTTGACTTGAGTGCAGCGTGTCATTCAGGCCGTTCACGCCCACTCGTTGCCAGGCAATGACATATTGCTCTACCGTATTTACCAAATTGTTCCAGCTTCACATTCAGCGCACCGTGGGGGCTTTGAAGACAGAAATATGAAAACTTCAGCTCAAATATTTTTTTGTAAAAACGGTTGCTATGTCTTCACATTAGATAATACTTAATATTTACAAAAAGTCAACTAAATGCAAATTCAATTTATAAAATTTGTTATATCCGATATTCGACTAAAATTCAAGACCACGTCAAAAACGCTGAAAATAATGACTTACGCCTTGTAGTTGGAGGGCATAAGTTACGCCCGATTTCATGCATGGGCGTAAGTTACGCCCCTTTCATGAATACCGACATACATCACTTTGGGGGCTTACGCCCTAGTTACGCCTTTACTAGGGTCTAAGCCCTCTTCAGGAATACGGCCCCTGGGCAGAAGCATTATCGCTGTTCCGCAACAAATCTACCAACAACGACGTCACTCCAACCGTAGCAGCACCACAGTCAGCATCACGCCAACTAGTGGAATGAACATCGTGGAAACCTTCAGCACGACATCCACCACCACACCACGCGTCACCAGCTTCATCACGCCAACTCCAGCATTCAACTCACAGAGGACTTCATTAGCATCGACCAGTGGCGAGATAGACTGGAACAGTTCAGTGTCCCAATGAACTATAGCAGTGTGGTACATAGTGATCAGTCCACCCAGACGTATCTAAATTTTTACGGCTAACCATTGCGAAATATATTAACGCCGTAAAAGACTGAATAGTGATTGATAGTTTCAACGATCTAGGTTTTTAGATATATATATATATATATATATATATATATATATATATATATATATATATATATATATATATATATATATATATATATATATATATATATATATAAAGTTATTCTTCTTATTATTATATATTTTAATATAATTGTATCCCTCTTCTAGACCGGCGAGTCAATGTTCTGAGCAAATATTGTACATTACGCCGTAAAAATTATTACAGCGTTGTCTCAGCAATATAGATAGATAGATAGATAGATAGATAGATAGATAGACATATATTATTATTATTATTATTCTTTTTATCATTTTAACTACTGTTGCATTGGATCCTGGACGTCCTAGGAATAACTATCCGATGCTGAAAGAGGGCGTCATCGCGAACTATTGTTTTAGCCGTAATAAATTGCTATTTACTCAATAAAATACACACAACACAAACAAAATTAAAAAGATCCTGGGCCTAGGAAACCTGGGCCAAAAATTGAAAAGTATGCCAACCCACCCACCTCTTCACAGACCTGTATGTCTATCTCTTATTAAACACGAGTCTCGTGCGTCATATATCGCTCAGTTGGCTATGAACCGGCCCGGGTTAGTCGGGTACGAAACGACCAATTCTGAGATGCTCTAGCCCCGTTGGTTTTATAGGCCAACACATATGGGAGGGAGCTTCACTCAGTTTGGTACGAACCAGCCCAGGTTAGCTGGGTACGGAACAACCCAGTCTGAGATGCTCCAGCCCCATCCCCGTTGGTTCAATAGGCCAGTGCGTGTAGCCAAAGAGAGAGATCTCAAATAAATATAGACTCCTTGAGAGCGCCTACTACGCATGAGTGCCAATAAGAGAGAACTCGCCACGCTGTGCAGGGAGTGTGGGGAATGGCATTCCTGTGTATATAGTTGCTGTATTTTGGCAAATCCTTATTACTGGGCCCTTTCTAACTATCTTGGTGTGACTCGACACCAAGATTCGCTAAGAGAAACGAATCTCTTAACATAATTGAAATCGGTCGAGGATTGGCAGTGATATCAGCAAAATATGAATTGGCCTTATTACTTCTTTCAAAGTTGGTTAGATTGCCATCGCGCATGCGCTGGTAGGGTGAAGGTAGTGTGACGTCATAAACATGTGTTTGTCTCATGCTATCCCCTCCATGAAGCGAGTGATGATTGGTTGAGCTCTACTATGGTGACTGTTGATTGATCACCATAGAGTATAAAAGGACTAGCTCTGGCAATATTCTTCAGTCGGACGGGGATCGTCCGGAGCAAGGCACATTATCCGTGCCTACTGCATAGAGCTCACTGTTCTAGCACTCTACACCAACGCAGCTTATTTCAGTTCCTGTACTCATTTCGGAGGCTCAGACACACCGCGAACGCTGATTCACTTTTATAAGTCCCTCTCCCCCCCCCCCACCCCACCAACAGGGGCTAAAAAATTAATTTAAAAATTAGAACACATTTACTGAAGTAACTGTAAATCTGCGATGACCCGGCATTAAGGAGTATTATAGTCTGATGCTGATCTGATAAAAAGTCGAAGTGTTGTCGCAGTTCAAAGATCCATAGTTGAAATTACCATAGTTTTACACAGGGTATGGAAAAGCTGATTTCTTGAAAACCGATAGCCTTGATCCTAAAGTATAAAATAATGTATCCTGATTTGCTGTATTGGAATATTTACCAAAATCAAGGAAAATGTCATTAAATGTCAAATAAAGGTGAAATTAATGAATTAAAGGTAAAGGGGCCAATTCATGCAAAAAACTGACCAATTTTTGTTTTTGGCATGAATTACCTCCCTTTATCTGTTGAAGTTGGTTGTGTCAGTTCAATATGATGAATTTCGATTCTCATAATGGTTTGAAAGTGACCCGTCCAAGGTCAATCTCAATCAGGAGTCAAAGTGACCAATTTTAGGGTTTGGCATGAATTACCTCCCTTTACCTGATTGAGGTAATTAAATCTGGTGAATTTCGATTGTCTTTGACTACCTGAGCCAAACAAAATTCATTAATTTCTCCTTTATTTGACATTTGATGACCTTTTCCTTGATTTTGGGTCGGATGTGTGACTACGGATTCTGGAAGGATGTTAAGTTTCTACATGATCTGCAGAAACCTTAAGGGGAGTCGCTATCAGAATATCACTCTCATGCATTTTCTTAGGGGCATTTTGGACATGGATAAGCGTATTCCTCGGAAATTATTCACTGGATCCAAAAGAAAAATAAAAGCATCCCAGGCCCTAAGGTTTACTGAAAGTGTCTCAAGTTTGGAGGCTAGAAATCGCAAATAATACTCAATGGACCAGGAAAATATGTAGGTGTCAGATGCGGGTTAACAGATGCTAGAAGTTTCTCCAAGATCTGCAAGAAACTATAGAGTGAGTTGTTGTCCGAATAGCACTCCCTCACATTTCCAATTGGACTTTTTGGACAAGAAAACGTGGAATTCTCGGGAACCATACACCAGATCCAATTTCTGTAGATGATCTATACATGCCTGGTGCGTACTAGAAATGTACCAAGTTTCGATATGATATTTCTAAACCTGGGTCATTTATCATCAAATCAATTTCCAATACATTCCCTATTGACATATTTGTCTACGATACAGATTTCTCAATATCTCATGAACCATTCGGGATATCGGAGTTCTGTAAATGGTGTCTGAGGAACAATTCCACCCCGGATCAGGCGATCTAAATGCTGAAACAATCCGCCCATGATTCCGTCATCTATCAGCAAATCATGGAAATATTGTTTAGTGTGTAGATTTGCAATAATAGAAATATTAATATGTTCACTAACGATTTTATTTTAGTAAGCAATAGTAGCCTCTGGTATCTAGGGATGTCAAAAATGTCAACCATCTGACAGGGACAGAAGTAAGAATTCTCATGATATCAAATAATTGATTTTATTCAGCATTTCCTCAAAAACTGGTCACTGAACCGAAAAGATTTTTTTAGCCACCTTGCAGGTCAACAGATCCTAGAAATATGTTAGGTTTCAAGATGATCCAGAAAAAATCCTAGGAGCAGTTCCTGGCCAAATATTGCTCCCATACATTCCCTATGCAGCATTCTGAAAGGTTAACATGTTCGCTAACGATTTTATTTTATTAATCCATAGTAGTATAATGTATCTATGTATATGCCATATATCAAGCATCTGACGAACATAGAAATATGAATTATCTTGATTCCAAAATATTGGGCTTATGTCAGATTTTGTCAAAAAACCTATTTTTGGTCACCATGTGGGTCAAGACATGCTAGACGTTTTTCCAGTTTCAAGATGATAGAGGCAAAACTCTAGGAGCAGTCAGTATCCGAATATTGTTCTCATGCATTTCTTATGGGGACAAGGGGCACGGAAATGCAGAGTTCTGAATGGTTAACATAATATTCGCTCGCCCAGGTGGTCAAAACGTCAGAATTGGCCAGTAATTATCGATTGTAATGCAACTCCTCCTAGACCATTTTAGATAGAAACTTAAAACTTTGGGATGATTGTACAAATGGACGGGGATGTGCATGACACTTTTGGAATTGTGGCATAACCCTCAGCGGCAGGGCCCTTGGGGGTGGGGAATGTGGGGTCCAAAAATTAAATTTTTCCAAAGGTTGTCATGTCGCATATCATTTTCAAGCCAATAATTAGTAGACTACAGGACAAGGAACTATTTTGATCTTGGGTCAAACTGAGGTTAGAAAATCCTTACCCAATGAAACTACATTTCAAGGAATTTATTGTGTTTTGGGTCAAAGTGATGGTAAAGCTCGAAGTGGTGAACGCGTGGGGATTTGCGATGACATGCCATCGACTGCACATTTTATTTCCTAATGTAAACATTGTCTTGTAACCCGCAATCAAATTGGTAATTAACATCCCAAATTTGGTTAATTCTGTCAACTTTGACTTTTGTCCCCCGCCCCTCCACCCAGTCCCACCATGTAATTGGAGCCTAATGTAAACGTTATCTCAATAGTGTGGATAACTCACACAACAAATTTGATTTAATTCCACCAATAGGTTTCAGATGAGATAGTCAGATCGATGGGCAGACAGACTGACTGACGGATGCAATATCCCATCCTATTTTTGCTTAAGCACACGAGGACGAGCTACAGTTGCGACTTTGGCATCGTTGCCAGGAATGTAAAAAAGTTGACAGACAGACTTATATTAATCGCGAGTCCACATTTTTTCACATTTAAAAATTGTTCTGGGTGTTTTTCGGATTACACATCAGGTTGTGGAATCCTAATGTATGGTCAGACCCTTTCATGTGTTAAAATTGTATCCAAAATCAGACCAGTAGTTTCAGATCGAGATATCCACACATTCAGAATTTGATCCTATCCGAATCCAGGTTCTTTTATACGGAGCATGGACAATACTGGAAATCCTCTTTGACAGCAAGTTTCTTCATGTTAAAATTTGAGGCAAATCGGATCAGCAGTTTTTGGAACAGTCGCAGCTAAAAGTATATGAGAAAGCAAAGCGTGCGATATAGAAATCCATGGATTGTGATTTATTTATAGTCATGTGAATGTGATAGTACTTATTACCAATGAACACATACAATAACACCAAACACCAACAAACATCATTTAGAAATCTTAGAAGAAAGTTTATTGTTTTGATTAAATTATTTACATATATCGTCCACTTCTTCTGAGCTGTCAGTCCTTTATCATTTGTTATTGACGATGTGGAAGTAAGCATATTGAAGTATAGTACCATATATATAGTTCATTGAAGAATACCAAGAAGAATAAAGACAACAATTCAGGAATGTATCATATATAATAAAGTATATAGTACACAAATTCTCCGGTAACCCCCTCCTACCCCCTCTCTCTCTCTCACTCTCTCTCCCTCCCTCCCTCCCTCCCCCCCCCCCCCCGCTCTCTCTCCCTCTCTCTCTCTCTCTCCCTTTCTCTCTCTCTCTCTCTCTCTCTCTCTCTCTCTCTCTCTCTCTCGACCTATTGTGTTTACTGACCAAGAGACCATTTTTTGAAAATTAATCTTGGCCTGCAAATGAACAGTTACCAAACAAAATGTTAGACGTTCTTTAGACCAATCTTGCCTATTAACTCTTTAATAACTCAATTTGACCAAGAATATGACATATCTGCTTATTGAATGCCCATTTGCAGGCCAAGAGAACACTATTTTTGTTAAATGGGCCACTGGCATGTCTGACTCGATAATCGAGTCAGTCATTCCAGTGATACATTTTCAAACTAATCTTATGGGCTGCAAAAGAATATTTCTCTATACAGCACCTACTTTCTGTCAAAACTTTGTTTAAAATGTTCAACAGCTGACCTGTATGACTGCCATGAAATTTAAATTTTAATATTAGATACTATTTCATGAGTTTTGAATCAATCCCCCAAGTGGTTTCAAAGAAGATTTTTAAAGAGCTTTCTAAAAATCGGCCAAAATCCAAGATGGCCTCCCGTCAAATTCATTGAAAAACAAGATTGATTGGTCAGGAAAATGGAAAGCTTTGCTTGGTGAATGTCCATTTGCAGGTGAGCCTGTCATTGCAGTGGTAAACTTTTCAAAAATGGTCTCTTGACCTACAAATGTACATTTTTGCAAAATCATTGCAGAATCTGGAACCTTCTGAACCACTGAGAAAAAATTCAAATTTTCTTGAAGAAACCTTGACCATTAATGGGTTAATTAATTTAATCCTTTCAGCAATGAATTTCTCATATCTCATTCCCAAGGCAACCATGCAGGAAGTGTTAAATATTTTTGCAATTAATTTGACTGAAACCTGTTGCAGCAACATATATTTGGCTTCCAGTCAAATTAATTGCAAAATATTTAACGTAATATGTTAAATACTTTAAAAGATAGGCCTCATACTTTTTCAGGCATCTGTCGGTGAAAGGGTTAAGTATCATTTTGAGGTACTGTTGACATAAGAGGGGTTATTATATAAAAATGTATCGGTGCATAAGAAGAGTGAAAACTTGTTTTATAGCCATTACAACTAGCTTTTGACGTTCATGAAATAAACGTGCAACAATTATCAGAATCACGGAAATACATTTCATTTTCATTGGGTTCTCACCAATTTGAGCCGTAATACCCAAAACCTTGGCGCATCAAATGATCACCAACACGCAAGCGAGCTGTCAGAATGTTAGCGAGTCAATTTTCTGTAGTACGCAGAGCCCCTGATATTACGTTATAAGCCGTGTCTTCGGGTGCTCGAGTTTCGTTTTCAGAAGGTAGGAAAATTAGCACGTTTGATATGAAATTTTATATAAATAGTAATAGTCTACAAAAAAAAAATTATATAACCATATCATTATGTTGGCATATTCTGCGTTATTTCCATACACTAATGCAGTAAGTTGGCTTGGCGTTTTACTTACACTTTAAAGCTTGTACCATACAGCTTCATTAACCGCAACACATACTTTCTTAAATACGGCAACACTTTTTCACTAGAGTCGTCTCCCGTGCCTACACCCATAGGCTTGAGATACGCCGACTAATGCTAACTAATATTAAGCTCAGATATTTTGTTAGGATAGAGTAGATACCGACAGCTGCTCGAATGAAGGAGCGCAGTTTGTTGTAAAGCCTCTTTGCAGCCGCTGCTGCCAAGTTACATATGCAGGCTAGTTTTCCATAATTGGCGGCCAACTTTAAAGCCTCCTAAGTTACTTCTAGAGCAGCTGTCTCTTCTACGACTCTCCAGTCTTCTGGCCAACTAATTGTCTGGTAGTCCTCTCAGCGGGTTTGGTTAGCGCCCAGATGGCGAGAATCGAAACGGCGATGTTTCACAACTTCTCCTGTACCTTTACTGGTACCATTAGCAAGTCTTTAAGCAAAAATAGGATTTATTGCGCCAACAATAATTATAGTAGGTACGTTCTAGCAGTGAACCTCAGGGCAATAATGTAACCCAAACGCAGCTAAACCATTAGAGTGAATCTCCTATGGTTTGTTCTCAACATGCTTGATGCCAGCTGAAAATGCGGTTCGCAGACTAACTCCTCGGTGACTTGGAAAAATCAATCAGCTCCCCGCGCCTTCTTGAAAGGGCACGACAGTCTGCCACCAACTTCTTCAGCCTCCGACGTAACTAGATGCGTTGCTTGCTCAATGTGTTTATGTCGTATCTGACAATGTCTTGCTATTTGTGGTTACGCTGACAGTGGTTAAAGGTCGCCCATCGACTTCGGACTCGTCGTCCAGGCAACAAGCACGCGCTTCCAGCCCGAGGGAATCGTCCAATGGGTACGTGCCGAAATGGCTACCTGGGCTCATCCACCAGGAAGGCAACCTGTCATAACGTTAAGTAGGTTTAAGACGATTGAGATATATTCGAACGTGTCTGGATTAATACTTAAATGTTAGCCTAGCTCTTCAAGATGGCCACCAAAAAAATGCTGCACCAACTAAACCAGCGAATAGCTTAAGAGACGAGAGTACCGGATTTTGTTGAAGCTGGCCCTTCGCCTCCACATAAAACAGCGTGCATCCATTACTAAATAATTACACATATATATAATTTAAACACACTTTTGCATTGTTCTAGATAAGGAGAGCGGTCTTGGCCGTAACTCATCCCCCGCTACGGCGTAGGAGACATTTTCCTGTGACGAAAGCCCGCGCGAGGCACTTTCATCTCGCAAAACCAATTTATTGGCCTACGCGAGGCATTAGTTTATATTAAACTATTTAGCCGCGCTAGGACTCCTCCTTCACAGGGGTATCTCTCGTATAAATAAGGATAGGTTAGATATCTTTGGCAAGATACGACGCTGACTGCGCCAACACGTGACTACATTATATTGCGCGTAACAATTTTATTAGCTCAGCAATACGTGTGTAGCTAGAAGCCAGCTTTCGACTCGCTGTGCTGTAAATTATATTCAAATCTAATAACACACCATGCAGAGACACGCCGGTGAGACCAATAGTCGTGATGATACGGTTGCGTTCACCACTGGCGGCAATGGTCGCCCGTCCCTACTGGAATGGGAATGTTCCACCTACCTTCGAGGTCGGACTTTGTGGTCGCCGCGCACGCTCCTCTCTCCATCCCCGAGGCTAGCTAACTAGCGCCGTCGGGTCGGCAAGTACCTCGCATGCTCGTTGGAATCCGAGGAGGAATTATGGGAGCAGCGCGTCGCCGCAGCTACATGTGGCCATCACAACTGAGGAAGTTGGCCTCTAGTGACATGGCAGATGCATATGGTAATGTATTGTGCAACAGCAAACAACTACTTATACTTTTTCCCTTTATGCGCTGGACAAATTATGTACGAAAGCAGACATCCTAGCACCAACCTAGAAAATTTGTAGGAATGTAAGTCGTGAATAAAGATGGAATTCAAGTGGTATGAGAGTGAGCTATTGCCCATTATCATGGTCGATATTCTACAGAGTGAATGTGATATAGTAGAGAATTAACGAGAAGACAGTCAACCTGACGATGATGAGAGTAGCAATACATATACTGACTTAGTCTGATTGATGACATGAAAGTGGAAGTGTTCAATTTGGAATTGCAAATTTTTGTCTAGTAAAATGGATTATGGCACAAACACCGACACTTTTAGTGGGTATGCATCACTCTACTTTATTAAAGAACAATGTTATTTTCCATGTATATGTCCATTGCCGAATAATTGTATTGTTCCTTAATTTAAAGAAGTGTGGCTTTGTGTCAGTTGTCATAGCAACACTATTTCGTGAAACAAATTAACATCGGTGATTTAGATTTTTCAGATGGTTCCATTCGGTAACGTTTTCAGAAGTTAACGCCAACATATATTCCCTTTTCAAAGCTGCTATGTCACAGTATTTCATTATCGCAAATCAGTCACTAGGCTATATACATCATCTCATTGTGTCAGTAGAAGTTCATATTTGCACAATGCTGTTAATAAAACAATATAATTCCACCATTACCACGATCGTCAAATGGCATATTGTTACAGCCGTTACTGATCTTATCCATCGAAGTTTATATTGTATTCAGTAGGCATCCATTAAATATTCACGCAGGGAAACACTCTTATCACGTGCCATATTTTTTGTTTCGCTTTCGGTTTCAACTATTGTTAATCAGCTATTATTATTAGATTGATGCAACATCACTCAGTTAACACTATTAACGACTAAATTAAATGATATGTTAGACTAAAATAGGCGAATTAGCTGTAAACTGGCCAACAATACTGGTAACGCGCACCGGGTATAAGTGAAGGTGGCTTGCGTTATCAGTTTTCGTAACCCGCTCACAATAGTTTGGGAAAACGGGCAGCGCAACCCACGTTCATTCATAAGTGTGTCTTAACAGTATTGTGGTATTTTCGTTATGGGACTTTCATTATGAAAAAGCAATCATATCCTGATTTTTCGTGAACTCATCTCAGACCATATTGAAATTACAAATAGACGCGGTATGGATATGGGATGGGGAAAGAGAGTGGTGACCTTTTGACAACTCCCGCCCGATCGCATGAGTGACAGATCGGATGACTGGCCGATTACATGAGTGACAGATCGAATGACCAACGGCTGCATGAGTGACAGATCGGATGGCCTACTGACTGCATGAGTGACAGATCGGATATCCGTCTGCATGAGTGATGGACTGACTGGATGCATGAGTGACAGATCGGATGACTGCACGAGTGACGGACTGACAGACATGCCGACAGACCGAATGACTGTCTGCATGCGAGACAGGTCGGCTGACCAACTGTATGAGTGACGGACTGACAGACTGCATGATTGCCAGCTTATATGGCTGTATGAGTGACAGACTGACGGACATGCTGGCTGATCAACTGACTACATGAGTGCCAGATAGGATGACCGACTGACCACATGAGTGACTGATCAGATGACCGACTGCATGTGTGATGGACTTACAGACTGCATGAGTGACCTATCTGATGACTGAATGCATGACACACTGATAGACAGGCTGATAGGCCGAACAACCGACTGACCGACTAACTGCATGAGTGGCAAAGCAGATCACTGACTGACTGCATGAGTGACAGATCGGATGACCGACTGCATGAGTGATGGACTGCATTGGTGGCAGATCCGTTGAATGACGGACTGACATACATGATGACCGGACGAACGACCAGCAGAATGAGTGACAGATCGGATGACTGACCGACTGCATGAGACATATATTGGATGACTGACTGCATGAATGATTGACTGATGGGATGATTGAGTGACAGAGCGGATGACTGCATGAGTGACGGGCTGACAGACTCCATGAGTGACAGCCAGGATATCTGTCTGAGTGATGTACTGATGGACAGGCTAACCGACCAACCAGATGAGTTAGTGAATGCATGCATGAAAGATCAAATGCCCGACTTCATGAGTGATGGACTGACAGACTGCATGAGTGACAGATCGGATGACCGACTGTATGAGTGATTGCTGCATGAGTGACAGATCGGTTAAATGATGGAGATTACGAACGGCCGACTGACCAACTGACTGCATGAGTGACAGACTGGATAAGCGACTGGCTGCATGCGTGACAGATCGGATGAGCGACTGCATTAGTGACCGACTGACGGACGGCATGAGTGACAGATCGGATGATGGTGTAATTGACAGACTTATGGACAGGCCGGTTGACATACGACATGAGTGACTGATCGGAGCGACCGACCGAATGCATGAGTGACGGATTGGCTGACTCATGACAGACCAACACTGCCTGTCCATTACTCATGCAGTTGGTCATCCGATCTGCCACTCATGTAGTTGGTCGTTCGGTCTGTCTGTCAGCCCGTCACTCATTCAGTCATCCGCTCTGTGACACAAATATCTTCATATGATGCAATATCAATCTGTCATCAAGAAGTTGATACATGAGAGCACGTTAAAATACGCGAGTAGGAAAAGGAAAATATGTAGCATAACATTCACAAACTCGTCGCTGTCGCGAGAGATTTATTTCTGCGTTGTGACATACTTTGCGACTGGGGAAGCCTTACTTCTTATTAAATGGATGTTCCACCATTTCACGAGGCACAACCTACACATTTTAAATAAAACGTTGCATAGCTTTTATGCACAATTCCATTTCAATGATAGGGTGCTCAACGTGGAAAATCATTTTATATTCCATTAGATTCCATAGAAGTATATTAAATACGCCCGGAATATTGCAAGTTTGCTAGTATTTGTCATCTAAGAGTACTTAGTGTGGCACAGTGTCTTTAAGTATTTTGCAACCTTCTTGACCTTTTGACATCTGGTGAGCTAGTTTTTGAAGTACGTCACATATACTCTATAAAATATTGCAGTGGGCAGAGTAACGTACTTTTTGGATGGTTATTCATTACTCAGAGATTTCATTTGTTAGTTGTGTTAATACCGTAGTTTTCTGAAGTAAATGAGTATTCATCTTTTAGATCTGCCAGGTGGCATCTGATATTCACGTTTTGAGATGTTAACACCAAAATATTCCTTCAATAGCACGTTGTCAGTCATAGCAGTCTATTGTAAGTGGCAAACAAAGTTCGTGACCTTTTGAGTCTATTAACATTATTAATGATCTGATTAAGAAGCGGTCGGTAGCAAGCTCTTGAGGCATTTAATACCGTCATCAATAGCTCGTGGAGATCCACACAGGATGACGTTATTTGAAATATATTACGTTACCATTACCAGCAAAATCTTGCGGAAAAGGTTTTTTCAAATATGCTAATAAATCGGATGGGGATACCTCCATTTTGTCATGGTATAAAGTTTGTCAGTATGCTGTTGGTCATCACATAATACTGACGAAGCCGAGCTGTGAATTCGTGAGGACACCTCCCAACCCATGTGCTAGTTCCACATGCAACTGAAAGATAGACACAACTGATAATAAAAGGACAGTAATGCTAGCTTTGGACGTGGCCGTATTATTAATTTGTAAGCACAGATAAGCCCTGCTAGGATTAATGTTTTGTCATTGACATGGAAGTAATTGCTCCGTCTCTATTAGTATTTGCTCCTAGACAATTAGACACTCGCTTGCTAATTAATACCAGCATAGTCTTCTAGAAAATTAAACCATATCTTGATACTATAAGCATAGTCGCATAAACAATTAGATCATCTCTTGATACTATAAAGCATGACCGTCTAGGTAAGTAGACCATCTCTTGATACCATAAGCATAGAAATTAGATCATCGCTTGATATACTAATACACCATCTCATAATACTATAAGCAGAGTTGTCTAGATAATAGTCCACATTCTGTTGGATACTATAAGCAGAGTTGGCTAGGCAATTAGACCATCTCTTGATACTATAAGCAGAGTCGGATAGGCAATTAGACCATCTCTTGACACTATAAGCAGAGTCGGCTACGCAATTAAATCATCTCTTGATACTATAAGCATATGCGTCTAGGTAAGTAGACCATCTCTTGATACTATAAGCCTAGACAATTAGACCATCTCTTGATACTGTAAGCATAGTCACAGAGACAGATAGACCATATCTTGATACCATAAGCAGAGTCGTAGAGACAATTGACCATCGCTTGCACACTATGAACATAGTTGTCTGGACAATTAGACAATCTCTTGAAATTATCAGCATATGCGACTAGACAATTAACCCATCTCTTTGATACTATCAGAATAGATTTATAGACTTTTAAACCGTCTCTTGATACTATCATTAGAGTCGCCTAGACAATTAGATAATATATTAATGCTATCAGCAGAGTCGTCTAGACAATTAGACCATCTCTTGATACTATCGGCAGAGTCCATTTAAACAGAATTCATATTTTGTCTGAGGGGGAGCGCAATAAGACAAGTCTTGTAATCGCGTCTCCCATACAGCTATATTACAGAGTAATTGTATCATGGGTTGACAAGAAATGATTACATAAATGTTACTATAATATTTTTAAATACCTGGTGACATTATATTATATAGTTAACCTTATGATACATGTATAAAAGTGAATTTATTAAATGCTGTATCGTGGGGCGAAAGATTTAGTTTGCCAAATATCAGTTGCCATGGCTAGTAAAGGAACCCATGTACTCGTATTGGTCAGTCACTCACATATTGGCATCATTATCACCTATGTCACATATAGGCTGACGTCGCAATCATACATGACAGAAATACTCCTGGATAAACCTGGAATTAGTCCGTCAAGTTGTACGAATTGCATGTCTTCTCTATTTAATAGATATTGTGTTGAATATTTTAAAACTAGCTTGACTGCGAGCTGTCGCTTCCATAGGCATCTATAGTTGTCATGAAATTGGGATTCCGGGAATCAAGGATTTAAAGCATCCAGATCGAACCCAACATGCACAAAGCATGGGCGGAGCCTTCTTAAGACTTGAGCGGGCCATATAGCCAGGAGTGGATTCATCAATTGCACGGCACAATTGCCACCCCGTGTTGCGTACACATTAATTGTTGGTCAACTATGATCGCTGTTGACAAAAGCATGCCACTAGTCTGGGGCTCGTCAGGAAGTGTCCTTACTATTAGCCATTTAGTGATAATATTTGGTCATGGAGATCTCAGTCATCTCACAGAAAACGTCAACCAGCCGGCTCAGAGAGGACAATTTGTACCAAAACATTTACTATTGGAGTGGCCGACTCTGTTAGTAAGCCAGTCAATTCATTAGCAAATCGTAAAAAGTAGTCCCCTCCAGGTCCGCAAATGGATGCCTCCAAAACCCACTGTAGAGGCCGTTTTCAACTGACATGGCCATACTACTTAAATACACAAACTAGCAAATATACTGACGCGAAGTGGATGGAAAAGGTAATGCATGACGGAATTTGGAAGAACAGTCTAGGTGGTGCCGGTGTGCCCATGGCGCTTAGTAATCAGACTATTTTAGATTAGAGGTGAGGGGCCATTTAAAGCGACTAGTTGAGTCAATGTACTGGCAGATAAGTTTTGATACCGTAATATTAGCCTCTTCACTTGCATTGGTGTTATCGAATAAAAATGTTGAACGGTTGGAGGCATAGGAGAAATATGACTTGAGATGAGATTATTAAAGAACGCGTCTTTTTGGTCAGCGTAGAGGGGGCAGTAAAAGAGGTAATGTGGAATGGACTCATTCGTGCCCACAGTTGCAGAGTTGTCTAGACAAATGGACCATTTCTTGATAGTCTAAGCATAGTCGCATAGACAATTAGACAATCTCTTGATACTATTCTCAGAGTCGTCTAGACAATTAGATTATTCTTCATTTGATACCATCAGCAGAGTCGCATAGACAATCAGACAATCTCTTGATACTATTCTCAGAGTCGCCTAGACAATTAGATCATTCGTCATTTAATACTATCGAGTCGTCCAGACAATTATTTCTTGATACTCTAAACATGGTCGCCTAGACAATAATACCATCCTTTGATTATCGGTTTCCAGATGCAGTCAGATATATATATATGCAACTGTGGGCACGGTGACGAATCCATTCAACATTACCTCTTTCACTGCCCCTTCTATGTTAACCAAAACGTTTTCCTTAATATGTAGATTAATCTGACTACATGTGGAAACCGATAACCTACTAAAATCTTACACATGTAGCCACCACATATTAAAGTACAACCTGGGCACCATAAAAATCAAATAAAAATACTATATAATCTTCAAAATATAGAAATGGAATATCCTTAATTCACCATGGTAAAGTGAGGCGATGTATTCTTTGCTTGAGAAGAGAGTCGACTCAGTGAATGCAGAGTGATGTTGAATGGTATCTATTTTTAGCATTATCTTGACTTGAATCATGTCGATAGTCACTTACATTACTGGCGGTATGATCAGCGAACGAAAAGAAGAAGAAGAAGACTTGAATTAAATAATAATTTGCATCAATACGCTAAAGAGCAATTGAAAATGAAACACAGTATTCAATTTATTGCTTTAGTTCTGTTTAAAGAAATAATAACCATACAATGAATACGGTTGGCAACTTCAGGCGGCCAAACACATGTATTTATAGTCTAATGCGTATTGCTTGAATGTGGTGTATGGCCATTGTTCACGCGTAGTAATCATATCTGTTCACGGCATCACAAGAAGCAGATTATTCACGACATGTAGGTGAACACACAATACATCTAGTAGTACGTATTCCAAGTAATGTCATGATTCTGAAATGTTGGGTAGAGATGGGTGCCAATAATTAATTATCAACAAGATTACAACAATGGTGACAAAGCAATGCCTCGATGTTACCAGATTAAATAGCATTTATATTTGATATGGCTGGCTGTTGTGAAATTAGTCTTCTTTACTCGATGAATAATTATCTATTGGTTGGATATTTTCTGTACAATGATCAACTTTCTCATTATCCAAGTGAATGTCTAAAGCATCGCCGTTTAGTTTGTCGGTATTCATAAGGCTGTCCTCGGTTGCCGTATTTTTCGGGATCACAACGAGTTCAGTTTCTTTGTCTTTTCGAATTCGTTCCTGTAAAATACCATCATTAGGTTAGAACTTGCACAACTATCAACGAGAAATTGCACATACACATGTGCGCATTGTACACAGGCATGCCCCCACGCACTTTCATAAGAGAGAGAGAGAGAGAGAGAGAGAGAGAGAGAGAGAGAGAGAGAGAGAGGAGAGAGAGAGAGGGGGGGAGAGAGAGTGGGGAAGGGGATGGGTCATGGCGGGAGGACGGGGAAGATACCAATACACATATATTGAGATAAAGTGAGGGAGTGGGAATGGGGAAGACGGGAGACAGAAAGAGAGAAGGGGTGTTGTAGTATGATGGATGAGAGTGACGGCATCGGGCTGCGAGAGATGAATGAAGAAGGAAGAGAGAGAGAGGGATGGAGGGGAGGGAGGGATGAAGAAAGAGAAGAGAGAAAGAGGGCGAGAGAGAGCATGGGTGGGGGAGAAGAGGGACTGAAGAGAGAAGAAAAATAAAGGCAAAGAGTGAGAGATGGTGAGAGGGTATGGTGGGGGGGGGGGGGGTAGTGAGGGGCGAGAGAAAGAGAGACCAATAGATAGATGGACGGTAGAAAGACGGGGGGGGGTGTGTGTGTGTGTGTGTGAGATCAATAGACAATTGGGGGTTAGAGGGGTTTGTAAAATGACATGAAACTCCGAGTTAGTAGCTATGAAATGTGCATATGTAATTACTTCTTAGTAAATAATACACAACTAATCGAAATGAGTTTAATGGTTAACCTTTCGAAAATACATTAAGAGTCCCAGGTTCGAATCCGACATCAACTTACTGAGGCCCAAATAGGCAAAACTAGTCATGGAGCTGATGAATTTCATAGCGTGTAAATAATCCAATAATTACAATTCGCTAATGATGATGATGATGATGATGATGATGATGATGATGATGATGATGATGACTTTGTTCTGCAGCTGAAGAATTGAAAACCTCTTTCGGCGGCAATAAGTTTTACTTCAACGTTTTCTACCGTGTCGTGTCCACAGCGAGTACCCTGAGCTCCATTAGATTAGTTTTTAGTGACCCTAGATTACGTTGGTTGATGTCTGATCTCAGAACACGTAGCATATTGATGATGTTGTGTCCTTTGCGTGTCTGACACCTGGTGGCACCTAGCACTGCAATTCTAGTGCATGCTGTCCAAGTCTATGCTGTAGCATCAGGAGAGCATGTCTGAACATATACCATCGGTGTTGTGCTACCCTCACAGAGAGTGGCTCTGTGCTATACATTTTGTGGAGTCCTGCATTTGATATTAGACTGTGTGGCCAGAGATCATTTGCAATGATTCGCAGATGTTTGCTGTGACATGCATCAAGTATGTTGAAAATGGCTTTTGGAGCTGTCCAGCTATTGCAATTGCATTGCATTATGGAATCACACTGAGAATCAAAACCATCGCATCTTGAGATTCATGGCATTTTAGAGTCACGAATCCACAACATCCAAAAGGCCGGGCAGGCTATATTTCCGGTTTTGACAACGAGTTCCAATGTCGGTAGAGTTGCAAAGGAAGGAACCCAAGATTCTGCCATTCCCAGACTTCTCAGTCTCCTGATGGTGTGAGGGAGGGAACTGGACCATTATCATTCATTTCTGTGGTGGCGAAATGGTATACGTGAGTGAAACGTGTTTTTGCTTCACTCATGAAGAGGTTTCTGGAGCCTTGAGCTATTATGCAAATATTAGAGGCAGCCATACAACCGTATTCCTCGTCGATCAAGTCAATGCCATCTGCATGCTCAATCTCTAGGGCATATCTGTTATTGGGTTTGGAAGGTTTGGGCGTGTGGGGTGTTCTCGAACAGATGACAGAATGTAGAGTACTGGTGATAAACTATGACCTTGTGGTGATTCTATTGACGTTTCGATCTGTGCAAAGAGCATTGATTTGACGTGAGCATTTAGCTTAGTGGTTTCCAATAAGTGTCTCACTAAGTGTAGTTCGTCATCATTGCAGCTGTCTTAATTGGAGATATTGAATGATCTCTTGTATCATGGTAGCAAATGCATGCGACACGCCGATTCACATCTTGTAAAGGTCCCAATGCTATGATAGTACTATTGGTGTTAAAACTCCTTGTGCCCAGACAATGTCAGTGCAGCTACGTCATCTCTTAAAATTACCCTACCAGTGGCCAATGTATTTGTCAATCCTACCTCTGATAGGAAACAATGTCGAATCTAACGTCATCAAGGTGTGTAAACTGACAACCGCATAAAGGCAACAGCTTGAACATGTCTAGTTCTCTTCAACCAAACAACCGTTATGTTCCACAACATCGAGCAGCACCGCTTACATTTTAGTTCGGTCTCTGAATGTGAAACGTTAAGGGTCTATCCAGCTCATCGAAAAGGGAACCCCTGAGAAGAGACCGCTATCACTACAACATTAATATCACATCGATCCAAGAGACACAAGTATGCACTTACTCTGAACACCTCTTACAGTAAGACCATAAACTAATTCTACTCGGGGAGAAAGAAGCCAACCACCAAGACCTGCTTTTGTAATTGATCCCAGACTGATGGACCAGTTTTGTATACCTCAGTGGACGCGTTGAACTTATTGACCTAGCCATACCAAGGAGAAAGGCCATTACGACAGAAATGTCGCATTGGGAATGCGTGTGGCCCAGCTGATGAGAAATCACATATCAATCCTTCAATACTTGATTTTTTTCTATGATGTATTGCACACAACTATCAATCTTCCAGCAAGATGGCAACTATTCCTAGGTGGTGACTTCAACTCCAAACTCGAAAGGCTAAGCAATTCATGTATTGGTGTAATAAGATTGACTACATGCTGAACCTGGTGACTGCAAACACGTTAATCGGAGGCGCACGATCCTACGGTGGTACAGACCTTAATTCTGACCAAGAAACCCGTGGTTAGTCGATTACCGATTGATCACATGGGCCACACCTGCGGGCGACCCTCAAAACAGGACTCCAAGCCCAACCATGATCTCTCAAAACTAAATAACTTCAACTGTAAACCGAACGAAGGCCTAACTAAATTCTTAACCTCTGTTGAAGCATCAGCTGCTAAAACATCAGTGTAGCCATGAATACCAACTAAAGAAAATCATATGTTGATGATCAACATTTTACAAAGCTGGCTAAACAACAGAAAACACTGTTACTGCGGATATATCAAAGCAGTCGACGTGAACACCAAACTAAGATCCTGCGCCAAATCATAGAATTGCTTGATAGAACTCGCCATCAAAAGAGCCTAAGCAGATGACCTGGAAAATGAGATCATTTCCACCAATAATTGTTAAAAAATATTCAGAGCATGCAAATCATTAACATCATCACTCCACCACAGCCAATCGAGGTGCATGGCTCTCATGGCCACTTTATCGGCGCTGACAAGAGAGAAGAAGAAACAAACAAGGATTGGTTCAACGATTACATCACAGAGAGAGAATGCACATCTTTACCCCCGATTGAAGGCCAGTCAAATCGCTGCAATAGAACTAGAGCTTAGAAAAGCTTTGGTATATATACAAATGGTCGTGCATGTGGGACTGGCGGAAATAATAACGAACTATTTAAATATGCAGATAATACCATCTCAACACAAATAGCTCACATCATCAACTCTGTCCTTGAAAACACCTCCCTATTGATGTTGTGGCAGAAAGTACACTCATCGCACTCTCAAATCCTATGGAACCACTCTGACCTTTTTCCAACCTAAGACCAATAGTGCTTCTGAACAACATCCGAAAAACTCTATCAAATATGTCAATTCGCTAATGCCACGAAATTATGTATGTACAATTCACAAGCCTGCATTTCCCTTTGAATGTCGCTTTAAGGACGGCTTAACTGATTAGTTCACATGCCCCGCATGTGATTACTTTATATATGCAGCTACAAGGCAACAAATGCAAAGTAGGTGTTTGACTGGCTAATTGTACTGGATCAAGTATTGCAACGTGTGTTAATAAATTAATCAACTACACTCTGTGACTTCATGATTTATAATCAAAATCTTAGTTCTATCACACAGCCGACTGGATGTTTGTGTCACAATGACACTGTAGTGCTTACCTCTACTCCGCTGTAATCCACACCGCAGCGTAAGCGGGACCTGATAGACTCCGGTAGATAGCAGAAAACGCGGTCGAAGAATGGCGTCAAGTAAATTGGATCAATATCTTTGCTATTTGAAGCACCTGCAACGCACAAATGCTATCAAAGTAAGACGCCCATTTACCCCTTACCACTCTGATATTAGAATTGTAAAATTCCAAATTAAATTAAAAGATGAACCGATGTTCATTTGTCAACAAATTCGGCGGAAGATGCTGCTGTCGCAGACAGTAAAATTATCCACCAAAATTGTCTGTCTAATATTTGTATTTATTGGCGCAAGTGCAATACATGTATTTTATTTGACCATCGTAATGTATGCATGATACGCTCTTTCAGTTTCCATTTTTTTCCGATTCCTTAGAGCATCATCGATGCCATCCCTCACAAATATATTCTCTACTAGCTGTAGTCGTGGCGCATTGCATGGTATACAAGACAGCACATGTAGGCTGACGTCACGATCTAAATGCATAATGAATGACGTATCGAGCTTCGTCATGAACAGTGAATATAGTCACTCAAGTACATGAATTAATGTACCTGATAGATTTGCAATTTAATAAACATGCTGTTGAATGGTTTGAAACGAAGTTGACGGGGTGGGGTGGCAACAACTTCACCCGGTCAAATTAGTTTCCAAATATTCAAAAGCTCTACTGAATAATTAATCTGAAATGGGATTAAGATAATTCAGTATTCAAAGTAGATAAATAGATCCCAACACGCGCAGAACGGAGGTGGGGCTTAGCTAGAAATGGGGTTGGTATAGGTAGAAATGGATGGCTGTATTGGGTGGTAATCTTTGGCCACCGAGCACTGGGTCAACAAGCCTGGAAAATCGCTCTCAAAGTTACAGCTTAGTTAAACTTGTGGGATCGAAATAGGCCTTATATAGCCAGCCTAATGTGGGCAGGTAACCTATCATCATACTAGGTTAACAGTATGTGGGTATATACCGCACTCTGATAAGTACACAGACGCAACCAATAATCTCATCTGTACCTCCTCGCTATGTGGCCAGGGAGATATCGATCAGTATACATTTTGGTCATTTTATTACTATCATATTCAAACTTCTACAGTGCATCATAAAACGGGATTCATTGCCATCATTGAATATTAGTTGCAATGTTTATTTAATGGATAATTAGCACTGTTTTAATATGGACATGAGTATACAAATATATTGGCTTTACAACTACTGACTTTCAATAGCCGACGTTACAATGTAAGTCAAATCCATACTGATGATTTTAGTTGTAATAATAATAATAATAATAATAATAATAATAATAATAATAATATGTACTATGTAATATGTAATAAGTACATACCAGTAATGAAACTGAATATCAATCCAACAATGATAACAATAAAGATGCCCATTGGCCCGAACCACAGGTATGATATTGAATAGAATGTCCTAAATCCCTCTTCCACGCTGCAATGTAAGATGATAGATGGAAATGTAATGCTATGTGCAAGACAATACTGACTACAGGGTTAGCCATCTATTTACGTGACTGTATCGTCTGCCTATGCTGTTATTTAATATTATACATATGTAATGGATTCCACCACACCAAAGCGCAGTGCTGAATCGTGTTTGGCACTCTTATCGATCGCATTTACCTTTTTATATTAAAATATGTTCAGCAGACTCCATTTTGAAAAAATTAGTTAGAAGAGAAATACAAAGAAACTGTATTATTCGATTGTGTACAGAGATATTGCTTCAGTTTAAAGAGGAAATGAGGTTGCAATGGAAGCATGAAACCCACATGATTAACATAATGTTACGTGACTGTTATTTGCAGAAGGCTAAATTAAGCTATTACTTTTAACAATGCAATGTATAATGACACTGGGTGCCTTAACCAGTGATGTAATGGAATATGTTGGAATAAGATATACAATTATTAGAATTGGATACCCAAAGGAAAATAGATGCTACTGATTCCTGTTTATTTGTTTAAACCCTGTAATCAGGGAAACGCACAATGGCCCGCTGTCATTACACTAAGAATAGCTTGAGAATGGAATAAATGCATTGTTGTATCAATGGGGATGCAGCAACATAAAGGTATATAAAGTTTGCTGACCGTACGCGTAATAATTTAGCACTAGCTTAGTCAAAAACAAAATATACTGATCGAAAAACACTTAACGAGTTGGTGTTATGCTGTCATTGCGATATGCTTTATACGTGTTCGCTACCAGTAATAAAAACGGTAATGCTTTCTAAGCGATCGAATGCTCTGTCATCCGAACGTACAAATATTGACCATCGCCGTTGTACTACCATTACCGAGAAAGGAATCATGGTGCCCAGTTTTCATTAAAGTGCTGGGTTTTAGATTAGTCTGTTTGGCCAGCCATGATGTCAGATGGCTTGCAACGATGGCAGGCTTCGAGTTTGTTCATAAGGTACTTTGGAGCTACTCAATTGACCTTTCCAGTTGAGTAAATGTATGCCCCGCCCATCTCTAGCTAAGCTCCACCACACTACGCTCGTGTTGGGCTCGATCGATCTCTGAACTACCTGATTATCAATTTCCAGAAGACTATGCAGGTATTATGTTGAATATTTTGAAACTAATTCGATGGGGTGCTGTTGCTGCAAATGTATTAAATAGCAAAGACATACAATGTGTGCAACGTGTCGGACTATTAAGCGTTAAGGACGGACTATATCGAATCATTCATGACATCATGATTATGGCGTATGCCTACACGTCACTCAGTTGATTATGACGGATGCAATCTGTATGTAATAATAGCAAGGGTTACATTTACTGTGTTTAACACACTTGCAGCCCTCTTGTATTACGCGATAAAATGAGCCTTTCCGTTGACCCGTTGACTAACAACTGTGGGTGTATTTATCCCCAACCCCATGTTTAGGGCCCAGCTCTGTAGCACTATATTGAAAAGGGAACATCGAATCCGATATAAATATATGTTCTGATATACAAATTGAGCAAAAGCTAAATAGAAATGATGCTATTGTTATGCAATCGAATTATAAGATAATTTATCTCATGTAGTTTTAAGAACCATACCGCCAGGATGGCATACCCATAATTATTGAACAGTTATAATCTGACAATCTTCATGAGCTCATCTCAGTTATAGACTACGATAATACCTTGGTATACCTTGTATACGGATCTGTCGTTGTTGTGAGCAACGTGCTTGTAGTAATGTCACTGATGTTATCAGAGAGAAATGAATCGCTCATATTGAAACAATGACTTGTGGTTATTGGTGTCAGATAAGGCGTCGTTGATTTAAGTGGACTGAAATTAGAGCCAAATCCCAACCACATCGAATACAGCATGCTGGCAATGCCTCCAATCAGTGCTCCCTAAATTAAATATTATTATTATTATTATTATTATTATTATTATTATTTTTATTATTATTATTAGCAGCAGCAGCAGCAGCAGCAGAAATTAACGCTTTGGTACGGAAATTGTTTGCGTGGATGCTGTTGCCACCTTAGGTAACGTCTGCTTCCAGTCTTTTCGTTTTCAAAATACGATTATAAATATGTATATTGGAAAGAGTAGTAGTAGTAGTAGTAGTAGTAGTAGTAGTAGTAGTAGTAGTAGTAGTAGTAGTAGTAGTAGTAGTAGTAGTAGTAGTAGTAGTAGTAGTAGGCGGCGAGTTAACACGCGTTTCTTTAGCTCCGCTATTAACGTCAATCTTAGGAGATTTCTACTGCTCTCCATGATTTATTTTTATGTCGCCTGGCTTTTGCCTAACAGTACATGCGTTGGTATTGTAGTTTGTTTATTTAAAATCTTGTTGCGCGAGACCGCATTTTGCTGTGATATTTTCCCAGCATTTGCGTATCCGGCTTGCTTGTGGTGGCCATTCGCGTGTCACCGCAACTTCGTTGTGTTCTTATTTAGTTGTGTATTGTCCAAGTTTAGTTGATACAGGTTCATTGGTCTCATTTATTCTCCACGGGCACTTTTACGGTTGACGCGTTTCAAGCCGCATTTCTGCAGCGTCATTCATACCCGCTCGCGCTCGTGCGACCGGCTTTCTAATGAGCTTTGTCTTGAGGCCGTCTTGACCTAATGTTTTGAAATATGTCAAGTCGGTATACGCAGTTATTAAAGATCTCATCCATTCTTAAAAGATACATATCCTAGCTAAATTTAGGACTATTTGTTACTTTATGGACACTTTAACTAACGTAGACTTTAGCCGCCATTTTAGATAGATATTTGCGGGCGCCATTATTTCAGACTCCATTATCTTCGCCGATGAGCAATTGTTCATATAAAAAACATTCTCGTAACTCTAATGCTAGTCATCCTTTTTTGGCTTTCAAGGTGAGAGCATAGTAAGCACATCCTTGACAGCAATTTGACGGAAAGCTGTTGCTGCTATAGGCATCAACAGCATTCAGTAACTTGTTATAGATATATTTGTTTTTATTTGCACCATAGAAAATATAGAACTAATATTGTATTACGCTATGCTTACTATGCTCTCACCTTGAAAGCTAACAAAAGGATGACTATCATTAGAGTTACGAGAATGTTTTTATACGAACAATTGCTGACCGGCGAAGACAATAGAGTCTGAAATAATGGCGCCCGCAAATATCTATCTAAAATAGCGGCTAAAGTCCAAGTTAGTCAAAGTGTCCATAAAGCAACAAATAGTCCTAAATTTAGCTAGGATATGTATCTTTTAAGAATAGATGAGAACTTTAAGCCTTCGCTTGGCAACAAGTGGATGCAATGTGGGAGCTGTTGACGTACATGTATATTACGGCTTAAAAGATGTCATCGGCTCTGGGACCCAGGTTTTAAAGGGGTCAATTAACATCAAACGTAACGTATGGCATGTTACACTATCTAACGAAATGGTTACGGAAAGGTTATTGGAGGATGTGCTGGGGTGTGAATGGGGAGGTGTGTAAGATTCGAGAGCTTGATAGTTACAGACTGTTGGTCAAAGTAAAGGTTCCTATAGAAATTCCCAATAACCGTATTACTTCTGAAATGGCTAAATATGGCTTGGTAGTTTCAATTGAAAATTAAACTTATCAATTTGACATATCGCTAGAGAATGGGATCCGGCGGATTTGGATGAAAGATATTGTCAAGTCGCTCCCAAGCACACTGCCTATTGACAATGCATGTTTCTTGCCTGTGTGGTATGGGGACTAGGCCAAATATGTGTCGGATATGTGGGAATACTGATCATTTATCCAGTGCTAGTCCACAGAAAGGCAAATGCCTAATTTTTTGCGCCACTGACCACTATAAATGGCGTTGTCCACAGGCAGCAAATAAATCAGCAGGTGGGCGAAATATGGATGTGACTGGGCCTAAAACATGCCAAGAGCCTGAACCAGTCACTGTGAGGAAACACATCCGCCACCCAACCATGTCGCTGTTGTGATTTCTGACTCACTTGAAGTGCTAGAGGAAAGCTTGACTCAGACGCCTGTAACCATTACCAGGGACGAGGATGCATTTTCTGATAATGACAGTCTGCCTCCAGGACAAACTAAACTCAGATCGCAGTCTACTGAAGGTGCTGATAGTTCAATGTTAGACCATCTACTAACATTAACTGATACACTCAAAGATGGGACAGAGTACAGGCTTTCCTGTACATGATAAAGAAGTAGTTGATGCCAATGCCAAGGAGCTTAATAATGCCGAGAATAAGTGTAGACTGAAGCGTCAAAAGGACGATTCTAGCTCCGATTCCGAATTAGCAGCTTCTCAAGCTATGTCTTTTGACTACTATGATGGAGATGTATCCACTGCAGAGTCCGATACTTCAGTTAATGCACAGGATTCTCAGAGCAGTGAAATGGTTCGTTATTGGTCACAAGGCAGGTGTTCATTGCCTACATCACCAAAAAGGGTGTGAGATATCGACATTTGTGCACTGCATATGGACGTATCA
Organism: Chaetoderma sp. LZ-2023a; assembly: GCA_034401795.1. Lineage (NCBI taxonomy): Eukaryota > Metazoa > Mollusca > Caudofoveata > Chaetodermatida > Chaetodermatidae > Chaetoderma > Chaetoderma sp. LZ-2023a. Next base: position 32,324,185 of record CM067370.1, on the reverse strand, counting down.
GCACCTTAATTAAAATTGTGGATTTAAGTGGTCTGAGTTTAATGAGAATTTAGGCAAGTGGGCGAAAAGATTCTCAGTAAGAAATACAAATCCAATTAGGAAATGGCGGGTTTGCAAAATTTCTTATTAATAATGATAATATGCACATTTAACTGCAGAGGACTAAATGATGCGATTAAACAACGGGGTTTGCTTGAAGATTTGCAAGACAAGAATATTGATAGTATCATGCGGCAGGAGACAAGGTTACAATGCCAATGTGTTTTAGAAACATGTAAGCATTTAACAAATAGTGAATGGTTATTTCTAGGCAGATGGAAGAGCGATGATAAACCTCTCAAAATAAAGTTGACAAGTGACTCGGTAAATATCCTAGGTATACCTTTCAATAACTTTGTTGGGGAAACACTGAATTGGAATGGCAAAATATTCAAAATAAAGAAAACAATAAATTCATGAAAATGCTGCCGTTCGACAATTTTTGGAAAAGCATTGCTCAAGAATACATTAAGCTAATCAAAGTTGTGGTATATATATATTACAAAAACGGTAATATGTAATATCCACTGTAATATCTTGACGTTTACCTTTTATAACTTTCAATTATTAAGTACTTTGTTTCCGGTTGACTGTGTGTCTTAATTTCTCAACGTTCTGCTGGCCTGCGCTTTTGTAATTTTAATGGTATGTTGTTGAGCTAGTTGCTTGCAATCTTTAAAGGGAATTTTTAGTTTAATCTTTTGACCTTCATATATTTATTCTTCTTTACATATGACTGATATCGTTAGTTCTCTTGATCCTATGTTTAATGTTCTTTTCATTCAGAATATTTTTGGGTACTATGGATTTCCACACGAGCCATTGATCGTGCTACCAGCAAGAAATAGTAGTAGTAGTAGTAGTAGTAGTAGTAGTAGTAGTAGTAGTAGTAGTAGTAGTAGTAGTAGTAGTAGTAGTAGTAGTAGTAGTAGTAGTAGTGGTAGTAGTAGAAGAAGTAAAAGTAGTCCTACCTTATAATTCGAGAAAGGAAAAAATGCTGCCAATATGAACAATCCAACAAGAGGCCCAGAAAACGCACCTATTAAACTTCCGGCAATCTGTTTGATTAATAATAATAATAATAATAATAATAATAATAATAATAATAATAATAATAATAATAATGAAGGGTTCCAGAAGTTGTACCACAGTAATCTACCATGGTTTATTAACATATATAGGCCACGTGTCTCTGCCTGGACGTCTCCTTTCAAGGTGCCATTCTGTCGCCAAGGATATCCGCATATTTCCTCTCATTAATTAGCTGTGCAACAAAGCATTCCCATGACTTCCATTGTAATTGATAAACCCGATCTTTCGGTCAAATATATGACGTCATCATAATAAATCACAATCATAATTGATAGAAATACTTATGAAGCTGGAATAGTCAATCAAGTTTACTAATTACATGGTGTTTGATGGACTTACTATTCAATAAAAATTCGGTTGAAAATTCTGAAACTAATTTGACTGCGTGCTAGTGTAGCCATACGCAACAACAGCGCCAAATCGAATTAGTGTGACAATATTCAACAGCTTCCCTGTACAATTACCTTGAAATTTGTATTCTGTGAATTCAAGGTTCGATCGATCCAAACACGGCAACGAGTAGGAGGAGTTGTGTTGTAAATGGGCGGGGCATAGCTAGAAATGTATCGAACTATTACCTGAGACATAGGTCCTTTCACCTGCTTAATAAGCTGAGCTAGACCAACTGACAGGAACCCAGTTATTACCACTGCAAGATGAAATATACTTTATGTACAGAATACAGTTTAGGAACAAGCGCACACGTATGCCATGTGTGTGTGTACCTATTCGCCTACTTCGTTCTTTGCGTAGAACTAGTGTAGCTATTCAGAATAACTGTCGACAGTGAAATCAATTAGATGGTAGATGGTACAGTTATATAACGCCTATTCGCGCGTGTGCATGCTCTAAACGCATTTACATCTTATCCCCTTTTCATATATATGCCATCGCAGGTACCTATTTATAACTAAGAGGCCTGGATCAACGCAGAGTTAGGGACGCAAGGCGACGGGCCGATATGGACGCGAACCTAGAGTTACAGGCGCAAGTCCCTAACCAGTCGCCCAACGCGCCTATTTTAAATAGGTCTGAAATATCGCTTCCCCAAGGTTATGAAACTAAGAGCAAACGCGTCTTTGTATTACAAATGGTGACCGCTTCTTTGCATTACAAGCGATGACCACACGTATATTCTATTGTAAAGATATACGTTTCAGTCACGATTGTTGTGACATATGGTAATAGTTCTGAAGAGCACTCTTGTCAGTTTTGTTAGCAGGGGTCGGATGGAATAGTATGTGCACAACCGTGTGGGGACATATTGCTCATGAGAGAACACGCTTGCCATAGGATTATTACATTACCATTATAATGCTGCATTCATGATTTTAACACGAAGTAAGTATCACCTTGGCATGAAATAACATGTATAGACTGATGTTTATGACTATGCTCACCGAGTCCTTTTGCAATCAACGTGGCCCTGTATTCACTTATTTTTGGCACATGAGGTTTGATAAAATCGCTCCAAACCAATGTACATATAGAGGCGTATCCTGAGGACAACGTACTAGAAAGGAAATAACATCACTTCGTGATAGAATAATAATAATAATAATACTGTTCTGGCTTTCCTCCTAGGATTATACGTCAAAATGTTGCAAATGTTATTCACATCTGCTGATTGTTTTTTTAACGGAAAGCCTAATTAGACAATAATGATGATGCGAGGGGCCGGAGAGGGAGATGTAGAGTGAGTGATGCAGGGATGAAGGTGGTGAAAGAGGCTGGGGTGATAATAATAATAATAATAATAATAATAATAATAATAATAATAATAATAATAATAATAATAATAATAATAATACAGCATTTGTATAGCGCCATTCATCAATTTGACTAATTTTCAAAGGCGCTTCGGTACATATGTGTTTTTAGTCTTTCTTTAAATTTCTCCCTAGAGCTTATCGTTTTAATATCCAGTGGTAGGGTATTCCAAAGTTTTGGCGCGGCGATGCTGAAAGCTCTGTCTCCACATGACTTCAGATTGGATCGTGGAATGTTTAGCCGGTGTTGATCTGTAGAGCGAAGAGATGGATGGAGGTAAGAAGGGGAGGGAGGGAGAGAGAGAGAGCGAGAGAGAGAGAGAGAGAGAGAGAGAGAGAGAGAGAGAGAGTGGTTGCGAGAGGGCTGGAATGCGCACATGAACGAGGGGGTAGGAGAGAGAGAGAGAGAGAGAGAGAGAGAGAGAGAGAGAGAGAGAGAGAGAGAGAGAGAGAGAGAGAGAGAGAGCTAGATAGAGACTGAGAGGCGGAGAGGGAGAGCGAGAGAGAGAGAGAGAGAGAAAGAGAGTGAGAGACATGGGTAGGCTTGAGAGAGGTAGAGGTGGAGTGAGCAAGGGAGGGTGCGAAGGCCGGGGTGAGAGTGAGAGAGGGGGTGGGGTGGCAGAGAGATGGCTGGAGGGTGAGAGAAAGAGTGAGATGGAGGGCTAGACGGAGGGAGAGAGGGAGGGAAAGTGGGATGGAGACTGAGAGAGAATGAGATTGAGAGGGAGAGAGAGTGTGTGTGTGTTGAGAGCGATAGATAGATAGATAGATAGATAGATAGATAGATAGATAGATAGATAGATAGATAGATAGATAAATAGATAAATGGATGGGTGGGTGGGTGGGTGGGTGGGTGGAGGGAGGGAGGGAGGGAGGGAGGGGGGAGGGAGGGAGGGTGGGTGGGTGGGTGGGTGGGTGGGTGGGTGGGTGGGTGGGTGAGTGAGTGTGTGAGAGAGTGGTGAGAGACAGAACGTCTGTCTGTCTTGTTGACCATGCGTGTGTTCGTGCTTTCCAATTTTGAGATTTTTGTTCACTATGTTAGCTCCTACTAGGAGCATCTTGATGAAACTCTGGGGGCAGGTACGTAGATTGGAGCAAGATGCATGTTATTTTTTTATCATTGCTTCCTTTCAACCGACTTTTTGACCATATGAGCGTCCATCTGTGCAGGTTTGGATTTTGGTTTGCTCACTGAGCTTTAGCCTGAAGTATAGTGATGAAACATCATGTGTAGATTGACCATGGCATATAACAGAGTTCTATTTTTGGATCAGTCTTACTAACCGTATGTGCCTTGTCTCCCGCGAAATGAGTATGGTTTGTGGGTTGGGGTTGCTTGAAGTTTTGACGGAGATTCTAAATCTAGATTTCTTAACCGGATGATTGGTCAATTTCCAAGCCTTGACCAGAAACGCATACTCTAGAGAGGTCAATTTTATGCCAAGACCCGGAGGAATTCTTAACATCGTGTTCCCTAACGTTGTATTCCTGAAATGTCTGATGTATGGTTTCTGAGGTGCCTGTTCTCATGACAAATGGAATCAATTGGGAAGACCTTCTAGTAGTCGCTTGGTCCGCCATTACCTGGATCGCACTGGCATGCATGGTATATGCTGGTTTTGAGTTCCATGCACATCGGGTACCATTTGCCATGGAGCAACGGTTTCGTCAAGCTGACCATGGCAATACCTGCTCGTTAAAATGATGGGACCAGTCACGTCAATCTCGGCCATTGGGTCGAGATTGACGTGACTATCTCTTTCTCTCCCAAGCTTTGAGATTGGAGCATAATCCTACAACACGACACTGTGATACGCGTGATCATGCTGCAATTTGGAATCACTTCGCCATCCAGACATCAAACGTTCCTAATGATGACGTGTTTCCCCACTTATACGGTCCACACAACTGCAATTTTGGAGCTTTTTGTTGAACATATCATGGGAGTTTTTGTGGGCCCAGTCCTCAAATTTCGGATCTAATTATCTATAAAATTTCACCGGAACCACCATCGTGGAAAACATCTGGGTGCCAAAATCTATCCAACTAAAATTCTAGCTGCCATTTCTGTTCCAATATACGGCCCTTGTATGTCACAGTGCTTCGGTCTCCTTCTGTGTGATAAGTTCAAGTAGCCTACAGCAGCTAAAATATAATGAAATGTCTAAAATGCAACTAACTAACTAACTAACTAACTAACTAACTAACTAACTAACTAACTTAACTAACTAACTAACTAACTAACTAACTAACTAACTAACTAACTAACTAACTAACTAACTAACTAACTAACTAACTAACTTACTCTCCACAATGTGTATTCTCTTTCTCTCAGTCTTTAATATCCATTTCTCATGTGCTAAGTTTTTATTCTTACAACTTGATAGTCATCGAATGCGCTAGCCAAACACGTCCACTTTCGGGCATCTGTCACGACAGGGGTCCATATGATTCGTTCACGGACTGTCAGCATGTGTGACGTCATCCAGCTGATTAGTGGCTCAGCCAGACAGTGGAGGGGCACAGCCTACCAGTGCTTATGGACGTATGGAACAGGCTACAATTGGCTTTCTTGTTTGCTGGAAAGACTGGCTGTGCCACTTGGTTCACTTGGGTTCATTTGAAAATCCGTGCCACGCAGACCTCTGATTCTGACTTTCTGATAAGATCGAATCCACAGTCATAGCAATGTGGAATAATCTAGAAATCGGGTGGCGTAATGTGGTGCTAATTCTACTAATTCCTGTTTACTACTCTGTAACTGATTTCTTTCAACGCAGAGAAAAGGAAAGGAGAATGCCCTCTGAGCATAATCGGAGAACAGTTATCTAACCGCACTTCTGAAAATGTTATTTGATGTTATTCAAAGAACATGGTTAGTAGGAATGCTGTAGTGGTGTGGTAGGCATTGGTATGGCGCAGGTTCTGATCACTGAAACGTTGACGAGTTCTTTGCTGTTTCTGATTAAGAAACAATGCCAATCTGAACACGCCGGATGCATGGAGTAGAGTGTTGCAGAAAAACGGTGTGCATTGGTGTAGATAGTGTAATTTGGGTTGGGTAAATTTACTCGTTGCAACAATAGCATCGCTTTTTGGTCCTTTTACTGCTATGATTGCAACGATCTACAACCTGCGCGTGACCCTAAGCTTTTAGGCTGTGTGTGTGGGGGGGGGTGTTATTTCCCTGGGTCCTAGTGTTACTGTAGCTAATAATTTAGTGTTAGTAGCCAAAATCGGTAGACATCGCCTCGAGTAAAGAACAGGCCAGTTCAGCGACGGGTGGGCAACCTCGCGATAACAATAAATACAAAGACACATTGTCTTTGGAGCCAGCCGGACACTGTTGTGTTGTCACTGTACATGTTCATCAACACATGAAAAACAGAACAGCAGTTAGAGCTTTGTGAAACTTGCTACTTGCAATCACGATTGGGGACAATTACACTTTTGGTGAACAGGGTGAGTAGCTACTTTGTTCCCCTGCTAGTGTACGGCTAGCAATTAATACCAGCAATTAGGACCGCGATGTGCTAGAAACGGTAAACTGAAACAGGACTCTGGACAGTTGTCTCCACCTAGCGTGAGCGATACTGAGTCTACATGTGGTACAAATGGGGTTGATGGCCCAACAGCCTGTATCCGCAAACAGTTAGTACACAGTTCACGCTGCAACGAGCTAATTAACGTATCCAAAAAGGAGTAGGATCTCGTAGAAGACCATAAGCACTGAGCTAATAAATAGATTTGCACTCCGCTGTAACTGGCGTTAGCCAGTCTAAACGTCTCCCACACTTCTTAAGTATGATTGAGCACATAGAAAGCAGATATCAGGTCGCTGTTGTGCCATACAATAATCTAGACAAGGTAACAACGGTAGGCTCTAGCAGTGCTGCAACAAAGGTATACGTTCTGTTGGTAGCCTAGTAAGGGTGTGCATACAAGAAACTATCAAAATGAGACATATATCAATTTACGGTAACTTTAAATCAATCCGCAGCTAGAGTTAGGGATGATGCCATTAGCATACATAAAATAGTTCACATGAACCTACAGCTTAACATAGACCAATGCTACGGTTACAATATATTGAGTCTACTACCAACGAAAATGCAATTCTTACAGTGAGTGAAGATGTTGCAAACACTGTATGGTTAAACAAAGTGCACACATGCAGAATAAGGCAGCTACGTCTAGTACTGGAAATGTTCAGCAGTTATGGGTTTCGAATAGTTGCTACTCATTCCACAACTAACTCCTACATTTTTTATGAATCTTCAAATAGCGGCCATATGAAAACACTTAAAAAGGTTCTTGAATGTTGCAGAATTCGGCTTCAGATGCCGTAGTCCTTTTATTAGACACAAGTGGAAGATGCCGGTTCAAATGAAAGATTTACAGAATTTTTGAAGTACAATTGAAGAAGCAGCTTTTAGATACGATAGCTGTGCCTGTCACTGGACCCTGGTGGAATATGGCGGTTCGAATGACGAATTTCACGTTCTATACAGAGACGATTTTCTGGCTGCTAAAATGCTTTGCCGTATTGCTTCTATTACTGCAACATTTTGCAGCTGTCAATTTGAGAGTGATGATAGGTCAAAATGACTAGATGCGGTGACCTACGTTGTGGGGTGTTGAATACCCAGCCCTACTCCGATGTTGATTTGAAATTATTGGTTGGAGTGGCCGTTATCGAGTCTATAATGTCTAGGTACCATTCAAGCCATATCTAGGCTAGTTTTTCTTTCTGTCTGCTACACCATTGCAGCTACTTTCTGCAACCTTTACACGGGCGCCCATTTATACTTTAATCAAGGATGTGATCCAGGTTTCCAATGGCAGCGAGATAGTGCACAGCTCAGAGTGTTCTCCGGTTAAGTAGTCCTGAATGCTACCTACTACACCCAGCTAATTCTTGATGTTGTGTTGTTTTGTTATTGGTTAGATTGGCGTCTATCCGGTCCCTGATTCCCATTCACACCACATCTAGGTTTTGTTTCAGTCTATCATTGGGAAGTCCCCATGTTTTTACACTGGTACCCATTTATTCTCCTGGATGGAGTGAGGAAAAGGAAGAACAAGGAAGTGAGGGACTCGTGATATACAGTGTGGGGGCAGTGTTGAAAGATAATGATTATGTATATTGCAGGAGGACATAGTAGTGAGAGAATGGTGATGTCCATTGTGGGGGCCATATTAGTGAGAGGGACCAGGTAAAAAGGGATAATGATTATTACTTTAGGGGGACAGGGAAGTGAGGGAATGGTGATGATGTACATTGTGGTGATAAAGAAGTGAGAGAATGATGGTGTGCATTGTGGGAACAGAGAAGGGAGAGAACGATGATGCACATTGAAGGGACAAAGAACTGAGAACTATGAACGTTGTGTGGATTATGAAGTGACAGAATGATGATGATGTACAGTGCGGGGGACACAGAAGTGAGAGAATGATGATGGGCATTGTGGGGAGAAGGAAGTGAAACAACGGGTCCTAGATGTACATTGTGGAGGGGGGGGGGGGGCGGGCGGCAAAGAACTGAGTTAATAATGATGTCCATAGCGGAGCCAAGAAGTGAGATAATAATGGTATAATTGATGGGGCCACTGAAAGAATGATGATACACATTGTGGGAACAAATAAGTGAGTGAATGGTAATGTACATGATGCGTACAAAGAAGAGAGAGGATGATAGTGAGAGAATTACACTGTGCATTGTGGGGACACACAATTGAGAGTATGATAATGCACATTGTGGGGGCAGAAAAGTGGGAGAATGATGATGTACATTCTGGGGACATGGAAGTGACAGATTGATGGTGTACATTGCGGGGACAAAGAAGTGAGGGAGGATGATGATGTACAATGTGAGGGACAAAGAAATAAGATAATGACATTAGATGGGCGGATCGAGGTATACGGATGACCCTCTAGTAGTAGTAAAGCTATCAGCAGAGGAGAAAGCATACGGCTGCGCATCTATCAATGTGGCCAATGTGAAGACCGCACCAAACTACGCAGGGAATGGAGTAACATCCTATTCCACATCAGCTAACGATCCTGCTATTCAATAAGCAGACCCCAGAGCAGATGAAATCACTGGCACCGATGACTGTCACAAAATGTTTCGAGCAGCCCGAGCCCGGAGAATTGCTGACTACACGGCACCACTCACTGTACACAACGTTCAAGGACACGTTCTCGGGACTGACAAGGACAAGGCCGAGACAATTCGAGCATGATTTAAGGAACAGGTCATTGACCACATTGATGAGCCCTTGCACCCGTTTTGGGAGACCCCAGCCCATTTCTAACACCGTGAAAAATGGACGTGCATGCGGGCCTGATGGCACGGCCAATGAACTACTCAGATATGCAAATGACATTATCTCAATACCGATCAAGCACCTAATCAATTCAGTTTCTTATCAACGCTGTAGGCCAAGGCACCCTTATCGCGCTACACAAGCCCAAGAAGCCTTCGACGCAATTAAACGCTCAAAGATTCTATAGGTACTACGCCAGACCAGTTGCAATGAAGATTAGCTGGAACTAGTGAGACTACTGCTTGCAGACACACCAAGCAGAGAGTACACATCATGTCAGTGAAGTCTGCTTTTCATCTGTTACCCTGCTGCGCTGCATCAACATCTGTGCAGGGGAATATCACACGACCAACCTTCTACAACAGCCCCCACCCCACCCCCACCCCCACATTGTTCATAGTGGGTATGCCGCACGAGATGGAATATGCCGACGGCGTGGACCTCACATACAAGGAAAAGAACCCACTTGACAAACGTCTCCCAATAGCTGCAAGAAAACTAAAAATTGAGAATCTCGTTTTAAATTAATCCAACACAAAGCTCACCCGCATATACCTATTTACAAAGGCTGTAACTAAAGAAAATGACGATCTACTTCGTGGCGGAGAACCATGAAGGAAAGTAAAATCCTGGGCTCACTGCTGTGTAGGACTGCTGTCATTGCGGCACGCTGCCTCAACGGGGCCATATCGTTCCAGTTCTTCTTGAAGCTATGGATACGTAAATCAAAGAACCCCTTGACAAAAGTACTACGTGTAAACAAAGCAAACTGTGTATCTATGATGCTGTATAACAGTTTTTGTATAACTGTAACAGCTCTAGACAAACCTGATACCTGCCACCGCAAACATTTACGCATCACTGGACATCACTGGCCGGACAGAAAAATTTCCAACATTACCACTGTCTGTAAAGATCGCCCAGCAAAGATGGCCAGTGGGTGGACATGTACTAAGGATGAATGACAACATACCAACACAGCCTTGGAATTCGGCCAACTAGAAGCCGGGAGAGGATGTTATTGCATAAATCTGGTAAGCATGCTATGAGGTGACCTCAAGAAAGCAGGACTCGGTACACTTAAATCAAGAATGGATCTGAGGAAGCTAAGGATTTTGACTGAGGACAAGACACAGTGGTCAAAAGCTAAGAAGGACTGATTGCAGCTGTATGATGGTTCTACTAATACAACCGCAGAATTCAATAGGCATACATACATGGTGCAGACAAGGATATATGTCATTTGATTATGACGGCAGCTAACAAGTGATCTAATTCGCTACGGCGTGGTAGCTAGCTACTTGAGTGACAAAATGGTTCCATTCATTGGCCTTATTGAGGTCGCACTTTGTTGTAAATCTGCTTATCGATCAATCGCACATAGCTTAGTAGAGCAGACATATAAGTTAGAACCTATCAGTGGGAATCCCGCAGCCATAATGCGCATTGGATTTTGTGTGTGAGACGCTCAGTATAATTGTATCTCCTTTAACATCCTTATTCAGTTAACAGCTACCAAACTGTTCCTTTATACAAGCTAATGTTAAATGGTATGAATTAGCGGCTGTCATTCGTTTCCTATTCACAATATGTGTTCGTATGTATTCACTTTTACTTACAAAATATACCATCAATATACCTGAGGCACGCGCTGAACAACGCCGCTAAAAACACTCCAGACATTCCTGGTAAATTCTTAAACACGTCAATGACGAAATATGGAATGATCTGCGAAATAAGCAAACAACATTGCAAATCGAAAATCGTATTAACAGTAATACAAGATGAAGTTCATAATTCACGCACGCATGCACGTGCAGACGCATTCACGCGCGCACGAGCGCGCATAGTAGTATACACTTACAGGCTAGGCATTGATTGTCATAATACGCGATACCAATAACTCGTGGCGAACTATTTAATACATGTCATTTTCCATAACGAACGCGCAATTGGCCATACAGTTATGTAGTAAATATGCCTTTATGGCTCATTCTGTTGTTTAGGTGAATATTGGATGATCTTTAGAGCGACGTTATATTGTATGAATGAATCTATGCTTACTTGATTTGGATTCTTAATGAGTCCAGCCTCCAATGGATCACATTGTTGACGATGATAATATGCGTAAGCAATTAGTCCCTCAAAACAGGCCAAGCTTCCGGCAAATAAGAAGCCAGGAAAAACCAAAAACACAATGCTATGGACAGACAGTATTGTGAATTAATTCAATATTTCTAAGCAAGACTATTACATAGAATGAAACTATAGCCTATTAATGAATAATACATATTAAATTCTACAAACACACACGCCCGCACCTACGCACGCAAGCTCGCACGCACATAAGCATGAACGCACTCACATAGAGACGCGCACACACACAGAGTGAGCGATAGACACGCACACGCAATTATGTATCTAGTATATAACGGTATCCACACATGGACAGAGGACATGCATGCGCGCACTGTAATACCAGTCTCCCACGCGAGCCCTTGTTAATCATTAGCAGCCCTTGTTTGCAGCACAAAGTATACAACACATACCTCCCTTGACTAATGATGGCCAGTAATCATAGCTCGATATATTCTTAGTAGCATATCACCCATAAGCCGAAATAAACCAAAATAAACCTGTTCTGATGTTCCTAGCGTGGAAGTGGTGTGGCCATCTCTAGCTAATATCACAATATTCACGAGGCATACCTCATATCAGAGTTATATGTGTCGAACTCTGTTTTACATATGTCCACTTTATATATCATGCAACTAATCCTCTGTATCAGACGAATGCTGACTAATATGTAGCTTAGCACACATTCTAAGTCAACGTCTTTTATTATAGCACATCCACACACCGATACGCACATACGCACGCACGCATGTGCTCAATCACGCACGCACACACACGCACGCACGCACGCACGCACGCACGCACGCACGCACGCACGCACGCACGCACGCACGCACGCACGCACACACACGTGTTGTATTCACACACATTTACAAACGCATGCATATGCGCACATTATGTACGTGTGTAAGGAAGTTTTGTAATTACAGTTTTGCTTTGTTCACTGTAGGCATGGTGGCTACTCTTTGAATTGTTGTTTGGTTTGTTCCCATACCAAGACCTCTGATTGCACCACCAAGCACCAAGCCCCAGAACGTATGCCGGACTGTTGGATTCATATCAAATCTGAAGTTGAACAAAAGTCACTGTCGGTTTGTTTGCTTGGGTGTTGAATTAACGCATATACGTATTACATCAATTGCAATGTATCAATCAGTGCGTTTACAAGCTTGTTGTCATACCAATGGAAAGGTGTGAATTGCAATCATGATAACATTTTGTATAACGACGACATAATTGCGTAGGCCTATCCCCTATGTGTGTAATTAATAACACGTATTGACAAAGGAAAATGATGTAAACTTGGTCTCTTCTTTTGCACACGAAGGCTGCTATGATAACTTATTTTCATCCCTCAAGCTGTTACTCAAATGATCATAATTCCCAAGCAAGTGCTGGTTTTAAAATCGGTAGATTTCCTGATCATACATGAGGGGTGTCGAACACAGAGAAAGTAGTGATCACCACAATAGCATGCCTAATGGATTAATTCAATTTATCGATCAACCATATGACGTAATAATCAACAACGTCACATGTATGCTGACATCATAATCAATTACGTCATGAATAACGTAATTAAGTTGGTCATAAACGCGTAATAGTCCATTAAGGTGTACGAAGTTTATGTCTACCTTTTTAAAAACATGCTATTGAATATTGTGAAACTAAATTGACTGGACTCTGATGCTTCCTGTAGTCAACAACATACCTCTATAGTTTTCTGGAAATTGAGATACCGGGAATTCCTCCATTCATGTCAACATTAATAGAACTAAGATGCCAAGCGCAAATACCTGTGCATATTATATACCTAAATGTTTTGGACAGTTGGATATTGCGATTTATTTGCCTACCAGTTAGCTAGAATATGGTCAACGTGGTGTTGCACTCAAGTGTTTCTGACGATGTACAACATAGTAATGTCCTAAGGTTTGGGCCTATTCGATGATCAGCCGTATTCACGAAAAGTGCGTAACTATCGCAAATGCCTAAGTTACGCACCTACTTACGCCCTATACTGATTCTGTGTTCACAAAGGGGTGCCTAACTTACGTCTAAACGCGTAACCTATTCGCGGAACTCTTTAGAGTGTTAACGCTAGAATCAGCTGTGCAGGAACGCCGCTTATGATGTAAGTACATCTTTAATCAAATCTAAGATTTTCACCAATAAAATCTACTAGCCAAAATTCCAAATAGACGTTCTAGAACCTACTCCGCTACGGTCCGTCCAGCCAACAATTGTTAAAATCCGCCAAGCGGCTAATGAGGAGTAGTGTTTGGATAATTTCCCATACATTTTCTATAAAATCTAAGATTTTCACCCACAAAATTTACCAATCAAAATTCAGTATACAAGCTGTGAAGCCTACACCTATAGGCTTCTTCCATTCAAATTAAGTTGAACTCCGCCAAGCCTATCCGACAGGCAGACGGGGTCGCCTCGCCATGGCATAAGCTCAGTTAGCTTTAGGGGCCAGGTGAGCCAATAATAAGATGCAGGTACATCGCTGCTCATCTGCACGCCTTGCGACTGCAATTACAGGCTTAACCCTTTAACACTCAAGGTTGGCAATGTCAGTCATTTCAGTGATAAAGTTTCAAAAGTAATCTCTTGCTCTGCATACATGGACATTTTCTACGAGAAAATTGAAATTTTCTTGAACAAATTTAAGAGTGAAAGGTCAAGTCGGCCAAAAATTTCCTCAGCATTGGTCTTGAGAAAGAAGATGATATTTTAGATAATTTATCAGTGCAATGAACGACTCGATAAGCAAACCAGTCATTTCAGTGATACTTTTTGCGAACTACTCCTCTCATAACCTGCAAATTGGCATGGACTAATAACATGTTTTACCAACCTTGACTTAAATAGTCAAACAGTTGAACAAATAACTATAAGTTTGTTTACAGAATAACGTTCTATTTTCAGCTGGATTATCTGCTAAAGCTATCCGGATAATCCAGCATAGAGCAAGCAATATTTTGACTAATCTTAAGTAACTGAGATGCAATCCGGACTGAGGTCTGATCCAAATTATGGTTTTGCTGTCTACAATAAACGCTGACAATGTCCAGAAATTTTCATTAGAATCCCCTGTCTGAAGACAGGCGAATGTATACATATATTTTTACTAATCTTAATTTTTAAGTAAATGTATGTAATGATTCAAGGGAGATAATTCTCGTGGACAGGCGTATAATCAAGACTGGTGGCTTGTCAAAAGTTGAAAAGTAGATATATTAACATAACAAATTTGGCACTAATCCATAGAGAGAGTCTCTGAAGGCACAATCAAAGCTTAATTCTAATTTCTTACCTGTTAAAACAAACTTTTAGTCCATCAACAAATTGTGAAATCTGCCACCATTTTTAGGGGTGATGGAAGAATTGAAATTGCTTAAGCTCGCTGAAGGTGAGATCCAATAAAATATGCAATAATGAATCTTCTTATTATTTAAATGGTTAGGATATGGCATGACTATTTAAATCTTTGCTTAGTAGTTATTGGCAGTGGGCCAGCCATTTCAGTGGGCAAATTTAAAAAATCAAGTTTTCTCTTGACCTGCAAATGGGTCTTTTTCAAGACAACTACAAAGGTTGCTTTTGTCCGGGTTGAACACTAAAGAGTTAAATTACTGGCTTCTATTTAAAACATTTTCGGAACATTCAACAGCGTCCAAGCATGTAACGCTTTAATGATCAGCATTTGTCAAGAAATTTTAATTTTTACTTACTGAATGTCCACTTGCAGGCCAACATGATCAGTAAGGCTGTTCTTTAAATTTACACTTAGAATGACTGTCTCATACACTATCGAACCACTCACTCAGTGATTATAGTTAATAGATAAATAGCCTTCGCCTGCAAATGCACACTTTGCATGGAGAAGTCAGACAAACCAGCCGCTGCAGTGGGATTGAGGAATGTCCATAAATTTGTAAACCAAGAGACCATTTGAATGGGCTGCAAATGGTCATTAAATAAGCAAATTATTTGCTATTCCTGATCTAATTTAGCCATTAAAGGGTTCAAGAGTTAATTTGCCTAAATCCTTAAACACTAAAAGCTAAAACTGAAATATAATCAACTATCGTGACTATATGTACTTACTGTATTGCTTCCATTTAATATAATTCACATTTACAGCAGCATTCATGTTTTAAACACATAATGTATTAGATGAAAATGGATTAGGCTGACATGGCTGTGTTAATGGCGTGATCTGCTAAAAGTGTCATATATATATATATATATATATATATATATATATATATATATATATATATATATACTCCATACCAATATGTATGTGACTTTGTCTGTCTACACAGTGTATCTATCTATTCAGTTTGTCATATGATGATTTCTTGAGAACACACACTGATTTGGCATAGTCTGCAGATTTCTATATTGGGAATGCTTCTTGGAAATTTGGCTAACTGAAAAAGCATATGTATTCATCTTAATGGATCCAGTCTTTTAAAAGGTTTGATCTTTTAAAACCATGAATATTGTTTAGGCCATCTTGTATGTCCTCATGCTCATTGTAATGCTGACATTCTGCTTCAGTAGGCATTGGCTCACAATCGCACCTACAAAAAAATAAAACACAGTTGTGCTGAATGGCCAAGTTAATCAAAAACTGCCTTTGTAGTGGTCCTGAGAAAGGCCTACGCATGTAAATATGAAAGTTTAGAAAATTTAACACTGGAATGACTGGCTCGATAACAGAGACAGTCATTCGAGTGTGGCATTTTCTACACTACTCTTCTCTTTAACCTCCCTGATGTCATTTTATTCTATCATTCACTGTGTCAATAGCGAGGAAATTGATGTAGGCTGCATTTTTCAACCACAGCAACATGTTTGTTGTTGAAAAATGAACATTGAAATCAAAGTTAATCTTGGTCTGCAAAGTACAAATTGGCATTCAATAAGCACACTTTCTGATTTTCTAAACCATTCTTGACCATTAATGATTAAGTTGTTGACTAATTTAATTTAGCTTGAAACCTGACTGATATAATTTGTATCAACATTTTTAAATTAATAAAGGATTATGTTAAATAATTTGAGACTAAATGCACCTGGAACCTGCTGCCTTCTAAGAAAAATGTCCTATGTGACCAAAAGTTTCCAGTCAAATTGGTTTCAGAACATTCAACAATTGACCTACATGTATACTAGTTACTTTAAATTGAGACACATATGTTATGAGTCGATGGCAAATTTAGCCGGACAATACCAGTCATGTCAGTAAGGATAATCATGGTATATAATCTCATGCATTTCATATTGATCTTATGTTTTTCAGCGGTCATTTCTTCTTTAGAGATCTCTTGAAACAATATTAGAAAGCTGTTTGAGATGTCTTTATTGTTGAAGAATTTGAACTTTGAAGCAACAAATTGGAAATTATCAAGATGTCTGCAACTAAATATAAAAAGATATTCCACAGGATACAGAGGACCTAGTCATGAATCAAAGAATTACGCAATTTTGTTTTCAATTTTCCATATTTCAATTTTACTCAACAGTATTTGGCTAATTAGTATGACGGTTTGGATTGCGTTGAACTGACTTCACTCCAAGTAGGGGATTCATTGACAGATTGAACTAGGGACTGAATTAGAACTGTTGCGGAACAAATGGATATGCCTAGATCATATATTTCAACCTGCTATGTCTAAATACTACCATAAGTAAGACAGACTGATTGGGAACCACATTGTTAATTAAAAATGCCGCTCATAAGCCATTATCTAATTTAATACCCAATTGGCTATCTAGTATCTACAATGGTCTTGTGAAATGTCCATATGCAATGGAAACTACATTTGAATTAGTCACTGGAGTGACTGGCTCAATAACTGATCCAGTCAATAAATTAAATTTTCAAAAGTAACCTCATCTGCAAATAGACATTTTCTTCTCGTACAAATAAAAAGTGTCTTGAAGTAATTTAAACATTAAAGGAGTATGCATAGGCTCATAATCTTTAATTGACATATCTAGGACGTGTACATCTTTAATAAGTCATAGAAAGGCATGTAAAAGCCATAGAGGTTCACAGAGTGCAAAGTGTAAAACCCTGGTAATGTCAATTATTTTTAAATATGAAATCCATGACCTAAATGTGGTCTGTAATCGAGAAACATTTGGCGTCTAGATGCGCTCATGTATTTTCTATTTGTCATAGTAGTATATGATTTGTCATGACATTTCCATGGCGTAGATGAAAAATACTGGTTTTCCAGGAAAGAATATTAATTTTCATAACTCCATCACTTTCCAAGTTATCCACGACTAGGCTTGTGCGAGTATTGCTTTAAGCGATCATGGTCAATTATTGAAGAATAATTGTTATTAACTTATTACTCGATTACTCAGCCTGGGTACGAATTACCCAGAAATAACTACAAATGCATATCAATGACGAAAGCTGCAATGATGTTTAGAAATGTGCATTTGAAGGCCAAGTAAATACTATTTTTGAAAATGTATCATTGAAATGCCTGGCTCAATGCGTGTGCCAGCCACAGTGACGGATTTTCAAAAAATTGTTTCTATTTGCCTGCAACAGGTCATACACTTACTGAGGCAATTGTCAATTTCGTAACCGATCGCATTAAACAGTAATTAAAAGGTATGTTTGAACTGTTTTATGCAGTAGAGATCATTCATGATTATTTCATTATGTAATTTTAAATCACATAACTTCATGATTTAAAAACATATTCGCATTTATCGATCTAATCGCATGCAAGCTATCCATGACCCATACGAACACAGCATAACATAAAAGTGGTGTGCGTACTTATGCTAAAAGGAGCATTTGGAGAATGAGGAAAAATCATTAGCCCTGTAAACAATGCTCTGTTTCCCCAAAGTATGTTTATTCGTTAGCCCAACATAGTTTTGGTCGTTGGTATTGCGTTGGCTCAACGTATCATTTAGCTTTCTCACATAGAAACAAAGTTGTCCCAACGTAACTAACTTACCATTGCCAGCCAACGTAAATACAATGGTGGCCCAAGGTAACTAATTTTCTATTAATCATACATACGTAATGCCAACGTTGGGCCAACGTAAGGCCAACGAGCAGAACTACGTTGGGCCAACAAATAAGACGTACGTTGGACCAACCAAACAATGTTTGTTGGGAAGCTTTATGCGAAATGAAAATATATTAAAGTGTATGCTCACAGGGTCAAACAACATAGCAAACATTATTCGTCTATGATCCATTAACTGTGAACCCATTTCTGAAGCTTGAGTTCGCTTCCAAAGCAAAGACCAAGCCTCAGAAACTGCTGACTGACAATAGCAAAGTACGAAAACAGGTGATGTAACTTGAATATTGTCAGTTGTTTATTATATGCACACCTTTCTGCACCTTCCTGAAAGCTCCGTGTTAATGTTAGTTGCACAGTTGACCAAAACGTATAGAAATCCTCAGAGGAAATTATTCGAGATAAATATAAAGACTTGAAAACAACATATTCTCATAAATCTTGCAGGATCTCGCAAGTTCCCGCTGCTAGAAACGGGGCATTGGACGAGAATTTCTCGACTTACGCACTCTCACCTAACGCACGCGTGGGCCTTAGGTGGCGTAGGTTACAACCGTATTTAGGCACCCGCCTAAGTTATGCACCGTTCGTGAATAAGTATAGTTTACGCACATTTATGGGCATAAGTATCCTTCGTGAATACGGCCCCAGACCTCGCATGTAATAACTGTTTAATAACAAATTTGATTAAATGACGAAGGGGAAAGGAATTGACAGCCAAGGATCTGCTACAAAATACACTGAATATATATTATGTTAATATTTATTAAAATGGATAAAAGTCTACCAAGCTTAGATGTAACGATACTTAGTCTCACGATCATTAGATGTTTGGGCAAGGCACATTCAAAGTGTTTCAACTATGTATTCAGAAAGACACTTCATTAAATCATTCTGAATCTCATTTGTAAACTCTCTGAGATTGGCCAACTCGATTGTAACTTGAAGAACGTCTACCTCGGCATAATCAGATCAGACAGGCTTGGCGTGCCACTGACAGGATGATCACAAGAAAATTGCTAGTCTAGTGTTTGGACCTCTATGCCAAACTCACAAACCAATCATATTCTTCACGTCCCCTCTCATTTGACAAATGATGGAATGACTACTACTACTACTACTACTACTACTACTACTACTACTACTACTACTACTACTACTACTACTACTACTACTACTACTACTACTACTACTACTACTACTACTATATCTATATGATTCAATTCTAAAGGATGCTCTTAATTCGCCCATTGAATACCAACAGTCAACATCCAGCTCTTGATTCCCATAGCCTCATCTCTGAGCCGCCACAAACTAAAATTGTTGGACATTAACTAGACCGAGAGTTGACTTACTGGAGGATTAAGCCATGCAGATATTCAAAGACAATATACCGGACTACTGTCCCTATAATTTTATTAGGGAGGAACAGCTTCAAGCGTCATTGCTTCTAAAGTGATGTGATACTATTGCAGCTTATCAACACTTAGCCCTTTCATGTGGAAGTCTGCAACCACCGGCCTTTGCAGTGGCGTTGAGGAATGTCCGTTTGCAGGCCAAGAAAATACTATATTTGACAAGCTAACACTGGAACGACAGGCTTGCTAACCATACAAGTGGCCAATGGCCGTAAAGTGCATTAAATTTAGAGGTACTCCTACCTGAGGTAGAACGAGGCCAAACTAATATGGTTTTCTAGCCCAGTACGCAATGCTTAAGAAAAGTGATGTTGGAGTTACCACTCGCCGACCAATACAGTTTAAACTGTCGCCATGGTAGCCATGTAAATTAGAAAACTGCTCAGTTCTGTAATATATTTGTAGTGCATCTCGGTCACGTAAATCTCAGTAAAATCTTTCAGTTATGAAGATGCTAGAAGTATTCTCTTAGCAATCAATTTGCATTGCTGACATCTGAGTAGCAACCAACATCCACAGTCATGGCATATAGAAATACACCAAATGCATAAATAGACAATGCTACCGATTGCCATTATTCGCCATAGCATGGACAATCTATCAATTCATTCACCCATCCATCTCTCTATTTCTCCATATATACTCATGTTATCTATTTTACAGCGATGAATGAATATTCAAATGATGATGACAGATTTAAATGGATATGCATATGTGAGAGTATCTGCTGTCGTCAATAAGAATGCCAAAGCAATTGGTCCGCGATAAGATGGCATACGGAATGGAGCTTTCCAGTTTATCCGTCAATCATATGACGTCATAATCAACCACGTGCCGTCTAAGCGTTGCTATACTAACTGTATGTACTTACTATATAATAAAGACGCTGTTGAATATTTTGAAAATATTTTGTCTGGGCGCTGTGCTGGCATAGGCAGCAACAGCGCCCAGTCAAATTTGCTTTAATATATTCAACAGCTTACCTCTATAGTTTTCTGGAATTTGATAGTCAGCTTAGCTAGAGATGGGTGGGGCACAGCTATAACTTGATTCCCCATTTAACGAATGTATAATCAAACAAGTTGGATGTTAATACTTACACAAAGAAGTTTAGCCTACCACCTTCAGCATTAACCCGCCAAACCTCAGCCATACCGCCAGAATCAATGGTACCCTGTCGAAAACGTGTATTTCTTAATGATATGATTTAATGAAAATGTACGCACTGCGTGCAATATCATAGTATTGCTACCATACTAGAGGTAGTCCTTATATTACAGACAAGATATTTAATGGTAGCATATTTGTGTTGTATATGAGTCAAATCACACAACGCTTTATGAGAACATCAGACAATGGGTGAGTTCAATCAAGTACATGACGCCATAATCGAATATGCCACATGTAGGCTGACATCACAATCATAATTGACAAAGAACTCTCCATAATGTAACTGGAATAGTCGGTCAAGGGTACGAACTGTATGTCTGCGATGGATTACTATTTAATAAACATTCTGTTGAAAATTTTGAAACTAATTTGACTGCCATATGCAGCAACAGATTTTGATATTGGGATTCTACGAATCCAGGGTTCGATCGATCCCAGCAAGCGCGTATCGTGGCAGAGCTTAGCTAGAAATGGGAGGGACATAACTCGCAGTGGATTGGACAATTACTCTCGAATGAGCAGACACTTCTTTGTAGCATGCGAGTTATAGGTCGAGAGATTTAAATCTGGACACTGTTACTGTTCAGTACGTTTGTTAGCTTGCTATTGAACTCGGGACTTGCTAGTTATAATCACATACTCCTATCGAAATCTAATGATGCCGACATGTTGGTTTAAGTAGTAACATAGTATTACTAAGCAAGTGTTTACCTTGACTATAAGAGCAAGCATACCGCCAACCATGATGAAGAATTGAAAAGCATCAGCCCAGATAACTGCCTTGATACCACCCTGTGTAATACACAGATAAGCCATTTAACTATTGAAATTTAATTGCCTCAAATTCAAGATGCATATACAGGAAGGCTGTTGAGTATTTTGAAACTGGCTCGACTGGGACATTTTGGAAGATGAACCTGCTATCCGCAGCAAAAGTCTCATTTAAAATTAGTCTCAAAATATTTAAACCGTGCATCCTAAAGTAGTTGTCATTTCTGAGATACAATAGAAAAAGAGTTAAATGACGATCCTAAAGCCGATATATGATTTTACAAGCTGTTATACCGGGTTCATTCCTTTAATGTAATACCATGCGGTGTTAATAATACTTATGTGAGTAAAGGTAGCAGCAGCAGTAGCAACATAATTAGACTAACAGCAGCAGCAGCAGCTCCATAATTAATACATACGATTGAAGTATAAATAATGGCGCACATAGCAACGACGAAAATTGATATCCACGTGGGGAACTCCGTCACTGGGGAAAAGAAATAAAGTAAGCAGATATAATACATATCGCTGCTCCTCAAAAGTGCTGGCTAGACCAAACGTGTATTTGTAGACGCGTTGGGGATGTAGTGCTGTTGACTTTAATGGTGGTGGTGGTGGTGGTCGTGATAGTGCTGGACAGTGAGGGTTGTTGCTATGGTGGTGTTAGTGTTGATGGTGGCGGTGGTAGACGTGGTGGTGGCGCTAGTGGTGGTGCTAGTGCTGCTACTGGTGGTGGTGGTCGTGGTGGTGATGGTGGTGGCGGTGGTGGTTATCGTAGTGCTAGCGGAGCTATGCAATACACTAAGTAATATCTACTACAGCCAATGTCGCGATAGAGGCAGGTGAGCTTCATAGCATGCAGAAAGCGCAGATGCAGCTAAAAGATAGTCCCGTACGAATTCGTCGGTGTGTCAGGTTATCCGACACGTGACAGCTGTTTCCCAAATCCAGAATGTGTGCCTTGGTACGGTACTCCATGTAGTTGTCGTTTCGATTTTCGACCTAGAAGTCCGTCTTTGTACTTTTCGGAGAATCATGATATGGGATCCGTTACCCTGAGAACTGTAGCAAACCAGCCCTCCCGCACATCCTGTACATGCGGTGCAACAGAGTTGAGCAACATAACGGACCAGCGCATACCTCTGCCAGCTACAACTGGCACCCGATGTGGGGCTCGAATGAGACGCGAACCCACACCAACACTCAAGACATATGCGTTACAGTCTCCTTCATCAGACAATCAGCACTCCCTTGACATGTAAGTAGCATCATATGCTGGAAGAACTGCACGCATGCTCACGAACTATGCCAGAAATTTCCCTGGTGCAGAACAACCAGCACCGTTTCTACACGAGTATTCGCCGATGCTTCACAGGCGGGTGCTCAATACATCATACTATCGGATATCCACGATAGGCACCTAACACCTTTGCTGGATCACGGTCGACCACGACAAAGATCCCTACGGGGGCATACCAATTCTTCACGACCATTATGTTCACCTGCATCATCGCGGGGTGACCAATGGCCTGAACCTCATGCACCGTGTCCCACATCTCCTACAATTAGAACGGCATCGCCGTACTATCCATCCATACCGCGTTACGAACGTGGAGATTCAGAACCTCCCTTTCCAGCAATATACCAGAAGAACCACATAACACGGCATGTACCACCCCCGTCAATGTCCGCATCCCACCTCATAAAAAGCCACACCTAAGACCTACAAACATATTTTTACAAACAACTACAGGAGCTGTGGCTGGTATAGTAAACCTTGTAATACATATAGAGGAAATGCAATTTTTACAGTGAGTTGTCATTGCGTCTATTCGAAATGATGCCAGCGAAGCCATCATACATTGCAGACAACAGGAATTAGACACACACGGCCAACGCATACCCCGTGAACCAGAATCATCACTGTACAATACATGTGTAGTGATTTTGGCATATACGGTCACAGTTGAGTCAGGACATGAGGATATCTTATGGGCCACCGCACCACACTTAGGAAATAACACACACATAGCTATGCTGGAACCCGACCCTGAGTACATGATCGCCTTACAATGCGCTAGTCCCTGAATGATCGTGGACACCACCAATAAGGATCGTATACCATTTAGAGTATTCAATGGCACAACGGACCCAATAACTCTAGTACCAGGAGTTCGTTGCGGTCATCTGGTGGATGTGATATCACTGGAGACACCCCCTACCGCACCTACACCAGCAACAACTTCTGATGATTTACCGGAACATCTGTATGACATATATTTGCGCGCCACAGTTGGATTGGCGCAATCGCATAAACATGACATACGGAAAGTTTCTCGGCCAGAGACATGGATCTGGGAGGAACTCATATTGTGCGACACTCCATCGACACCGGAAACAACCAACCCATTCGACAACATGCACGACGTCTCCCCATCCACAAGGAGGCGGAGGCACATCAACAGGTAAACGACATGTTGTGGACAGGCATCATAGAGCCTTCAGCATCCCCAAGGGTCAGGCCCATAGTACTAGCAGGCAAAAAGGACGGATCATTGCGGTTTTGTATCGATTGCCAGTTCGACCCCTCTCCTACCAAGCCAGGAGTCTGGCGAACATATGACTAACGCTGAGGACGATAACAAGATATGTACTCGCCCTCTCCCTCCTCAGAGCGGGTCTACTTTCTCGTCTGTGCTGTCCAAGGGGAAGGACAGAAGGGAAGCAGCCTGTTCAGCGGCTCAAATACTCCCTGTACGTAAACACTATAACAGCGTACCAACCATCGTGTAACGAGAGATGACCATCCCCATCCAAAAGGCATCCCCGACCACAACCGCCCTACCAAGCCCCCCCCCCCCCCACCCCTGTGAGCAGTCAGAACATCACACCAAGTCACAGAAAGTCAGGAGCATACAGAACACACGTGCCTGCAAGGCTGGATACGTCAATTCTTCATTGCGCGAACACTACATACATACCCGGTTATATAGACGGTATAACGCAGACATTCAACATCACCAACAAGTATGGATAGCATGCACCTAACCTTTTTAACAGAAAAGGTCAGACACCTTTTTCCGCGACATTCCATCCTGTACGAATGTGGTGGGTTCATGACCCACCGCAACCCGACTTTTCCGGGACAGCAACGGAATCGGCATTCCCCAGCTTGGAAAACTGGATCTGCCCACCTCACACCAGGCCAGCGTCACACAGCAAACCCGACTTCCCTACAACAGAACACCACCATCATCAGCGCGAACCAACATTTTCCGCAAACACCCCATTTTCCGGTGTGCGGAAAACCGATCATATGGAAAGGAGGAACAACATCGCTGCCATCTACAGTACACGCTACGTGGGGAAATTTCCCTCTCCCTCCCCCAGAAACGACGTAAGTAATTAGCTAAACAAGGACACTTCAACCACACGTAGTAACAGTCAATATTATTAAGAGAGAAAGATGTCTGCAGTCTGTCGTCGGTATTGAGTAGGATTTTGCTACCGAAAAGAAAATCGATAATGGATTGATTCAAGTACGACAGCACCCATCCCGGTCATCCGCACTCTAAAGTAACTCTGTCCCGTCTTAGGACCCGGCCATTACAGAGCGAAATACATTGTGTTCAATAAAAATGACAACACAAGCCTCGCAGTACCCCCGCCCAACTGCAATAAAAACTTCACGACAGCACAAGATTCATCCACAGATAAGCAGCCTTACGTATCAATTAAATTCACCAACATGTCAGAGACACAGACACTCAGGATGACTGTATCACAATCTCCATACGATAGTATTGTAAAATTGTAAAACTGTGTCACGCACATTCCGAGCTGTACCGTAATAATTAAGTTTGGTCTAGGCGAGGTGAGACTAGTCCTACCCATAGAGGAGGATGTTTGGCAGTCCGCCCACCCGGTAAATACATCCCAGCTTGACGGGGGCAGTAGACTTGGAATCCGCAAGACACGGAGCTGTTTAAACCAAACAGTAAATTACTGTCAACTATACTGTCCTAATTTTGATTAAAGTCACGACTGTTCTACCGCATATACAAATCATTAGCACGCGGGCTGATGAAGCAGGATCAACTCTTAGACAGTATAACACCGTGGAGAATTTCAAATATTCTCTTACCTACATATTCCAGCCACTAATCAACACGGGCTGGAATACACCTACTACCCACAAGAGGCGGCGCATGTACACGTACAAGATCCCGCGCATATAAAGGGTCACTGTTGTCACATATGATGTCATATCTCAATTGTATGACGTCATACCAGTCTTATATTTAGTTCATGGGACTGTGATGTGTCGGGGTTAATGATCTTTGATCACACTAAACCTATCACCCAATCCCCACCCCCTACAATAGTCATTTATCATGTATCCAAATTGAGCAAGGTAGATTTACCTATTAGCATATTACGTCAGTCCCCTCTATTGATATGTTAATTGGCATATACAATTGCCTGAGATACATTGCTGTAGACAGCTTTAGAACGTTCTGGAATCGCTACATGTCAATTTTTTTATAGGTAAGGTTAGATGCATGCATGGTTTTACATGTCACTCTGAATGTTAGAAATATTGGCAAAAATCATTCCATCTCATCCTCATTAATAATTAGTTATGATTATTAATTATGATTATTTTGATCAATCATATTAATTCATTTGTGATATTTGAAGTGGGTTGGGTTGCATTCACTAATAAACCTTATACACAAGTTCACGTAATACAGTGTGTGATACCATCTTATATGGTAACGTGGCGTGAGTCCCCTACCAGTAAAACCGGGGGGGGGGGGGGGACTATAGGTTTGCACTCCGTCTGTCGCAGTTGGTTTTTCGCCCTTTTTCGCAGTCCATCAAGGTATTCAACTGAGAATTGTTATATTTCTTTGTTATGAGAAGTTACAGACCAAGTTCGAGTGTCAGGCGTATGCGTCAATTTTCGATGGAGTTATGCCCCCTTTCGACTTAAGAAATACAAACATATCAGCTTTCAAGACCTTTTCCTTTTCCTTCACCAAAAAAAACTGAGACTTGGTTTATGGCTATGTTATGAGAGGTTACAGATCGAGTTCGAGTTTCAGCTGCTTTTGACAATTTTCAATGAAATTTTTGACTGTCAATCTCTAAAGATTTATATCACCAGGTAGGGGACATGTATTGCAAAGCAGACATTTTCGTCAATTTTGCATGGAGTTATGCCACCTTCTCAACTCATGAAATACGAAAAATATTAGTTTTCCACAACTTTTTTTCGCGGTCTTTCAAGATAGTATACTGAGAATTGCTACATAGCTTTGTTATAAGAAGTTACAGACCAAGTTCGAGTTTCAGGCCCATGCGTAAATTTTTGATGGAGTTATGCCCCCTTTCGACTAAGGAAATATGAAAAACATCAGCTTTCCGCACTTTTTCCACACGCCTTCAAGATATTTAAGGAAAAATCAGTACATCGCTGTAGTATAATACGGTTATAGAGCAAGTTCGAGTTTCAGGCCCATGCGTAAATTTTTCATGGAGTTATGCCCCCTTTCGACTTATGAAATACAAAATACATTATTTTTTCCGCACTTTTTTGGCAGTCTTTCAAGATATTATACTAAGAATTGCTACATTGCTTTGTTATGAGAAGCTACAGACCACGTTCGAGTTTCAGGCATATGCGTAAATTTGTGATGGAGTTATGCTCGCTTTCGACCTATGAAATACAAAATACATTATTTGACCGCACTTTTTTGGCAGTCTTTCGAGATATTATGCTAAGAATTGCTACATTGCTTTGTTATGAGAAGCTACAGACCACGTTCGAGTTTCAGGCATATGCGTAAATCTTTGATGGAGTTATGCTCGCTTTCGACCTATGAAAAACGAAAAATATTAGTTTTCCGCCCTTTTTCTCACAGTTTTTCAAGATATTCAACCAAGAATTGGTACATTACTTTATTATCAGAAATTACAGACCAAGTTCGGGTTTCTGGCGTTTGCGTCATTTTTTGATGGAGTTATGTCCCCTTTCGACTTATGAAATGCAAACATATCAGCTTTCAAGACCTTTTCCTTCTCATTCACCATATATAACTGAGACTTGGTGTATGGCTATGTTATGAGAAGTTGAAGATCAAGTTCGAGTTTCAGCTGCTTCTGACAATTTTCAATGAAATTTGTGACTGTCAATCTCTAAAGATGTATATCACTAGGTAGGGGACATGTATTGCAAACCGATGCCTGTTTCTAGTTAGATCGCCGGTTAGAAGTTATGTTAGTTTATAAAGAGTTGAGCCAAGTCATAAAATCTTGGCTCGCAGTCGTTATTGTGTGAAGGCGCAGTCTCGTTATGTAACTGTATACGTCTTTGTCATCATCTTCAACTAGACCTTCGGTGATGTGCACCATAGAAACGATTGATTGTTTTCACCCGCTCATTCTTGCTAAGAAGTTAATCTCCACGATGGTCTGACATCTTGGATCAATTTCTTGGTTAAAACTTTAATGAGAATAAGATGCCCTGATCTGCCAGTTTACCTGGACGCTATCGACAATCACTCCTAAGTCCATGAGCTCAGCACTTTCCGCCACTTCAGTTCATAAGTCCACATTTATGGAACGCCGTAATTTCTGTCAACTCTCAGATCCATCGTCATTTGGATCTATCAATGATACGTCATTAATTCGTCATTCTCTTCTCTATCTAATACTTGATCCCATCACATTTCCGAAACAAATCGTTTGGTCGAATGGACATAGATCCCGAGTCTTCGAACTACTATGTCCATCATTATCAACCTTGGCTTATCCTATGATTATGGTTTGAGGTCATCTAGGTCAAATACATCGATCCTGATCCCATGCCTATTCGATAACAATGGAAGCCGAGTAACCGTTTTCCCATAGATAGACTCTTTTGGCCACTGTATAGCATTGGGGTCATAACTTTGAGTTGACCTAATAAGCCAATTTGGTCACCTTGACCCCACAGGAACTCGTCATACCGTTACACTGTTCTCAGGAACAGAATAAGGAAAACATATATTTCTATTTTTCGCATCAAATACGTGCAGTCAACAGCATCAAATCTCCACCCATATACAAATTGCCTAAGTTTCCGATCAACCACATGCTTGCAAAACAAGAATCACATGATCATCACTTCTATTTTCGGTAAATTGGATCAAAGGCTATAAACAAAAGAACCACCCTTCAGGAAACTACCACAGCGTGATGGAGGAGGCGCGAGGTGGCGAGTCTTGGCCATGGCCGCTGACGTCACCACGCTCTCCCACACCCCATCGGGCGTTCCAGCCTGAAATTTGAACGGGCCAGTTTATAAGCATCCAACTTGAAAAAAACCGCAATACGCTAATTAAAAGGTGAGCGTCCATAGGAATAAATAGTTCCAGCTATCCTACCTTCTTATATATATATATATATATATATATATATATATATATATATATATATATATATATATATATATATATATATATATATATATATATATATATATATATATATATATATATATATATATATATATATATATATATATATATATATATATATATATATTTACCTTCTCTTAATGAAGGGAAAATATAATCGGACTCCAGGAGAACGAAAGTCAAATAATTCCATATGGGAAGCGGACGGCTCACTCAGGAACAATCGGGCATGGTCCTCCGGCGTCTTGTGACGTCACCAAAAGGTATAAAAGGAGGAACGCGCGAAATAAAAACTTCATGTTCCCTCCAAACTCGACAATAGGGAAGATCGGGCATTAGACCATTTTCGTGTTGTAAACCAAATTCTGCTGTTTTCTTCTTATTATTATTTTATGTTATAATTGGCCAGGAAAGTATTATGAAGAGTTAGGGAAAGTTTAGTTAGGTACATTCAGTTCCGCATATAACCATCATGTGGGAATAGTATGTTGCTCGCGGAAGATCTCGCCTTGTCCGACAGCTCAGAAGAATCGGCACCTGCCAACATCGGCAAGAAATATCCATGTACTTCCACAGCATACGACGGACAGCCATGCAAGCGTGCACTTTCCAGAAATTCGGACTTGAAACTTCACGTCAATCATGACCATT
Source organism: Chaetoderma sp. LZ-2023a (assembly GCA_034401795.1). NCBI lineage: Eukaryota > Metazoa > Mollusca > Caudofoveata > Chaetodermatida > Chaetodermatidae > Chaetoderma > Chaetoderma sp. LZ-2023a. Next base: position 32,294,268 of record CM067370.1, on the reverse strand, counting down.
TACTTCAGAGAGCATACTGTGCGGACTGCAAGTACTTACATTCTGCCACACGGTATGGTGTAACACACACGTTATCATTTAAGCATCGTGTGTTGGTTGTAACATTAAAGCCTGGTGAGCAAAATGAGGACATAGATATTCTCGCTCGACGTTTTGAAAATAGACTTCCAATTGTAGTAATTCCGACCGGGAAGATGGCCAAAACTAAACGAACAAAAAGACGACAACCTAACCTTCCGCAAGTAGCTCCAGAATCCGCATCCACAGCATAGCCAACCAGACCTAGCACTCCAACAACCATCACCACAGCACCGGCAGCACCCGTAAAAATAGCACGGGCAGTGCCTGCAGCATCAGCATCGACACCAACTGCAACCAACTGCAGAATCCACACCGGCAACACACGCAGTGACCACACCGGCAACACACGCGGTGACCACACCGGCAACACTCAGCACTGCAACACCATCTGCATCCGTGATAGGACAGCCAATTTCGGTAGTGATAACCACTCCTGTGAGAATTCATGATCTAGTATTACAGGACATTTCAGACAGTTCAGTATCTCCGCTCAGTTTAGTTATCGAGGAGGAGATACGTCTCACGGAAACCATCATCACCACTTCAGCACCGCATACCAGCAGTCCGACATCCAGATGCAGCACCATCATCACAGTAGATCCTGCCATCAGAAAAGCTACCACGCCTGACAGACCATACTCGGGGAAACGATGCATAGCCCACCAACCGGAGATCCGCGCGGTACCCAGAAAATCCGTGAGTAGTTATTCAGGCTGTAAAAATTAGGAAAATATCCGCAACCACTGGGGCGACCCCATCACACAACATATCTGTATCATTCAGCCGACCTCAATCAAGCACCAGTACCACCAGCGCCACCAGCGCCACCACCACCATGATGACAGCAACTTCGGAACCAGCAAGCGTCAGGACTTCACCCATCATCATCACCACCACCACTAGTGCATCCACTAACTTATCTGCAACTTCATCAGACCTGCGCACAGAGAACATTATTAACATATACACCTGTGCAAAAGTTAAATACCATCATATTTTTACGCACATGCGAGGGTATATTCATGTGCTATGAAGAAAGCAATAGCATAAACATTTATGTACCCATCCATCTTAGTGCAAGAGGTAATAATGCAACTAGAGGAATGCTGATTATGATGGTGGGGAAACACTGTATGTTTTTGTTTGAACTTGAAAACGAGGCCTGCATATGGTTACGTTCACACAACTGACAACTATTGCCCTACAGTTGACACACGTGGCTAGATTGTCATTAATGGTGTCTGAAAACGAAGTTTAACATCTGTGCACGAGTTTGAGACTGTCATTATTAATACCGGGTATATCCACCTTGTGCCTGGATGACGGCCTGGACACGACGTCTCATGCTGGTCACCAACCGACTGATACGCCATTGTGGTATTCGTTGCCATTCAAGATGGAGTGCGTCTGTTAATTCCTGTAGGTTCTGCACAGGAGGATCCCTCCTTCTCACCATGTTTCCCAGAATGTCCCAGATATGCTCAATAGGGTTCATGTCAGGGCTCCTTGCTGGCCATGGTAGGGTTTCGATGGCATTCTGGCGGAGGTATTCATGCACAGCTCTAGCACGATGTGGTCGGGCGTTGTCATCCATGAATATAGGGTGGGTTCCAGGTGCATGATTTACAAAATGAGGGATCACAACTCTATCCAGTATGGAATCTTGATATCTTTGTCCATTTAGTGTTCCAGGTACAGTCAACATATCCAGCTTACAATCAAATGAGATGCACCCCCATATCATAACGGAACCTCCACCAAATGGAACTTCTTCCATGATGTTACGTTGGTCGTACGCCGTGCGTCTGGACCTCCATACACGAGTTCGACCCTCTGTGGCATGAAGCAGGAACAGACTTTCATCGGACCAGTGTACCCGTCTCCAGGATCTCATGTTCCAGTGTCTTCTTTCGTTGCACCACCTCAGACGCTCCTCTTTGTGGTGTGCAGTGAGGAGAGGACGTCTGACAGGTCTCCTAGCTTTCATGCCAGCAGCATACAGTCTCCTTTTGACGGTAGACATTGACACTCTATTGCGCGTTTCCCATTGCTGGCTGAGCACTCTGCTGTTGGTGAATGGAGATCTCCTAACAAGGCGTACTAGGGCTCGATCATCACGGGCAGTAGTCTTCTTCGGTCTTCCAGATCTAGGCCTGTCCTTCACCTCGTTAGTTTGCCCATGTTTTGCAATCAAACGACTGATTACAGTATGGTTAATGTTCAGCTGTCTGCCAATCTCTCTGCATGACATACCAGTGGTATGCATGCCTATGATTTGCCATTTCACACGATCACTTAACCTTCGTCTTGCCATAGCGGTTCACAATCAAGAGCTAATTCTCTCTGTACAAATAAACCACGGTCATGAACACAAAATTCCTAATCTTGTCGCCTAAATCTGTATGTAATGTTCTACACCTCAAACTGGACTTTTACATAACTGAACACGTGTGCTGTTTCCCGCCACGCACGGACATCAAGCGGCGTGAAGTCATGCATGCATGTGCATTTTGTACTTGGAATCATGTCAGCTAACGCGGGGACAAAAAGTATGGCAGCCTATTTGTACCATCATGTTTCTACGTTCTATTGTTTTTGCTGGTGCTTAACTTTTGCACAGGTGTATAGATAACGTAATATCAGCACCAGAAGACTATTCACCGCGGCCGTCAAGTACGAGTCGTGGAACTCGCTGGGGTAACTTTTCAACAGAGGTGTGTGGCCATTATTGTCGTGGATGCAGCGGAATGTGTGACTAAGTGTTCGGAAAATTGAATTATTATATTTTTATTTTTGAAATACTCATTATATATGTTTTTAAAATTGAAACCCCGTCCCTTGGTTGACTACGGTCATCCACCACAGCTCCGCAAATTATTGCATAGTTGTGTCTCAGCAAAATAATGGCTGTGGATTCCTGTGTTGTAAACACACCGAGTCCAGGGTAAGTACACAACACACCGCAGCCAATACGTCATTATTTCCACCATGCCGTCCCAGCTATTGCTGGGGCTGCCTGATGAACCAGTTTTATTTATTATTACATACAATTTTTCTTATCTTTCTTCTCGTGTTAGTACGACGAGACGGATTTGGGATGGCGAGAGCTATCCGTGCGGAGCCGCCAACACAGGCCGCACTGCATGCATACCTGCATATAATCGGTATGCATAGGTAATTAATATTATATTTCTTACTGTGATATGTCATAGCCTTCACTTTGTATTTTCATATATTATATACTTATATATATATATATATATATATATATATATATATATATATATATATATATATATATGTATATATATATATATCTTAGTTCAGGTACGTTGGAGAATGGGCGTTCTCAGTGGAAATTTAATTATCCGTCACCAAGAGAATGCCCATGCGAGCTAAATCAATAAAAGAGCATGTACCGCAAAATGAAAACAAAAAAAGAAAAGTCCTGGAAAAATAAATACCAGGCCAAAAATCAAAACCTAAAAGTATGTGTCCCTCCCAAACTCATTCACACCTCTATGTGCTCATCTCTGATTAGACTACGCATCTCTCGCACCTACTCGAGAAGTCTATAATTCTCGCCTAGCATGCTCCCATGTGTTCGATCCGTGATGCGATATCATTTGTCATGGGTACCAACTAGGAGGGGTGGTGTAGCGCAGATCGGCCGGACGGGTACGAATCGTTCCAGCTCGGCTGGGTACGGAACGACCGCTCCGGGTACGTTCCAAGCACGCCCCCTGGGTAGGATAGTACGCGTGTATAAAGCCATATGGGAGAAGTTTTCTATAAAGCGTCCGTGAGATCACGTAACGCGCATGCGCGCGCGTCAGGGCTTCTCTGATAATACGTGTCAGCATTGGGAGAGAATGCATACGTATAGTGTACCGAGTTGGTGCATGTGATTTCTTTAAATCACGCTATTCTCGTTGTTCTTGATACGGATCAGGGTCAGAATGAGAAGAGGATTTCAAAACTGTTTACCTTTTTAAAATCGGACAGTAAATGGCCGGGTTATCCTAAATTAGCTCATTGAAGTTAATTTCAAAATATTACTGGGACGTCGTAATAGCATGTATGTATTAAGCGAACGCGCCTATCACCTGATAGCGTCCTTACCCTTTCTAGCTGCACGCTGATTGGCTACAGATCGCCCGCTGATTGGCTGGGCGTCATGCCTCTGATGTCATGAGTAGTATAAAAGGAGCGAAAAATCAAGAATCGAGACCACACTTCGGCGAGAGAGAGCAAGTGGTAGGTCGTGAAGCCAGCGCAGTGCTAGACGTTGGCGACTGCTTATTGACTGTGGCTCCATATTAGCCACAGCAGTGCCTCTCGGATTTCAGTTCTCCTTCTCTGGCCAGCAATCGACATCTGCAATCACAAGTTTTTGTAAGCCCTCGGATGGCCATCCGGGGGCAACTAAATAAATAGAAGAGACTTCCTCACTACCAACACTTCAGAGCAGCTATCATGTGGAGGGGCCTCGCGGCCCAGATGTAATCTCTACAGCATGTAGAATAAGCGGTGATTCTTGGTGGACAACTCGTCAGATCTTCTGGACCATGTAGAAAAGTGGTATTCAAACTTCCGCGTAGCATGTCGTGTGATTAATTAAGTTTTAGGCCACAGTCTGGTAGGACTCTGCATGGTACACCGAAAGAGCTATGTGATGTATCATGTACGGTGTACCCAGTTATGTACATGCATTGTTTAATTCCAACTGAAGCCCTTTATGTTATGGGCAACTTTTAAAATTACATTACCGGACAGACACTTTTTAACATCTGCTTATATTATTATATTAGTTAGTATGAGTATCCAGTGGACATCCGACTACATGCGTTCTTCTTCCCAGTATTGAGAGTGAACCGCATCAACAGTTCACCTGCGGAGATTTTCCAGCAACTTCAGAATCGTGCCATCTCGCGTTCCTCATCTGTAACGCAGCATCTACAGGGATTTATGAACTCTTTCTGTACCGATGATCATCCTTATTGTTGTGCTTACAACTAATGAGGACTGCAAGGTCCTATGACCTGATTTACCGTTACCACTGTGATAGTTAGTTATGTATATGGCAGGCAGCCATCTTAGTTTGGGTTTTTTGCTTAAATAAAATCTCTAGGACCGCAATACGCTAGTCTACAATATACAGCGACATTAAATCCACATCACTTTTCCCCCAGCATCAATTTTACACTGAGGTTCATGTTCACATTGTTTGAACCCGACAAGTGATCGACTAAGCCTGGATATTCTAGCTCGATAGGATAGGTTTAAAGTAGTTAGGGACAACCACTCCTTAGGAGTCATTTGCACAAGAATCTTTTCCGGATGTAGTAGATATGTATCACCGCACACTGGCCATATTGTGTAAAATTAGCCAGTTACCTTAGGACCTCTTATTATATTGAGCAATTGTCTCTTTCTACACTCCTCCAGCTGCAAGGGTTATTAATTGTCTGGAACTCCCATCGACACGTTGGCATGATCCGATTTAGGAAACTATTGGGGTTTCCGAGTGGTGAAGACCAAAGTGCCGATTTCGCATACATCCCCCTCTGTATCTTCGGATACCAGTCAGCATAGATAACTCTGCCAACGTAAGAAGCACTGCGAAAATATATCATATTAAAATCGGCCAGCAGTGCATCGCTGGGCATTCCGAAACTTAAATCTAACGACAGTCAAACGTTAGTGCCCTGACACACGGGTGATGGATGGGACGCATATCTCCATCTAACTCTGGACAGTGACTGGGTGCCGTCTTGCAACCCACCACGCACTCACTGGAAGGTCACTAGAGATGGCTATCTGCCTCTTACTCCCCGCCATAAAATACTTATGTGCTTTTCAAATTGCTTATGTAAATGGTAACTTGCCCTAGTGATGTTATATGTGGTTGTGGTGTGATATGTAACCGGGTCGTTATATGATTCTGAAGCTGTCACTCCGTAACATGTACGCACGCTGCCTTTCTGAGGGAGATGCTCTGTAGTGTGACCTTAGGGGAACCGAGCATTTTCGCCAGTTGGACTCATGTCTCAAAAGACAGGTATAAATTCCTGCCATCTGCGGCCAAAGCTTGGAAGTAAATCTAACACCTAAATGGTAGGTTAGAATTTAGCAGAATGACCGCATAAATAAAGCAGCAACTACCAATGCAGTATCTTGGACCTACATAAGATGATGGCGTTTGATTTCTTCCGAAATTATCCTCTCTCCCTTTTCACGTAATACATCGTGCATCACATTAATTATAATTTCACTAGGTTGACACACACTACACTTAGCTTATGTTTGAACAAGAGAGTGGCCCTTTTTGCCAGCTCTCTTCCTCCACTTCGGCGTTGAAGGCATTTTCCTGTGATGGAGGCCCGCACGAGGCACCTTCCCCTAGCAACAATAACATTTTTGTTAGGGGTATAGTGGTTTATATTAAACTACATAAGTGGCCTCGTTAGGACGCTCCCTTGCAGAGATACCTCACGGATATACACGGATGGGCGAGGTACCTCTGACGAGCCCACATAAACAAGACACCAACTTAGTTCTATGTAATGTATATTTTCTCTCGTCTACTAGCAATTGAGTACCATTGTTTGCATAATATTTATAATTTTGGATTAATTATCATGTCCAGACTCCTAAATTAAGTTATGGACCGCCATACTGGTGACACTAATAGTTGGGATGAGACCGCGAGGTTCAGTCTCGGCAGCAATGGTCGCACGGCCCCACTGGAACGTTATCGTTCCACCGGCTCTAGAAGTCGGTCTGTCTACTTTTCGGAGACTCGCGATATGGGATCCATTACCCCCCGAGAACCGTAGCTAACTAGCCCTCCCACGCATCCTGTACATGCAGTGCAACGGAGTGGAGCAAAATAATCGACCAGGGCATACCCCCGCGAGCTACAATAAGTTTTTTATGTGAATTAACAGACGATTAGCATCCCATTTGTCAAAGCGCAGTAATTTGATAAAATTCAGCAGATGGTTTCCATTTCCACTTAATATTATCAATAATTTTTTCGGCTATGTTGATTTCCTTTTTTTTAAATGCATAATTAGAACATTTGTTTGTGGCATGGTAGAAAGTTTCATATTCTACTTGAACACACACAACACCTACCTGAGCCTTGAGCTAATCCCTACCCCACTCCACTTTCATGTATGTTAAAGAAGTAGGGAAATCGCTGAAAACCAGTTGTATGAAATAACATTATGGCTGCATCACTCAGCACATGCGCTCGCTGTCGCCGTCGTTGTCGTCATCGTTGTCAGCGTCGGAAAGGTGACTACCGATGTTAGTCTGGTAGCGGAGTATCACAATTTTGCCTGACTCAAAATTTCCGGATAAATTTCATTGATTTTTAGTGTCATGGCGACTATCTTGGATTTCTCGAATTGCACAAACGTTACAACCTCACACCCACCTGGATATCATAATATACATCCCAAAGATAAGTAATCAGCAAAGAAACAAAACTGTATCCAGGAATTGTGGGTTACATGGCATGACTGACAGACTGACATTCTGCTTCACATGCCCGACAGGAAATGTTATATTTAATGTCTAAACGTCTATTGTCTTCGCGGTTGTTTAAGGCTAAGTTCATAGGGCTGGTCGAGTCCTTAACACCATACAACACACATATCATCCACAATACGCTATGTTATCACACATTTAAAAGAAACATCATGTATTTCAAAACAATCACGCGAATACGCTAGAGAGTATGCGTGTTCTTACCAGCTTCTAATGCAGTTGCCGGTCCATATAGAACGACACCCATATAAAGTAACTGGAAATAAAATGATGGAACCTATACGAGCATCTGAACAAATTGGTGATTTCCTTGTATGTGCATGGCTATTACCCTATATATGTGCCAATCTGTAAGAACAGTTATAATGGATCTTTCCACATTCAGCCATGTCCCGCCCAGCTCTAGCTAAGCTCTACCCACACCTCGCTCGTGTTGTGATCGATTGATCCCTGAACTCCATGAGTATCAATCTCCAGAAAACTATACAGGTAAGCTGTTGAATATTTTCAAACTAATTTGACTAGGTGATGTTGCTGCCAATGGCAGCAACACCGCCCAGTTAATTTAGTTTGAAAATATTCAACAGGACTCCTATTAAATAGTAAAGCCATACAATTTATACAACCTGACAGACTATTACGCATTCAAGGCGGACTAAATTGAGTCATTGATGACGTAATGACTTCATCATACACGTCACTTATTTGATTGTGACGTCATATGATTGCCTGTGGAAATGGATTTTTGAATTAATCCGAGATATAACAACTTCTGCAAGAAATGGCATATTGCTTTGCATCAACGCGTGATACATTCCAAAGACCGACTGTTTGTGATTGTTGGGATTACCAAAACTAGAACATGCTCAAAGACATAACAGTTGCACAAATGCTTTACTAAATCTGCAACCTGAGACGATTTTTCAGCTACTAGGTACATTACTTCATACAATATAGAAAGTGGGAACACATGTGTTGCATGTTCTTGAACGTTTGTGATATCGGGCATGCGCCTACATCAATGCCAGTAGACAATCATAGAACGTCAATTAATGAATATCATAGATTTCAGCTAATATCCAATAAAACATTTTTCTAGGTAGTGTAAAATTACAAAGAGAACATCAGAGCATAATTCAAACTGCTTTTCTGTTATGAGGAAAATGTTCGCTTAAACTGTTTCTCTGTTCAGTACCAGATATTATAGCTGCTGCTATTGGCTGTCTCGTGGCACCTAGCCCCTCAACTTATAGGGTGCAGTGGTAATCAGCAACACTGGATGATGCCAGTAGAAAGTATCGCACGAGAAACACGCACCAGAAAATTTCATCTGATTAACTTTGTTATGTCCGTTCAATTGAACTGCTTTGATCGACACCAGCAACCGCTACATTAATAGAACTGGCAGCTTTCTGGATCAGTGCTGGGGACTAACGAATCGCTGGTGCCAGCCTCTGAACTCAGTGAGAGGCTGCTTTGTAAATTTTATACCTGACGTTATGGTATCGTTCGCAGTCATCATCCAGCTCATCCAAGTCAAGTAAAGATCCGAATATCTCTAAAACACTCGTCTGGTTGAGATTCAGAGATCTTCAGAGTTAGCATTTCTTATTAACCACACGGAGAGCATCAAGACCACAAGACTTAGAGTTTCACTTTATCATGCACGTAGACCATGAGGAAGGATATGAGTATGAGATTATCCAGGTTTTCTAAGGCACTAAGTGTCTGAGAGTATATATAACAACCCCCATAGCCCCACCCCACCCCACCCACCCCGACAGGATGTTAGTTTATCGAAGCTGACCGCCTCAGTGGATGATTATAGTGTCGTGATCAACTACGTGGCACATATGCTGATGTGATAACCAACATAGGCAGCAAACATATTCAACAACTTACCTCTATAGTTTTCTGGAAATTTATATTCAGAGAGTACATGAATCACTCGACCCCAACATGGGAAAAGTGTGGATGGAGCCTATCTAGAGATGGGCGGGACATAGTTTAAAAGGATTCCTAAGTTGTGTACTGTTAGCCATTTTTACTCCTGGGTAAAAATACTAGAGAGGGGAAGGAGGGAGGGATGGAGAGAGAGAGAGAGAGAGAGAGAGAGAGAGAGAGAGAGAGAAAGAGAGAGAGAGAGAGAGAGAGAGAGAGAGAGAGAGAGAGACAGAGGAAACAAGAAGGGGTTAGATTGCCCAAGTTTCCAATGATGGCCAGATGGCCCACCCGCGACACTTTGCTCAGGTAACTGGTTTCGCGGTTCAGAACTCTCGTGTATTAAATTTCAGTGAATGTAGTTGGTGTATGTGATTGATCTATATGTCAGAAAGCCTATGATTTGCATAGAGGGATATGTTCTAATGTTTGATTAATAGTACAAATTGAATGTTAATTATATGTCCATCACCACTTACGTTTGCCATTATCCCCAAGAATGAACCAAATAGCCGAACAAGTCTTGAGTTGTATCTTCTTTCTAAATACTGAGATAAATTAATAAATTAATAAATTAAAATGCAATAACATAGATTAATAATCAACAATGACTAAACAGGATACATGTTGCTAGATACCTGCCAAATATCTTACCTCGTATGGCCACTTACAGACATGGTGACATTGGCTAAACATCGGTATATTCATGAGATCATTAGATTACAACTTTGACCTATAAATCCACGATACCGTGACCCAATTTTAGTATTACATTTGACGAGCATTAACGAGCCAGCTATCATTGAAGACCAGACATGTATGTGTCTTCTTTGTCTTCCTAACCTCAGCGAGCAAAATATTTGCAATACAAAAAACAGTGAATATTCAGTTTTAGGTAAAGTATACAATTGTAACTACACCTCATATCCGCTGACCACTCGTAATCCAGCAAACAGGGGAACCAACAGTTGTGCAGTCAAGATGCAGGCGAATAAAAGACCGAATATTGTCATCCATAATTGGACGCCATAAACGTACATCTCTCCCGGCCATCCTTAACAACAATAATACTAGTATTATTAATAATAATAATAATAATAATAATAATAATAATAATAATAATAATAATAATAATAATTAGAACACATTTACTGAAATAACTGTAGATATGCGATGACTGGGAATTACGGTGTATTAAAAGCCCTCTTCTCACATGGTCATTGAACATGTCTGATGCTGATCTGATAAAAAGTCTAAGTGTTGCAGTTCAAAGATCCATAGTTGAAATTCCCAGTTGTACACAGGGTATTGAAAAGCTGATTCTTTGAAAACCGATAGCCTAAAGTATAAGATAATGTGTCCTGATTTGCTGTAGTGAAATTTTTTACCAAAATCAAGGAAAAGACCATTAAATGACAAATAAAGGAGAAATTAATGAATTAAAGGTAACGAGGGGCAATTCATGCAAAAAACCTACCAATTTTCGTTTTTGGAATGAATTACCTCCCTTTACCTGTTGAAGTTGATTGAGTCAATTCAATATGATGAATTTCGATTCTGTCTGACTACATGGGGCAAAGAAATTCATTAATTACTCGGTTATTTGAAATTGGAGGTCCTTTTCCTTGATTTTTATGAAAACCTTATTAGAGGTATATCACATATGCCAGATACAATGGTGATGGTTTGAAAGTGACCCGTCCAAGGTCAAGGTCAATCAGGGGGCAATGTGGTCAATTTTAGGTTTCTGACAGCCCTAGAAATATGAAGTATCTTGATTCCAGAAAATTCGGCTTATGCCAGATTGTTTCCAAATCTGGTCACCGTACCCAAAAAATATTTTGGGTGGAGATGCAGATCAACACATGCTAGAAGTCTGCGAGGTTTCAAGATGATTAACGAAAAACTTTAATAATAATAATAATAATAATAATAATAATAATAATAATATTAATAATAATAGGTTGACATACAATTCGTGCAATGAGTCGTTTACGGACTTAATTATGTGATTCATGAACGTAGTAGATAATGACGTCATATGATTGATTAATAGATTGGACTGGTCCACTACTGTGCACATAGCTCATTAATAGCAAGGATACTCACCTAACATCATAATCGATGACTCATATGATACAATAAGAGATATAGCTACTGGAGCCACCTTCATCCGTCTGTTGCCAACTAAGAATTCACTTGTTGTCTTCTGTTTCCCTCCCGAGCATGCATGATAGATACCGATTCCCAAAGAAATCACAAGAGTCAAGCTGAAGACTACGTAATCAACCACACCAAACACAATTTCCTTCGCCATTCCTGCATATGAATAACAAGTCGTTGTAAAATGCAATATTACTTAATAATCCACTAATAGATACTCAAACATGTAACCCTCTAATGCACCGAAGTATACAAACACAGTTTTAAATTTGCATAATACCTTATTCCAGTGGCTAAAGCTGGTTTGGAGACGGTGGTCATGCTGACACCACTAGGTAGAAAATTTCTGACCATACCAAGCCATCTGGGACAACGTGAATTTAGAGACTGGGGTGGATGTGCATTCTAAAGCATGTGCAGATTTTTGCATAACATTTAGTTCACGGTGAATTTAGAAAGTGCCAAATAAATTTTGCTGAAAGCCAACATATCTAAGTTGTTATTTAAATTGTTTACGCCGTTTAAATTGTTTACATTTTACTTAAGCCTGTGTGGTTTTACATACGAGGTTATTTGCTCTATATGTAGGCTAATAGTACTGCCGCCTTTCTTGGCTCACCTATAATTGAACCCTACATACCCCATTAATTCTAAAATGTTCACTGGGATTGAGGAAAGCAACTCAGGTTGTTACCTGCTACATTCGCTGTAGAACTGTATTGATGAAAATGACTCAAGCTTGAAAGGAGTAAACACACTCTGGCTCAAGAACTGCTATTCATCCCTGACAAGTTAAACCAATTTGTCAGCCCTCTAAGAATGTACGACTACTGATCCAGGACCACAAACACTAAGATTAAAACGCAATTCAAGTGTGTGTTCTGAACCCATCTATCCTAAAGCAACGGCAAGTCACTCATACTGGTCTTCACCTTTGCTTTTAACCTTTCGAAACTATTAGCATTGGAGGTAAGACATCATATGGACTGTCACAGCAAATTTGTAATGCCGCATTGGAGGTAAGATATTATAGTCACAGCACATCTGTAGTTCCGCATTGGAGGTAAGAGAACATATGGAATGTCACAGCAAATATGTAATGCAGTATTTGAGGTAAGATATCATATGGAATGTCACAGCAAATCTGCAATGCAGCATTGGTGGTAAGATATCACTTGGAATATCACAGCATATATGCAATGCCGTATTGAAGGCAAGATATCATATGAATATTGCAGCAAATTTGTAATGCTGCATTTGAGGTAAGATACGATATAAATGTCACAGCATGTCTGTAATGCAGCATTGGAGGTAAGATATCATATGGATTATCACAGCAAATCTATAGTGCAGCATTGGAAGTAAGATACCATATGAAAGCATTGGCCAGGAGATAAAGATAGCAGTAAACATGATGTAGCGTTTGATGGAACTAATTCCAGAACTGGCACGGGGCAAAGCCGTTAGCATTGTACACGTTACCAATCTTCGGAAGGATGCTAATTCATACACTGGACACAAATTAATACCAATTGGAAAATATTTTTTATTATATTATATTAAAAGTTATACTGCTTCAGGTTCAGCACAGCCAGGAATGACAGTGGGGCGATGCTTAAATCTGCAGAATGTGATATATACAACAGTCTTCATCTCTGTAGATGCTGGGTTGCCATGCACATCGGATAAAATTGTTGTTTTACCATATAGCTCTCAAAATCATTTGCGCCATGAATGGCCTGGTTAGGTTCATCACGAACACTTACTTGTTGTACGAATTATATGTTTTACTACTTAATAACCTTTCTGTTGAATATTTTGAAACCAATTTGACTGGCGGCTGTTGCTGCCAGAGCCATTACCTGTATAGTTTTCTGGAAATTGAGATTCAGAGAGTGGAAGTATCGATCGATCTCGACACGATCAAAGTGTTGATGGAGCTTAACTAGAGAGTGGCGGGGCATAGCTAAAACTCAATACTTCCATTACACAGAGACTCCACAAAGACAATAATGCATCAGGATAAGGGCACAGTTGAGCTGATAATTTCAGCTGTAACATATAGAATGACTACTACTTTCATAATTGAACCTGCAGCGTCCAATGAGAATGTGGCATCACTGTTTAATATTGCCACTTCAATTGTTGCATCAGCATTCAAACTCAGCAGCTTTGTTGCATATGGAACGATGGAGATGAAGAGATGTACACATTCCCTGTTTCAGAGGAATCGCGGGTTATCTAGGTCTAATATGTCAAATTTGACCCTAAGGTTATTTCAAGGTCATGATCTAGAAAGCATGGTTATGCTATGGAAGCAAATCTAGGGGTTATAAAGCCCAACAGTCTATGTTTGGACGAGCAAGTCAACCCAGGTGTTATTTTGACCTCTTTGACCTCAAAAGCCTGCCAATGATAAGTACCACATTTGTTGATGACCGGATCAGAAGTTTCAAGTTAACAGGAAATCGCCCAACGTGGTGTAAATTAAATGGCTGGAATGTTTAGTATCAATGGATCAAGAATTACATGGATATTGCCGCTGTAGATTTTATGATACCAGGACACCAGATCTATGACATAGGAAGGATTTCGAATCAATGCAAAGGTTTCCGGATTTAATGAAAGAAGTTGAGGAGATAGGAGGACAGGGTATGGATATGGCTGTAACTCAAATTAGATCATTGGGACTGAATAATGGCAAACAATGGTGATGATCTTTCCGGATTAAACTTAAAGCTCACATGTCTCTGCGTTTTGGCCAAACTTGATCAGTAGTATCAATAGACCAGTGACCAATTTATGATCAAAATTCAGATATGGTTGACTTGGTCAAAGTTGCGCGTTGCTCAGTCACCACCAAAGTTCCTCATTAACCGACCACAATAATATCGTTGATCTATCTAATGATGTTGAAAGCGTAATCAGAAAAACATTTCAGAAAGATGAAAGCGTCGTGAAGATGACGAGATTGATGACATCACAGGTAGAAAAGATAGAGTTCTACCTACCCAAACAAGGTACCAGGTTCCGCTTGCTTTGGGATTTGGTCTGAAGTTGATGAGATTTGTGACGTCGCGGGTGGAGAATTTAGAGTACTACCCACCCAAGCAAGGCACCAGGTTCCGCTTGCTTTGGGATTTGGTTTGAAGACGATTAGATTGATGACGTCACGGGTAGATAAAATCGACTGATGGCTGATGACGATGATTACATTGAGACGATGACAAAGACGAGACGACACAGGCACACTATTACGTTAACATTTTTACATGGTGAGTTTGTGGACTCTTGAAAATAAGCGGCTCCTAGATGACGTGTGAGCCGCTTAGAGATATGTTTCGAACTGATGAGTGGGAGTTGGCGATTTTCCCACCAAAACACTGTCACGTGATTGATGAACGAGCACATGGTTTGATGTATAAATGCGCCGACGTTCATATAATGCCTAAAGATGGTGACAATCTTATCATATAAAAATTTGACAAAACTCATTGGAAAATAAAATCTAAAAAATAATAATTATACAAGAACAGTTAATAATTATCAAATAAAATTGACCAATATGATAAAATCTAGAGGAACTATTTCCCAATCATAACGGCGCCAATCATGTGCAATGAATATGTCATGTTAATTTCAAGTAATATTGATGCCTGGTCTACCGTACAAACATCGACTTCAAAAACACTAGATCGATCAATAGTTCACCGAGTTACATAGTGGGATGGACAGATTGAACAATTCTATGCTCTGTGGTAATCAGTTACAGCCAAGAGCCTAATTAGCATATGAATTAGGAACTACCCGATCAAATGTTTATTTCATGATCATAGGTATGGAATACATGGACAGTGGATCGGGAATAAATGGTAATACTGGATTAACCCATCATATCCATGTTCCTGAGATCAATTGAATCATTAATAGTCTGACGTCACACATATACTGTGACGTCACACACCATATGCCCCCGGTAAAAATAAAGACTCATCTACTGTTTTTAATGTAGTGAGTTGGTAAGCTGCATAATGATAGAAATGATTGATAATTTAGGATTTAATAAACTACTTGAATATATTAATGATATACAAGTAGTTAATTGATCACTTATTTATTCGTATCAGAGAACTTTAAGTTTATTATTTGAATCAAAATTTTATTACATAATTTTATACTACTTACACTGAAACCAATTAACCATACATTACTAGTAAAACGTCACTATTTGTCAATGTCAATAAATAATAAAATATTTAGTTTTACTGTATTGTGTATGATACTTACCAAATCGAATATGACATTTTCCGTCCAAGGAATGAAAAATAATAACGCGATTTAATTGAAAATCAACAGGCGAAATAATAATTACTCTATGTCAATTTTGATTATATTTCTCAGTAAAGAAAAGTTGATCTCTGAGCATATTATGCAATTTGAATAACTGACCATATGGATGTCATCAGGCCAATCATTTAAAGCCACGCAGTCTTCATATGCCAGTTAAACAGGTTGGCTGACGTAAAAACTAATCTCGCTGGGCCATCAATTGCATCTACTGTAACGATTAATACAGAGAAAAACTATGTAAACCAATCGAGGTGATATACGTTCCCCTCGGACCTGACACCTCATGCGCCTAGGGAAAGGTGAAGAATGGCCAGAAAAACAATGAAAACAGCTGAATTGGTGTATCAATTGTGGGTATGACCGCTAAAACGAAAACTGTTATTATATCGGGAGACAACTGTATGTCTGTCAAAATATTAGAAATCAAAATTGGCTTGGAATACATGGACAGTGGATCGGGAATAAATGGTAATATTGGATTAACCTATCATATCCATGTTCCCTAAATTAATTAAATCATTAATAGTCTGACGTCACATAAATATTGTGACGTGAAACTGCATACCTGTTGGACGATTGCAACCAAAGGCGATTGAATCTTTATAAACATTCTTTACTCAAGCATTGCACATTTTCGGCTCTCTCAACAAAACAATTAAATCAAAGAAACTAGAAATCGCCAAAGCCACAACAGTAGATCGACAAACATAACATAAGCTAGGTGTAATAGAGAAGAGATGTGGATATCCCATCGCTTATGAAATAAAAGGCGGCTCCAGTGCCATTACCTTTTTCAATTTAGGCGAATCTATTCGACATACGAATAAACGTAGAACTATATCATGGATGTGCAAATATATGATCTGAAAACTCTGACCGTAATAGACTTTCTGATGTTGTTACAGATGATATACACAGAGACCAGCGGCTGTGGCATATTTTGCCAAAGAATAACTGAATAATGTATGATTATGATTACGGTATTCTCCTGTAGTAGTAGTAGAATCATCCTACAGTTGCAATCGGCCCTTTAACGCTTTTGCTTACTGTGTCTTGTCTTCAGCCGAAATCTTTAGTTTTCTAAAGTCCACTCTTTACTTGAGTATACCGAGTCCTGCTGTCTTGAGGTCAGGTCGTAGCACGCTTAGCAGATTTATGCAATTACGTCCTCTCCTGCCTTTGTATTTGTTGGCTCCGAGTACGGCAAATTCCAAGGATCACTGTGCTGGTGTGTCTTCAGGCATCTTTAGCACATGACCAAACATGGAAAATCTTTGCTGGGCGACTTTGACAGACATCGGCGACGTATTACATATCTTTCATAGTGCATCATTGGAAACTATGCTGTCTGGTCATCGGTGTCCAGTGATCGTGCGTAGGTGTTTGTGCTGCCAGGCATCGAGTTTGTCTAGAGATGCCTTTGGAGCTGCCAAGCTTTTACAGTTATACAGCATCACGGATACGCGGGTTGCATTATATAAACGTAGTCTTTTTATCAAGGGCATCTTTGATCTACGAATCCATAGTTTCCAGAAAGACTGGAAAGCTATGTTTACCATAATGCTGCGTGCAGCAATATCAGCAGTACCGTAAAGCAGTGAGCCCAGAATTATACTTTTCCTCCATGGTTCGCCCCCACAAAGTGGATCGTCGTTTCTTTAGTTTCATGCTTTGTAAATAGGTGTATGTGGGTGAACTCTGTTTTGCATTCATTCATTTATAAAGAGATTCTCAATTTTAAGTTTGCTGGCAGCTATTCGGAAAGGTTCGCCATGGGGTTTCTTTTCCTCGTCTATGTAAGTCCACATCGTCAGCATATTCTATCTCTAGCGGCATTGCCACTGGTGGTTCGGTCTTATGGAAATTTCTCGTACGGATTCCAATGCCACAGCAAGGAAATAGGGGAAAAGCACAGGGGATAGACCATCTAACTGTGGGGAGCTGATTGCTGTCTCAAATTCTATAGAATTCATTGACTTGACTCGTATGCTCAGCTTGGTGTCTGCAAGCAGAAGTCTCACTAGTTGTAGCTCATCTTCATTGCAACTGGCCTGGCGTAGTGCATCTAGGATCTTTAAGTGTTTAATTGTGCCGAAGGCTCGTGACATGTCAATGTCCATTTTGTGGAAATCCCAGTGTTTGGCGATGACTACCTACACAAGCATGTGCTGAGCCCATACAATGTCTGTGCAGCGGCGTCCACATTTGAAGCCACTTTGACATGGTCATGTGAAGGCATCGATCTTGTCTCAGATGCGGCATAGAGTAACAGTGGATAGGGTTTTCCTTATGCTGTTGAGGAGCCCAATGGACTGCAGATTGGCTGGGCCGGAGTGGGGGCAAGTGGGTTGTTAGGCTTGGGTATGGCGATAAGGGTGCCTTGCCTCGATGGGGAGGTGGTTCATAAAGCTGCATTGATTAGGTGCGTGATCGGTTATAAGATAATGTCACTTGCATATTTGAATAGTTCAATGCTCATGCCATCAGGTCCAGATACACGACCATTTTTCAGGGCTTTAAGTGCCTTCTCAACTCCTACTGTTTTAATTGGAGTCAGTAATGCCCCGGTGTATCCAGAAAACTGGTGCAAGTGCTTATCATCGTGGTCAGTAAACTCTTCCTTGTACCATTCTCGAATCGCCTCGGCTTTTCCCTGGTCAGTCCCGATAAAGTGTCCTTCAGAGGTGTGTACAGTGAGTGGTGGTGTGTAGTCAGTAACTCGCAGGGCTCGGGCTGACCAAAATATCTTGTGACAGTCATCCGCGGCAGTGATGTCATCTGCTAGGGAGTCTGATAGTCATCTGATAGCATGATCTTTTAAGCGTTCGTTAATGTTGTGCAGAATGCTATTGCATTCCCGTCATAGTTTGATGCGGTATTCACTTTGGCCACTTTGATAGATGTGCAGTCATAACGCTTTCTGCTCTGCTTACAGTTTCACCACTGAAGGGTCGTCAGTATACCGAGTTCGGTTGTTTTTTTAGAACACATATGGTGCTGGTAGCTGATGATTCCATAGATTTGAGTATTTTGCTTAGGGCTTCGTTTGGATCGGAGCTGACGTCGATGTTAGCTATCTGCTCCCCGAAAGCTATTTTTGTATGACATTTTAGTGTCGGTGTCGCTGATGAGCTTGGGTAGGTTGTATGTGACTCTACCCTCTTACCTGCTATGGCGTATATACATTAGATAGAGATGGTGCGTATGGAGACGCATGTATTAACTGTCTCATGGTCAGAATTGACGAGTGTGCCTCCATGGGAACGAGCATCCCAAAGTAGGGGTTTGCTTCTGTCTTGCATAGTATGAAGTCTATTTGGTTGAAGAAAGCTCTTGTAGCCTTAGAACCTGTTGGGGCTTTGTGATCAGCAATGTAGCCGGTCCATGTTGTCCGGTGACGGCATGGGTGTTTGAAAGCTGTATTTGTGGCAAATAGGCAGTAGGAACTAAGGAATGCCATCAGTGCATCTGCGTTGATTTTGCGTGTACCCTCTCCATACCATCCCATGCATAAGCCAAGTCCTGGACTTCTGTTCTAACGCCGAGTTTACCCAGCTTGGAGTTGTAATCTCCACACATGAACAGTTGCCATCCAAGCTGGTTTGTAATGGCGGAGCTCAGTTCTGTATAAAAGGAATCTAATATTGCTGGAATCTCTTTGGCTTTTTCGGTAGTTGGGCCATATGCGTTGACTATTGACTATACGACACTTAGTGGTGGTGCGTTTTCGCGTTGGGATGGCCTGGTCGATGAATCAAACACGATCAATGACGTATCCAAAACTAATGGCATGATCCAAGGCCCCTGGTCCGATTACGAAGGTTAAACCCCTGTATGTGGCCTGTTTTTCTCCATGGGTACTAGTTTATGGCCTGTCTGATGTTGCTGCTCCGAGTGTTTTGCTACATTAGCTCTTGAATGCAGAAAATATCGATGTTATAGTGTTCACAATCTGCATCCATGGCGTGCCTCTTTGATGTTGCAAACCCCATACATTCCACGTAGCTATGGTAAGCCTCTGGGAAGATTGCGTCGTCCGAGCATAATAGGCTCACAAAACTTACCGTTTCATGGCACCTCTTGTAAGTGATAATCTATTACTTGCTAACTGCTTAATATGCAACAGGCTGGCAATGTATGTGAGAACATTTTGCGTGTATACAAAAGCCATTCACAATGTTTGAGTGTACCATCTGTTTCTAATAAGATAACTGACCATTTCTTCCATAGTATGAAAAAGCTGATATCACTCTGCATGGTGTATTACAAAATGGGCATCAGTTGGTTGGAGGAGCTGTTTCCCCCCCCCCCCCCCCCTCTCAAGAACTGCATAGACAGGATGCAGGAGAGTTTGATGTTGTTTATGCCCAGTTCTGCTTATATCCCAGATTTTATTTCTTTAACTCATCTTGGAACGAGAATATGAATATCTGTGTCTGGTGAGAAATAGCTAACAATGATGCAGCAACAGCCGCATGCCAAGTTTGAATTAATATTGTTTGAATACGGAATGTTATTATAATATAAATGGCTGCATTCAACCTTAAAGGAAATAGCAATAAGATGTATCTTCGTGTCAACCCACGTATGCAATATAAGTTAATAGATATCTTCACCATAGTCAGGAAAAGATATTGCTAACGTGAGTTCCGTGGTGAGTTCCATGTTATTTTAGAAATCACCACCAATGTTAGAGACACCTAGCCGTACGTTAGAGTAAGCCAATAACATGTAACTTGTAAAACGGTCATTCGGCACAGACACAGTAGAATTCTTATGTTCTATGCGTGCTGTATTAAAGGTAAAAACGCAGACGTTCAGATATCAAACGCGTCATATGCACAAAACATGCTGAAATTACGCACAGCGGATTCGCACCACGCATCACGTAATGTGGAATCACATCTATTGTACGCTATGGGTTTCACTGACATTACGCTATGAGGGATTTAAATAGCAAGTAGAAGTTATGCTTCACGAAAATATAAATGCTTGCTTTTGGATTATGTATGGCACGTGGCAGCAACATAATGCATGTAGCAGTTAGCGAATTACATAAGAGTATAACACACCAACAAGAGTAGGATTTGGGAGTCATGGGTCCCAATAACCATTGGCAGCAACAGTTCCCAGTCAAATTAGTTTCAAAATGTCAACAGATAATCAGTAAATTGTACCATGAAAATGGGAATTTCAGAGTTCGCAGATCAAACTGTTAAGATCGATTTAAACGCGCGTGAAAAGTGGGCGGAGGTCAAGTAGATACGGGGGAGGCATAGCTAGGGTTCTTCTATTAGATATATATATATATATATATATATATATATATATATATATATATATATATATATATATATATATATATATATATATATATATATATATATATATATATATATATGTGCATATGTATAATAGAGGAACCCATTTCTAGCTATGCCTCACCCGTATCTACTTAACCACCGCTCACTTTTCACGCGCGTTTAAATCGATCTTAACAGTTTGATCTGCGAACTCTGAAATTCCCATATTCATGGTACAATTTACTGATTAGCTGTTGACATTTTGAAACTAATTTGACTGGGAACTGTAACTATGGAGGTAATGTGAATATACAACAGTCAATAACGATCGAGAGTGGTGTCACACAAGTAATGATGATACTCAGTGCCGAATTTATGTCACGGGCTTATGGTGATACAACCCCTGGTACCGAAAAAGAAGGGGCCCCCACATAAAAAATAAATTATCGCATTTTACCCAATAGAAGGTAATTTGTTTGACTCGAAGCTAGTGCTGCTTTAGGCAGCACCTGATCACAGTCAAATTTGTTTCAGAATATTCAACAGAATTTTGACACATAGGTAGCGAATTTGTTATATTGGGGTTGTGGTGATGTGGGGTGAGCCGGTTTGGGGTGCAGCAGCTGCAACCGTGACAGCAGCAGCAGTAGCAACAGTGGCAGCAGCAGCAGTAGCAACAGTGGCAGCAGCAGCAGGAGCAGCAGAAGCAGGAGTAGCAGCAGCAGCAGCAGCAGCATCAGTAGTAGTAGTAATAGTAGTAGTAGTAGTAGTAGTAGTAGTAGTAGTAGTAGTAGTAGTAGTAGTAGTAGTAGTAGTAGTAGTAGTAGTAGCAGTAGTAGTCATTCCTCGCCTTGACCCATCCGATAAGGAGCCCGCATCTTATTAATTCTTGGCCCCAAATCAGCTGACTCCGGATCTTATGATACTCCCCATTTTATAGCATTTTGGGAAACCGATTTGTGTCAAACAAATAACTAGGCCCTTTGTCGGAAATGATACTGATCATGATTTTATTCATAGTCACACTAGTTCATGTCAACCAGTATAACAATTTCTTAATATATTCTTATCGGGCCTGTGTTCCCAATGTTTGGTTGCTGGGTCTCCATTTATCAGCACGATGTCATATAAAGGTAACTCCCATGCCGACAAGCCCTCGGTCAGCGGGTGATGCGCTGAAGTGATTTGCACATACACGTCATAATCTGCTGATACTACCGGGTATGCCATAACGTATTTATTGCTATGCGTCGCACTTAAATATGCACCATGTGGCGCAGCAGATAAAGAAAGGCGTTTGCAACAAGGGGTCATCAGCGCGCATCGTGGATGTCATATTGGCCACTATCTTGAAAATATGGGAATAATAACAATAATAATAATAATAATAATAATAATCTTTATTTCAAGAGGGTACATCGTCAGTGGCCTGCTGTTCCCGAGGCCCTCAAAACATATATACACTATGTACAATACCATATAATTATATATAGATAAATCGATCTATTTTATTACAAACTGTTCCACATGTCATACCCATACATATATTGATATGCATTATATTTAATTTTAGTCGATGTGAGCCATCAGATATCGACACCTATTGCAATGCAATGAACGACATTTTGGACGATTTTCCAGGTTATTGGACAATATTTTCTAATGCTCTGTTCACAGTATGGTGAAGAGGAAGAAATACAGACATGTGCGTGATGTACCGATTGATTATCGGGTGTTATTAATATATACGACGTTCTGTCCGATGCTTAAGATATGGTATGGGCAATACTGCTCTTATCTAACTCCGACGTTTGTCAAGATTGGAATACAATAGGGTGCTATGTTACTAAGACGTGAATAGGGTGGCAAAACCGATATACGATAAGAGCACAATTCGATCATATACTCGTATTAGCCTTTATTGCATATACAACTCATCGAAGAAATGTACAGATAAACTAACATAAAGTGTGATTATAAATTAATATGAACAACGTGAAGGGCTACCCAAGGAGGAGGAGGAGGTGGTGATGTGAGGACAATGTCAGATAATTTAACCTACGTACTAAACCTAGAGTACCTCTATCTCGAAACAACAAAGAGTTAGATAGATATTGAATAATCTACTTTATTCACTGAACAAAAACAAGGACGATGAGGACAAGGACGAGGATAATAGAGAGAAGGGGGAGGATTGAAGAGGAGCGAGGTGTGGAGGATGGGGAGAACTACGACGACGGAGGCGACGGCGGCGGCAACAACCAATTCCCGACGATCACAATCCGGAGATCATGACGATGACGATAATAATGATCACTAAGACAATGCGGGTATGGTGCTGATGTAAGGTGATGTTAATTATAATGGAATGATATCCATGCTGGGATCGCCTCGGTCAATGCATATGCATCCAACAGTTCAAGTAATAATATTACGCAGCACTGTGCCTGAGGAAAATGCTGAGTCCTGAAATAATTCACGAATGTGTATACTGTGATGGGAGCAGTAGAACGAGTTTGCCGGCTAGATATTTGTGGTAGATGTTCCAGTAATAGCATTGGCATTACCATGGCATGGCCGCCAGTCGTGACTAAATGTACTGAGAGTGTTGGAACCTGGGTATGCCGTGTTTCAGAAGTGTGTGTATTGGCATCTCGGAGATTTATTTATTGATATTGCCATGCCCGGATATGCCGTGTGCCAGGACTTCATGTACTGACATTGCCATCACAAGCGAATTTCCTAAGTCAGGAGTAAATGTATTGGTTTTGCTAGAGATTCAGTGCAGAAGTTCTGGTATTGTCATTCTCATTCGTGAGTCAAATCATGCTTCCAGAGTCCATGTATCGCTACCGCAATAACCGGGGCATGTCGTCTGTCCGATATTTATTATTGACATTGTTGTGACCTGGACATGTCGTGTGTCAGAAGTTCATGTATAGAGATTGCTCATCACCAGTCCGGGCCATGTTGTAAGTCAGAAGATCATGTCTTGACATCTCCGTAACCGCGCATACGATGTGAAGTGCTACCCCGATGAGAAGGTGGTGATGTGAGGACAATGCCAGCTTATTTAACCTATGTACTGAACATAGAGTACCTCTATTTAGAAACAATATAGAGCTGGATGGATATTGAATAATCTACTTTGTTCACTGAACGAGGACGAAGATGACGAGGACAAGGACGATAATGAGGGAGATGCGGATGATGATGATGGGATGAGAAAGAGGAGGAGGAGATGGATTAGGAGGAGGAGGAGGAGGAGGATGAGGAGGATGATGAGGAGGATGTGGTGGTGGAATGGGAGGTGAGGGGGGGGGGGGGGGATGAGGGGGATTTTGAGAGGGGGGGGGGGAGAAAGGGAGGCGGCGTAGGAGGAGGACGCCGAGGTTGAGGAATAAGAGGAGGATGAGAAAGAGGAGAAGGTTGCAGAGGAGGGAGCGGACGATAATGCGCCTTACAAGTACTTGTTCATGACAACTGTGTTTTTTCCTGACTAGACCTTATGAGTTTAAAACATGTATTGAGAACATCTCAGTATATGACTCAGAATCATGGACCAGTTCATCTTCATTGCAACTGGCTTAGCGTAGAGGAATGTAACTAGATGGTCTTGCGATTAGTGCGCGTGTTGAATATGCTTTCATCTATAAAAGACTTCACGAATATATAGCACCATGAATCTAAATAATTGTGTTTATATTTAGTATTTCGACCTTACCTACAATGCCTGTTTTATGCAAGCATTCATGTTTCATAAACTATCTTGGAAAAATATTACTTGATTTCACAGCCAAATCAAGATACACAATGGGAAGTATGTCCATGGGGTGATCCATGTGAGTCATTAAAAGTGGATCTAGATTTCAATTGATTCCAGAAGCCAGATTCGCTGATGCTCTACAGGTGTGAGTACTGGAAACGATTTTAAAGTTTTGTACAATAGCATAAAGCTGGCATTCTATATACAGCGATAACCGGTGCACTGCTCGATAACATGTGCACGGTTCGCTGTCACCGATACATGTAATTCCCACTTGCCTTGATTTCTCTGAGTAATAAATTGTATGTAATTTCTATAGCCTTCACATATGTCATAAGTATACATATTAAAGTGTATGAGATCTGGTCCAACTGCTAAAGTGTAAGTGGCAGTAGAAATTAAATTAATATTTAATAATGTATTGAAGAGACGAAGTAGTAGGAATTAAGACTACCCTCGGTGGCCAGCTGATTGATGGTAATGGTAGGAAGAAATTGGGCAGGGTACCCGACCAAACAAGCTGTGAACTGACATTAGTTGAGGGATGTTAGAGATGCATTTTTATTCCAGCATGTCAGCAAGGAAGCAAGAGGCCGAATCAATGCAGATCCAAGTGTATTCGACCTGGTGTTAACGAATGAAGAGGGAATGGCTGATGAGATACAGTATCTGAGTCCAATTCGAAAAAGTGACCATGCCACCTTGTGTTTTAGTCTAACATGCTACACGGATATCAAACAAGGGCGTAAAGAGAAAATACACTACGACAAAGCAGACTTCGTCAATATGAAAAGGGAACTACTTAGCATAGACTGGGATGAGAAATCAAAAATTGTGAGGAAAAAGTAGATGACAAACTATCTATTTTCACAAGCACACTACATGAACTTGAGCTTAAATATCTAGAAAAATGGTTCGGACGAATGTAAAAGGTAAAGGTAACCAACTGCTGGACCAAACCACATTAAAAATAATAAGGACAAAACATTCATTGTGGAAACGATGCATGAAGACAGAGGATGGAGAGAAATATAAAGAATACTGTAGGCTCAGAAACAAAGTGCGAACTATAACAAGGAGAATGAGAAAAACATTTGAAGAAAATCTAGCAAAGCAAGCCAAGCGCAACCCGAAAGCGATTTGGAAGTACATTAACTCGAAATACAATTCAAAAGACAGAGTATTAGACATATACATAGTCCCTTAAGAGAAGAAGTCACTACTAACCACAAATGACAGAGAAAAAGCAGAGGGTCTCGCAAACTTCTTTTCAAACGTTTTCATTGTGGAGCCACCAGGGGAATTTACAAGGCCTCAAATCGTGAAGACAGCAATAGCGATGGTACCACTCGAGATCACGATAGAGACTGTATAGAAGGCCCTCAAGAAATTAAACATCAGTAAATCCCCAGGGCCAGACTGCATTCATCCGAGAATTCCGAAAGAGCTGGCAGAGCCACTTGCTATTCCACTAGCGAATATATATCCGACTTCTCTCGGAACTTAAGACCAGTAAGTCTGGTGTAGTTCGGATCGACCGGTCGGTTACCGGCTGTACCAGCTAAGCTGGGTACGCGACTTCCGTCCTGGATTCGTTCCCTGAACACGCCCCCATGGGTAGAGCTATAAGCGTATGTGAGCCTATGAGAGAGATCACGTTGTAAAAACGACTAAGTTCGTTAAAGCGCATAGCCAGCATGAGTATGCTTTATACTATTTTTGACAGAGCGCGTATTTTATGACCAAGATAGGATGACGCTTTTAGTGTACCGAGTAGGTACATTGTAATCCTTTTTAATTACTTGTTCCCGCGAATCTGGCATTAATCTAGAACAGAATTCGACGGGCTTTCCGAATCTGTAAACCATTTTAAAATCGGTTCAGAAATGGCTGGGTTATCCACAGAAAAAACCCTTTTGATTATCTTCAAAATATTGCCGTGACGTCGTAACCACATGTACGCAGAACTTCTAGAATGTTCAAGAACATTTGACTGCGTTATTGTTAGCTGCGCGCTGATTGGCTATTGCTCAACCGATGATTGGTTGAAGCCTGCGCCTATGACGTCACGAGTAGTATAAATGGAGACGAAATCCAGAACTCGAGAGCATCCTCGACCAGGGGCCGAATAGGTTGATTCTGTATTCAGGCTACTACCAGCAAGACAGTCATTAAGCAGATGACTTCGGTCTCTAGGGTTTCTCTCTCGTAGCCACCTCAGTAATCCAACTCACCGCACTAAAACAATTTTGTATCTCCCGTTTGTGCGGGAGCAATTTTGGAACTTTCGCATATTGCTCACGAAAATATCAGGAACTAGCTAGAACACCAACTTGCGGTGAGGCCTTTCCCGGCCTGAAAATGTGATTCTAGAGATGTAGAGGCAGCGATGTTCTTTGGTTGATAACTCGCCGGATCTGCAGGCCATGCCAAAAGGTGGTTATTCAACCGTCCCCCACACTGATGTCGTGTAGGTTTACCTAAACTTTTTGACCACAGCAAGTAAACTTTGCCTGGTTCGTCATAAGAGCTAGCTGATGTACCCTGCACCGTTAAGCTTAGTTATGTATCTTCACCCGTATTCAACAAACCCCGCTTATGATCGGGTTGTTGGCAACTTCCATCCGTACCATCGGTGTATGGGAACTTTCGTCTTAGCAGTAATGTTATTGTATCTCTTACTGACTACTCGTTAGACATTCTACGTTGTGATTACAGTCCTGAGTTCGATCTGCTCCCGTCATGGACTGCTTACGGGAATCCTGTTTGTGGAAACCGGCATGCGGGAACTTTCCAGCTTCCAGAGAACGCACCAACTCACGTCAAACCAAGGATGACATACCAATTTCAGTAACACGATAGCCCATGCTTGAGAATGGCTACCGATTATTCAAGTAACTATACTTGCCATTTTAATCATTCTGATAATTACATCTTTAATAATTATACCATATCTGTATAAACGGTCCCGATGACTAAAAGGCACCCTAATGGTCTTAGGACCGCTAGTTATAATTTCTGTATCTGTTTATAGTTATTCTTATTTTCTGTAAGGTGTTTTTACTAACCGCACCGTAGTAGGTTCCTCAACCTGTATTTTATATATTATTCTGATCATTTTACATTGTATTGTTAATTTGGTTAGTTCTATATATGGCAAGTGGCCATTAGTTTATATGTTTTGTTTAGTTATAGAAAAATATTAGGACTGCAGTGCACGTAGGAAACACTATACAGCAACATTCGTATATGCAGCACATTCTCCCCCACCAACAATTTTTCACTGAGGTCGCTGTCTGTGCTATAACTCTGTTTAGCCAGGCATGCTACCAACTAAAAACCTTTCTATTCAGCTCGATAGGATATGTTTAATATGATGAGAGACAATCTCTTCGGAAGGAGACGCATAGTGTACGCCTCTTTTCCGGTAGTTGCGATAATTTAGCCCCACACTCCGGCAAGGTTGTGTAAGATTTGCCAACACACCTAATGGACCTCATATTTCTAAGTTATTGTCTCTTTCATGTTCCACTAAGCCGTATGGCTTCTTAATTGTTTGGATGTCCCTATCCGCAGCATGAACTGATCCGACCCTGGGAAACTATTTGGGTTTCTGAGTGGTGATGGGCAGGGTGTGGTGTCACACACATTCCCCCGCATATCTTCGGATACTTAGTAGGTAGTTACCCTTGCCAATGTAGGAAGCACTGCTAAAACATATCTTAATTATTATGTTTCTTTTATCTGCTGAACAATCCTCCCGCACCGCAGTGCATAACTGGGCAACTTACGTTTAAACCTAACGTCAGGTTAAAAAAAAGTTAGCTTCGTAGGACTTGGTGACGGGCGAGATGCACATTCCCACCGAATTCCGTAAGAATGTTTGGGCATGATATTAAGATCTGCCACGCCCTAACGGGAAGGGCATTCACGGTGGGTATTCGTCTCTCTTACCCCCACCATAATGATAGATCAGTTGCCTAAAAATGATTTTGTGAAAAGTAACCAATGTCCTGTGACGTTTTATGTGGTTACGGAGCAAGATGTCCGGATTCTTACCCAGTTCGGATATCTTGCACAGTAACATGTATGCACGCTGTCTTCAGTATTGATGTCCTAGGGCATCCATTCTCAATGACAGCCGTATCTAAAGCTAGGCAGACGCCAACCATTTGCGGCCTAAATAGTTCTTGTCTCTAAAAACTCAATGTGAAGTTAGGCATAGAAGAAGGCCCCGCATAAATAAAGGCGGCAACTACTAATTCAGCATATTGAAAACTACATAAGACGGTGACGTGGGAATCCCTCGGGAATCACTCATCCTGTCTTCACGTAAAACAGCACGTAACCTTATCATCATGATTTCACTAGGTATGATCTTTTCTTTACAGCATTTTGTTGAATATTGGAGCAAGCCTTTCAGCCCATACTCTTCTCCCGCTTTAAGCGATGGCGACATCCTGTGACGGAGGCCCACGTGAGGTACTTGCCTCTCGCAAGGATTCAGTGACGACGGCCCACACGAGGATAATACTCCTCACCCAAACTAGTACTAGGAGTAGTGCCCACATGAGGCACATGATTTTCCGACACGACAAAAGATAATTTTCTTTCCTTTCAGCTTAGAGGTATAATAGCTTATATTAAGTTAATTAGTTACCTTGTGTGCGGGAGTCTCCCTTAAGGGGATACCTCTGCGGACCTACGAGTCTGCGTGGTACCTCCAGGAGCCCACGTTTAAAAGTTCATCAGGCTGTCTCTATGTCTTGTATTTTCATATATGCTCATTATAGTATCTAGCATACTTGACGGTCTGTTTAGATAAAAGTATTGTATAGACTTATGTTAATTAGGTCACCAAATCAAATCTTGTAAGTCTCATAGATCACAAAATTGCTATGGACAGGAATACTGGTGACACAAACTCTTGGGATGAGACCGTAGTGTTTAATGTTCGCGACGATGGTCGCACGGCTCCACCGGAATGATCGAGTTCCACCAGCTTAGGAGCTGGTCTGTGTGACCCGTAAGGAAGTATCGCATGGGATCCGTAACCCCGAGACCAGAAGCTAACCAGCGTCCTCATTCATCGTGCACTTGTGGCACGGCGAGTCGATACCAGACACTGGAATCGCTGGACACTACCCCGCGAGACACACTAACCAACATCCTATGCAAGGTAATGGAAGGCGCTGTTAGGAATAAGCTCTTTAGTAAAAGAAGTTTTATGAGTGCAGGTCAACAACACTGCGTCATCATCTTCATGCCCTCGACAAATTGACGAAGGCAATTGATGAGGGCCATTCGGTAGACGCAATATATCTGGATTTCAAAAAGGCCTGTGATAAGTCCCATACAGAAGGCTCAGGGATAAAATGAAGGCATATAAGATAACAGATCCAATTCATTGTTGGATAAAGTCAGTCCTTAATGACCATGTTCAACAAGTAACTGTAAATGGGGAGCAATCAAGCCGGGCGGATGTGACTACTGGAATCCCTCAGGGGAATGTTTTGGGCCATTGCTCTTTGTCATTTACATAAATGTCTTACCTCGACAAGTCATTTCGGATGCGTATCTCTTTGCAGATATTACGAAGATTTCATACTATGCTATGTCCAGAGGACAATGCTACACTACGGGCAGACTTGAATGAGCTAACAGAGTAGTCAAATACCTGGCTTTTCCGCTTCCATCTAGACAAATGCGTTTTGGCCGTACAAATGCAGGTGCTAGAATGGAAAGAAACATGAAATCGGACAGTCCAAGGAAGAAAAGGATATTGAAGTGGTCATAGACAACATCGTCGTGTCGT